>OX422220.1:263609236-264809236 GCA_949130495.1 Sambucus nigra
GAGTCAAGATTAGAAGTGGAGGCGTCTACTGTCAAGGTCCTGTAACTTCCACAGCAGCTATAGTTCGTCGCCGGAATAGAACTCCTGTGCATGGTGTCCTTGTGGCTGGGCACCTAAAAGGTTTTTACAAGAAAATATATTTGAAAGCAAACGGGTCAGAGACCGATTGTGAAAACAGTTTAAAATATAGCAAGTGTTTTAATGACATAAAACAATGAACGCAAAATACATGTTAGGACGTACTCTCACATGAAATACTCACCTCTCGACTATCTGTATACCCTTAACGTATCCGTAATCAAATCTAGTTATGCCCGAAACTAACAAGTCCAATGTAAAATCTAACGTTATTATACGATTCACAATTTAATTCCCTACATCTTATTTTACACAGAGTGTTTTACTCTTCTACACGGTTTCCCATTTTAGTACTACTATTCACTAGAGGTATTCCATTTTATCTTATACAAAATGTTGATATTATAGAAACTCACATTTATACAAGACAGTCCATTTCAATTAACAGTATATTATTCTCATCATAAATATACAATACTAGCACCCCGAGACTAAGTTGCGGTGCACACATACCCTGCTATGCAATCCAGGTACATCACGTACATAAGGACCACGCATTCCGAATCTCTCAGGAATCGTTCTCAAATAACAACAATCACACAAAATGGAGGCGAACATAGTTCACATCACATGGGTCATGCATATACCCACGCTCCCATGATCAGCAGACTTATTAACTTCTCAATAAGTCCTTCTTTGACCTATGTCCTCGAGGTACCAATCTAAATCCCCCCGTAGGCACAGAAGGTTTAGATGGCCCTAATCGAACGCAGACCTCCCATGATAGCAAGTATGGTATGTATGTTATACACATAAAACCACATATACTAAGCATTCGCACATCTTAGATGTCTCGAATTATTAATATAGGTATACTTCTCGTTCTTATACTGTCATTTAGTGTTATACGTTTACAAGTCCCCGATTCATATATATTAACGTTGACAACTCTTCTCACGTCGTAATTAGATACTCGTTTCCTAATCCACAAACGTCATCCGGTTTACTATAAGGTTTTAAATTCTACTCCTCAACGTACCCCAAATTTCACAATTATACCCACTAGTCAATAAGGGAAGGTTAATTCTTAATTAATTAAGTCTACGGGACATTTGAAATGAAATCAGGCCTAAAAGGCCATTTTGTCAACTCGTTAGAAGTCTCGTTCGAACGAGGTCGTTCGAACGAAAGTCGTTCGAACGAAAGGCTTCGAACGAACCACCAACTCGTTAGAAGGAATACTGTCATCTCGTTAGAAGCTCGTTTGAACGAGGTCGTTCGAACGACCTGGGCATGTCTTCTAACGAGATGGCAGAACACGCCCAGAAATCTGCAAATCCATTTTTCTTCCTTTTTCTCTTTCCTAAATCCATCCTATGATCATCCAAACTAAGTTTTAATGTGTTTAAACTACAATAAGTCCTCCCAGTTCTCTTGTTAACATATATATGGGGTCAATTCCTCCTAAATCAACATGTAATCATCATAATTCCCAAATCTTGTCCCAAATCCCATAAACATGAACACATAATTTAATGTCTACAATTACTCCTTAAAAATCCATTTTTAAATCATCAAAAGATATATTTTGGATATGAGATTCATCCATAACCATTTTACATGCAATCCCTATCTAACATTATGAGTTCTATCTCCAATTTCATGGGTTTTCATCAAACTTTTAATACAAGACATATATTCAACTCTAAGCATGGAGGAAACATTCGCTTGAAATTATGTAATTAAACCACTTGCCTTAGATGTTCTGATTTGATGTTGAAGGATGAAGGTTGATTCTCCTCTTTCTCTCTACAGATTTCTCCCAAAGATGGTGATGGTGGCTAGGGATTTCTTTTGGAACCTCTTAAGACTCTCCCTATAACTCCCGTAGTCCACTACTTGATAAATGCTGATAATGGACTTAATGGGTTCATTAATAATATAAAATTAACTCCTAAAATTCGTGGGTTTTAATTCCCCTATTTTCAAAATTACCAAACAACCCTTTTGGGTTGCCGGTATGGCCTAAAAATGCCCCGGGACCCAAACTAAACCCCCGGCTAGTGTTTTCTGACTATTTCGACCCTTCCGGACACGTTGGCACACTCAAAATGACCATTCGGTTGATAAAAATATAATTCCCTTTTAATTCAAATAATTTCAATCCTGACGCGACTGACACGCGTGTCCCAACTAAATTTCCAAATTGTCGTATTTCTGTCTCGTGACAATTTAAATATTTAATACTCATGAAATTCTCAATTTTAACACCATAATCAAATACCAACTCACATCTCGCTAGTATTTATATCCAGATTAATTACCAATTAATTCTCATCTAATTCAATTAATCCTTTAAATAAAAATCAATAAAATTACGGGGTATTACATACTTCCCCCCTAATAACAGAATTTCGTCCCGAAATTCAGAATTAAAGAGTACCTGGTAAAAATAACTCTGGATAGCGCTCGCGCATCTCATCCTTGCGTTCCCATGTGGACTCCTCGGCATTATGATGTCGCTACTTAACACGTACTAACGGTACTATCTTCGACCTCAGTTTCCGCTCGCTTCGGTCCAAAATAGCAATCGGCCCCTCCTCGTAGGAACTATCGGGCTGAAGATCGATGTCCTCCAAAGCAATGTGAGTATGGGCCAAATCATCCCTAAGATATTTCCTTACCGAGGAAATATGGAACACATCATGAATCCTATGAAAGTGCTCTGGTAACCCAAGTCTGTAAGCGACTGGCCCAATCCTCTCAATGATAGGAAATATCCCCACGTATCTTGGTGCCAGTTTCCCCTTCTTCCCAAAACGCATGATCCCCTTCATCGGAGATACTCTGAGTAACACCTGGTCCCCCACCTTGAATTCTCTGAAGAACCTCTTGGCATAAGCATAGCTCTTCTGCCGGTCCTGAGCTACCCGAATACGAATCTGTATCATCTCTATCCTTACCGAAGTGTCCTGAATCACTTCCGGCCAAAGGAGTTTGTTATCCCCCACCTCTAACCAACATGCTGGGGAACGACAAGGTCTGCCGTACAACGCCTCAAATGGAACCATGCCAATGGTGAATTGATAGGAGTTATTATAAGCAAACTACACCAGTGGAAAGTACTGCTCCCAACCACCTCCAAAGTCTAGGATGCACATACGCAACATGTCCTCCAACATCTGATTTGTCCGTTCGGTTTTCCCATCCGTTTGCGAGTGATAAGCCGTACTCAGCTGAAACTCCGTACCCATGGCCTCTTGGAAACTCTCCCAAAATCGTGAAACAAATATCTTGTCTCGGTCAGACACGATATCTAGAGGCACCCCGTGAAGTCTCACTATCTTCGCAATAAAAATCTGGGCATACTGTCCCGTAGTGTAGTCTGTTTTCACGGGTAGAAAATGAGCAACTTTGATCAACCTATCCACAATTTCTCATATGGAGTCGTGACCCCTTTGTGACGTTGGTAACCCCATGATGAAGTCCATGGATATGCTCTCCCATATCCATGTTGGAACCTCTAACGGCTGTAGAAGTCTTGCTGGTTTCTGATGATCTACCTTTACTAGCTGACAAGTGGCGCATTTAGAAACGAACACGACGATATCTCTCTTCATCCCGCTCCACCAATAGTGGCGTCTTATGTCTTGGTACACCTTATCCCCAATAGGGTGTACCGTGAATCGTGAGCCGTGCGACTCTGCCATTACCTCATGTCGCAAGTCTTCCCCTTCCGGAACAACCAGTCTCCGGTTGAAGCGTAATCCCCCGTCTGAACTAACGGTATAGGACTCAGCTCCCTCTGCTAGTAATCGAACTATCTGCTCCTGACAGAACAAGTCAATTGCCTGGACCTTTCTCACTCTCGTAACAATCTGAGGTGTAACAGTCATCACAGACATGAACGATCGGGCCACTGCATCCTGGTGTCCCAACTCCTTCCATTTAGCTTTCCACACCTCAGCCACCTCATCTACTGGTCTACGGCTCAACGCATCTGCTACCACGTTAGCCTTCCCCGGGTGATATTGGATATCAAATTGATAATCCTTCATAAACTCAAGCCACCGTCGTTGACGTATATTCAGTTCCTTCTGCGTGAAGAGGTATTATAGAGACTTGTGGTCTGTGAACAATCGAAATTTCTCCCCAGGAGATAGTGTCTCCAAATTCGAAGAGCGAATATGACTGCCGCTAACTCCAAGTCGTGGGCGGGGTAATTCCTCTCATGAGGCTTAAGCTTACGGGAAGCATAAGCTATGGCCTGACTCTCCTGTTGCAGCACACCTCCAAGTCCTTGTAGGGACGCATCGGTGTAGACTAGATACTCGAATACCGGTCTGGGAAATCCTAACACAGGCGCTGAGGTCAACTTGTCCTTCAACTCATCGAATGCTAACTGACAGGCATCGTTCCAGATGAATGACACACCCTCGCGAGTCAGATGTGTCAAAGGACCCGCTATCTTAGAGAAACCCCGAATAAACCTCCTGTAGTATCCTACTAGGCCCAAGAAACTACGGATCTCAGTCGGTGTCATGGGCTGTCCCCACTCCCTCACTGCGGATACCTTCCCCGGATCAATAGATATCCCTCGGTCTGAAATGATATGCCCCAAAAACTGAACCTCCTTCAGCCAAAACCCACACTTCTCATACTTTGCATATAGCTCGTTCTGACATAGCGTCTGCAATACTTGTCTCAAATTCTCGGCGTGCTCCTCTTCTATCTGGGAGTAAACCAGGATGTCATCAATAAAGATGATGATGAACTGGTCTAGAAACTCTCTGAACACCCTATTCATCAAGTCCATAAACACGGATGGAGTGTTGGTCAAGCCAAAAGGCATAACTAGAAACTCATAGGAACCGTATCTCGTCAAGAAAGAAGTCTTCGAGACGTTCTATTCCCTGATACGCAACTGATGGTATCCTGATCGCAAAGCAATCTTTGAGAAGAAGGAAGCCCCTTTCAGCTGGTTGAATAAGTCATCGATTCGGGGCAATGGATATTTATTCCATATCGTAACTTTATTCAACTCCCGATAATTTATACACAGCCTCAATGATCCATCCCTTTTCTTTACGAACAACACAGGGGAACCCCACGATAAAGTACTGATCCCTTAGCTCTCTCATCTCTGCCGGAGCCATACGGTAAGGTGCGCGGGAAATTGGCCGAGTCCCCGACGTCAAATCAATCACAAAATCTATCTCTTTACTCGGAGGTAGTCCAGGTATATCCTGAAATACGTCAGCAAATTCCCTAACAACTGGAATCGAATCGAGTGGTATCACCACTTCCTTAGAGGTCTCCTCCTCTATATAGTACAAGTGAGTGGACGATCCTCCCTCAGGGCGAGGCATCTCCACTAAGAACATCTCCTGCCCGGGAATGGCAAATATAATACTCCTACTGAAATAATCAATTATGGCTCGTTATGCAACTAGCCAATCTATACCGACAATCGCATCATACTCAATCATCTTTAATACTAACATATCAGCGGGTAAAGCAAATCTCCCTATCTCTATACCCACACCCCTACAAATAAGGGAAATCATGGAACCCCTACTCAACGGTGAATCTACACATATAACCGTGCTCTCTTCAGTGTCTAACAACCCAATAGTGCGTGTAAATATCATGGCAATTAAACAGTGTGTGGCCCCCGTATTAAATAAAATACGCCCCATAGTTCCCTGAATAGAGAACATACCCTCAATAGCAGGTGGATCTTGTGGGACTGCGGCATGCTGGAGCTGGTACACTCTCCCATACTGAAGCTGTCCCTACTGGACTAGGACCGCTGGGATGGGTGGTAATGCTGCCATCTGTGGTGGTGCTGGGAGGGCGGTGGGAAATATAGGTCTCTGCAGCTCGTGTTGAGCACCCTGCTGCTGCTACTGTGGGGGCCTGCCACTATCAGGACAATCCTGGCATTTTTGGCCAATCTTGCCACAAACGAAGCACTTCCCCGAGAAGTTTCCCCCTCGCTGTCCTTGCTGCCCACAACCCTGATGGCCGTTACCGTTCCTACCTTGACCATACTGGCCCTGCTGAAACTGTTGTTGTTGACCATTCTGGCCCTGATGGCCGTTTTGACTCTGATGGCCATGTCGAAAACCTCCCTGTCAATTTCTGAAACCCCCAGATCTGAACCTCTTAGAATCCCCCTGCTGGGAACCCTGATCTCCATGCCTATGTTGACCCTGAACAGATTGTGCCCCGCTGGCACTATTTCCCCCTGTCCTGCCCTGATGGCTGGACTCTCCTGATCTCTTACTCTCAGACATGTGAAAGCGATGATCCTGGAAGTGAAGCAGTGCTGCGTTAACCACATCAGAGTAAGTGGCCAATGAGATATTTCCCAACAATGGCTGTCAGATCCTCTAAGTTAATTCGTCCATAAACTTCTGAATTTTCTTCTCCTCTGTCGGAATCTCATCGGGAACAATGTTCAAGAGATTAGTGAATTCGACCTCATACTCGGCCACAATCTTCCCCTCCTGCTTGAGGTTCATCAACTTCCTCCTCATTTCGGTGTGAACAGCTGATGGAAAATATTTGCGGTCGAACCGCACCCAGAACTCCTGAATAGAAAGGGCGTCTCTCTCCTCCGCGGTGGTAATGGACTACCACCACTGCAACGCTGATCCTACTAGCTTGAAAGTAGCCAGTATCTGTTTCTGAACATCCGTGCACTCGTACATCCTTAAGTTCCTTTGAATGTCCTTCCTCCACTGACAGGACACAACAACGTCGGAGCTACCTGCAAACTCCGGTGGGTGTGCTTTCTGGAAAGCATCACGAACGCGTTCCCAAGCAGACGGGAATGCATGAGCCTGAACTGGCGTGGCCACCGGCGCCTGAGGTGGTGCCTGCTGCACAACTGTGAGGGAAGCATTTATCGCTTGGGCTACAATAACTGCAACCTCTGCGGCATTCATGGTGCCCTGAACTGGTGCAGGCTGTGGCCTGGGCTGAGCATCCCTAGGAACTCGCTGTGCACGTCGCGGAGGCATCTGAAATGAGAGTAAAGTCTTATAAGTTCGCAGTTATTATCTCAAAATAGCTGAAGAGCGAAACATACATAGAAGAATACAACATTCCTAAAATATGAGGTTCTATATCAAAGAAAGCTCAACGAAAACATAACAAGCCGTACATATCCTAAAGACACTAGAACCTGATGCTCTGATACCACCTGTGACACCCCGACTAATTAAATACCGGGCAACTACTCCTTTATTAAATTAGTACAAACTGCCAAGTTGGTTCAGCTCATAGCATTAATGTCGAAAAACGTTGTAACAATTACTAGCCACCTAATATTTAAAAAGTGAGTTGTCAATTTTAATTAAACTGATTAACATGCAATAAGTAGATCAAGAAATGTAAACACAACTATCACAACATAATGACAATAGAATAACCAGAAAAATAGTAATGAGTCTGGAGGAATACTCCTCACAACAATCCGAATACAAAAATAAACAAATACCAAGTCTGCATCACTAAATTAATTACAACCCGAAATCTGAAATAACTTAATAAGTAGAATGTCTATAAAAGAGATGGGGCGACATGCCCAACAAATGAGAAAATCTAATAATATAGAGTCAAGATTGGAAGTGGAGGCGTCTACTGTCAAGGTCCTGTAACTTCCACAGCAGCTACAGTTCGTCACCGGAATAGAACTCCTATGCATGGTGTCCTTGTGGCTGGGCACCTAAAAGGTTTTTACAAGAAAATATATTTGGAAGCAAACGGGTCAGAGCCCGATTGTGAAAACAGTTTAAAATATAGTAAGTGTTTTAATGACATAAAACAATGAATGCAAAATACATGTTAGGACGTACTCTCACATGAAATACTCACCTCTCGACTATGTGTACACTCCTAACGTATCCGTAATCAAATCTAGTTATGCCCGAAACTAACTAGTCCAATATAAAATCTAACGTTATTATACGATTCACGATTTAATTCCCTACATCTTATTTTACACAGAGTGTTTTACTCTTCTACACGGTTTCCCATTTTAGTACTACTATTCACTAGAGGTCTTCCATTTTATCTTTTACAAAATGTTGATATTATAGAAACTCACATTTATACAAGACAGTCCATTTTAATTAACAGTATATTATTCTCATCATAAATATACAATACTAGCACCCCGAGACTAAGCTGCGGTGCACACATACCCTGCTATCCAATCCAGGTACATCACGTACATAAGGACCATGCATTCCGAATCTCTCAGGAATCGTTCTCAAATAACAACAATCACACAAAATGGAGGGGAACATAGTTCACATCACATGGGTCATGCACATACCCACGCTCCCATGATCAGGAGACTTATTAACTTCTCAATAAGTCCTTCTTTGACCTATGTCCTCGAGGTACCAATCTAAATCCCCCCGTAGGCACATAAGGATTAGATGGCCCTAATCGAACGCAGACCTCCCATGATAGAAAGTATGGTAGGTATGTTATACACATAAAACCACATATACTAAGCATTCGCACATCTTAGATATCTCGAATTATTAATGTAGGTATACTTCTCGTTCTTATACTGTCATTTAGTGTTATACGTTTACAAGTCCCCGATTCATGTATATTAACGTTGTCAACTCTTCTCATGTCGTAATTAGATACTCATTTCCTAATCCACAAACGTCTACTCTTCAACGTACCCCCAATTTCACAATTATACCCACTAGTCAATAAGGGAAGGTTAATTCTCAATTAATTAAGTCTACGGGACATTTGAAATGAAATGAGGCCTAAAAGGCCATTTTGTCAATTCGTTAGAAGTCTCGTTCGAACGAGGTCGTTTGAACGAGTGTCGTTCGAATGAAAGGCTTCGAACGAACTACCAACTCGTTAGAAGGAATACTGTCATATCGTTAGAAGCTCGTTCGAACGAGGTCGTTCGAACGAGGTCGTTCGAACGACCTGGGCAAGTCTTCTAACAAGAGGGCAGAACACGCCCAGAAATCTGCAAATCCGTTTTTCTTCCTTTTTCTCTTTCCTAAATCCATCCTATGATCATCCAAACTAAGTTTTAATGTGTTTAAACTACACTAAGTCCTCCTAGTTCTCTTTTTAACATATATATGGGGTCAATATCTCCTAAATCAACATGTAATCATCCTAATTCCCAAATCTTGCCCCAAATCCCATAAACATGAACACATAATTTAATGTCTACAATTACTCCTTAAAAATCCATTTTTAAATTATCAAAAGATATATTTTGGATATGAGATTCATCCATAACCATTCTACATGCAATCCCTATCTAACATTATGAGTTCTATCTCCAATTTCACGGGTTTTCATCAAACTTTTAATACAAGACATATATTCAATTCTAAGCATGGAGGAAACATTCGCTTGAAATTATGTAATTAAACCACTTGACTTAGATGTTCTGATTTGATGTTGAAGGATGAAGGTTGATTCTCCTCTTTCTCTCTACAGATTTCTCCCAAAGATGGTGATGGTGGCTAGGGATTTCTTTTGGAACCTCTTAAGACTCTCCTTATAACTCCCGTAGCCCACTACTTGATAAATGCTGATAATGGACTTAATGGGTTCATTACTAATATAAAATTAACTCCTAAAATTCGTGGGTTTTAATTCCCCTATTTTTAAAATTACCAAACTACCCTTTTGGGTTGCCGGTATGGCCTAAAAATGCCCCGGGACCCAAATTAAAACCCCGGCTAGTGTTTTCTGACTATTTCGACCCTTCCGGACACGTTGGCGCACTCAAAATGACCATTCAGTTGATAAAAATATAATTCCCTTTTAATTCAAATAATTTCAATCCTAACGCGACGGACACGCGCGTCCCAACTAAATTTCCAAATTGTCGTATTTCTGTCTCGTGACAATTTAAATATTCAACACTCATGAAATTCTCAATTTTAACATCATAATCAAATACCAACTCACATCTCGCTAGTATTTATATCCGGATTAATTCCCAATTAATTATCATCTAATTCAATTAATTCTTTAAATAAAAATCAATAAAATTACGGGGTATTACACATAACTAGTGGGCCACTTAGTTCAACAGATTACATGACATGTGTCATGCCCACTTCAGGCACTTTTGTTATAAAAGGAGGGTTCCCCCCTCATTTAATGGATGATGGTATTGGGGGAAAAGTAAGGAGAGGAAATATAACTCTCCTCCTCCATGCACCTTTTGATCTCCGTCATCGGTTCAATAGTGACGAGTGGATTTTCATAGTTTCATTACGGTATATGGGCGTTTGAGAGGCAGATAGCCGGGTTTGTCACCCCCGCGCACCGAAACTACCCAAACTGGGCGTTTGAGAGGAGGAAAACCAGATTAGGCACCCCCAAGCACTAAAACCACTAAAAATTGAGCTCTCTACGGCGTATCCTACTGACCCGCGAATTATGCAAACTTCGATTCCGCGAAGACGGATACGTAGGCACAACAACGTTGCTCAAGTCTAAAAAATGCTTAACGCGGTGCCTCCTCAAATCTGTACTCACATATGACATTTGGCGACTCTGTTGGGGAGGAGTTCCAACTCATGCCTTACATAGGTGAGGTGGTTGCCTAGGGCCCCATCATATTTAAGGGGCCCTAATTTCAAGAGTTATTTATTGTATTATATGTAAATAAATATACCCATTTAAAAAATTAAAAACTCTTCCTATTTTCAAGGCTATTAAAAACAACCCAATAAGCAACTAAACCCATTACTCTTTGTTTTGAAATAGCCATCCGTTTCATCTCTTATCTCTATCTCTCTCTCTCTCGTCTCTCTCCACTGCCCTCTTCCTCGTTCTATTTTGCTCATACAAAGAAACAAATTGCTCATCCAAAAAAAATTTGGTGGCACTATAAAACTTCTCTCATACAAGGTTTGTTTTGTATATATACTATATGTATATTATATCTTTATTGTTATTATATTTTATTTTACTTTTTTGCTCTTTTTTATTTTATGAAATTGTTTAAACTTAAATGATTATTCTATTAATATGTATTTTAATGTTAATAAGTTGAAAGTGAAAATTTATTTTTTCAATTGGAGAAGTTTGTTGTTCGGATAACCAGATTGAATATACATCGTCATGACCAGGTTCTATTGTTCTATAATAATATTTTTTTGTTTATGTGAAATAAGTAGAAGAGTTTATATTTTAGCGGCTAGATTTACTTTTTATTTGTGAATATGTTCATATAGTTTCCCTAACTATATACATACATATGTCTACAAGAAAATATGAAACCGAGTGTAAAAAAAGAGAAAAGAAAATGAACTTATGAAATCTCAAAAAGGTGCTATGGAAAAATTTATTGTGGGTAATAAAATAAATGAAACAAATAATTCAAATGAAAATGTAGTAAATGAACATGTGGAGATGTTAAATGAACTTGAAAAAAATGAAACAATCGTTGAATTTGATCCTAATGAAGATATTCATGAAAGTGTAGAAGAATATGAAATTAAAAATAAAAGTGATCATTTAACACAAGAATTACCTACCTCAGATGATGTAAATAATACAATGTGTCTGTTGATACCAAATTTAATCTGCTGACGTGGACCAATCACTTGAAGACATGTGTCAACCTACATGGCAAATACGAATACGTTCTACGAGCAACTCATACACTCCGAGCAGCTCAAGCGCACCGAGCAACTCAGGGGCCCCGAGATACTTAAGCGGTCCGAGCAACTTAAGCAGTCCGGGATACTTAAAGTACAACGCATCCAAATCAAGAGAATCAAAGAGACGACTGCGCATTAAATGTTCATTATTATCGTACCGATGTAAATGTCTACTAGATAACAGCGCATTGTCCTTTCATTTGTACAACCTTAAGGCTATAAATACATTGTAACCTCCTCATTATGGGGGGACTCTGGATTTCTTGGCAAACTCACTGATAAAGAATTCTAGGAAAATAGTCAGTAATACAAAAACAGTGAACACAGGCCATTCTTATAAGGCCGAACCACTTTAAAAATCTTTTGTCTTATTTATTTTATCTGTGATTAATAAATTAGAGATAATCTAATTTTTTACATCAACAGATTTAGGCCATTCTTATAAGGCTGAACCACTTTAAAAATCTTTTGTCTTATTTATTTTATCTGTGATTAATAAATTAGAGATAATCAAATTTTTTACATCAACAGATTGGAGCCGTCTGTGGGAAACCACTATACTTAACGTTTTTCACCAAAACAATTCATCATCAATGGCTGATAATCCAGAATCTAGTAATCGAAATGCTGGGATCCCTCCAAATCTCTCTACTCCACCAAATGTCCAAGATCTGGCTGGTATAATGGCTAATTTGACCCAAGGCCAAACGACCATGCAAGAAACCATTCGACAACTCATACAAACTGTTCAAGGTGGAGTGCCGGCCCAATCAGGACAACGAAATGTTCATAGAAATACCCGTTTACCCTCTTCGCGAACTAGGCGAACATTATTCCCAGAGGAATCTCGATCCAGACACACCGACTCATATCGTACTGAGAGATCTAATGATCCTTTTTACCAACCTGGTCGGACTTCCTCAGTACGAGCTACAGATTCTCAGCGAAACATCACTATATCTCCGGAAAGGACTGTAATACCCCGTATTTTTATGCTATATTAATTTGGGGATTTATTAAATTTAATGTGACTGTTTATTTAATAAAAATCCGGAAATTAATTATGTTATAATTATTAACGTGTCGAGAGTTAGTAATTATGGGAAACTTGTTGAATATTACTAATGAGCATAGTAATATATTATAGTGGTTATATTGAATGTCATAAGTGAATTAAATGACTATTTCGGAAATTTAAGTCGGGACGTGCCCGTGTCACGTCGGGACTAATTTTGTTAAATAAAAAGTGAATATTTTATAAGTTGTCCGTATGGTCATTTTGAGTGCGCCAACGCGTCCGTAAGGGTCGAGATAGTCAGAAAAGTGTACCCGGGGGTTTAGTTTGGGCCTCGGGGCGTTTGTAGGCCTAATTAGTGACCCGGGAGGGCATTTTGGTCATTTTACAAAATAGGGTAATTAAACCCACGAATTGTAGCAGCCTTTATCAGCTGGTTAGGTTAGCCATTTAGGGTTAGAACATTCAGAACCCTAGAACGTCCATTGGAGAGGAGAGGAGAGACCTTTCAAGGAGATTCAAGGCCGAAACACCATCGTTTGCACCGCCGTCACCACCAACGCATAGATCGCGAGGAGGAGAACGCAACCACACCATAATCAACAGGAAATCAGACTTCTGAAAATCCCAGGCAAGTGTTTAACTTGCGTATTTCGTTAGTTCAATGTTCATATTAGTATAGGATTAATTAGGAATGTAATCTATGTAAGAAAACCCCAAATTTTGATAGGAAATTGCATGTAGAGAAGATTAAAACCTTAAGCTGGAAACTTTTGATGTTATAGATGTATTACCCACAAACTTTTGATGTTATATTAGAAGAAATTCTGGAGAAAAACTAAATTGAATCATAGTTATGAAAACTTTAGGGTTCTTGATGATTAGATGCGATTTTGGGTTGTTTAACCATGTTTAATGATGAATACACGCATGTTGAACATTAAAAACATCTGGAATTATGTTATTATGTTAGTAGTAGAATTTGTGGGTCGATTAGTGTTGAAGAATATGGAATTTGATGAAGAATAGTGGTAGAACCCGTAACTGAAATTCTGCAGAATTTTACCCAGACCTGCTTGATCGATCGATCGAACATAGAGCATCGATCGATCGAAGGTTTGATCGATCGAGCCCCAAGCTTCGATCGATTGCCCCCTCCTGGCAGACTCTTATTTTCCTTGTTTAATTTGTTAAATTAAGTTTATCGTGAAATAATTCTTGGGAATTCATGATAAATCGATTTGGGAGACATTAAGGACCAGTAGGGTATATGAATAGATGTTGGAACCTTTAAGATTCATCGAAAATGGTATTTTTGGGATATTTACTTTAGGTTGGTAAATTTATGAATTTAAAGGGGGAGGTGCGTAAGAGAGTTACGTTGAAATCTAATAAAGTCATTCACTGAATTTCAGAAATTGGGAAGATATAATCCATGAGTGTTAGGTAATAAGTGAGAAAACCCTTCGAGATAAGGTTAGGAATGAAACCTTATGCGTAATTCTTTAAATGTGAAATTAAGAATAAACGGTATAATTACGGGTGAGGAGAAGAACCTATATTAATATGAAATTGGTATATTTATATGATTGTGTGTACATATATTATATACATGTGAAAATCATACCCACGCTACTTGCTATCCCTGAGGTTTCCGCGCTGGGATAAGTCTTATCTCGATGGGACCTTTATGGGGGATATTGACTTGTACCCTAGGAGATAGATGTCCTTGGTACAGGCTATCGATGTGATAGTTCAGACGGTCCTAAGAGACGGCGGTATGTGCCACCCTCTTAGAGACTTGGAATCTATGCTTCGCCTCAATATTGTTTGTGTATTTATGTTAATACAATTCGAGAGTGATTCCGAATGTATTCCCCTTAATATGAGTGATATGGGGCTTTGGATAGTGGAAGTATGCACGCACCATAGTTTTATTCGGGGTGCTGTTTTATATATATATTATATGAGTAGTTAATATATATATATGAGATTATGATATTTGAAACTGTCTACTGAGATTTGATAAGTAGGAACTGGATGTTGACTCAAATTATTAAATACTTGTTTTGAAAGAGTATAATATGTCACTGTAAAACTTTATTGATTTTTATAAAGTTAAAATGGAGGACCTTGATTACTGTTTGGGAACATTCTTCTTAAAATGGAGTCGTGAATTATAAATCTTACGAGTAATCTAAGTTAAGTTAAATCTTTTAGAAAGACTAGTGTGTTAATATTGATAAGAACAAACTGATGGGAAGGTTAGTGCGATAGGTGTGCACATTAGAAGAGAGGTGAGTATTTCTCAAAAGAGCGACACACTAATATGTTATTGCATTGGCCTGTATCAATTTAAATACTTGCTAAACGTATTTTAAAATCAAACACACTTTCGGGCTCTGACCCGTTTCTTTTTCTCTCTCTCTCTCTCTTGTATATATATGTATATTTTCAGGTGCCCAGCCACAGGGGCGTCTTGCTTAGGATCCCTTGAGAAGAACGAGCTGCAGCTTAGGTGGGAGTTGCAGGTCACTTGAGTAGGCGGCTTCTGTTATTGACTCCACTCCTAGTACTCTCATTTATTGGGCACGTGTCGCCCCTTTTCATTATTTATTTGTTATCGGGACATTTATATTTCAGTCATTTCCAGTATTGTTCTTTGGGATTTATTCAGTATGGACTTGTGATTCTAGTTTTCATATCTTGACATTCGATTGACGAATGTATTATATTATTTGGTTTATCGTGGTGTGATTCTTAATTGTAGAAAGGTTATTTTATGTAAATAAATCTTTTTCTTTAATTAAAATTTGGAAAGTTTGTATGAAAAATGTTTTGACACTTAGCTTAATTATTTAGGGTGTTAAATTGGAAAATTTATTTTATCGACAGTGATGCTGAGAATGAACCAACTGTTAACCTTCATTTAATTCAATAAAGGAGTGATCACCCGGTATTTAATTAGGGGGGGTGTCACAGGTGGTATCAGAGCATCAGGTTCTAGTGTCCATAGGATCTGTACGGCTTATTTCGCTTTCAGCTTAACGTTATTGCTATAGAGCCCTATTTTTAGGATTGTTGTATTCTTGCTTTTACGTTTAAGTCTTCAGCTATTCGAGATTTGTTGATAACTGTAGACTAATAAACTTGTTCACGTTTCAGATGCCTCCGAGACGTGCTCCGAAAGATAGGCGTGCCCAAGCCGAGCAGCCAGCAGCTCAGGCACCAGGCACAATGAATGCGAATGAAGTAGCCGCCATTGTTGCTCAGGCGGTGAATGCCACAATAGCGGTGATTCAGCAGGCTCCACCCCAGATTCAGGCGGTGGCACCAGTATTAGCACAACTTCCATCCGCATGGGAGAGGGTTCGGGATGCTTTTCAGAAAGCGCATCCCCCTGAGTTTTCTGGTAGCTCCGATATTGTTACAGTCAGCCAATGGAAGAAAGACATCCAGTGGCACCTCCGTATGTATGAGTGCACTGAAGTGCAAAAACAGTTATTGGCTTCCTTTAAGCTGGTGGGAGCCGCATTACAGTGGTGGGAGTCCACTACTACTTTGGAGGAGAGGGACACGATCCCTATTCAGTTGTTCTGGGAGCGGTTTGACCGCAAGTATTTTCCACCCGCAGTGCAGATTGAGATGAGGCTGAAATTACTAAATCTGAAGCAGGAGAACCTTACGGTAGCTGAGTATGAGGAGGAGTTCACAAGACTTCTCACTATTGTGCCGGATGACGCACCCACTGAGAGCAAGAAAATTTTGCTGTTTGTCGACGGGTTAGCTTGGAGGATCCGTCAGCACCTCATTGGAAATCTATCCCTGAGTACTTTCACTGACGTACTCAATGCAGCATTACTACATTGCCAGGATTACCGCTTCCATCTTCAGGGAAGCAAGAGAGCAGGGGAGTCCAGCCAGCAGAGCAGGACCGGGGGTAATAGTGCCAGTGGGGCACCAACTCATGGACAGACTTGTCAGCACGAGCAGAGTTCCCATCAGGGGGACCCTGCTAAGCAATTCCGTTCAGGTGATTCTAGGCAGGGATTCGGGGGTTTCAGGCAGGGCCATCAGGGCCAGCCTAATCAGCAGGGCCAACACCGACCGCAGGGACAACAGCAGGGCCAGCAAGGCCAACAGCGTGCACATCAGGGCCAACAGGACCAGTGGCGTGGAGGTAAGGCCAGCAGGGCCGTGGACAACAGGGTCAGAGGGGCGGTAACTTCAAAGGAAGATGCTTTGGGTGCGATAAACATGGCCATAGGCGCCATGATTGCCCAGAGGGAGATAGGGCCCCACAGCAGCAGGGAGCCCGTAATGAGCCGCAGAGACCACTCTTTCCACCTGCCCTCCCAGCTCCAGCCCAGGTGCCAGCCCCACCAGCCATCCCAGTAGCTCCAGTACAGCAGGGGCAATTGCAGTATGGACGTGTCTATAACTTCCATCAGACAGCAGCTCCACAGGCACCACCCGCGATTGAGGGTATGTTTCCTATCCATGGTACTATGGGTCGAGTTTTGTTTGATACGGGGGAAACGCATTGTTTTATAGCTACACATTTTGCAAAGTCCTTAGGGTTGCTAGCCACAGCAGAGAACACCGTGACGTGTGTCGACTCACCACTGGGGAGTGGGTCACTTATTTTCTTTATATGCCGGGGAGTGGGGGTAGAGATTGGTAGCTTGGTATTACCTGCAGACATGTTAGTCTTAGACATGCACGAGCATGATGTGATTATTGGTATGGATTGGCACGCATCTTATAGAGCCATGATTGATTGCTTCGGTGGGAGCATTGTTTTTGCTATTCCGGGGCAAGAGATGTTTGTAGTGGCGATGCCTCGCCCAGAGGGAGGGTCTACCGCTCATTTGTATTACATAAAGGAGGATACCTCTAAGGAGGTTGTGATTCCCTTAGATTCGATCCCTGTCGTCAGGGAGTATTCCGATGTGTTTCAGGAGATACCAGGCCTACCGCCCAGTCGTGAGATAGACTTTGTTATAGAATTATTGCTAGATACGAGACCTATAGCACGCGTACCGTACCGTATGGCTCCGACAGATATGCGAGAGCTACGAGATCAGATAGAGCAGCTATTAGGTCAGGGCTTCATTCGTAGGAGTACCTCACCTTAGGGCGCTCCAGTCTTATTTGTAAAGAAGAGAGATGGTTCACTGAGATTGTGTGTGGACTACCGTGAATTGAACAAGGTCACGATACGGAATAAGTATCCGTTGCCTCGAATCGATGATCTGTTCGACCAGTTGAGGGGAGCAACTTTCTTTTCTAAGATAGATCTGAGATCGGGGTACCATCAGTTACGTATTAGAGATCAGGATGTTTCAAAGACTGCCTTCTTGTCGAGATATGGGTCCTATGAGTTCAGGGTGATGTCGTTTGGACTCACAAATGCCCCGGCCGTTTTCATGGACTTGATGAACCGAGTATTCAGAGAGTTCTTGGATCAGTTCATCATCGTCTTCATATATGATATCTTGATATATTTACACTCCGAGGAGGAGCATGCCGAGCACTTGAGGCAGGTTCTTCAGACTCTACGAGAGCATCAGTTGTATGCTAATTATGAGAAGTGTGGATTCTGGTTGCGAGAAGTACAGTTCTTGGGCCATGTCGTTTCTGAGCAGGGGATTGTCGTTGACCCGAGCAAAGTGTCAGCGGTGAGGGAGTGGGGATAACCCACGACACCGACGGAAGTGCGTAGTTTCTTGGGGTTAGCCGGATACTACAGGAGATTCATTCGGGGATTCTCCAAAATAGCGGGTCCATTGACGAATCTGACTCGCAAGGGAATACCATATGTTTGGGATGACGCTTGTCAGTTGGCTTTCGACGAGCTGAAGGACAAGCTTACTTCAGCACCAGTCCTTGCTTTACCGAAGCCGGGTGTAGAGTACCTGGTTTACACCGATGCGTCCTTACGGGGACTTGGGGGAGTATTTCAGCAGGAAGAGAAGGCTATAGCTTTTGCTTCCCGCAAGCTTAAGTCGCATGAGAAGAATTACCCCATCCACGACCTGGAGTTAGCAGCGGTCGTCTTTGCATTGAGAATTTGGAGGCAGTACTTATTGGGCGAGAAATTCCGTTTGTTCACAGACCATAAGTCATTGCAGTACCTGTTCACTCAGTGAGAGCTGAATATGCGTCAGCCCAGATGGTTAGAGTTTGTGAAAGATTACCAGTTCGATATACAATATCATCTGGGGAAGGCCAACGTAGTTGCTGATGCGTTGGGCCGTAGACCGGTAGACGATGCAGCGGACATCTGGAAAGCAAAGTGGAAGGAGTTGGGTCACCAGGACGCAGTAGCACGTTCTTTCACATCCGTGATGACAGTCACACCCGAGATTGTTACGAGGGTGATATAGGCACAGACCACAGACCCGTTTTGTCAGGAGCAGATTGTGCGACTTCTAGCCGAGGGTGTTGAGTCCTATTCTGTTAGTTCTGATGGAGGGTTACTGTTTAATGGGAGATTAGTGGTTCGAGAAGGAGCGGAGTTACTTCATGAAGTGATGATTCATTCTCACGGGTCCCGATTTGCAGTACATCCGGGAGGTGATAAAATGTACCAGGACATGAGGCGTCAATACTGGTGGAGTGGGATGAAAAAGGACATCGCCGAGTTTGAGTCCAAGTGTTCTACCTGCCAGCTGTTGAAGGTGGACCACGAGAAACCGTTAGGATTACTTCAGCCATTGGAAGTACCCGCGTGGAAGTGGGAGAGTATTTCCATGGATTTCATTACAGGGTTGCCTACGTTACAGCGGGGCCACGATTCTATCTAGGTAATCGTAGACCGGTTGACCAAGGTGGCTCATTTTCTGGCAGTGAGGACAGATTATACCACGGGTCAGTATGCTCAGTTGTTCATCGCTGAGATTGTCAGATTACATGGGGTGCCCCTGAATATTGTGTCAGATAGAGACAAGATTTTTGTGTCACGTTTCTGGGAAAGCTTTCAGGAGGCTATGGGTACTGAGTTGAAGTTGAGTTCAGCTTACCACCCACAGACAGATGGACAGACAGAGCGTACTAATCAGATGTTAGAGGATATGCTACGTATGTGTGTTCTCGATTTTGGAGGAGGATGGGAGCCACATCTTCCACTGGTAGAGTTTGCTTATAATAACTCTTATCAGTTTACGATTGGTATGGCTCCATTTGAGGCTTTATATGGAAGGCCTTGTCGTTATCCAATTTGTTGGCTTGAGGTGGGGGATAACAAGTTGCTAGGGCCAGAAGTGATTCAGGAGACCTCCGCGAGGATTGAGATAATCAGGAGTCGCATTCGGGTAGCCCAGGACAGGCAAAAGAGCTACACCGATGCGAAACGGTTCTTCCGGGAGTTTAATGTGGGAGATCAAGTGTTGTTGCGTGTATCTCCTATGAAGGGAGTGATGAGGTTCGGGAAGAAGGGGAAGTTGGCTCCGAGGTACGTAGGACCATTTCCCATCATCGAGAGGATTGGGCCGGTAGCATACTGGTAGGGATTGCCAGAACATTTACATTGCATCCACGATGTATTCCACATCTCGTCGTTGAGAAGATATCTTCGGGATGATATGGCTCATACTCACATTGCGATAGATGAAATTGACTTACAGTATGATAGCTCTTACGAGGAGAGACCAGTGGCTATTCTAGACTATAGTGAGAGGAGATTTAGGTCGAAAATAGTCCCACTTGTGCGAGTTCAATGGGAGCATCATAATGTGGAGGAATCCACTTGGGAGCGTGAGGCAGATATGCGCGAGAGATATCCAGAGTTGGTTTTACCAGGTATGCCTTATTTTCCGAATTTCGGGACGAAATTCCGTTATTAGGGGGGAAGTATGTAATACCCCGTATTTTTATGCTATATTAATTTGGGGATTTATTAAATTTAATGTGACTGTTTATTTAATAAAAATCCGGAAATTAATTATGTTATAATTATTAACGTGTCGAGAGTTAGTAATTATGGGAAACTTGTTGAACATTACTAATGAGCATAGTAATATATTATATTGGTTATATTGAATGTCATAAGTGAATTAAATGACTATTTCGGAAATTTAAGTCGGGACGTGCCCGTGTCACGTCGGGACTAATTTTGTTAAATAAAAAGTGAATATTTTATAAGTTGTCCGTATGGTCGTTTTGAGTGCGCCAACGCGTCCGTAAGGGTCGAGATAGTCAGAAAAGTGTACCCGAGGGTTTAGTTTGGGCCTCGGGGCGTTTTTAGGCCTAATTAGTGACCCGGGAGGGCATTTTGGTCATTTTACAAAATATGGTAATTAAACCCACGAATTTTAGCAGCCTTTATCAGCTGGTTAGGTTAGCCATTTAGGGTTAGAACATTCAGAACCCTAGAACGGACATTGGAGAGGAGAGGAAAGACCTTTCAAGGAGATTCAAGGCCGAAACACCACCATTTGCACCGCCGTCACCACCAACGCATAGATCGCGAGGAGGAGAACGCAACCACACCATAATCAACAGTAAATCAGACTTCTGAAAATCCCAGGCAAGTGTTTTACTAGCGTATTTCGTTAGTGCAATGTTCATATTAGTTTAGGATTAATTAGGAATGTAATCCATGTAAGAAAACCCCAAATTTTGATAGGAAATTGGATGTAGAGAAGATTAAAACCTTATGCTGGAAACTTTTGATGTTATAGATGTATTACCCACGAACTTTTGATGTTATATTAGAAGAAATTCTGGAGAAAAACTTAATTGAATCATAGTTATGAAAACTTTAGGGTTCTTGATGATTAGATGGGATTTTGGGTTGTTTAACCATGTTTAATGATGAATACACGCATGCTGAACATTAAAAACATCTGGAATTATGTTATTATGTTAGTAGTAGAATTTGTGGGTCGATTAGTGTTAAAGAATATGGAATTTGATGAAGAATAGTGGTAGAACCCGTAACTGCAATTCTGCAGAATTTTACCCAGACCTGCTTGATCGATCGATCGAACATAGAGCATCGATCGATCGAAGGTTCGATCGATCGAGCCCCAAGCTTCGATCGATCGCCCCCTCCAGGCAGACTCTTATTTTCCTTGTTTAATTAGTTAAATTAAGTTTATCGTGAAATAATTCTTGGGCATTCGTGATAAATCGATTTGGGAGACATTAAGGACCAGTAGGGTATATGAATAGATGTTGGAACCTTTAAGATTCATCAAAAATGGTATTTTTGGGATATTTACTTTAGGTTGGTAAATTTATGAATTTAAAGGGGGAGGTGCGTAAGAGAGTTACGTTGGAATCTAATAAAGTCATTTACTGAATTTCAGAAATTGGGAAGATATAATCCATGAGTGTTAGGTAATAAGTGAGAAAACCCTTCGAGATAAGGTTAGGAATGAAACCTTATGCGTAATTCTTTAAATGTGAAATTAAGAATAAACGGTATAATTACGGGTGAGGAGAAGAACCTATATTAATATGAAATTGGTATATTTATATGATTGTGTGTACATATATTATATACATGTGAAAATCATACCCACGCTACTTGCTATCTCTGAGGTTTCCGCGCTGGGATAAGTCTTATCTCGATGGGACCTTTATGGGGGATATTGACTTGTACCCTAGGAGATAGATGTCCTTGGTACAGGCTATCGATGTGATAGTTCAGACGGTCCTAAGAGACGGTGGTATGTGCCACCCTCTTAGAGACTTGGAATCTATGCTTCGCCTCAATATTGTTTGTGTATTTATGTTAATACAATTCGAGAGTGATTCCGAATGTATTCCCCTTAATATGAGTGATATGGGGCTTTGGATAGTGGAAGTATGCACGCACCATAGTTTTATTCGGGGTGATGTTTTATATATATATTATACGAGTAGTTAATATATATATATATATGAGATTATGATATTTGAAACTGTTTACTGAGATTTGATAAGTAGGAACTGGATGTTGACTCAAATTATTAAATACTTGTTTTGAAAGAGTATAATATGTCACTGTAAAACTTTATTGAATTTTATAAAGTTAAAATGGAGGACCTTGATTACTGTTTGGGAACATTCTTATTAAAATGGAGTCGTGAATTATAAATCTTGCGAGTAATCTAAGTTAAGTTAAATCTTTTAGAAAGACTAGTGTGTTAATATTGATAAGAACAAACTGATGGGAAGGTTAGTGCGATAGGTGTGCACATTAGAAGAGATGTGAGTATTTCTCAAGAGAGCGACGCACTAATATGTTATTGCATTGGCTTGTATCAATTTAAATACTTGCTAAACGTATTTTAAAATCAAACACACTTTCGGGCTCTGACCCGTTTCTTTCTCTCTCTCTCTCTCTCTTATATATATATGTATATTTTCAGGTGCCCAGCCACAGGGGCGTCTTGCTTAGGATCCCTTGAGTAGAACGAGCTGCAGCTCAGGTGGGAGTTGCAGGTCACTTGAGTAGACGGCTTCTGTTATTGACTCCACTCCTAGTACTCTCATTTATTGGGCACGTGTCGCCCCTTTTCATTATTTATTTGTTATCGGGACATTTATATTTCAGTCATTTCCAGTATTGTTCTTTGGGATTTATTCAGTATGGACTTGTGATTCTAGTTTTTATATGTTGACATTCGATTGACGAATGTATTATATTATTTGGTTTATCGTGGTGTGATTCTCAATTGTAGAAAGGTTGTTTTATGGAAATAAATCTTTTTCTTTAATTAAAATTTGGAAAGTTTGTATGAAAAATGTTTTGACACTTAGCTTAATTATTTAGGGTGTTAAATTGGAAAATTTATTTTATCGACAGTGATGCTGAGAATGAACCAACTGTTAACCTTGATTTAATTCAATAAAGGAGTGATCGCCCGGTATTTAATTAGGCGGGGTGTCACAAGGACCAGTGCTCTAGAAAGGTTGTGTAGAGTCTCTCCTTTTGATCGTTTGGGCCCTAGGAGGAATAGAAGTCCTTCTAGGATTTCATCGAGGAACTCTCCACGACCATCCGATCTAAGGGAAGGCTCTGCCCAATCACGACCAACTGCTCGTAATGAAAGATCCTAAGAGGCAAATTCCACACGATCAATTGCTCGAACCAATAGGCCCGAGGAAGTAAACGACGTATGGAAGGGCTCGATTCAGAGGTTGGAGGACAGATTAGGGGAAATGGCTAAGGCCAAGAATCCTCTTCAAAGAACTTTTGTCCAAGGGACACCATTTGTACAGGAAATTGTGGATTTTCCCACACCATCAAAATTCAAAGATCCAATGGTGACGCCTAAATACGATGGAAAAACTGACCCTGTCCTTCATATAGAACAATACCAAGTTGCTGCTGATATCTATTTAGTTCCAGATGAGATGAGATGCAGGACATTTTCAGGAACTCTTACCGTATCAGACCAGATATGGTACAACAACCTTCCTCAGGGGAAGATCGTGACTTTCTTTCAACTGGCAGAGCTCTTTATTGGGAATTTTTGTTTTGGGGCCAAACCAGTCAAACGAGTAGCACACTTATTAAGTGTTAGACAGAAGACATGTGAAAGCACCAGGGACTATATTACTCATTTCAATAACGAGAAACTTGAAGTTATTGATTACGAGGAGAAAACAGTAATTACTGCTCTGATGAGTGGACTGTTACCAGATAAATGGTACTATACTTTAGGCAAAGATCCGCCTAGGACCATGGCTGAATAAATGGCAAAAGAAGCCGAAATCATGAATAACGAGGAAGCTATGGCTGCGAAGAAGAATACAGACACTAAGGAGACCAAGGTCGAGGCTGATAAGATTGAGAAGAAGGATCAGAAGAATAATGGTGGCAACCGGCAGTCGAAAGCAAAGCAAGCACTGGAATAATTGAAGAAGTTTGGAAATTATACTCCTTTGAAGGTAGATAAAAACCACACTCTGGAAGAGATCAAGAACAGTGTTGATGTAAAAAAATTAGATTATCTCTAATTTATCAATCACAGATAAAAATAAATAAGACAATTTTTTTTTAAGTGGTTCAGCCTTGTAAGAATGGCCTACGTCCACTGTATTTGTTATTGTTAACTATTTGTAGAATTCTCGATAATGGATTTACCAAGAAATTCCGAGTTCCCTGCTAATGAGGAGGTTATAATGTATTTATAGCCTTGAGACAGTACAAATGAAAGGACAAAGCGCTGTTATCTAGTAGACATATACATCTGTTCGATATTAATGAGCGTTTAATGTGCAGTTATATCCTGGATTCTCTTTATTTGGATACGCTGTACACTTATGTAGCTCGGACCGCTTAAGCTGCTCGGACCACCTAAGCTGCTCGTCACGCTTGAGTTGCTCGGGGAGCTTGAGTTTTTCGGGGACGAGCAAGAGCTGCTCGTCACACTTGAGTTGCTCGGGGCTCCTTGGTTGCTCAGTGAACTTGAGTAGCTCGATGATTGTGAGTTGCTTGGTAGAAGTGTATGTAATCTCCACGTTGCTCATCTGGAGTATTCGTATTTTCCATGTAAGCTGACACGTGTCTTCAGGTGATTGGTCCATGTCAGCAGACTAAATTTGGTATCAACAGAAGCCCCCAATGTTTCGTAGTTTGATGTTGAAGAAAAGTATAGAACATTATGCTGCTTAAATTTTTGGTTTGTATGGTTTTTAGAAAAGCATTCGTTGTATATAACTCCTTTTTAAATGCACAGTATCAAACCTCATAAATATTTTAAATTTCCATAACCGTTTCATTTTTTGTGCCCCTTTTCTCCTTTTTAGACGTCGAATACGCAAACGTCTGTCTTGGTAATCATTGCTTTTTCTATTCCTAAGGTAAAGTATTTAAATGCGGCAGAAATCCTATCGTCTTTCACTTTTCAAATCTGTGTCTTTGAACTTTTCATTTCTTCTCTATCTTATGCGTTCGTTTCTTTCCTTATTCGTTGTCAACTGGTTCACTCTTCTCCTGTAAGATCTTCTTCCTTCTCTTTTATTTTTCTTTGATCATCAGGGTTTATGTTGTTGAATCGCTTGACAAATTTCGCTCTGAATTTTCAATTCCTTCATGGGTCATTTTGGAGGAACTTTCTGAACCTTCTGACTATTTCTCTTTGGCTGAGGGACATTGCTTCCCCAGTCTCTTTGTGGCCGATTGTGGCATTTCTTTTCCTCCAAATCCTTTATGTTTGGAGTTCTGTCAATATTTTGACGTTGTTCCTGCAAAAATAGCACCGAATACCTGGAGAATAGTTAATGGAGTCCATTGGTTAAATCAAATTCATGGAACCCGTTAGGAATTCCAGAAATTATGTTTTGCTACAGATGGGTTGTTAGTCATAGTACTTTTTATTTAAAAACTAGGTTTTTGAATAGGGCTTTAGTTGTCAATCTTCCAGATGCTAATATGGATTACTTTGAGCATGGAGTTGTTATGAAAAATTGGCAACATGCTCCATTAAATGGAGATCATGTATATTAGGGTCCCAGGTGTCCCCCCTATGGAAATGGAATAGGTTGTGTTTATTTTTTGAAATCTTGTTTTCTCAATGTTTGATAAAATTTATCACTGACATTTAATTTTTTATTATTTGCAGTTGACAGCAAAAGAAAATCTCCAAAGGAGACAGGGTTAATTTAAGGCATTTGAAACTTATCTGGAGTTTGCACCAATCTGTTACCGAAGAGCATATTAGATCGGCCTCTTATTTGTTGCAGTACAAGAGTTATACTTCATCCTTTATTGCTCGTCCAGTGGTGGTTGACATTGGACAAGTACCACTAGCTGCTGATATTAGTGTGGAAGGTTCTTCTTCAGAGTCAAATATTCCTATTGGTGACATAATGAAGAGAAGAAAAGTTCCTGCTTTCTTTGATAAGTCTGCCTCAGAGGCAAAGAAATGTAAGCAAAGTGCCCCCGAGGAAGGGGCAAGGAATATTGATACACCCCCTCTTGTTGCTGCCAAAAAAATTGTGGATAAGCCCCCAGTGGCCTCGAGAAAGGTTGTTGTTGTTTCTCCTATAAGTGAGGTTATCGTTATATCACCTACAAAGACAAGTTCTTTGGTTGAGAATGTTCTTGCTCCTCCGAGGAGATTGAAGAAAAACCCTTCTGAGAGACTTGCTAATACTGTCTCCCAGTCTTTAAATGTTGAAGGTGGTATTCCCACTTTTGTTCCTCCGAGCTCTGCTATGGGCTCGGTGAAGTCTTGGATTATCCCAGAGGTCCAAGGTATTGAAGATACTCTTACTCGTGATAGGGTTACTACCTTGGCTACTCAACATATTGCCTCAGTAAGTATTACTAATCTAAGCTTTCATTTTTAAATGATATGTCCCTGTACTGACTCAAAGTTCTTTTCTTTTTTCAGCTGGTAACATGTGTTCAACACTATTCTGAAGAAGGATGAAGCTATCAAGGATTCAGTCTCCTCGGGAGGTATAGAGGAGTCTTTTACTGGATTAACCCAGTCTTTGAAAGATTCTCATCATAAGTATGAGGAAAATAAAATTGCTTGGGAGAAGCAGGTTAAGTCCGTTGAGGAGGAGAGGGATCGAGCTGTGGAAACCTCCAAGGAATTGGAGAATAAATTGAAAGAGCTTGAGAAGAATAATAAAGAGCTTAAGGAGAAGCTCAAGAATGCTGCAAAGCTAGAGAATAAACTCAAAGCTGCGGAAGAGGAGGTTGGTAGACTCCGTGATATTGATCGCCAGAAACAGGAGGTGGAGGAGAAGTTAAAAACTGTTGAGGAGCTCCTTAGGGAAAGGACCTCCTCGGAGAAGGTTAAAAGGAAGAAGGCTGTTAAAAATTCTTTCAGCGTAGGTTGGGACAAAGGCTGGAATAAGTGTTTGGCTTCCATGTCCTCACAAATGGAATACGCCAGCCTTAAATACTTTAGGGATGGATGAGTGGAAGCCTTACAAGAGCTGAAAGTCGCTGAAGATTCTGACTTATTTCAGCAACACACTAATGGCCCTCCTCCCTCTTCTAGAGAAGAAGAAGAGGACGGAGCTTCATCAGAATAATCTTCCATGATAATTGGATATCAGGCCCTTTCTGTTCCAACTGTTCAATCGTGCTCCGAGCGACCCCAACCAACCATTACTCCTGTCGAGCAGTTACTCTTGTCCACCGAGTAACCAGTCTCTTCCTCAACACCTCCTCAAGAAGTTATAGGAAATAAAGATAAGGTGTAGAGTAGTTTGGGTGTTTATTTTGTCATTTTATCGAATATATCCTCGACTTTTGTATTTTCCTTTATAATGAAATGAAAATTCAAACTTTTGGTTATTTGTCTTGACTTTTTCTTCTACTTGCTCTGTCTGCATTCTTATTGATTCTTTCTATCCCTTATCTTTACTAGTTTATGGCTAGGATGGAGATCTTGTCAACTCATGACACCAAACTGATGAAGAAATGCAATAACTATTTTAAAGCTGGTCATGCAGACCTAAACGAGGCTCAAATCATTTACATCCTTGGTCCAGATACTTCTAAACGAGCAGTCGAAGCTTACCAGTATCTGAAGTACCTGCTTGACCGAGTTGTTGCCAATAATGTGGAATATTATGAGATGATTGAGGATCTCCAAGGAACCATAGAGGAACTCGAGCAGTAATACAAAGAGTCCTCTACACTTTTGCAGCAAGGGTACGAGAAGAAATATCAACAGTTAAGTGCTGAAAAAGGATATGATAAATTCATTTCTGCTTACAAGAAGAAAGAGAGCGTTTTAAAGCTTGATGTTGAAAAGCATAGGCAGATCGCCAAGTTGCTGGAGTAAGAGAACATTATCTTGAAAGAGGAAATAAAACAACTCAAGTCTGCTTCTTCTTCCTCGGGAGCCTTAGTTCTTGTCAACGATGAAGGTTTCTCTTTCTTGGAGGTCAAAAATGTCAACTTAAGAGATGAGTTAGAAACTTTAGAAAGAATTTGACCTTCCACCTCTACTCGCGGAGAAGCAAGGTCTTCTCAGGGGCGAGCAAGGGCTGCTCGGGTTACTGTCGAAAAAGCAAGAACTCAAGCAGCCTTGGAGAATCAATCATTCCAGTTGATGGAGAAGAATCAGGCTTTGTCAGAGATGTCTACAAATATTCTGAACTTCAGCGAACAGCTCTCTACCAAAAGTTCTACCTTGGAGAATAAGGAAATTTTAGTGAAGAATCTCCACGATCAACTGGAGAGGTTGACCTACCAATTCCACAAACAGCCCAGAGAGTTTTGGATGGCTGGATATAATGAAGCCCTTTATCATCTCGATAATTGGATCTAGCAGTCAAACAACGAGGGTTACAAGCAAGGATGGCTAAATGCACTCGGGTGTTAAAGTTGGAGCAGGGCCACTATCTATGGGATTATTATGACCCTGGGTTGCTCGAGTTGCCAGTGCCACCTTTTAAACTTGATATGAGCTGGATTCCTGCTCGAGAAATTCCTAAGTGCTTAATCTCCAAGTATCTCGGTGACTACAGTCTTCATTCTAATTTCGAGATATCTCGCCCGGAGCACTTGCTCGATTGACCATCTGTAATGAATGTCAGGATGCTTCGAGATGTAAATTTTATAAACTCTCCTTATGCCTTAGATGATCCTCCTGCTGGAGTAGAACCTGTTTCAAAGGCAGAGGGAAAGAAACCCATAGAGTAGGATTTTTAGGTAATAACTTGTACTTTTCATAGCATATGTAATTCTTTTTGATTTAAATGAAGAAATTTAGTCTTCTTTGTATTTTAATTTTCATTGGTTTGAAAGTATTTTGTAAAATGTCTTTGCTTGTGAATATATGCATATTTTGATATGCCATTCTCTTTGATCCTGAGCAACGAAACGACTTACATCCCATGATCCTTCTTAGTTTAACCAACCTAAGTTGATTGTAAATTGATTTGCTGACCAATCGGAGTTGGAGGAGATTGATTTTCGACCAATCGGAGTTGGAGAAAATTAATTTTGCCGACTAACCGGAGTTGGTGGATATTTGTTCCCGACCAACCGGAGTTGGAGGAGATTAATCTACCGACCAACTGGAGTTGGTGAATTTTTATTCCCGACCAACCGGAGTTGGAGTAGATTAATTTACCGACCAACTGGAGTTGGTGGATTTTATTTTACCGACCAACCGTAGTTGGTGGATTTTTGTTCCCGACCAACCGGAGTTGGAGGAGATTAATTTACCGACCAACCGGAGTTGGTGGATTTTATTTTACCGACTAACCGTAGTTGGTGGATTTTATTTTACCGACCAACCGTAGTTGGTGGATTTTTGTTCCCGACCAACCGGAGTTGGAGGATATTAATTTACCAACCAACCGTACGTGGTGGATTTTATTTTACCGACCAACCGTAGTTGGTGGATTTTATTTTACCGACCAATTGTATTTGGTGGATTTTTGTTCCCGACCAACCTGAGTTGGAAGAGATTAATTTACCGACCAATCGGAGTTGGTGGATTTTATTTTACCGACCAACCGTAGTTGGTGGATTTTATTTTACCTACCAACCGTAGTTGGTGGATTTTTGTTCCCGACCAACCAGAGTTGGAGGAGATTAATTTACCGACCAATCGTAGTTGGTGGATTTTATTTTACCAACCAACTGTAGTTGGTTTTATTTTACCGACCAACCGTAGTTGGTGGATTTTTGTTCCCGACCAACCTGAGTTGGAGGAGATCATTATGAACTTGATGCGTAGTGTGTAGAACTAATACTCCGAAAAAAAATTCATTAAAGAGAGAGAACTGGGTAAAAATTTAAACACTTTATTCATACTGAAGAAAACTGCATTTACATAGGAATCCCAACTATTAATAATACTTGCGTAGATGCTCTGCATTCCATGCATTCTTAAATTCTTCTCCCTCCAAGGTTTCAATCCTATATGTCCCTGGTCGAACAACTTCTGTTATTTTGTAAGGTCCATGCCAGTTAGCTTCTAGTTTGTTGTTCTTTTGAATTACTTTCTTCAACACATAGTCTCCTTCCTTCAAATCACACTTCTTTACCCTCTTGTTGTAAAACAGAGTTGTTCGTTGTTGGTATGCAGCATTCCTGATTGTTGCGTCTTCTCTAACTTCTTCGATCATATCTAGGTCTAATCGCCTCATCAAATCACTAATAGGAGAATTGAAATTCAGCACTCTGTGTGTGGGCAGGCCCAACTCAGCAGGTATAACTGCTTCACTTCTAAATGCCAGCATGTATGGAGATTCTACTGTTGCTGCTCGCGACGTAGTACGATAAGCCCACAGCACAGAATGTAGCTCGTTAATCCAATTTGCCTTTGCATCGTCCAGTTATTTTTTCAAACCATTCAGTATCGTTCTGTTTGTCACCTCAGTTTGTCCATTGCCCTGGGGATGGCCTGGTGCAGAGTGGGTTTTCAATATGTTTGACTGATGACAATATGCAGCAAACTCCTCGTTGTCAAACTGGGTTCCATGATCTGTGATGAATGCATGGGGAAGACCATATCTACAAATGATATTCTTCCAAATAAATTGATACACCTTGGCATATGTCATATCAATAAGAGGCTCAGCTTCCACCCATTTAGTAAAGTAATCCATCACGACCACGAGATATTTAAATCTTCCCCTGGTCGTTGGAAGTGGCCCGACCAAGTCTATTTCCCACATGGAAAATGGCCAATGGGAAGTAATGGGTGTTAAAAATGCTTGGGGAGTTCTTCGGATAGAAGAGAAGCATTGACATTTGTCACATTTCTTGGTATAAGCTACACAATCAACTCTCATCGTTGGCCAGTAATACCCTTGCGTTGTCATTCCTTACAACAGTGTCCGACATGCTACATGGGCTCCAAAAGACCCTTCATGGACCTCTTCAATCAAATTTTTCACCTCGGAGGGGTGGACACATCTTTGCAAACCTGTTATGATTCCTCGTCTATATAAAATTCCATTAGTTAATACATAACGAGCAGCTTTAAACTTTAGTTTCTTGGCTGCGAGTTTATCAGTTGGTAAAGCCCGCTCTTCAATATAGGCCCTGATGGGATCCATCCAAGATGGTCCTAAATCAAGGGAAATGAAGTTCAACGTCAAATCTTTGTCAGCGCTCCGATTAGCCAAGATTTCTATTGGGATTTTTCTTCGTAGCTCGGTGCGTGTGGCTGCGGCTAACCGCGTTAAGGCATCTGCTCTTGCATTCTCCAATCTTGGTATTCTAATCAACTGTACTGCACTAAAGCTTGATACAATCTCCATTGCTTTCGCATGATATTGGATCATTAATTCTCCTTTTGCTGCATACACTCCCAATATTTGATTTACAATCAACTGTGAGTCACTGAATGCAACGACCTGCTCTGCTTTCATAGTTTTGGCTAGATTGAGACCCACGATCATAGCTTCATATTCAGCCTCATTATTTGAAGCCTTAAATTGAAAACGCAAAGAATACTCCACATCTATCTCATCGGGGTTGTTTAAAATAACTCCTGCTCTACTGCCCGTAGTGCAAGAAGAGCCATCTATATATAAATTCCACACAAGTATCTCATTATCAAACTCTTGGTCAGACAGAGTTCCTCGGTGGAATATTTGATGCTTACTTATATCCTCCTCTAGAACTTCTTGCTGCTCGTCGACCATCTTCTCTTGCTCGTCTACCGACTTAAGTTGGTCGGTTTAAATTTGATGATCCTATAACATCCACAGGTTAGTCGGTATTCAACTTCTGCTCTTCAGAGGTGTCTGGATAGGTGAACTCTGCGATAAAATCTGCCAATGCTTGCCCTTTGAGTGACGACCTAGGCTCATAAATTATATCGTATTCACCCAATTCTACAGCCCAATACATCAATCTTCCTGATTTCTCTGGTTTGTGAAGAGCTTGCCTTAACGGCATGTCTGTATACACAATTATAGTATGAGCCTGGAAGTATGGCCTCATTCTTCTACTTGCTTCGATCAACGCCAGTGCTAACTTTTCCAGCCTTGGATATCTGATCTCTGCTCCTCAGAAGGCCTTGCTAGTGTAATAGATTGGTTTTTGCACTCCATCCTCCGCTCTTATCAACGCCGAGCTTACTGTGTTTTCTGAAACTGCCAGATACAAGTATAGTCTTTCTCCCATCACTGGTCTGGATAACAATGGAGGTGCTCCCAGGTATTTCTTCAATTCTTGAAAGGCCTTCTCACATTCATCATTCAACTCAAAAGTCTTTCAGAGTGTTTTGAAGAATGGGAGGCATCTATTAGTTGCTCGTGACATAAACCTATTAAGTGTTGCAACTCGCCCCGTGAGGCTTTGTACTTCCTTCTTCGTCGTTGGAGATCGTAGCTCCAATAGAGCCTTGATCTTTTCATGATTCGCCTCAATTCCTCGTTGATTAACGATATATCCGAGAAACATGCCTTCTCGTACTCCAAATATGCATTTGGTGGGATTCAGCTTCATTTGATATTTTTCTAATTGATCAAAGGTCTGGCCCAAGTCAACTAGATGATCATCAGCTTTCTTGCTATTCGTCAGCATGTCGTCAACATAAACTTACATGTTACAACTGATTTGTTCTGCAAACACCTTGTTCATTAGTCGCTGATAGGTAGCACCTGCATTTTTAAGTCCAAAAGGCATAACATTATAATAATAAGTTCCCTTCGGGATAATAAAACAGGTACTCTCCCTGTCTTCGAGTTTCATTTTAATCTAGTTATAACCAGAATAAGCATCCATAAAACTTAATAGTTCGTTCCTCGAGGTAGCATCCACTAGTTGATCAATTCGGTGCAAAGGAAAATGATCCTTTGGGCATGCCCTGTTAAGGTCGGTAAAGTCTACACACATCCTCCACTTGTTATTTTTCTTCTTTACCATCACCACATTTGCCAGCCAGTCAGGATATTTAACATCCTCAATGAAAGAGGCTTTTTGTAGCTTCTCTACTTCCTCCTATATAGCTTGATTTTTCTCAGGGCTGAACACTCTTCTTCGTTGCTTTACTAGCTTGATTTCCTTGTTCACATTGAGCTCGTGACACAAGAAATTCGGATCTATTCCTAGCATGTCTTCATGACTCCACGCAAAATTCTGCTTTCTTCGCCTTAGTAATGCTATCAATTCTTGTTTTATTGATTCATCCAAGGATGCACCAATTTGAGTTGTTCGTTCTGGATGCTCGTCGTCCAGAATGACATTCTCAATAGCCTCCATAACCTGCCCTTTTACGAGTTGGGGCTCGTCTCTAGGGTCTAATGTTTCAATCTCCACATCTTCTATTTGGTAGGTAGTAGTCTTCTTTCTGGATTCTTCATGCTCTTCCTGCTCGGTAGATGAATAGTAGCATTCCCGAGCTACTTTCTGGTCGCCTTTCACCACTCCTACTCCAAAATTGGTTGAGAATTTTAAACATTGATGTACAGTATATGGTACTGCTTCGAATTTCTTTAGTCCTACCCTTCCCATGATGTTGTACGCTGATTGGACATTTTTATCCATTACGAAAAAGCGGACTCTTTTTGTTAGACAAGCAGGCCATGTACCAATAAGCATATCCAACTTGATCGTCCCTAGTGGAAAAACCTTTTCTCCAGTGAAACCAAGGAGGGGCCTATGATATGGTTCCAATTGGGATAACTTCAAATTCAAACTGTCAAAGCATGGATAGAACATGATATCTGCCGAGCTACCATTATCCACTAGTACTCGTGAAATTACTACTTCCTTCATTCTCATATTGATTACCAATGGGTCATCATGAGGATATAGTACACCTGTCAGGTCATTCTTAGAGAAACCAATTACCAGTTTGTCCTTATTCACCTTCCTCGGGCGATCATCTTCAGCCAGATTTATTCGCTGAATGTACGAGCAATCTTGAGCCTCATTGAGGTAATCTTTTATCTCGGCAGTCATGTCTCCACCTTCTGCATCTCCACCTGTAATGACATTACATTAAAATGATCCAAAATGGATAGAAAATACCTCACGTTCTGGCTGTTTTGGTCTTTTGGGGATATCGGGGTCGTCGTGGTCATCATCCAAGTCTTCCTCATGACTTCTCTTCTTATCTTCTTTTGCTCGACGAGGAGATCTAGACCTCTGCCTTACTTGGTCATTGCTTTTTCCACCATTTCGGCGATCCACATACTTGTTCAATTTTTCCCGCCTGATGAGCTCTTCAATTTCATTCTGGAGAGCTATGCAGTTTTTGGTCGTATGACCATGATCCTTATGGAACTCGTAATATTTGGATTTATTCCTCCTGTCAGGATCTGTCTACATTTTTCAGGCCAGTTTAGCTCCTCGTTGTTCTTGATCTCTTCCAGAATGTCATTTATGTCTACCTTCAAAGGAGTATAGTTTCCAAATTTCTTCATTTATTACAATGCTTGCTTTGCTTTTGACTGCTTATTACCACCATTGTTCTTCTGCTCCTTCTTCTCAGCCTTATCACCCTCAACCTTGGTCTCTTTGGTGTCCATATTCTTTTTTGGAGCCATAGCTTCCTCGACGTTCATAATTTTGGTTGCCTTTGCCATTAGCTCTGCTATAGTTGTAGGCGAATCTTTGGCTAGAGTGTAGTACAATTTATTTAGCAACAATCCACTCGTCAGAGCAGTGATTGTTGTCTTCTCCTCGCAATCAATAACTTCGAGCTTCTCATTATTGAAACGAGTAATATAATCCCTGGTGTTCTCACTTGTCTTCTGTCTACACTTAATAAGTGTGCTACTCGTCTAACTAGTTTTGCCCCAAAATAAAAGTTCCCAATAAAGAGCTCGGCCAGTTGAAAGAAAGTCGCAATCTTCCTACGAGGAAGATTGTTGTACCATATTTGAGCAGATCCAATAAGAGTTCCTGAAAATGCCCTGCATCGCATCTCGTCTGGAACAACATAGATATCAGCAGCTTCTTGGTAATGTTCTATATGGAGAACATGATGAGTTTTTTCATCATATTTTGGTGTTACTACTGGGGCTTTGAATTTTGACGGTGTGGGGAAGTCCACAATTTCTTATATGAATGGTGTTCCTCGGACAAAAGACCTTTGTAAAGGATTCTTGGCCTTAGCCATTTCCCCTAACCTGTCTTCCAACCTCTGAATAGATCCCTTCCATGCGTCATTTCCCTCCTCGGGTCTATTTGTTCGAGCAATTGATCGCGTTGAATTTACCTCTTGGGATCTTTCATGACAAGCAACTGGTCGTGATTGGGCAGATCCTTCCTTTAAATCAGATGGTCATTGAGAATTCCTCGACATAATCCTAGGGGGACTTCTATTCCTCCTAGGACCCAAACGATCAAAAGGAGAGACTCTACTTAATCTTTCAAGAGCACTGGTCCTTTCTGGAGATAGAGTGATGTTTTGTTGAGTGTCTGTAGCTCGTACCGAGGAAGTCCGTCCAGGCTGATAAGAGGGATCATTAGATCTCTCAGTACGATATGAATCGGTGCGTCTAGACTGAGATTCCTCTGGGAATAACGCTCGCTTAGTTCGCGAAGAAGTTAATCGAGTATTTCTCTGAATGCTTCGTTGTCCTGACTGGGCTGGCGCTCCACCCTGGATGGTTTGCATGAGTTGTCGCATGGTTTCTTGCATGGCCGTCTGGCCTTGGGCCAAATTAGCCATTATACCAGCCAGGTCGTAGACATTTGGGAGAGTAGATGGATTTGGAGAGATTCCAGCATTTCGATTGCTGGATTCAGGATGATTAGCCATTGGTGATGAATTGTTTTGGTGAAAAACGATAATTACAGTCGTTTCCCACAGACGGCGCCAATCTGTTGATGTAAAAAATTATATTATCTCTAATTTATCAATCACAGATAAAAATAAATAAGACAAAAGATTTTTTAAGTGGTTCAGCCTTGTAAGAATGGCCTACGTCCACTGTGTTTGTTATTGTTGACTGTTTGCAGAATTCTAAATAATGGATTTACCAAGAAATTCCAAGTCCCCTGGTAATGAGGAGGTTACAATGTATTTATAGCCTTGAGACAGTACAAATGAAAGGAAAAAGTGTTGTTATCTCGTAGACATATACATCTGTACGATATTAATGAGCGTTTAATGCGCAATTATATCCTGGATTCTCTTGATTTGGATACGCTGTACACTTATGTAGCTCGGACCGCCTAAGCTGCTCGTCACGCTTGAGTTACTCGGGGAGCTTGAGTTGTTCGGGGATGAGCACGCTTGAGTTGCTAGGGGCTCATTGGTTGCTCGGTGAACTTGAGTAGCTCGATGATTGTGAGTTTCTTGGTAGAAGTGTATGTAATTTCCACATTGCTCGTCTGGAGTATTCGTATATGTCATGTAAGCTGACACGTGTCTTCAGGTAATTGGTCCATGTCAGCAAACTAAATTTGATATCAACAAACTGCGAGGAGCTAAACTGGCCAGAAAAAATGAAGGCAGATCATGACAAGAGGAATAAATCCAAATATTGTGAGTTCCATAAAGACCATTGTCACACGACCAAAAATTGCATAGCTCTTCAGAATGAAATTGAAGCACTCATCAGACAAGGAAAACTGGCTAAATATGTTGATCGTCAAAATGGTGGAAAAAGCAATGACCGAGCAAGGCAGAGGTCTAGATCTCCTCGTCGAGCAAAAGAAGATAAGAAGAGAAGTCATGAAGAAGACCCCGAAGATGACCAAGATGACCCCGATCTCCCCAAAAAACCAAAGCAGTCAGAACGTGAGGTATTTTCAATCAATTTTGGATCATTTGAATATAATGTTATTACAGGTGGAGATGCAGGTGGTGGAGATCTAACTGCGTAAAGAAAATCTTATCTCAATAAGGCTCAAGCTTGCTCGTACATTCAGAGAATAAATCTGGCTGAAAATGATCGCCCGAGGAAGGTGAATAAAGACAAATTGGTCATTGGTTTCTCTAAGAACGATCTAGCAGGAGTAAGATATCCTCATGATGACCCATTAGTGATCAAGATGAGGATTAAGGAAGTGGTGATTTCACGAGTACTGGTGGATAATGGTAGCTCGGCAGATATCATGTTCTATCCATGCTTTGATAGTTTGAATCTGAAGCTAGCCCAGTTGGAGCCATATCATAGGCCCCTCCTTGGTTTTACTGGCGAGAAGGTTTTTCCACTTGGGACGATCAAGTTGGATATGCTTATCGGTACATGTCCTGTTTGTCGAACAAAAAGATTACGCTTTTTCGTAATGGATAAAAACGTCCAATCGACTTACAATATCATCATGGGAAGGGTAGGCCTGAAGAAGTTCGAAGAAGTACCATCAACTGTACATCAATGTTTAAAATTCCCAACCAATTTTGGAGTGGGAGTTGTGAAAGGTGACCAGAAAGTAGCTCGAGAATGCTACTATTCATCTGTCGAGCAGAAGGAGTGTGAAGAATCCAGGAAGAAGACTACTACCTATTAGGTGGATGAAATAGGAGAGGCAGAGATTAAAACGTTCGACCCTAGAGATGAGTCTCAACTCGTTAAGGGACATGTCATGGAGGCTACCGAGAATGTCATTTTGGACGTCGAGCATCCAGAACGAACAACTCAAATTGGTGCATCACTGGGTGTATCAATAAAACAAGAATTGATAGCATTTTTAAGACGCAGAAAGCAGACTTTCGCTTGGAGTCATGAAGACATGCCAGGGATAGACCCGAATTTCTTGTGTCACGAGCTCAACGTGAAAAAGGAAATCAAGCCAGTGAAGAAGCGAAGAAGAGTGTTCAGTCCTGAAAAGAACCAAGCAATACAGGAAGAAGTAGAAAAACTCCAAAAAGCCTCATTTATTGAAGATGTCAAATATCCTGATTGGCTAGGAAATGTGGTGGTGGTGAAGAAGAAAAATAACAAGTGGAGGATGTGTGTAGACTTCACCGATCTCAATAAGGCATGCCCAAAAGATCAATTTCCTTTGCCCCGAATCGATCAACTAGTGGATGCAACCTCGGGGCATGAATTGTTGATTTTCATGGATGCTTATTCTGGTTACAACCAGATTAAAATGAAGCCCGAAGACAGGGAGAGTACCTCTTTTATCACCCAAAGGGGAACTTATTGCTATAATGTTATGCCTTTTGGACTTAAAAATGCAGGGGCGACATATCAGCGGCTGATGAATAAGGTGTTTGCGGAGAAAATCAGTCATAACATAAAGTTTATGTTGACGATACGCCGACGAAGAGCAAGAAAGCTGTTGATCATCTAGTCGACCTAACCCAGACCTTTGATCAACTAGAGAAATATCAAATGAAGCTGAATCCCACCAAATGCATATTCAGAGTACGAGAAGGCATGTTTCTCGGATATATTATTAGCCAAAGAGGAATTGAGTCGAACCCTGAAAAGATTAAGGGTCTATTGGAGCTACGATCGCCAACGACGAAGAAGGAAGTGCAAAGTCTCATAGGACGATTCGCAACACTTAATAGGTTTGTGTCACGAGCAACTGAAAGATGCCTACCATTCTTCAAAACACTCTGAAAAACTTTTGAATGGAATGATGAATGCGAGAAGGCCTTTCGAGAATTGAAGAAGAATCTGGGGACACCTCCATTGTTGTCCAGACTAGTGATGGGAGAAAGATTATACTTGTATCTGGTAGTATCAGAGAATGCAGTTAGCTCGGCGTTGATAAGGGTGGAGGATGGAGTACAAAAACCAGTCTATTACACCAGCAAGGCTTTCCGAGGAGAAGAAATCAGATATCTAAGGCTGGAGAAGTTGCCACTAGCACTGATTGTAGCAAGCAGAAAGATGAGGCCATACTTCCAAGCCCATACTATAGTGGTGTACAATGATATGCTATTAAGACAAGCTTTGCATAAACCGGAGAAATCAGGAAGATTGATATACTGGGCAGTAGAACTTGATGAATATGATATAATTTATGAGCCTAGATCGTCACTTAAAGGGCACGCAGTAGTGGATTTTATCGCAGAATTTACTCAGGAGAATTCCTCCGATGAGTAAGAGTTGAAAACAGACCAACTTGTGGAGGTTACAAGATCATCAAATTTAAACCCCGACCAACTTACGTCAGTGGACGAGCAGCGATAAGCATTGGAGGAGGACAAAAGAAAGCATCAAATATTCCACCGAGGAAATCTGTCTGACCAAGAGTTTGATAATAAGGTACCCGTATGGAATTTATATGTAGATGGCTCTTCGTGCACTACAGGCAGTGGAGCAGGGTTTGTTATAAATAGTCCGGATGAGATTGATGTGGATTATGCTCTGCGTTTTCAATTTAAATCCTCTAATAATGAGGTAGAGTATGAAGCAATGATTGTGGGTCTAAGTCTGGCCAAAACCATGATGACAGAGCAAGTCGTTGTATTAAGTGATTCACAATTAATCGAAAATCAAATTCTGGGGGTATATGCAACAAAAGGAGAATTAATGATCAAGTATCATGCAAAAGAGATGGAGGTTGTATCAAGTTTTAATATATTACAGTTGATTATAATACCAAGACCGGATAATGCAAGAGCAGATGCCTTAGCTTGGTTAGCTTCAGCCACACGCACCGAGCTACGAAGAATAATCCCAATAGAAATTCTTGCTGGTCGGAGCATAAATGAAGATCTGATGATGAAATTTATTACCCTAGACATGGGACCATCTTGGATGGAACCCATCAGGGCCTACATTGAAGAGGGGGCTTTGCCAACTAACAAACCCGCAACCAAGAAACTAAAGTTTAAAGTTGCTCGTTATGTATTGACATATGGCATTTTATATAGACGAGGAATTATAGCAGGGCTACAAAGATGTGTCCACCCCTCCGAAGTGAAAGATCTGATCGAAGAGGTTCATGAAGGGTCTTGTGTAGCCCATGTGGAAGTTCGGACGCTTTTGCAAAGAATAATAATGCAGGGGTATTATTGGCCAACGATTAGAGTTGATTGCGTAGCTTATGCTAAGAAATGCGATAAATGTCAACGCTTCTCTTCCATCCGAAGAACTCCCTAAGCATTGTTAACACCCATAACGTCCCCTTGGCCATTTGCATTATAGGGGATAGACTTGGTCGGGCCACTTCCAACGACCAGGGGAAGATTCAAATACCTCGTGGTTGCTGCGGATTACTTTACCAAATGGGTGGAAGCTGAGCCTCTCATTGATATGACATACGACAAAGTCTATCAAGTTATTTGGAAGAATATTATCTGCAGATATGGTCTCCCACATGCATTCATTACTGATCATGGAACCCAGTTCGATAACGAGGAGTTTGCTGCGTATTATCATCAATCCAATATACTGAAGATTCACTCTGCACCAGGCCATCCCCAAAGCAATGGGCAAACTGAGGTGACAAACAGAACGCTGCTGAATAGTTTGAATAAATGACTAGATGATGCAAAAGGGAATTGGATTAACGAGCTACATTCTGTGTTATGGGCTTATCGTACCACAGCACGAACAGCAACAGGAGAGTCTCCATACATGCTGGCATTTGGGAGTGAGGATGTTATACCTGCTGAATTGGGTCTACCCACATATAGGGTGCTTAATTTCAATTCTCCTGTCAGTGATTTAATGAGAAGATTAGACCTGGATATGCTCGAAGAAGTTAGGGAGGAAGCAGCAATCAGGAACGCAGCGTATCAACAACAAACAGCTTTGTCCTATAACAAAAGAGTGAAGAAGTGTGATTTGAAGGAAGGGGATTATGTTCTGAAGAAAGTAATACAAAAGAATAACAAACTGGAAGCCAACTGGCATGAACCCTACAGAGTAACATAAGTTGTTCGTCCATGGACATACATGATTGAAACATTGGAAGGAGAAGAATTAAATAATGTACGAAATCCAGAGCATCTGCGCAAGTATTATCAGTAATTGAAATTCCTATGTAATACAGTTTCTTCAGTATGAATAAAGTGTCGGATGTTTTACCCAGTTCTCTCTTTTTGTTGAAATTTTTTTGGAATATTAGTGATACACACTACACATCAAATTTCAGAGCAATTACCACCAACTCTGGTTGGTCAGCAAATCAATTACCACCAACTCCGGTTGGTCGGCAAATCAATTACCACCAACTTCGGTTGGTCGGCAAACCAATTACCACCAACTCCTGTTGGTCGGAAAATCAATTACCACCAACTCCGGTTGGTCGGGAACTAATTATCACCAACTCCAGTTGGTCGGTAAATAAAATACAATCAACTCCGGTTGGTTAAATTAAGTAGGAACATGGGATGCAAATCATTTCATTGCTTAGGCCCAAAGAGTGACAAGTCACTATAATCAAACAACAAATGGGACAAGTTCCATTATCCAAAAATAAAATAACAAGCAAACAAGGATATTCTACAAACTATTTAGAAGAAAATGGAATAGCAAAAGACTAAATTTCTTCATTCAAATCAAGTAGAATTACATATGATGTGAAAAATGTACTTCATTACATAAAAAATCCTATTCTATCAGTTTTTTCCCTTCTTCCTTTGAAACAGGTTCTACCCCAGCAGGAGGATCATCTAATGCATAAGGGGAATTTATGAAATTTAGATCTCTCAACATTCAAACATTCATCACAGAAGGCCGATCAAGCAAGTGCTCTGGGTGAGATATCTCAAAATTTGCATGAAGACTGTAATCGCCGAGATACTTGGAGATCAAGCATTGAGGAATTGCACGAGCAGGAATCCAACTAATGTCAAGCTTAAAAGGAGGCACGGGAAAATTGAGCACTCCAGGGTCATAATAATCCCATAAGTAGTGGCCCTGCTCCAATTTTAGCACACACAGTGCATTCAACCACCCTTGCATGTACCCCTCGTTATTTGATTGTTGGATCTGATCATCAAGATGGTAAAGGGCTTCATTATACCCAGCCATCCAAAATTCTCTGGTTTGTTTATGGAATTGATAAGTTAACCTCTCCAGCTGCTCATGGAGATTCTTCACCAGGATTTCTTTATTTTCCAAGGCAGACCTCTGAGTAGATAGTTGTTCGCTGAAGTTCAGAATCTTCTTAGACATGTCTACTAAGGCTTGGTTCTTCGCCATTAATTAAAAGGCCTGATTCTCTAAAGATGATTGCGTTCTATCTTCTTTAATGGTGACCCGACCAGCCCTAGCTCGTCCACGAGAAGAAGATCTTTCTCGTTCACAAGTAGATGAGGAGGGTCCAACACTTTTCAATGTTTCCAACTCATCTCGTAAGTTGGCATTTTCTACCTCCAAGAAAGATAAACCTTCATCATTAATAAGGACCAAGGCTCCTGAGGAAGATGCAGCAGATTTAAGTTATTTTATCTCTTCTTGCAAAGCAATGTTCTCCTGCTCCAACAACTTAGCGATATGCCTGTGCTCTTCAACTTCAAGATTTTAAACACTCTCTTTCTTCTCATAAGCATAGAGAAATTTGTCATACCCTTTGTCAACACTCAGTTGTTAATATTTTTTCTCGTATCCTTGGTGTAAAAGGGTAGAAGATTCTTTATATTGCTGTTGGAGTTCCTCGATAGTTCCTTGGAGATCTTCAATCATCTCGTAGTAAGCCACATTATTGGCAACTGAACGATCGAGCAAACACTTCATGTATTGGTAAGCTTCAACTGCTCGGTCAGAAGCACCTGATTCAAGGATGTCGATTATCCGGGCCTCATTAAGATCTACATGACTAGCTTTAAAATAATCATTGCATTTCTTTATCAATTCTGTATCATGAGATGATAAGAGCTCCATCCTGGCCATAAACTAGCAAAGAGAAGAAATAAAAAGAATCAATAATGATGAAGACAGAGCAAGTAAAAGAGAAAGTTAAGATGAACAACCAAAGTTCGAATTTTTATTTCATCACAAGAGAAAATACAAAGTTTGAGGTTACATTCAGTAGAACAACAAAATAAAAGTCTGAGCAACTTTACACCTTCTCCTTGTTCCCTACGACTTCCTCAGAAGGTTTGGAGGAAGAGACCGGTTGCTCAGAGGGCAAGATTAGCTGCTCGGCAGAAGTACTGGTTGGTTGGAGTTGCTCGGAGCAAGGTTGAGCAACAGGAACAGTAGAGACCTTATCTCCAACCATCAAAGAAGATTCATTTGAAGTAGCTTCATCCTCTTCTTCTTCTCCAGGAGAGGGAGGAGGGCCATGAGTGTACTGCTGAAATAACTAAGAATTCTTAGCAACTTTCATCTCTTGCAAGGCTGCAACCCATCCATCCCTAAAATATTTGAGGCTGGCATACTCCATTTGAGAAGACATGGCAGCCAGGCCCTTGTTCCAGCCTTTGTCCCAACCAGCACTGAATGATTTTTTAACTGCCTTCTCCCTTTTTGCCTTATTCGATGAGGTCCTTTCCTTAAGGAGCTCCTCGGCAACCTTTAACTTCTCTTCCACCTCCATTTTATATCGCTCAACATCTCGAAGTTTAACAACTTCCTCTTCAGCAGACTTGAGCTTAGTTTCCAGCTCCTTGTTTCTTTGTTCAAAGTCTTTGCTACTCTGCTCAAACTCCTTCAATTTCTTCTCCAAGTCCTTGGAGCATTCACAGCTTGATTTATGTCCAACTCAATGGACTTAAATTGCTTCTCCCAAGCAAACTTATCTTCCTTGTACTTTTGACGAGAGTCTTTTAGAGATTGGGTCAGACCAACAAAAGCTTTATCTACTCCTCCCGAGGAACTTGAAGCCTTGATGGCTTCATCCTTATTCAAAATGCTATTGAAACACGTCACCAGCTGAAAAAAGAAATCACTTAAAGTCAATACATGAACATAGTATTAAAAAATAAAGGGGTCAAGTTGAAGATACTTACTGAGGCAATGTGTTGAGCAGCCAGGGTAGTAATTCTCTCATGAGAAAGAGTATCTTCAATGCCTTGAACTTCTGGGACAGTCTAGGATCTCACTGAACTCACAGCAGATCTCGAATAAACAAAGGATGGAACACTACCTTCAACATTTGAAGGTTGAGAGGCATGTTCAGTAGGTCTCTCAGAAGAGCTTTTCTTTAACCTCCTCAGAGGAGCAGAAACAGTTTTCATTAAAGATGTTGTCTTTGTTGGTGATATGACAATAACCTCACTCGAAGGAGAGATAGAAACAGTCTTACTCGGGGCCATAAGGGGCTTCTCGCCAGTTTTCTTGGCAGCAATAGAAGGGGGTACATCTACAGTCTTTGTCCTTTCTTCTGGGACATCTTGTCTACTTTTCTTTGCCTCCACATTAGCAAATGAAAACATGTCAAAAAAGGCAGGAGCTCTTCTTTTCTTCATCAGATCACTGATAAGAATACTTGACTCAGAGGAAGAACCTTCCACACTAGTCTCAAAGGCTGGTACTTGGTCAAGATTAACCACCACTAGACGAGGACGAGCAGTGAAAGATGAAGTATAGCTCTTGTACTGCAACAAGTAAGAAATGGATATAATATGTTCCTCGGCAACAGATTGGTGCAAATCCCAGATAAGTTTTAAATGTTTTAAATTAACGTCAGCTTCATCGTTCACTTCGTTACCTCACTTCTGACCTCATCGTTCCGCCAGGGATCCGCCGGGCCGCGGATCCCTGGCTCCACTTGCCTCACGTGCGTGCATGTGTGAGCGCTCGCGCGTGTGTGCTTCTATTCACGGGCGTGTATGAGCGAGCGTGTATGAGCGCTCGTGCGTGTATGACTTCTGTCGCTGGCGCATGTACACACATGAGGTTTTCTTTTACTGTCAACTGTAACAAATAAAAATAAATGTCAGTGATGCATTTATCAAAATAAAGAAAATAAGATTTCAAAAAATAAAAATAACCTATCCCATTGCCATAAGGTGGACATCTGGGACCTTGGTATACATCATCTCCATTTAAGGGAGGGTGTTGCCAATTTTTCATCACCACTCCATGTTCAAAGTAATCCCTATTGGCATCAGGAAGATTGACAACTAACGCTCTATTCAAAAACCTAGTTTTTAAATAGAAATTACTATCGCTGATAACTCATATGTAATAATACATAATCTCTGGAATCCCTAAACGGGTTCCATGAAGTTTATTTAACCTGTGTACGCCATTAACTACCCTCCATGTATTTGGAGCTATTCTTGCAGGTACAACATCAAAATATTGGCAAAACTCCAAACATAGGGGATTTGGCGGGAAAGAAAAGTCACATTCGGCTACAAAAAGACTAGGGAACCAATGTCCCTCAGCCAAAGAAAAATAATCAGAAGGTTCAGAAAGTTTTTCCAAAATAACCCATGAGGGGATTGAAAATTCAGATCGAAATTTGTCCAGTGACTCAACAAGATAAACCATGATGAACAGAGCAAATAAAAGAAAGGGAAGAAAATCTTACAGAAAAAGAGAGATCAGTTGACAATGAACAATGGAAAGAACGGAGGCACAAGATAGAGAGGAAATGAAGAGTTCAAAGATACAAATTTATAAAGTGAAAGATGATAGGATTGCTGCCGCGCTTAAATACTTTATCTCTGGAATAGAGAAAGACAATGATTACAAGGGAAGATGTTTGTGTTTCCGGCGTCTAAAAGAATAAAAGGGCACAAATATCGAAACGATCGTGGAAATTCAAAATATTTATGAAGCTTGATATTGTGCGCTAAAAAAAGGGATTATAAAATTTTCCTAAAATCCATAAAGATCGATAACCCAAGCAGTTCTCAAGCGAAATGTCCCACACTCTCCTTCAACCTCAATTGTGAAACATTGGGGGCTTCTGTTGATACCAAATTTAATCTGCAGACGTGGACCAATCACTTGAAGACACATGTCAACCTAAATGGAAAATACGAATACGTTCTACGAGCAACTCATACACTCCGAGCAGCTTAAGCGCGCCGAGAAACTCAGGGGCCCCGAGATACTTAAGTGGTCCGACCAGCTTAAGCGGTCCAAGTTACATAAAGTACAACGGATCCAAATCAAGAGAATCAAAGAGATGACTGCGCATTAAATGTTCATTATTATCGTACAGATGTAAATATCTACTAGATAACAGCGCATTGTCCTTTCATTTGTTCAGCCTCAAGGCTATAATTACATTGTAACCTCCTCATTAAGGTAGGGGAACTCTGGATTTCTTGGTAAACTCACTCATTAATAATTCTAGGCAAACAGTCAGTAATACAAAAACAGTGGACGTAGGCCATTCTTATAAGGCTGAACCACTTTAAAAATCTGTTGTCTTATTTATTTTATCTGTGATTAATAAATTAGAGATAATCTAATTTTTTACATCAACAGTGTCTAAATATTTATGACCCGGGGCGATGGAATAACATTGATATAATATTAAGAGATTTATTTGTACAAAAGGCCCAATTAGAGAAATAAATTTTAATTATCCTATTGATGAGAATTCTAGAAAATTTCCAGTTACACATTACACTAAAACTTTATCAAATGGGGAAAAATTTGATAGAAAGTGGTTGGTATATTCAAACGATTTTAATAATAAAACCAAAATTTCGTGAAAAGAGGGTGATTTATAGGAAAAAATATTTTGATGAGAATTCTAATAATGAACACATTCATTCGCCCGAGGAGTATTTTCGAATTAATTATTTTATAAATATTGTTGTGGTAACAATTATTATGCAACAAAAATAAATACAAGAGAGGCAATTACCAAGGAAGAACAAGGAATAAAAAATGACAGTCACACAACAAAAGATGTACGTGGTTCAGCAAAGATGTGCCTACATCCACGGTGGTGCAGTCGATATTATTTCTATATACTCCGGAGAGTGGTTACAGAGAATACAACATGTCCTCTTGCCCCAGACCTAGGGTTTAATATATACATGTACATTTAGGTGAGTGGGGGTAATGGGTTCCCCCATGTCTTCCATCCTTCCTATAACTTCCCTTTCAGGGGAACGTGGAAAGAGACCGAATCAAAATAAGAGGTGGGGGGCCTAGACTTTGGGCCACCAAAACTGGCTACTCGTCTAGGCCCATGGTATTAATTTTGGGTACCCACAATTGCCCCTGACTTTGTTGGTCCATGTTCATGGGCTCAATAAATTTAAATGATTAGCCATAATGGCTTTTTTGCAATTCTTCGGAAACTGTGAAGCTGATTTTGGTGGCACCCGCTTCGTATCTTGTGCACTATGATTAGCAAAATTTGAAGGTTTCTTGGGTTAGGCACTTTTCCAATTTTTCCAACACTTTCTCATTCCTTGTGAGTTCTAGCGCTTCATACCGTCTTCTCTCAATCTCCATTCTCATTGCTTTTCTTATCGTTTGGGCTCGTGCTTCTTCATCGTTCGAATTGGTCTTCTATCTTGTAAGTTTCCTGTACTTTTTCTCTGTGCTTTCTCTTTGAGTTTGTAGCTTTTCTAGGGTTTTCCAATGGCGAAGATTGAAAATAGGTCAATCTCTGAATTTAGGAAGTCTTACAACATCCCTGAGTGGGTAGATATTGAGTGTTGTGCCTCCCCTCCTAGAAACGTTAGAGATATACACTACAAGAATTTTCACAATTAGCAACAATATTTAGCAACACAAGCTATTTTTGTTGCCAAAGATACCCGTTTGGCAATAAAATCTTATTTATGTTGCCAAAAGATCATTTTACATTGTACTTTTGAAAACAAAAAATAAAACGTGTTGCCAAAAGCTAAAATTTTAAGGAGGGAAATTATTTGAAGCTTTAGCAACATTATCTGGTGTTGCCAAAAGTTTAAAAACTTTCTACAACATAACCCTATGTTGCGAAAAGAGAGTCACTTTCGGCAACAAGAATTATTTGATGCCAAAAGAATTTTTTACATACTTTATATATTTAAAATACATTAAAGTCTTAATAAACAAAACCCTAAAATAGGAAAAACACCCCCCGTTTTCCCTCTCTTTCCCTCACTCTCTCTCTCGTTCTCGATGAAATTCTTCTCCACCACTGCTGGATGAAACGCTGCTCCACCGATCACCATAGCAGGTTCCTCATGTTCCTCTACCTACCTCTCTCACACGCACACACGCAGACCCGCAGAACAGAACACACGCACACCCACTTCAATTTTTATATGTTTGGTTCACAACAGATCACACGCTCCACCTATTGTTTAATTTCCTTCCGCATTTTACATCGGTTTTGAGGATATTGTCTGTAATCGGGTTTAAAATCCCTATTTATGCCATTATCTATGTTTCGATTGATTTTTTTGTAAATATATGTTCAATGTTCCTAAAAATTTGTATCAATATTGTATATGTTTAATAGGGTGTGCTCTGTAAATACTGGAGGATGTGCTGCAACTTATAATTTGTCAGGGATAATAGGTCATATCTATGGACTATTTTCAATTACAATCAGTAGATAGAGAATTATGTAGTCTCAATGTCATAAAGATATAGGAGAATAATAGTGGATGAAGCAATATTTTAATTTTCTTCTGCATCAATTCTGAATTTATGTGTTAATAAATATATTATATTATTGTAATTTCATATTGACATTAACTATACAATTATCTTCCACTAACTTTCAGTACATCTTGTCAATGTTGAACCCTTGTTACATGTTTTCTCTTGGGATATAGCATTGCGGGAACACTGCAATCACATGCCAAAGCCTTTATTCATTTCCATCACGAATCTCCGGTTAATTTTTGTTCTTGCTAAGTTACATTAGTTTTTAGTTTTCTTTTGATATACGACTGAACTTTAATTAATTTTTTAGACAGCAAAAATAAAGGTAGTTCTTGACTAAGAAACTTGGGTTGAAGTAAATGTTCCTGATAAATTTCTGGGCTGCATGACTTCACTGCTTTTTTCGGAGCCTTTAGTTACTGGTGACTCTTATGATAATCTTGGTAGTATTGCAATAGACAGATATAATCCTTCACTCCCGAGTGGCACTTTTAGAGGCATTTTACATCAAACTCACACAACACTATAAAACCATGATTTTTCAATAGTTCAATGGGGTAAAGTTGATTTCCCATTATGTCCTTCTTATAAATTCTTTTCCTTTTTCTATGTTAGGAAATATGTTTATATTGAGTCGTTCAATGATTTTCACTTAAATTTTGTCTCTAAAAGGTTTGAAAGTTTGGAATTGTTTTAAACAACTTACTGACCCTCGAAACCCCTCTTTTTTCATGACATTATAACCATTTTAGTTCTTGGTGCTAAAATTAGGTATCATATTCCAAAAGAAACCTTTATAATCATTTACATTCAAATAGTTACGTACTTATTCATATACCTAATATGTGGACTGTGTAATGAAGAAAATATCTCCAGATTTGATCCTCCCAGATGTTGGTAAGACTGTCGTGATGGAAGTTCTCAACCTATGTTAATAGGCGTTTTTAATACTAGTCGGTGGACTTATATAACTCTTATGGTTCTTGTAACTTATAAGTTATTTTATGCGCTTGTAAGATTTTGACATCTGAATGTGCAACATTTACTAGTTCAAGTTATTTAGAAATGTTTCTCCTCTGATTATTAATCATGAAATTGATTACTTACGATAAGTCATAAAGGTTGTCTCCTAAGTAACACAAGTTCAATTGTTTGATAAAAATATGAAATGATAATGTTTTTAAGAAATATTCACAGCACTACATTGTTATGTTTAATGTGTAGCTGATGAGAGAAAATAATTACTGTTTCAGGGTTAAGCTTTCTTCTTTGCTTCCGGAAACTTCTCGACAAAATGCCATGGTTAAAGTGTGAGGTGCACTGATAACTCAATTCTTTTTGTGGATACTCCAAGGTTTGATTTATTGCCTTAATTATTCTATTATACATTATATATATAGTTATTCGTTTTGTCTTTCAACAGTTCGCTGGTTTATTATTTTATTTTCAAAAAGTTAGACTTAGGCATAAAAAGATGCTGTTAAGGGTGAAAATATAAAACATCCACAAAATGGTTGCGTAAGAGGCATGAACACCTCGCACGGGATCAATGTAACTCGTAGGAACCAACCCCATAGTCACGGCAGACCCGGTTTGAGTATACGACGTAAATTTATCAAAACTTAAACTTAGGTATAAAGTCATGTCATTAAATGGTGAAAACATAAAAAAGCCACAAAATGGTCCCGTAAGAGGCACGAACACCTCTTACGGGATCAATGTAACTTGTAGGAACTGATCGCCTAGTCACGAGGCTCCCGATTTGATTATACGACGTAAATTTTCAAAAAGTTCGACTTAAGATTTAAAATACACCGTTAGAGGATGAAAATGTAAAATAAACAAAAAATAGCCTCGTAAGATGCATGAAAACCTAGTACGACACCAATGTAACTCGTAGGAACTGCCTGCGTAGTCACGGGACTCTCGCTTTGAATATACGATATAAATTTGCCAAAAGTTAGATTTAGGCATAAAAACAAGTCGCAAATGGGTGAAAACGAAAAGCAATCGGGAAACGTTCCCATAAGGAGCACAAACACCTCGTACGGGACCAATGCAACTTGTAGGAACCGACCGCATAATCACGAGACTCCCATTTTGAGAATATAAAGAAAAAATTGATAAATTTGACTTAAACACAAAAACATGTCATCGAAGGGTGAAGACGTAAAACAGTCATAAAATGGTCAAGTAAGAGTCACGAACACCTCGCACGGGACCAATGTGACTCGTAGAAACCGACCGCGTAGTCACGGGGCTCCCCGTTTGAGTGTACGGCGTACATTTGCAAAAAAATGGACTTAAGCATAAATACATGCCATCGAAGGGTGAAAACGTAAAACAACCACAAAACGGCCCAGTAAGAGTCACGAACACCTCGCACGGGATCAATGTGACTCGTAGGAACCGACCGCGTAGTCATGGGGCTCCCGATTTGAGTGTATGACATAAATTTTCAAAAAATTAGACTCAAGCACAAAAACATGCCATCGAAGGGTGAAAACGTAAAATAGCCACAAAACCGTCCCATAAGAGTCACGAATAACTCGCACAAAACCAATGTGACTCGTATGAAATGACCGCGTAGTCATAGGGCTCCCTGTTTGAGTGTACGACATAAATTTGTAAAACATTAGACTTGAGCACAAAAACATGCCAACGAATGATGAAAACGTAAAACAACCACAAAGGGTCCTGTAAGAGTCACGAATAACTCGCACGGGACCAATGTGACTCGTAGGAACCAGCCACATAGTCACGGGGCTCCCGGTTTGAGTGTACGACAAAAATTTATAAAAAACTAGACTTAAGAATAAAAATATGCAATCGAAGGGTGAAAACATATAACAAACATGAAAAGGTCCCTTAAGAGTCACGAACACCTCGCACGGGACCAATGTGACTCGTAGGAACCGTCCGCGTCGTCACGGGGCAACCAGTTTGAGTGTACGACGTAAAATTTAAAAAATTAGACTTGAGCATAAAAGCATTCCATCGAAGGGTGAAACGTAAAACAAACACAAAACTGTCCCGAAAGAGTCACGAACACCTCGCACGGGACCAATGTGACTACTAGGAACCGACCGCGAAGTCACGGGACTCCGGGTTTAAGTGTACGACGTAAATTTACAAAAAGTTAGACTTAAGCATAAAAACATGCTATCAAAAGGTAAAAATGTAAAACAAACACAAAACAGTCCCGCAAGAGTCACGAACACCTCGCACGGGATAAATGTGACTCGTAGGAACCGACCGCGTAGTCACGGGGCTCCCGGTTTGAGTGTACGACGTAAATTTGCAAAAAGTTATACCTAAGCATACAAACATGTCATCGAAGGGTGAAAACATAAAACAGTCACAAAACGGTCCCATAAGAGTCACGAATACCTCGCACGGCTCCAATGTGACTTGTAGCAACCGACTGCGTAGTAATCGGGCTCTCGGTTCGAGTCTACGACATAAATTTCTAAAAAATTAGACTTGAGCATAAAAGCATGCCATCGAAGGGTGGAAATGTAACACAAACACAAAACGGTCCCGTAAGAGTCACGAACACCTCGCATGGGACCAATGTGACTCGTAAGAACCGTCCACGTAGTCACAGGGCTCCCGATTTGAGCGTACAATGTAAATTTTAAAAAATTAGACTCAAGCATAAAAACATGCCATCAAAGGGTGAAAAGGTAAAACAGCCACAAAACGGTCCCGTAAGAGTCACGAACACCTCACACGGGAACAATGTGACTCGTAGGAACCAGCCGCGTAGTCACGGAGCTTCCGGTTTGAGTGTACGACGAAAATTTGCAAAAAATTAGACTTAAGCATAAAAACTTGCCATCGAAGGGTGAAATTGTAAAACAGCCAAAAAAGGGTCCCGTAAGAGTCATGAACACCTCGCACGGGACCAATGTGACTCGTACGAACCAACCGCGTAGTCACGAGGCTCCCGGTTTGAATGTTCGACGTAAATTTGCAAAAAGTTAGACTTAAGCAATACAAACATGTCATAGAAGGGTGAAAACATAAAACAGCCACAAAACGGTCCCGTAAGAGTCACGAACACCTCGCACGGTACCAATGTGACTCGTAGGAACCGACTTTGTAGTCACGGGGCTCCCGGTTTGAGTGTACGACATAAATTTGCAAAGAATTAGACTTAAGCTCAAAAACATGCCATCGAAGGGTGAAAACATAAAAAAACCATAAAACGGTCTCGAAAGAGTCACGAATACCTCGCACGGGACCAATGTGACTCGTAGGAACCGTCCGCATAGTCACGGGGCTCCCAGTTTGAGGGTACGACCAAAATTTGCAAAACATTAGACTTAAGAATAAAAACATGCCATCGAAGGGTGAAAACATTTAACAAACACAAAACGGTCCCAAAAAAGGGCCCGTAAGAGTCACGAACACCTCGCACGGGACCAATGTGACTCGTAGGAATCATCCGCGTAGTCACGGGGCTCCCGATTTGAGTGTACGACGAAAATTTGCAAAAAATTAGACTTAAGCATAAAAACTTGCCATCGAAGGGTAAAAATGTAAAACAGCCAAAAAACGGTCCCGCAAGAGTCACGAACACCTCGCACGGGACCAACGTGACTCTTAGGAACTGACCAATTAGTCACGGGACTCCCGATTTGAGTGTACGACGTAAATTTGCAAAAAGTTAGACTTAAGCATACAGACATGTCATCAAAGGGTGAAAACATAAAACAACCATAAAACGGTCCCGTAAAAGTCACGAACACCTCGCACGGGACCAATGTGACTCGTAGGAATCGACCGCGTAGTAATCGGGCTCGCGGTTTGAGTGTACAACGTAAATTTTCAAAAAATTAGACTTGAGCATAAAAGCATGCCATCGAAGGGTGGAAACGTAAAATAAACACAAAACTATCCCGAAAGAGTTCCGAAGAACTCGCACGGGACTAATGTGACTCGTAGGAAACGACCGCGTAATCACGGGGCTCCCTGTTTGAGTGTACGGCGTAAATTTGTAAAAAGTTGGACTTAAGCATAAAAATATGAAATCGAAGGGTGAAAACATAAAACAAACAAAAAACGGTCCCGTAAGAGTCATGAACACCTCGCACGGGACCAATGTGACTCGTAGGAACCGTCTGCGTTGTCAGGGGGCTCCCGGTTTGAGTGTACGATGTAAATTTTAGAAAATTAGACTTGAGCATAAAAATATGCAATCGAAGGCTAAAAACGTATAACAAACACAACAAGGTCCCGTAAGAATCGGAACCACCTCGCACGGGACCAATGTGACTCGTAGGACCCGTCCGCGTAGTCACGCAGCACCCAGTTTGAGTGTACGACGTATATTTTAAAAAATTAGACTTGAGCATAAAAGCATGCCATCAAACGGTGGAAACGTGAAACAAACACAAAACTATTCCGGAAGAGTCATGAACACCTCGCACGGGACCAATGTGACTCGTAGGAACCAACCTCGTAGTCACGAGGTTCCCGATTTGAGTGTTCGACGTAAATTTGCAAAAAGTCAGACTTAAGCATAGAAACATGTCATCGAAGGGTGAAAACGTAAAACAACCACAAAACGGTCCCGTAAGAGTCACGAACACCTCGTATGGGACCAGTGTGACTCGTAGGAATCGATCGCGTAGTAACTGGGCTCGCGGTTTGAATGTACGACGTAGATTTGCAAAAAATTAGACTTGAGCATAAAAACATGCAATCGAATGGTGAAAAAGTAAAACAGCCACAAAAAGGTCCAGCAAGAGTCACAAACACCTCGCACGGGACCAATGTGACTCGTAGGAACTGACCAATTAGTCACGGGGCACCTGATTTGAGTGTACGACGTAAATTTGCAAAAAGTTAAACTTAAGCATAAAAACTTGCCATCGAAGGGTGAAACAGTAAAACAGCCAAAAACGGTCCCGTAAGAGTCACGAACACCTCGCACGGGACCAATGTGACTCGTAGGAACCAACCGCGTAGTCACGAGGCTCCCGATTTGAGTGTTCAACATAAATTTGCAAAAAGTTAGACTTAAGCATACAAACATGTCATCGAAGGGTGAAAACGTAAAACAGCCACAAAACGGTCCCGTAAGAGTCACGAACACCTCGCACTGGACCAATGTGGCTCGTAGGAACCGACCGCGTAGTAATCGGGCTCGCGGTCTGAGTGTACGACGTAGATTTGCAAAAAATTAGACTTGAGCATAAAAGCATGCAATCGAAGGGTGAAAACATAAAACAACCACAAAACGGTACCAAAAAATTGGCCCGGAAGAGCCACGAACACCTCGCACGGGACCAATGTGACTAGTAGGATCCGATCGCGTAGTCACAGGACTCCCGATTTTAGTGTACGAAGAAAATTTGCAAAAAGGTAGATTTAAGCATAAAATCATGCCATCGAAGGGTGGAAACGTAAAATAAACACAAAATTGTCCCGGAAGTGTTCCAAAGAACTCGCACGGGACCAATGTGACTCGTAGGAAACGACCGCGTAATCACGGGGCTCCCGGTTTGAGTGTACGGCGTAAATTTATAAAAAGTTAAACTTAAGCATAAAAATATGAAATCGAAGGGTGAAAACATGAAACAAACAAAAAACGGTTCCGTAAGAGTCATGAACACCTCGCACGAGACCAATGTGACTCGTAGGAACCGTCCGCGTTATCACGGGGCTCCCGGTTTGAGTGTACGATGTAAATTTTAGAAAATTATATTACCCTACACTCGCTTGGAAAAGAATTTGGTGAAATCCTTGTCTAGAACATTATATTATGGGGTAGAGGTAGGAAAAATTTATATTGCGTGACTTAAAACATGATTAGGAGTTTGTTGTTAATTTAGGGGAATTACTCCTCATCTTTAAAGTTTTTAATTTTTATTTAGGCATTCATCAACCTAAGGTGTTCGAATCTCTTTCCTGAAATACATCGTCTTGAAAATATTTTTCTTGAAATAGCAGTTAATTATGATCATGTTAGCCCGAATCTAGAAAATCCCTCAAAATAAAGAGGAAAAAGAAATTCTAGTTTTATTTGAAATAGTAAACATACAACAACTTACCAAATTTTAATAACTCTTCTAGTAAGCATGAATAATAACTTACAATGCTAACATTATATTGTACACTAGGTTTATGAAAAAGTATTGTGGAGTTAGTGGGAAAAAAATGGTGTTTTAAACTCTTCGATTATGTAGAAATATATAACCAATTGTAGCTTTGATGCATGTATAAAAGGATTATAAAGAAAAGTAGAGGTGGACTTAATTAAATATGCTTGGTGTACATCATGTGTTTTTCACTCAACCTATCTATAAATATTTAGGTCATTAGAAAAAAAAAAAAAAAAAATATATATATATATATATATATATATATATATATATATATATATATATATATATATATATATATATATATATAAACCAAATTCACAAATTAGAATAATAAGTAATCCAAACAAATGGTCAATTCTGTTGCACTATACATCTACCACGAGCCTAAATTAAATTTATTCAAGGCAAATAAGAATATTTATACCAACTATGAGGCTCGTAATATTAGTTAAAAAAGGAAATAAAAATAGAGAGTAGTACTCACTTTCCACCAGCAACAAACCCTTAAATAGCTTTTTCTAAGAACGATGAAACCCTTTGACTTCCCTGAGGGGCAAGTCTCATAAATTCTAGGGCCATGACCTAAAATGACATGAATTAAAGCATTACTAGTAAAATGATCTGAATATAAGACAAAACACCATAAAAGAAAATTTGTGGAAAGTAAACACAATAATTATAATGTTTTCAGAGAAGTGTCGGCACAGGGGGAGATAATCGTGATACGGATCACCCATTGCAGTACTTCAAAACTATTCCAAATCGCATCTCACTATAAAGTAGAATTTCATACGGCTCCAAACTTCATAGTGAAGTTACTTATACTTTTTATGCGCATTTTTGTATAGTAAATTGCCTTTAACCAATAACATAACTAATTATTTACGTCTGAGTGCTAAAGCTTTTTTTGTAAGTAGATCTAAAGTGGGGTGCTTTACTGTATCTGTTCCCATTACCCGACTTAATTTCATGTTGATTAGACTAGTTATTTTATTTATAATATCCAAAGTACCATATAATCACTTTTTAAGAGATTATTTAGAGTATATAATGTGCTAAAATCACACGCTTTCGGCTTAATTATGTCTATCATAGTAAAACACAAAAGAATGTCAACTCTAGCAACATAGTACAGTACTTTTAACCAGGTTAAAGTACTAATATTCGCACACAGGGTCATGATTTACTTGGGATAATTACAAGTACAGTTACTCATCGATTTTGTATAGCATTCAATGATTTATTATTAAAATGGCAAGGATTAAAGGATATTGACAATTGATGAGAGGAATATAAAAATTATTATTATGTAATTAACTAAAATCAGCAAATTGTTATTCTATTCAGTAATGATCAACAAGTGATTACTGCCAAGAAGTAGGCAGCGAATTCTAAAAACCTAATAAACGCAGCAAAATCTAAAAAAACGTAGACCTAAAAAAGCAGTCTAATATTTCATTAAGAGTTTGAATCCCATAATATGAATTCATTTCCTAATGATTAAATTTACCAGTATAGATTCCTACAAAATACCCCACCCCCTAAGAAAGGCTAACTTTGGGGCAACCATTCCAATGCTTTTAAGTGATTTGATTAATGTCTCATAAAATTAGATTACAGTTATATAGAAAAACAATCCTTTGAATAAAAAAATTACCAATATAGAATCTCATAAGTTGCACCAAACTTACATTAGTGTAAAAAGTGTACAAAGTTCCCCCACATAATCCTTCAGGAGATGCTTCCTTCACGATAACACATGTTCACCTCCCTAGAGGCAAAGGCCTACACAACAAAGTTGTGAGAGGCAGTCTATGCAAAGTGCCCCCATAATAACTTAATTATTAAATGAGGTTTTATTTATACATGTTTTATAAGTATATTAAATGAGGCTTATGAGAGGCAGTCTATGCAATTTAATCACATAGTTGCATTAAGATTAATATCTAACACTTTATTTACAAAACAAACCTGTTGGGAAGTATAGACCACGAAGAAGTAGGAGATGCTTCTGAATCCGAATAGTCCCAAATGTTCACTGAATTTATGTATCAAACAGAAGTAAGAAACTTTATATTACAGAGATTTTCCTTTTAAGAGACTCTAAAGAGGCTCTCTTTACCTTCAAGAGTAGAAAGCTCTCTTTCCATTATTTTGTGGAATCCCATAATCCAAAAAGGCCTGTTAAAAAATTACACCTATCCATTATAAGTTCTCATTAACAATGTAAACTGTAAAAGGGGGATGTATTGAGCCCCCAATTATTCCAGGTTAATGTTTTTTACCTAGGCAAAAAGTCAAATATGGAAAAATACATTCACCTATGCAGGATGTTCTTCACAATATTTGTCAAAATCACATCATTATTACAAGGTGACACTAGTAAAAAAAATATTAATTAGGTAGATATTTTTCAACTAGCTGAAAATTATTACACCCAGAATAAAATCGGGCCTTAAATCTTCATATTTTTTTAATTGAGGACCATACATGCAGGATCCACTCATTGTGTATGTTGATCCATAAAGCTAGCTTATCGCTGCATTCCATCTTCGTGGGATCAATCTCTTCTAATCGGGATACAAGTGACCTTCAATAAGATAATTAATTGGCATATATGGAACTAAAATAAATGTACAGACAAAATGAGGACATGCCACAAAGGCTCACCTGAAATTTTGTAACATGTGTTCAATATCACCTAAATTCTATATATCTCTGCAAATACATTGTTCTATAAGGTCCACTGAACTCCTTAAGCCCTTGAACATGAAAAGGGTTGTGTAATCGTAAATCGAAAGCATATGACCTATAAAATTTCAAGTCTGGACCAAGAAGTAGGCAGTGGAGATGTTGGTAATAACATTATGCATACTATCATTAGGGATTAACAAACTATTATTATCAATTGGAACCACAACCCATTTACACAACCTCAAAGTTACAAAACTAACCCAAAGCTCAAACTGACAAAATAGCAAAATCGAAAACTCACCAAACTAACGAAATTAAAAACTCAAAATAACAAACTAATAGAAAAATCGAAAACTCACAGTGAAAGAGAGAGGGGAGCTCTTCATAACAAAATCAGATGTCGCATGAGAGTTGTGAGAAGAGAGAGGAGAAAGAAAATAGAGTTTAACTAAGGCCAAAATTTTGTGAGAAGGCAGCGGGAGATTGAAGAGGGATAGAGGAAGGAGCAGGAGATTGAAGAGCACGTAGGAGAGAGAAGAGGGAAATTAAACTCAGTTCAAAATTTTGGTGACCCCTAATAGTAGTTACAAATTAACTCGTACACAAAAATTTGTGACCGTTACGAGCATTCACAAATTCATGACCGCTCTTAGCAGTCACAAATTAAGTCTTAAGCCAGAATTTATGACGGCTACGAGCAGTCACTCATAGAAGTTACAATTTTGTGACTGCTCATAAAAGTCAAAACTTAAGTTTAGTGATAAATTTGTGACTCCTTGTGGCTATTATTAACTCGTGACTTGTAATACCCCGTATTTTTATAGCTTTTAAATTATGGGATTTATTAAATTTAATTGAGATAAATTAATTTAATTTTAATCCGGAATGTTGCTTTAAATATTTACTAGCGTAACGAGAGTTAGTAATTATTGGAAATTTGTTATCTGTTGAATATTACTGGATGAGTATAGTAATATATGAGATTTATTGTTATAATATTGTCACGTGTGAATAAAATGACAATTATGGAAATTTAAGTCGGGACGCGCCTGTGTCGTGTCGGGACTAAATGTTGATTAATAAGTGAATATTTTATAAGGTTTTTGTATGGTCATTTTGAGTGTGCCAACGTGTCCAGAAGGGTCGAGATAGTCAGAAAAGTGTACCCGGGGGTTTAGTTTGGGTCTCGGGGCGTTTTTAGGCCCAATTAGTACCTCGGGAGGGCGTTTTGGACATTTCGCAATTATGGGTAATTAAACCTACGAAAATTAAAAGACTTATATAAGATATCTAGGTTGTCTTCTAGGGTTAGAACAACCAAAGACAAATGACGGCCATTGGATAGGAAGGGGAGAAGCTCTCCAAGGAGTTCTAGACCAAGAACACCTCTGATTGCATCGCCGTCACCACCAACGCGTAGATCGCGAGACGGGGAACGAAACCACACCAATTTCGGCACCAAACCAGATTTCTAAAAATTCCAGCAAGTGTTTATCTTGCTTATTTCGTTGATGCATCTTTCATATTGGTTTAGGAATGATTAGGATGAATTGTATGGAAGAAAAATCCAATTTGAGATAGGAAATTGCATGTAGTGATGACTTAAATGATATTTTAGAAACCCTTTGTCATGTAAAGAATTAAGAGTTTGATTAAGAAAAGAATTCTAATTAGATACAAACACTAAAAATTTTATTCCGGATGATCGGACCATTGGAATCGCTTGAAATTTTAGTATGTTGTAGCGAACGGCGAGACAGGACTGCTGACAAAAATTCAGCTTGATCGAACGGTCAGATTTCTAAAAATATTATTTTTACTAGAGAGTTTTATGTTATGAGGACTCATAGAGAGTTTTATATTTTGATTTGAAGAGTTTTTATATTATTTAGAAGAGTCCTCAAAACATAAAACTCTCTAAGAGTCCTCAAAACATAAAACTCTCTAGTAAAAATAATATTTTTAGAAATCCGACCGTTCGATCAAGCTGAATTTTGGTCAGCAGTCTTGTCTCGCCGTTCGCTACAACATACTAAAATTTCAAGCGATTCCAATGGTCCGATCATCCGGAATAAATTTTTTAGTGTTTGTATCTAATTAGAACTCTTTTCTTAATCAAACTCTTAATCCTTTACATGACAAAGGGTTTCTAAAATATCATTTAAGTCATCACTACATGCAATTTCCTATCTCAAATTGGGTTTTTCTTCCATACAATTCATCCTAATCATTCCTAAACCAATATGAAAGATGCATCAACGAAATAACCAAGATAAACACTTGCTGGAATTTTTAGAAATCTGGTTTGGTGCCGAAATTGGTGTGGTTTCGTTCCCCGTCTCGCGATCTACGCGTTGGTGGTGACGGCGGTGCAATCGGAGGTGTTCTTGGTCTAGAACTCCTTGGAGAGCTTCTCCTCTTCCTCTCCAATGGCCGTCATTTGTCTTTGGTTGTTCTAACCCTAGAAGACAACCTAGATATCTTATATAACTCTTTTAATTTTCGTAGGTTTAATTACCCATAATTGCGAAATGTCCAAAACGCCCTCCCGGAGTACTAATTGGGCCTAAAAACGCCCCGAGACCCAAACTAAACCCCCGGGTACACTTTTCTGACTATCTCGACCCTTCCGGACACGTTGACGCACTCAAAATGACCATACGAACAACTTATAAAATATTCACTTATTAATCAACATTTAGTCCCGACACGACACAGGCGCGTCCCGACTTAAATTTCCATAATTGTCATTTTATTCACACGTGACAATATTATAACAATAAATCTCATATATTACTATACTCATCTAGTAATATTCAACAGATAACAAATTTCCAATTATTACTAACTCTCGTCACACTAGTAAATATTTAAAGCAACATTCCGGATTAAAATTAAATTAATTTATCTCAATTAAATTTAATAAATCCCATAATTTAAAAGCTATAAAAATACGGGGTATTACATACTTCCCCCCTAATAACTGAATTTCGTCCCGAAATTCGGAAAATAAGGCCTATCAGGTAGCACAATTCTGGATATCCTTTTCCGTACACAAACTAACTACACATTACGGCGCTCAATCACTATAGCCCTTTCTTCATAGTATCATTGTTTTGCATTTTCTTTGGAGACACTTCACATTGTGCTCCCAACTGACAACATTCGCATAGGTCATGCCTGTACGTTATACATTTCATTATCTCACTATCATTAGGAGGCCGCACCTCACTACATGACAAATACTCGGATTTATTCATATACAAAACTCCCATTCTGAGAAAATATTACGAACATTTGATCACTCTTGCTCGTTTAAAACAGTCGTGGAATTCTACCATAGTTATCGGATATTTTCTCGACCGATCGAAAAATTCTGATTATCTACTCTCCTCTAAACATACGGAAGGAGAATAGTGGAGGTTATTCCATAACAAAACCTTAATAAGTACCTCATACGCGACAAACAGGTACGAGTGCTTCTACAGAGCATTCTTGAAATCATCGTACCAAGATTCTAAAATCTCCTTCACGTGGCTCCACTAATCTTTAATCACCATGCGCTTATTCCCTGGCTAAGGGTGATACATCCTACTTGAAACGAAATCTTATCTCCGCTGGTTCCTGAAATCCCATATCAAAGGTGGGATTCACCAATCTCATCCTGATTCAGAAATTTATACTGCGTCGGGCCATGCACTGGCGTGATCCTTCCTTTTAAAGGAAGTATGGGGCATACTAGTTAATATTGTAAGCCAGCCCAAAGGAATATCAATCACTTCCTTCTCGGAGACTTAATTCACATGTTCGGGATAAACCCTTGATCTTGTTTTGAGGATGGCAACCCATCCAAGAACTTTACCGACTTTACCAACCTCTTCCAATTTCAGGAATTTTCGATAAACACAAAATTATTTGGTTGATTCTCCTCTTTCAACCAAACCTTACCTATGGGCAGTGCATGTAGAGACTACTCACTACGTCTCGCTAAACATCGATTATTCCCTTGAAATGTCTCACATTAAGTGACACGTAATACTCCCCTTCCTTCCTTGTAGTATGCCGAAAGTTCCACCCGTGCTCTTCTCTCCACGAAGCGCACTTCTGGATCTCTTATACTATACTAACATCATTACTCTTTATATGTGTAAGTCTCTCTCACACTTGACTAATAATAACTCCGCTCCGGGTGTGCTTCATAACAATTAAATTCTACTATATTCAAGGAATACCAATTCTTGAATGGCTTCCCACAGCCTTCCAATCAAGTTAGGGCGTGCTATTCTAATTGCACACTTATGTATGGATTATCGCCCCTCATGTGACGTTTAATCCACTCTATCACTTCCACTTTGTTATACTAGTCCCACAAACATATATTTCACACGTCTATTACCAAAGTTACCCAAGAAGGAATAGAAAAGTCAGAACAAAATTTCTCAAGAGATTCGATAATATAAACCATGGTGAATAAAAAGAAATGAAGGAGAAGGAAGAAAATATTATAGGAAAAAGGAGATATGTTGATAAACAAACGAAGAAAGAGATGAACGCACAGAAGAGAGAAAAGCTATAGAAAACTCGAAAGCAGAAATTGAAAAGGTAGAAGACGATGGGATTGCCTCTGAGGCTTAAATACTTTGCCTTGGGAAACGGCGAAAGAAATGATTACAAAAAAGAAACTATTACGCTACGTGTAAGGACACAAATTTCCAATTGAGTCCATATATAGTTTTGGCTCAATTCCGGACAAAAACATTTATTCATAGGTTAGTGATTTATTGTAATACTCTCAAGCCTATGAAGTGTGTGTTGAAGACGTAGCGGCAAAGAATATAAAGCTTCATCAAAATGCCGGTTTGCATGCCTCGTTTCTACGTCATCATCTAAGGTTCCATGCTCCCAAGGTATGAATGTAATAATATTTATATAGGAGCTTGGAACAATATTTATTGGGTGTTAGGTTTAATAAAAAACCATGTTTTACTTTTAGGATAATTTAATTGGAACTTTAATTTAACGTATATAAAGTTTCTGGGCCAAAAAAGAATTTTAGAAAAATTTCTGGAAGTCGTTCGAAATCTCGTTCTAACGAGTTTTTTGTTCTAACGAGGTTTCGTTCGAACGAGACTGCCAACGAACCTAATCCGGCCAGTCGTTCGATATGTCGTTCGAACGAGTTTTTCGTTCTAACGAGGTTTCGTTCGAACGAGTTTTCCAATGACCCTAAACTGGTCAGTCGTTCAAAATGTCGTTCGAACGAGTTTTTCGTTCTAACGAGGTATCTAACGAGTTTCTAACGAGCCCAGACTGGTCACTCGTTAGAAGTCTCGTTCGAACGAGAGTCAAGTTCGTTCGAACGAGAATGCCAGGCGGGAACAGTTTTGAGCAGTTTTTGGCAGTTTTTACCCACTTTCCCCACTTGGTTTTTAACCAACTTTTTCAGACTTAATAATTTGCGGGAATGACTTTTTCCAAATTATCTTTTTCATACCATACAAACTCCTAGAGAGTGTTTTGAGAGCAAATTTGTTTAAGGAAAAAGATCAAGTTTTGAGTCTTATTCTTTAATGAAAAATCCTACACACTCTAGTGTTTACACCCAATAGTTATTTATCCAAGTTCTATATACATATCTTTACTTGGAGTTTTGGCACCGGTTTTCTCTACCGAATTGAAAAAGAGACGTTTCGGGTTTCCTTCTACATCCCATCACAAAGAAGAAGAAGTTTGTTGCGGTATTACTCACTTGGAGAAAGGCTCCAAGCTTGGGTGACGGTGACCATACAAAGTCCTATCGGTGGATTCCGAGATCGCGGTGGAGCTCCGTGGTTGTCCGCTAGGAAGAGGTTTCTACAAGAAGGAGCAACAAGGCTTGAGAGGGTTTGAGTCGAGGATGTAAGTCTTTTGTCTTGTAATTGTAATTCCATATCTAGTGGACTTGTGGCTAGGGCCGTCCGAGGTTTTTTCCCGTTTTGGGTTTTTCCTCGTACATCGCGACGTAGTGTGATATTGTTTATTTTATCTTGCACAATAATTTAGAATCCATGCTTTAGGTTTAATTCAAGATAAAATTTGGTTTAATTATCACACTCATTTAATTTGGACTTATATTAAATGTTGTGTAATGTTTAATTAATTAAAGTCATTTGCTAAAATTTGGTTTCGCCTAATTTGCTAATTTTGATAAATATAATTTAGGCAAATTCTAGGACTTGGATTAATGAATCGGTTTGAGTGATTATATGAATTGATTAATCTCACGTCACTCGGTTTAATCTTGTTTTATTAAATTAAAATCCGGTGTTTAATTGTTGAACCATCATCCTTTACGCTTCCGCATCTTCAAGTTTTTATATAAAAGGAAATTGTATTTTAATTAAGATAATTAAAATTTGCAGCTTTTTCAAATTGGTATCAGAGCCAAAAATGATAAATTATTTCGTTAAGATCCTTTAAATTTTTGGCTAAAAGGGATTTTTCCCCATTTTCAAAATTTCCTATTTTCGATGGTTCAAACTACGCGTATTGGAAAGCGCGTATGAGATCGGCACTAAAATCTATCGACGAGAGAGTTTGGATGTCTGTTGTTACCGGGTACTCCCCACCAACTTACTTAGTTGAAAATGAACGTGTTATCAAACCCGCCGATAGATGGACTGAAAATGAGTTTAAACTTGCTAACTTTAATTCCCGTGGTTTAAATGCCTTATTTAGCGCTGTCGCACCGGATGAATTCCGACGTATTATGACATGTGAAACCGCTAAAGAAGCTTGGGACATTTTACAATTAACTCATGAAGGAACTAGTGTCGTTAAAGCTTCAAAACTCCAAAACCTCACCACTCAATTTGAAACTATCAAAATGGATGAATTAGAAACTTTTCATAAATTTTATGCTAGACTTTCTGATATTATTAATTCATCTTTTAACTTGGGAGAGAAAATACCTGACGACCGTGTTGTAAAGAAAATTTTAAGGTCCCTACCCGATAGATTTATTCCAAAGGTTACCGTTTTAAATTCTTTACCCACTTTAGCCTCTACGAAATTAGAAGAGCTTGTAGGTGATTTACAAACCTATGAACTAGATATGTTTTCCTTAAAAACTGAAAAGAAAATCGAAAAGGGCGTTGCTTTAAAAGCCCGAAAAGAGGTCAAACAAGTAGTAGAGAGCGAGAGTGATAGTGACTCGGAAGATATGGCTTTGTTTGCTCGCAAATTTAGAAAATTTCTTAAATTTAACAAAGATAAATTTAAAAATGATTTTAAGAAATTTGATTCTTCTAAACATGATAAAAACGAGAAGATTTCTAAAGCCGAGAGGATCCCTAAACCTAGTAATGACAATTTAGATAGGGACGAGTCTAACAAGTGTTTTGGTTGTGAAGGTTATGGCCATCGAGCTTATGAGTGCCCCACTAAACTAAGGAAAGAGGGTAAACGACCCACTGCATATAATGCAACCCTTAGTGATAGTGATAAGGAAGAAAAGCCCGATTCCCCCACTAAGAAAAAATTTGTGGCTTTTATGGCTAGTCATGTGAGTGATAATGAGAACTCATCGATTGATGACACGATAGCACATGCCACTTCCAAGGTCATTGTTCATGATTCCCTTGTTTTTAATGATAGTGAGAGTGGAGAAGAAAGAGAGAGTGAAAATGAAGAAGAGGTTGATGTGAGTGAACTTCAAAATGCTTTTCATGAATTATATAAAGAATCTATTAATTTGAAAAGAACTAATTTGAAGTTAGAAGCTTGTTTAAGAAAGAGTGTCAAGGTCGTTGATGATAGTGCCTTAATAGAAGACCTTAGGACACGTGAGAGGACTCTTCGTGTGAAGCTAGAATACGTAGAAGGCAAAAGAAATAGCCTTAGGAGTTTAATGGAATCCTTGAAAAAGGAGCTTCTTACTTTTGAAGAGCGTAATTTTTTACTAGAATCTAACATTTTAGAATTGGAAAATAAATTAAAAGATTCTAGTAATGTCAAATTTGATTTGGAATGTCGTTCGGAAAAACTTGATAAAATGTTAGGAACGATCCAAATTAAAAATGACACTTGTGGTTTAGGCTTCAATACTTGTAATGAATTTACTCATAATGCCCAAACCAATATTTTAGGAGAATCTACTAGGTATGCATTTAATGATCACTCCTTAGGCAAATCTTTTCGACATGTTCTTACTTGTACACTTTGTGGTCGAAAAGGTCATCTTAGGAAATATTGTTTTGATCTTAAACGAATTCCTAGAAAATCACATAGTAAAGTAACCACGGTAGTTAAAGCTCCTACACCCCAAGATAGTCATTCTTCATTAATTTGGGTTAGGAAATCCGACTTGGTTGCCTTACAAAATAGAGATTTTGATTCTCATTTACTTTCACATGCTTCCTCCCTTGCTAAATCTAATGGATGAATGTGTTAGTGTTTGCATACTTTAGCGTTTGTACTTCATGCTATATTCATATGCTAAATGTATGCTTGTTTAGTCATTTTCTAGTCATTGCCTTATTTCAAATCACATACTAGATATTTTGACTTGTTTATCTTTTTGTATTATATTTTTGCTTGAATTGACTGCATAATATAAAAAGATTTGTATTTATCATTTGTGTTTTATTTATTTCATTTAAGCTTAATGAAAAATACAAATGATTTTTGATTGTCCTTTTGAGTAAATATCTATTTTTGATTAAAATGTTAAAAACTCAAAAAGATTTTTTTTTTGTGTGTATTTCAGTTTGACACACTTTAAGTGGCATATATTTGTGTTTGAATCCCATCTTTTACGCTCCCACGTGGCTAGAACTTTTGGTTTAGATTTTCAATCCTTAAAATGTTCTTTACCATGCTTTATATGGAGTAGTTGGATTTTGTATTGATTAAATGGATTCTATTTTTATATGCCTCTATTCACACATGCACGAGCTCTTTTGAAATCTTAATGTCACATGTTATATTTGAGCTTTTTGAGGTGTTCTCCTACCAATCTAGTCATCTACATATCTATGACCTAGGAGGACTAGTGCATGTCAAAATCCGTTGCATGTGAGATTTGTGTGAACATGAAAACATGAGAAATAAATATGCACGGGGAAGGGCTCCGAAAGGATAAATTAAATCCTTTGCGATAGTAAGCCACCGTTTATTGGATCTAAAAGAAATACGTGATCCAAAGGCCTAAAAACAGAATATTTGGCATTAAAAAGAAATCAATTGCCATGGCCTATGTTTGTTTGATATATTCATTCAAAAGCAAATGAATATATATGCTTATTGAGGGAGAATTGAATGGTATATCAACGGTTTGCACAATGTCCGTTTATCCTTGTTGTCTTTAATGTCATGACTCTATTTGGTTTATAGAATCATCATCATGCTAGGCTTGTATGCATTGTGTATGTTTGTTCATTGAGTTCAATCTTTATATTGTCACATGAGGTTATATTTAACTGTGATGAAGTTTGCAATCAAATGAGAACTCCGTGAACGTTTCTTAAGTGTTTGGGTCTAAATTTAATTGTTGCTAGTACACACCCCTACACTTCCGTTTCCATATGACACATTTTTTCCATACGAGTGTGCAAACTTATTGTATTTTGTGTCATGTGTGTGTTTATATCTATATATATATGCAAGTGCTATATTGGTATATCTTTAGTGTCTATATATATGATATTTATTTGTCTTTGCCTTGCTTTTATTGCCCATATGCTTTCATGTCTTTTCACTTTAAGCTTCCACATGCTGTTTATTAGTTCTTTATCCTTTGATTATTCCCGAACAAAAAGGGGGAGAATGATGATAGGGGGAGAAATGGTATCTAATCCTATTATTATCGTATCTTAGTTTGGGGGAGATTTATCTTGGGGGAGACGTCTTTCTAAGTAGGTCATGTGTCTTGATAAAGAGGAGAATTAATTTAGGGAGTAATGAATTAATTGCATTTAATATTTTGATATTCCCTATGCATTTGATAAGTTTGCTTAAGTGTGCAGGAATTATTCTAAAAGCGGCATCTTTCTATGGCAAAGCGTTTGATCCTTGGGTTGAGTCAAGTTTGGGCGGGTTATGTTTTGAGTCTAGTAGAGCTTGACGGCCCTTTAGGATTGTTGTTTGGTTTTTGTCCCGGAATAACCAAAGGGGGAGATTTGTAAGGACACAAATTTCCAATTGAGTCCATATATAGTTTTGGCTCAATTCCGGACAAAAACATTTATTCATAGGTTAGTGATTTATTGTAATACTCTCAAGCCTATGAAGTGTGTGTTGAAGACGTAGCGGCAAAGAATATAAAGCTTCATCAAAATGCCGGTTTGCGTGCCTCGTTTCTACGTCATCATCTAAGGTTCCATGCTCCCAAGGTATAAATGTAATAATATTTATATAGGAGCTTGGAACAATATTTATTGGGTGTTAGGTTTAATAAAAAACCATGTTTTACTTTCAGAATAATTTAATTGGAACTTTAATTTAACGTATATAAAGTTTCTGGGCCAAAATAGAATTTTAGAAAAATTTCTGGAAGTCGTTCGAAATCTCGTTCGAACGAGTTTTTCGTTCTAACAAGGTTTCGTTCGAACGAGACTGCCAACGAACCTAAACTGGTCAGTCGTTCGATATGTCTTTCGAACGAGTTTTTCGTTCTAACGAGGTTTCGTTCGAACGAGTTTTCCAATGAACCTAAACTGGTCAGTCGTTCGATATGTCGTTCGAACGAGTTTTTCGTTCTAATGAGGTATCTAACGAGCCCAGACTGGTCACTCGTTAGAAGTCTCGTTCGAACGAGAGTCAAGTTCGTTCGAACGAGAATGCCAGGCGGAACAGTTTTGAACGAGAATGTGCAGGAATGACTTTTTCCAAATTATCTTTTTCATACCATACAAACTCCTAGAGAGTGTTTTGACAGCAAATTTGTTTAAGGAAAAAGATCAAGTTTTGAGTGTTATTCTTTAATGAAAAATCCTACACACTCTAGTGTTTACACCCAATAGTTGTTTATCCAAGTTCTATATACATATCTTTACTTGGAGTTTTGGCACCGGTTTTCTCTACCGAATTGAAAAAGAGACGTTTCGGGTTTCCTTCTACATCCCATCACAAAGAAGAAGAAGTTTGTTGCGGTATTACTCACTTGGAGAAAGGCTCCAAGCTTGGGTGACGGTGACCATACAAAGTCCTATCGGTGGATTCCGAGATCGTGGTGGAGCTCCGTGGTTGTCCGCTAGGAAGAGGTTTCTACAAGAAGGAGCAACAAGGCTTGAGAGGGTTTGAGTCGAGGATGTAAGTCTTTTGTCTTGTAATTGTAATTCCATATCTAGTGGACTTGTGGCTAGGGCCGTCCGAGGTTTTTTCCCGTTTTGGGTTTTTCCTCGTACATCGCGGCGTAGTGTGATATTGTTTATTTTATCTTGCACAATAATTTAGAATCCATGCTTTAGGTTAATTCAAGATAAAATTTGGTTTAATTATCACACTCATTTAATTTGGACTTATATTAAATGTTGGGTAATGTTTAATTAATTCAAGTCATTTGCTAAAATTTGGTTTCGCCTAATTTGCTAATTTTGATAAATATAATTTAGGCAAATTCTAGGACTTGGATTAATGAATCGGTTTGAGTGATTATATTGATTAATCTCACGTCACTCGGTTTAATCTTGTTTTATTAAATTAAAATCCGGTGTTTAATTGTTGAACCATCATCCTTTACGCTTCCGCATCTTCAAGTTTTTATATAAAAGGAAATTGTATTTTAATTAAGATAATTAAAATTTGCAGCTTTTTCACTACCGGCGGCTAAAAGGACATAAAGGGCATGAAGATCGAAGCGCTTATAAAAATGCAAAAAGGCGGATTCTGCGAATTTGGAAGGAAATTCAAATACGAAGAAAAGGCTCCTAAAACCCAGGAAGGTCATTTAATATTGCCATATACCGAGAAAGAATGTTCCATACTCCTCAAAGTTCGAAATATGAAACATTGGGGGCTTCTGTTGATACCAAAATTAGTATGCTGATGTGGAAAAATAATAAGAAGACACGTGTCAATCTACGAGGCACAATAGCAACGAGGAAGATCATTCCCCCGACCAACATACTCACTCCGAGCAACAAGTATACTCCGAGGAACTCCAGTCTTCCGAGGAACACCAACCCTCCGAGGAACTCTTATCCTCCGAGGAACTCCAATGCTCCGAGGAACTCTTAGACGACGAGTAACTAAGGCGGTTCGAGCTGCATCTCGACCGCAACATTAATTGCCAGATAATCAACAGTTCAACTATTCATTGAATGCTTATCATCTTGACGCACACGTTTAAAGAGCATTAAATGAATTACCCTTTCATATGTGTATCATTTAATGTAACACCCTTTCATGTACAACCTAAGGGCTATAAATACCTTGTATCACCCTCATTCAAGGGGACCGGAATTTCTTGATAGCACTTGTAATCGAGAATTTCCAAACACTCAGCAATAACATAACAGTGGACGTAGGCCATTCATATAAGGCTGAACCACTTTAAAATCTTTTGTCTCATTTACGTAAGAGAGTTACTTTGGGACAAATGTGTATACCTACTGAATTTTATACTTGGGAGGATAGAATCCGTGAGCGTGATGTAGTAAGTGGAAAAGTTCCTCAAATTAAAATAAGCTGTGAATGGTTATACGTGATAACTAAATAATGAGAAATAAATACCAATGTCGTAATTATGGGAATTGAGAATTTACCCATTATTGAAATGGTAATGTTAGTATAGTTATATGATTGTGTATGCATATACTATCTATGTGTGAAAATCATGCCCACGCTACTTGCTATCCCTGAGGTTTCCGCGCTGGGACAGTCTTATCTCGATGGGACCTTTATGGGGGATATTGACTTGTACCCTAGAAGATAGATATCCTTGGTACAAGCTATCGGAATGATAGTTCAGACAGTCCTAAGAGATGCGGGTATGTGCTTTCCTCTTAGAGACTTGGAATCTATGCTTCACCTCATTTTGTTTGTGTATAGGTATCCTTGGTATAGGCTATCGCAGTGATAGTTCAGACGGTCCTGAGAGACTTGGAATCTATACTTTGTCTCAATATTGTTTGAGCATGTGTTGATGCAGTTCGAGAGTGATTCCGAATATGTATTCCCTTAGTACGAGTGATACGGGGATTGGATAGTAGAGTATGCCTGCACCATAGTTATTATTTGGGGTGCTGTTGTGATATATATATTTTATGAGTAGTTAATATATATATGAAATTCTGAAATCTGGAACTGCCTATTGTGATGAGACATGTAGGACATGGTTGATGACTCAAATTGTAAATACTTGTTTTGAGAAAGTATAATATGACACTGGAAAACTTTATTGATTTATAAAGTTAAAAATGAGAACTTTGGTTGCTAATTGAAATATCCTTTTCAAACAATTGAGTCGTTAAATTTTGAATCTTACGAGTAAGCTAAGATAAGTTAAATCATTGGGAAGATTAGTGCGATAAATGATAAGACAAACCGTTGGGAAGGTTAGTGCGATAGGTGTGCACATTAGAAGAGAGGTGAGAATTCCTCAAGAGAGTGACGCACTAATATGTTGTTGCATTGGCCTGTATCAATTTAAATACTTGCTAAACAAATTTTAAATCATATACACTATCGGGCTCTGACTCGTTTTTCTCTCTCTCTTGTATATATATGTATGTATTACAGGTGCCCAGCCACAGGGGCGTCTTGCTTAGGATCTCTTGGAAGGAACGCGTTGCAGCTTAGGTGGAAGTTGCAGGACTCTTGATTAGACGACTTCGTTCATTCGGATCCACTCTTAGTACTTTCATCTAGTTGGGCATGTGTAGCTCTTTCCATTATTCCGTTGTTATTGGACATTTGTATTTCAGTTATTTCCAGTATTGTTACTATGGGATTTATTCAGTTTGGATGTGTGACTTTAGATTTCGTATGTTGACATTCGATTGACGAATGTATTAAATTAATTGGATTATGTTGCAGAATTTAATGTGGTGTGATTCTTACTTATTGAATGTTGTTAATAAAATAAATGATTTTTCTTTAAATAAAATTTGGAAAGTATGTATGAACATGGTTTTGACACTTAGCTTAATTAATTAGGGTGTTAAATTGGAAAAATTTATTTTTCGACAGTGATGTTAAGAATGGACCAACTGTTTACCTTGGTTTAATTTAATAAAGGAGTGATCGCCCGGTATTTAATTAGGCGGGGTGTCACATGACTTTATAGAGTCACAACTTAATTATATGGTAAGATTTGTGACTGTCATTACCAGTGACAAACGAATTGGCTTAAATTTTTTATTACCCAAATATTTTATGACTCCTAATGGCAGTGATAAAGTTTGACACCCCCATTAGGAGTTACAAGAAGGCAGTCATAAAATTAGTATTTTGGTGTAGTGATGAGAAATATATTTTAAGTGACTCAGATGATAATTTATAGGTTACAAGTGACTCTAGATGGGTCGAAATAGTTGGAATAATGTACCCGGGGGTATGGTTTGGGTCCCGGGTCAATTTTGGACCAAACCAGCACCTATTAAGGGCGTTTCGATCATTTTTCAGAAATAGGTTAAGGAGCCTACGAAATTTAGAGTCATATATCTAATATTTAGAGATTAGGGTTAAGGATCATAAAAAAAAAAGATTAGAGACTCCATTAGAGAGAACAGATAACCTTTCTCCAAAGACTAAGGTGAGATTCATGAAGGTGGTAAAGGGTTTTTTGCACCTCAAGGTATTTAGAAAGGAAGATTTGAGAAGAATCAATCAATCATCAACCCAGAACCACGAAATCAGATCAATCAATTAGAGGTAAGTGTTTATTGCAAATTAAATTGATGTTATAATACCCATGTGTAGGGATTACATGATATAAATTGATTTTATTTTAAATATTTGATGAAATGTATCAATTGGTCACATGTTTGGGTAGAATTGCATGCAGTTAGTATTCAGATCAGTAGAGAATAATTAATCAGAGGAGTTTTGATTGTTACTATGGAGTTTAATTTGGGTTTCAAATTGAATGAAATGGATGAACACAAAACTAGATTTATAAAAGAGTTTTAGGGGTTGGATTCATTCTTGGTTGATTTCAGTGAAGTTTTAATGTGTTTGAAATGTTCAAAATCATCTTAACTCGTGTAGAAATAGTTAGGAACAATAGATTGTGAATTTGGTGAAGAATTATGAGGTTTGGGTAAATCATATGGTGTAAAACGTTGCTGCAAAACAGAGGGGCAAAAGTTGTAGAAAAATAGAATGGTTCGGTCCTGGGAAGCTGGATCGGTTCTATGTTCTGAATTTTTGAAATTCCTTTTTTCTTGTATTCCGAGACGTGGTGGAAAATCCTTAAGCACTTGTGAAAATAATATTGAGAGAATTATTATTTTATAGTAGACCTATGATGGGAGTACGACTTCGTCTTAGTGATAGAGTTAAGACGGGAATGTGATTGGTAAAGTAGTTCATAATTAATCTAAGAAATGGATAAAGAATTACGGGAATCTAATGAAACTATGTATACTAGTAGGTTAAAGATGGTAACTACTGAATTTATATAAGGAGGGGTAACTATGAACCTTAGAGTCGTGCGGACACTCTTATAGATACGATAGTGAAATAAATCGTAGAGTGAATAGTACGACGGGTATATTAGAGATATACACTACGTACTAACACGTATTATCGGGTTGTGCGAAAACCTAAAGTATACTATATATATTGGTGATCGAGGTGCGATTCCGAGCCAATATAACCAGTTACTCTTGGTGATAAAGGTATGATTCCAAGCCAAGAGATATAACTCACTATTGATGATCGAGGTAGGATTTGGAGCCAATAACCCCTAAAATGTGATATAGGAAGGTCATTAAATTTTATATGTTTATAGTATATATTGTGTGCAAAATATGTATACATAAAGTGTGCTTAATCCTGTATTGGGGTCGATGATTATCCGAACCAATGCATGAAAGCTCTATTTGGGGTCTATTATTATCGGGACCAAATCGAAGATGAGGGATATTGGGGTTGATGAGTGTCCTGACCAATATACGTATGCATAACATTTACTTTGGGTTCAAGGGATATCCGGACCAATGTAAATGATAGGATGATTGGGGTCGATGATTATTCGGACCAATAATCCTTATAGTATATGTTGTGTGTGAAATATATATACTTCATGATATTCTACTTATGTGCGAAAGTAGACTTGTAGATGATAGATATAGATAGATATACATCTAAATGGTAAATTAATAATAGAGAAACTTAATTACAAGATTAAATAAATTGGGGATGATCTGCAGTAAAGTAAGTAGTGAAACTTAGTATTGGAAGTTGAATGATAAATTTTGAAGTAGTTTATAAATTAAGTGGTGAGATTTAATTATGATCTTAAATGGAACATATGTGAATGTTACCTAAGCAATGAAGGACATTGCGAGATATGTGAATAATTAATCGTATTGGATGGGCAGTATAGTATAAGAGAGTGTACTATTGATAAGATCGGTTATATACTTTAGCCGAGATAGCTTGGGTATGATAACTAGGTGGGATAAGTATAGAACGTTAGGCATGCATATTAGAGGAGAGGTGAGGAAACTCAAAGGAGTGTGCGTAAACCTAAAATGTGTTATCAATAACCAATTTTAGTTGCGATAAATTACTAGTTAAATGTTTTCAAATGTTTTGGGTACTAACTCTTTCTATAAAAATATTTTTAAAACCTTTTAGGTGTCCATCCACAAAGGTGTCATATTTGATTTCATTTCAGGCATTCGAAGCTGTAGCACTGTGGATGCTGAAAGGATTATTGAGTAGCCGACTCTTTCATTCAGATATATCATAGGATCTCATTCTTGTATCTCGTGTGTAGACATGTTGTCAGTTGACTACATTGTATTTCTAGTTTTGTTTCAATTTTACTTAGTAGATAGATTGTGGATTATTGATCGGTTTTAGTTATTGTCGACGGTTTATTTCTCAGAACATTGATGCTTTTACATATTAGTGATGATTTTGATTTTGGTATCTTGTGAATGTTGTTTTAGTTTCAAACTGTTCTTTTAACATGTTTATTTGAAAGATAAAATTTGGCACCGGTTTAATTAACTTAAGTGACTGGTATTAAATTTTAGTTTTCGACAGTGATGCTAAGAATGAACCAGATGAGATTAATGCTTAATTTGATATAGGACTGATCACCCGATATTTGATTAAGTGAGGTGTCACAAATTGTATCAGAGCAATCAGGATCTAGTGTCCATAGGATCTATACGGCTTACCACGTTTTCACCGTACCGTTTGATTGATATAGAGCCCTATCACGGGATTATTGTATTCCTCTCCATATGTGGGTTACATTCTCCATCTATAGTGTCTAAATATTATTTAATATTTTATCTGTACGGGTGTGATCCGTATACCGATCACGCACCAGTGAGGGCCGCTGGGAAGACAGCAGAAGACAAGGCTCAATTGGAGTTGAAGAATATTTTGGGGTCGATGACCATAGCAGAGGTCACCCCTATTGTTGCTTGGGATGATGGAGTTGTAAGGACTCCGAGAGTGCAACATATATTTTTGTACCGTCATAGCAGAGACTGGTGGTAAATTAGACTCACCCAGTGTGGTTAGGATGGGAGAGAGTCGGAGGGGTCGTTGAAGAGGACCACCCGTTGGAATTTTTTTAGATGCGGAGATTGTGCGGTTAGCCAATGGATGTAGAATACCCAGAGGATTTGTCATATAGAAGAAAGTGACAAATACCCGAAAGTTAATTGGGGTAAAATTTTGCTTGGCCCATAGGAACAGTGTTATAATGGTGGGAGTAAATCACCATATTTGGTACAATTGAGAAAAGAGCCTTTAAGGTGGGTAATGGAATCATGATAGGATTCACCAGCACTTAAAAGAAACTTATGCTTGGACGATTGATGAAGATGGTGAGGATGTTGTGCTTTTAGTAGTGTTGATATTAATGCTTCCTTGTGAATGGAGCTAAGAGAATTAGAAAATTTTAATCGGGGAGTAAGACTGAATGTAACGGTGCTAGTGAAACACCGCAAGGGGGAGAGCCATCAGGGGCTCCATTGAAATGATTAAAATAGTTGAATTCCTATCGACTGGAGGTGGATTCAGTTGGGACTGGTAAGGCCAGTAGTGCGTTCCTTAGGGCCAACAAAGCTAAGGTAACAATGAAGGTGGTCATCAGGGTCGAGGCTACCAAGATTTGAGAGAATGACAACCTTAATATGGTCAGTATGGATAGGAATATGGTATTATATGATGAGGCATTTTATGTGGACAGTAGGAAGGTATGCATTGATTTTGCCCGAAGTGAGTAGAAGAGACAAGAGTATGGTGCCTAGCTAGGGAAATGATTAAGATAGTTTGGTTCAGTTAGAACAGGCGTGTCTTGTCCAAAAAACATTTGATCCACATGAATTATTGATGATTGGAAGTATGAGTTTTATCCTCGGCTTAGTGGGGTAAGGTTTTGTGACACGAGTGAGTCATAATATTCTGTTAGCACTATATTCGCGTGTGAGACGAGTTTAGTGGGCATATCATTAATAGCACTATAATGTGTATATTGTTGCCTTTGTATAGTGGGACTCTCTATAGTACTACCTTCAGGGGGAGAAAGTGCAGGCATAGGGAGTATGTTGGAATTACACATTCTAGTAAAGTATCATATGAGTGTGATATTATCCTGGGTATGGACGAATTAAGGATGTGGGTGGAACGATAGAGGGCTGTGATAACAAGACCACCATGTCTAATGTTCAAGGTCAGGATGTGTTGTTTTATGTGGCCTCACTTGAAAGAGGGTCGGGCTCGCATTTATATTATATTATGATAAAGACTTCGGAGACTATGGTTGTCTCGAGATATTTGATCCCAGTGTGTAGGGACCTTATTGATGTGATTTAAGGTATATTGGATTTACTGTTGAGAGGGGAAATTTAGCTCATTATTATGTTTAGCACTGAGAACTTGGTGATAGGGAGAGCATATTATTATATCACTCCTTTAGAGACGTGGAAGTTGATCACGATTTTGAGAGTCTTGGTTATGAGATTAAGGTTTATGGAATTTGATTACCACCAATGCTAAGTGATATAGTATTGGGAAAAGTTCCTTGTTTGAATGTTATTGCGTGATGAGATACGCACGGACTTTGATGAACGTCATGAGTATAGAGACGTTGATGGATGCTAGGGCATCCATTTCGAATGTTAATCACTGAATGTGTAGAGAAAGCACTCTGAACTGATAGTTATTATATAATATAAGGCATGTGGAGCCGGTAATGCCGTGAGAGAGTTGTGACAGCCCGCCTAATAAAATACCCGGTGATCAGTTCTATACCAAATTAAAATAGGAATCCCAGTTTGTTCATTCATAGCATCACAGTCGAAAATCTTTTTTAAAAACTTACTAACCACCTAGTATTCCAAAAAGTCGGTGCCAATTTTTTTATCTTTTTAATTAAACAAAACAATAACATGCGGAACAATAATATGAGTCATACACAATGAGTGAATTAAATCAACTGAATAAATAATAACACTACTTGCCAAATAAACCATCGGTCACCAAAGTAAATAGTCCAATAACAATCATCCAACAACGACATATATAAATCTGAAAACTGTACTAAAAAGTCTGGGCGACAAGCCCTCAGTAAAACTAAAAGTGATAGATGATTCTTACTCTAGGAAGGAAGGAACGATGCATCTAATCCATGCTCCTGCTAGCATCCACATATGCCGCAGCTACGTGTCACTGGAATAGAATATCAACCTGGGATCCCTGTGGCTGGACACCTAAAAGGTTTTGAAAATAGTTTTATAGCAAGGGTTAGAACCCAAAAAATTTTGAAAATATTTAGCAAGTGAATTAACTGCAGTAATTAAAAATGTATGAATGCGCTTCATATTTAAGTTAGTGTTGCACTCTCTTGAGGACATACTCACCCCTCCACTAATGTGCACACCTAATGGTTCCCTTAACCCCACCTAATTGTACTACCTCGTCCAACTAGTCCTGGTATAATCTCCCCTTGCCATTCTACTCCAAACCGAGTATTATTATCCAGGGGTTATAAGTCATCCCTCACACTAACTTAATAAATTCCCTCAATATAATATCATATAATTGTGACACAAGTTATACAAGTAAATACAATTTCTTACCTATGTATTTAATGTCGTATATAATCTTTTTCCCATCATACATGTAAAATTTATAATACAACAATCCCATGCTTGTCTTCCACGAAATATCCTTCTTAAACAAACTGTATAACAGTCTCACTAGTTATGTATAATACATTCATTCTCGCAACATGTATATAATACCCGTATATAATCTTCTATACTATTCTATATGTAATTATTCCATAACATCCACATATGTGTCCTATGTATATCCATCCTTTTGAGTATACTCTGGCCGGATGATTTCCTCTAAAGTTCTATCTAACTAGGTGTGTTCACATAACCTAGTTACCCAAGCCGTAATCGCTCACCAACCTGGCCCAAAATATAAATGAAGTGGAGGCGGTCATATTCCTTCCCTGAAAGTGAGATAAGCCCCTCACCCATATACCGGATGCTATGACTTGGAGATATACTCGCCCTATTCCTCAAGCTAGGGGATTCACCGACATCGCGCAACCTCCCTTGATAGCAGTAGAGTACATAAATTAAATAAATATCTAGTCACATATATTTAATAGAACACACAAAGTACATAAATATATATACTATCATAACACCGTATATATATAATATAAATCTCGGCTTTACCTCGTACTAAAACCCGTAACACTAGCCTGTATATTCCCGAGTCTATGGTCCGAATCAAATTAATTAAGTTTCTCATTAATAAATTTATTACCTTCCCGAGTCTACGGTCCGGCTCTAATTAAATTAATTCACACATTAATTAATATAGTGTTTTTCCCGAGTCTATGGTCCGACTCTAATTTAATTAATTTACATATTAATTAATATAATACTTGGTGTCGCTCAACCATTATACCCGGACTCGTTCGCTTGGCCCGTACCATCGTTAATACTCGATTCTATATTCCGCCCCTAATTAATTAATTACACCTCAATCCATTTAATAATGTAATTCTACTCAACTACAATTCCCAAACATTTTCCCCGATCTGATAATAATACTAAAATTTATTTCCTAAATTTCATCCCTTGAGACATACAATCATTACCCTCCTAAACCTAGTTATATCCCCTTATAATTTCTAAGGAATATATGCTACATATGCATTTATTACTAAATAAAAAGTAGGGGAATAAATCTTAAATTAATTTCCTTTTATAAAATAAACTAGCCAATCTGCCAAAAATCTGGGACCATCGATCGTTCGATCCTTTCCATCGATCGATCGATCGATCGATCAAACATGTCTGCTCCTTCTCTGACCTTATGTTTCACCATTGATGATTTTATCCAAGGTTTCATCTCCTCCCTTGTTCTAAACCAAGCACAACTAGCGATACCTCCTCATAAGAAAAAGGTTCTAAACATCCTAGAGACCTTAATTTATCATTAAATTTATACATAACTCTGGGCATATCCGATTTTGGGTTGTTTACTAGGGTCTCATTTTACCGAATTCGACCTCATCATTCTTAGTCACCTTAATCACCAATACATACTATAATTCACCCTACAATCCAATCTCAACAGCCCCAATTCCTAACTTAGCATTCATTGAGTAATTAAATCTATCCATTACTCTAATTCAGAAAAGCCATTTTCAATTATTGTTACACACCCAAAACGAATTTTCATATACAACTACCATAATATGAATTGGTTATCACCTATCTTATGAATCACAACAGTTAACCACTTGACTGGAATTGTTCGTAGAGTCTAATCCGTTGGTGCAGAGGATGGTTGATGATGAACACTCACTTTGTCCCTTGATTTTCTCACAATGATCCCCAATTTTCTCTTAATTTGTTTCCTCTATTTCTCTTTCAAACCCTAGGTTTTGAATTTTGTTAACTACCGTCTGACACTCCCTCAATTAGGTTTAAAACCCCTAATTCCGTTTTTGGTCATATGGGCCTAATTAAAATGGCCCAAATCCCCCCGTATGGGCCTGAATATGACTAAAAATGCCCCGAGACTCGATTACTACCCCCGAGTACTCTTTTTTGACTATCTTGACCCATCCGAACTCAACCGCGAACTCAGAATTATCATCCGAAATACTTTATAACATTCTCTAATTTTGACTTCAAAATGCGACACACAAAATTTCGAACAATTAAACTTAAAGTCTCCAAATATAAATAATTCTTCCCACTCTAATAAATTCTCCAAATCACAAATTTAAGTTTCTCTAATTTAAATATTTTTATATCTCCCCAAAATAATTAAATACTAAATCCTAAAAATTACGGGGTGTTACATACTCCCCCCTTATAAAGGATTTTCGTCCTCAAAATTAAGATAAGCCTAGTGCTCCAAGATTCGAATATCACTCTCTAGTCCTAAGCCTCTAAGATCACTACATCTAATTCTCCCAGTTATAATTACGAGTTTCACAATTCTGCATTTTAATTACCTAGGGCGCCCATACACCCTGTACCCGTGCTTATCTACACGAAAGTTACCCTAATTAATCAGGGTGCCCATACACCCTATCCCCATGCTTAACCGCACGAAAGTTACCCGACTATCCTAGACGTAACCCGTAATATAACTTCCAACCCGTAGTCATATCACATATATGAATAATAGCCGGGGTACCCAACCCATGTACTAACGACCAAACATCTCTCCACTTCCAATGTTGCACTCAGTTTCATGAGTGGGACGTCTCGCAAGCGAAATCTAAATAAGGAAACCCCCCGATACACTACTACCTAACATTTTCAGTCATTGAGACCTGTTAGACCCTCAGTCCATAGCACATACCCCCAAATACTTATCTCTTAACGCAAAATCATGCGCGCCTACTCTTATGCTACAAAAGACAACATAAAATACCTCTCCCTTAATATCACTAGCTCTTGCGCAAAATAAACCCCGAGCTATCTCTCCCTACTCAAAAATAAATCTAACCACCTTGATTCACTTCAGTAGACACCCTATTTACTAGGATAAAATATGAGAACACAAGACCTCATTATGTGTCTATCGCACCACACAATACAACATATATACACATATATATATATATGGGCTAGATGCCCTCTCAGATGACACCTAGTAAAAGTCATTCATACCCTGGTGTCACGAACACCAAAACTTACCCTCATTATTACAATAATTTAAATTCATCGCTATCCAGCCGATATTTGGGAAAATCATCAGCCCTACTCCCATAATTCTTGACAGTAGTAACCCCTCGCATAATTCAAACCTTCTCTCTGTATATACCCCCACTTTCTCGTGATTAACACAAGAGAAATCCACTACCCCACAGAAATATATATATGTAGTGTGGATGCTACAACCAGCGCACCCACTAAATTCGACTTACCCATGAAATCTAGTGAAAATAAATTTTATAATGTGACACCCTCACTGTCACAAAAACATACCCCATGACCATAGGATAAAAAGATAATTACCTTCATACTCTATCTGCAAAGGATGATCCTCGGGTTCCTGAGCAGCTTCCCCCCGCCTGAATGCACCCATGACTTATTGTAGTGGCTGTACATCCAGAACCTCATCCTGTAGTTGACCCATGCCTCGCTTAGGACAAACTCTCTTCACCTGTATCACTTCCCCACAAACGAAACACCTCATAATAAATTCACCCTGCCACTGATCCCTTTCTTGCTGGCCTTTTCGAAAGTCCTGGCCACCCTGTCGTTAGCCCCCGAATCTAAGTCATTTGGCCTGATTCCCCTGGCAGAAATCCTACACATAATGTCTCCCTGTCTGCTACTGGGATACCCACTGGTACTGTTCCTTCCTGCTTTACCCGACTGGATGGTTTCCACTACCCTCCTACTTCCTTGCATATGGAAGCGATATTCCTGGAAGTGTAGGAGTGTTGCATTAACGACGTCTGTATAAGCTACTAATGCGGGATTACCAATCAAATGTTGTCTGATCCTCCAGACTAACCCATCCATGAACCTCGACTTCTTTATTTCTTCATTTCTTACCTCATCTGGTACAAAATTTGTTAAACGAGTGAATTCTTCCTCATAATTGGCCACTGAATGGTCCCCCTGAGTCACCTCACTGAATTTTCTCCTCATTTTGGCCTCAATTGCTGGCGGGAAATATCAGCGATCGAACCGAATCCAAAACTTTGCAATAGTTAATGTATCACTTTCCTCAACTATGGTGATTGATTCCTACCACTGTAGCCTGCTCTCAATAACCTAAAAGTGGCTAGCATTTTCTTCTATACCTCATTGCAATCTACCATGTGTAGGTGACGCTGAATATCTCTCTTCCACTGACACACTAGAACCACATCTTAACCCCATTGAAACTCTGGTGGATGGCCTTTTTGAAAGACCTTTCGTACTCGCTACCATTCCGACGGCCCCAGGTGGGCCTGAACATCCGGTACCACTAATGCCTGTGGCTGATCTCGTGGAAAGTACTTTGCCATTTCGATCATCGTCACTTCAACTTCTTGTGCCACAAATTCAGTTACCTGTGAAGCCGAAATCATCTCTGGCGGTTGCTGCGGTAACTCTAGCTCCTGATGAGCCGCTCTAGTCTCATCTCCCCTTGCTGCCCTAGCTCCTCTCTCTCTCCTGGTTGGCATTTGAAATGAGAATCAAATCGTATGAGCTCACCATCAAATATAAAGTATTTGGCAGAAGAACGTAATTGCGCATACGTATAAGAATAGAATAATCCTATTATAGGGCTCTATATCAAAGAGCGCTAAGCTGAAACGTGAAAAGTCGCACATATCCTAAGGACACTAGAACCTGATGCTCTGATACCATATGTGACACCCTGCCTAATAAAATACTGAGTGATCAGTCCTATATCAAATTAAAACAGAAATCCCATTTTGTTCATTCTTAGCATCACTCTCAAAAACCTTTTTAAAAAACTTACTAACCACCTAGTATTCTAAAAAGGCGGTGCCAAATTTTTATCTTTTTAATTAAACAAAACAATAACATGAGGAAAGAAAATATGAGTCATACACAACGACTGAATTAAATCAACTGAATAAATAATTACATTACTTACCGAATAAACCATCGGCCACAAAAGGAAATAGTGCAATAACAATTATCCAACAATTGAATATATAAATCTGAAAACTGTACGAAAAAGTCTGGGCGACAAGCCCTAAGTAAAACTGAAACTGATAGATGATCCCTACTCTAAGAAGGAAGGAACGATGCATCTAATCCAAGCTCCTGCTAGCATCCACATGTGCCGCAACTACATGTCCCGGTAATAGAATATCAAGTCTGGCATCCCTGTGGCTGGACACCTAAAAGGTTTTGAAAATAGTTTTATAGCAAGGGTTGGAACCCAAAACTCAAATTAACTCAACAAAGACTTTTCCCAATTATTTGGGGTCGGGTACATGAATCCTATTTTTCCATTCCATTCTGTCTAGTGCAATATCTTCGGTTAAAACCACATGACATCATGTCCTTTTTTATAATATCCCACTAAGTCAATTTAGGCCTACCTCTACCCCTTGTATTACCATCAATACTAACTAAATCCCTCTTCCTTACAGGAGCATCCATTGGTCTACGCTTGACTTGTCCAAACCATCTAAGTCGATTTTCTCTCAATTTATCTTCTATAGGAGCTACTTTTATCGTTTCATGAATTTGTTCATTTTTAATTTTATCCTTTCGAGTTTGACCACAAATCCATCTTAGCATTCACATCTCCACCACACTTATTTTCTGCACATTTTGTTTCTTGGTTGTTCAACACTCTGTCCCATATAACATGGCGGGTCTAATGGCCGTCCTATAATATTTACCTTTTAACTTCAAAGGTATACTCCTATCACACAAAACGTCAGTAGCAATTCTCCACTTAACCCAGCCTGCTCTAATCCTATAAGTAACATCATCACTCATATCTCTATCTTTTTGGATAATCGATCCTAAATAACGAAAATGATCATTTCAAGGTTTCTCTTGACCCTCCAATTTCACCACATCTCCATTTGTCCTCATATTACTACTAAAATTGAACTCCACATATTCTATTTTAGTTCTGCTTATTTTAAATCCTCTTGTTTCTAAAGTTTCTCTCGACAATTCCAACCTAGCATTAATCCCTGTCTTAGTCTCATCCACTAAAACAATATCATCTGCAAATAGCATACACCATGGCACCTCATCTTTTATTTGTTCAGTTAACTCATCCATAACAAGCGCAAAGAGATAAGGACTTAATGCTGAAACTTTGTGTAGACCTACCGTAATTGAAAATTCACTACTTTCTCCGGCTGATGTTCTTAATGTGGTCATCGCACAATCATACATATCCTTGATCACATCAATATATCTACGAGTCACTCCTCTTTTATGTAGAACCCACCATATTATATATCTAGGTATCCTATCATACGCCTTCTCCAAATCTATAAAAATCATATGAAGATCCTTTTGTTTCTCCATATACCTCTCCATTAATCTCCTCAATAAATAGATTGCTTCCATTCTTGACCTACCAGGCATAAACCCAAATTGATTCTCAGATACTGTTGTCTTTAATATCAATCTATATTCAATCACTCTCTCCCAAAGTTTCATTGTATGACTCATTAACTTAATACCACGATAATTTGAACAACTTTGTATGTCCCCTTTATTTTCAAAACATTTAGCAAGTGAATTAACTGCAGTAATTAAATATGTATTAATGCACTTCATATTTAAGTTAGTGTCTCACTCTCTTGAGGACATACTCACCCCTCCACTAATGTGCACACCTAACAGTTCCCTTAACCCCACCTAGTTGTACTACCCCGTCCAATTAGTCCTGGTATAATCTCCCCTTGCCATTCTACTCTAAACCGAGTATTATTATCCATGGGTTATAAGTCATCGCTCACACTAACTTAATAAATTCCCTTAATATAATATCATATAATTGTGACAAAAGTTATATAAGTAAATACAATTTCTCGCCTATGTATTTAATGCCTTATATAATCTTTTTCCCATCATACACAGTAAAATTTATAATACAACAATCCCATGCTGGTCTTCCATGAATTATCCTTTTTAAATAAACTATATAACAGTCTCACTAGTTATATAAAATATATTGATCTCGCAACATGTATTTAATTCCGTATATAATCTTCTATACTATAATATACGTAATTATACCACAACATCCACACATGTGTCCTATGTATATCCATCCTTTTGAGTATACCCTCGCCGGATAATTTCCTCTAAAGTACTATCTCACTAGGTGTTCTCACATAGCCAAGTTACCCAAGTCGGAATCGCTCACCAACCTAGCCAAAAATATAAACATAGTGGAAGCGATCATATTCCTTTCCTGAAAGTGAGATAAGCCCCTTATCCATATACCGGACGTTATGACCTGGGGATATACTGGCTGTACTCCTCAAGCTAGTGGATTCACCCATATCGTGCAACCTCCCTTTATAGCACTAGAGTACATAAATTAAATAAATATCTAGTCACTGATATTTAATAACACACACAAAGTACATACAGATATATACTATCACCACACCGTATATATATAATATAAATCCCGACTTTACCGCGTACTAAAACTCGTAACACTAGCCTGTATATTCCCGAGTCTATGGTCAGACTCAAATTAATGAATTTTCTCATTAATGAATTTATTACCTTCCCGAGTCTACGATCCGACTCTAATTAAATTAATTCACACATTAATTAATATAGTGTTTTTCCCGAGTCTATGGTCTGACTCTAATTTAATTAATTTACACATTAATTAATATAATACTTGGTGTCGCTCAACCATTATACCTGGACTCACTCTCTTGGTCCATACCATCGTTAACATCTTATTCTATATTCCGCCCCCTAATTAATTAATTACACCTAAATCCATTTAATAATGTAGTGCCACTCAACTACAATTCCCAAACATTTTCCCCGGTTTGAAATTAATACTAAAATTTATTTCCCAAATTTCATCCCTTGAGACATCCAATCATTACCCTCCTAAACCCAATTATATCCCCGTATAATTGCTAAGGAATATGTGCTACATATTCATTTGTCACTAAATAAAAAGTAAGGGAATAAATCTTAAATTAATTTCCTTTTATATAATAAACTAGACAATTTGCCAAAAATCGGAGACCATCGATCGATCGATCCTTTCCATTGATCGATCGATCGATCAAACATGTCTGCTCCTTCTCCGACCTTTTGTTTCGCCATTGATGATTTTCCCCAAGGTTTAATCTCCTCCCCTGTTCTAACCTAAGCACAAATAGCGATATTTCCTCATAAGAAAAAGGTTCTAAATATCCTAGAGACCTTAATTTATCATCAAATTTATACATAACTCTTGGTATATCCGATTTCGAGTTTTTCACCCGGGTCTCGTTTTACCAAATTCGACCTCATCATTATCAATAACCTTAATCATTCATACATACTGTAATTCACCCTACAATCCAATCTCAACAGTCCCAATTCCTAACTTAGCATTCATTGAGTAATTAAATATATCCATTACTCTAACTCAGAAAAAACCATTTTCGATTATTGTTACACACCCAAAATGAATTTTCATATATAACTACCATAATATGAATTGGTTATCACCTATTTTAAGAATCACAATAGTTAAACACCTGCCTAGAATTATTTGTAGAGTCTGATCCGTTGGTGCAGAGGATGGTTGACGAAGAACACTCACTTTGTCCCCCGATTTGTCTCCAAACGATCCCCAATTTGCTCTTAATTTGTTTCCTCTATTTCTCTTTCAAACCTTAGGTTTTGAATTTTGTTAACTGTCGTTCAACACTCCCTCAATTAGGTTTAAAACCAGTAATCCCGTTTTTGGTCACATGGGCCTAATTAAATGGACCAAATCCCCCCGTGTGGGCCCGACTATGCCAAAAAATGTCCCGAGATCCGATTACTACCCCCGGGTACTCTTTTTTTACTATCCTGACCCATTCGGACTCAACCGCGGACTCAAAATTGTCATCCGAAATACTTTATAATATTCTCCAATTTTGACTTCAAAATGCGACACAAAAAAAATTGAACAATTAAACTTAAAGTTTCCAAATATAAATAATTCTTCCCACTCAAATAAATTCTCCAAATCATAGATTTAAGTTTATCTAATTTAAATATTTTTATATCTCCCAAAAATAATTAAATACTAAATCCTCAAAATTACAAGGTGTTACAAGAGCACTGCAATTTTTTCTTTTCACCATGAGTTATAGGGTGGAATGATGTTAAGTAGAAACGAATTTTGATTTATAGGTTGATTGAGAATACCCATGCATCATAGCCACGTGGAGAATGCGAGGCCAATTTTAAGGAAAGTGTGTGGGACGTTTCAAGTGTTATGTAGATATGAACCGATTATAGCGTGTATGGGCACCTTGGTTAGTTGGTTTATAAACCGCCTGAGATAGGAGGACGTAGGAATGAATGTGTGGAACATATTCCTGAGGGTAATCATAGATAAAACCGAAATTGTATGATGGCATGAATGTCGTGTGAGAATGACGATAATCCAAGTATATGTGTGCAATGAGAGTAGTACACCGAGATGGGTTGAAAGGCTGTGGGAAGCAATTGAAAAGATATCTCTTAATAATGAGTAGGTCGAACTGTTGGAGGAAAATAAAGCGGATCTTTACTCAATCGAATGTTGAGAATGGCTTGCGCACAAATAGGATGTTAATGACTACGGGAAAAAAGAAAAAGACCCAAAAAGTGTGTCAGTTGCGAAAAGTGCATGGGCCGTGACTTTTGACATATCGGGGGAAGAAGGGGAGTATAAAGTACCACATAATTTGAGATATTATAAGTGGGAATTAGTGTAGAGTGAGACGTAGTCAGATTGTCTCTGAATGCACCACTCGTAGATGGAAATGAGTTGGTTCGGGATGAGCAACCCAAAATATTGAACCAGGCCGATGATTCCAGTGACGGAATGGGTAGACAGGTTGGTAAAGAAGTATTTGCACCGGCGCAAGGTGCCTCCTAATATTGTAGTGACTAAGGATGAGATCCTGCAATCCCACCTCTGATAGGGATTATCAGGAAGCGATCGGGATGAAGTTTTGTTTTGGGCATATTGTATCACCTATAGCCTGATGATTAGACGGGAGGTGGTTTATTATACTGGCTGATGCGAGTAGTGAGTGTGGTGACTTGTAGGGTAATTGATGGGATAAATTATCATTGGTAGAGTTGTGTAATAACTTGTACCGATTTATCAAGAACGAGGTACCTTTTAAGGATTTATGTGGAAAGACTTGTTATTCACCTATGGTTGATTAGAGGTGACGGGATAACTAGATTTTTGGACTGGCCATGATTTGGAGTCCGTTGTTAAGAGTGGAGTGAACAACAAACTATTATGGGTGAATTTTAAGTGTCATAAGGGTTACATCACTGTGAATCGAAGTTACAAATACTGACATGAGTGGTAAGTGGTTATCCTGATTTCTCCCATAAAGGGAGTTTTGAGTTGCGGTGAATAAGGGGAGTTGGCACTTAGGATGTGCGACCTTTTCTCAGTATGGAGATGATAAAGCCAGTATTGAGATCACATGACTGATGGAGCATATAGTACGTAGTAAATTAAGAAAGCTTGTAGATAAACTTGGGCTAGAGTGATTAAATCGTTTGATAGGTGGATACTAATAACATGTGTATAATGGGGTGAACCTTATTTTATTATGATTTGAATTTGGGTACTAGAGGATGTCATGATGTTAAAGATCCAAGGTTCTAGTACCGGTCATTCCCTAATTTTGAGGACGAAATTCCTTTGTAAGGGGGGAAGTATGTAATACCCTATATTTCCGTGTATTTTTTATTTAATTAAGTAGAAAAAATACGTTTTAAATTAAATTATGCGAGTGAAGTAATTTAATGCGATTTGATGATAATTGTGACTATCTAATATTAATCGAGAGATAAATACTGATTAATATTGCATTATGATAGTTAATAAGTGTGAATAATAAATAATTGATAATTATGGTTATACGGCATAGCGAGTGATGTGTGCGTATTTTCTTTTATCTCACTGGGAGTCTTGTGTAGAATATTTTGAGGTGAGAAATGAGAAATATATTTTTAAGTGACTCGAATGATAAATTAAAGGTCACTAATGATTTCGGATTGGTCAAAATAGTTAGAATAGTGTATCCGAGTGTATGGTTTGGGTCCCGAGTCAATTGTGGACCAAACCGGCACCTATTAAGGGCGTTTCGATCATTTTTCAAAACGAGGTTAAGGGACCTATGAAATTTAGAGATTGAGGTTAGGGCTCATAAAACTAAAGATTAGAGACTCCATTGGAGAGAAGAGAGAACCTTTCTCCAAAGCCTAAGGAGAGATTTGTGAAGGGGGTAAAGGGTTTCTTACACCTCAAGGTATTTAGAAAGGAAGATTTGAGAAGAAGCAACCAATCATCAACCCAGAACCACGAAATTAGATCAATCAATTAGAGGCAAGTGGTTATTGCAAATCGAATTGATGTTATAATAGCCACGTGTAGGGATTTCAAGATTTAAATTGATATTATTTAAAATCTTTGATGAAAAGTATCAATTGATCACATGTTTGGATAGAATTGCATGTAGTTAATGTTTAGATCTATATAGAATAATAAATTAGAGGAGTTTTGATTGTTACTACAGATTTTAATCTGGATTTCAAATTGAATGAAATGGATGAACACAAAACTAGATTTATAAAAGAGTTTGGGGGGTTGATTAATTCTTAATTGATTTCGGTGAAGTTTTAATGTGTTTGAAACATTAGAAATCATCTTAAATCATGTAGATATAGTTAAGAACAATCGATTGTGAATTTGGTGAAGAATTATGAGGTTTGGGTGAATCATATGGCGTAAAATACTGCTGCAAAATAGAGGGACAGAAGTTGCAGAAAAAATGAACTAGTCCGGTCCTGGGAAGCCGGATCAGTTCGGTGTTCTGAATATTTGAAATTATTTTTTTTTCTTGTATTACTAAATGGACATGGTGGAAAATCTTTAAGCACTTGTGAAAATAATATTGGGAGACTTATTATTTTATAGTATGCCTACGATAGAAGTACTACTTCGTCTTAGAGAGAGAATTAAGACAGGAATGAGATTGGTTAAGTAATTCATAATTAATCTAAGAGATGGATAAAAATTTACAGGAATCTCATGAAACTATGTATACCGGTAGGTTGAAGATGGTAACTACTGAATTTTTATAAGGAGGGGTAACTAGTACCATTAGAGTCGTGCGAACACTCTTATAGATATGATAGTGAAATAAATCGTAAAGTAAATAGTATGATGGGTATGTGAGAGATATACACTATGTATTAACATGTATTATCGGGTTGTGTGAATACGTAAAGTATATTGTATATATTGTTGATCGAGGTGTGATTCTGAGCCAATATAATCAGTGAATCTTGGTGATAGAGGTATGATTCCGAGCCAAGAGATATAACTCACTATTGGTGATCGATGTAGGATTCCTAGCCAATAACCCCTAAAATGTGAAACAGGGAGGTGATTATATTGTATGTGTTTATAGTATATATTATGTGCGAAATATATATACATAAAGTGTGCTTAATCCTGTATTGGGGTCGATGATTATCCGGACCAATGCATGAAAGCTCGATTTGGGGTCGATGATTATCCAGACCAAATCGATGATGAGGGATATTGGGGTCGATGAGTGTCCAGACCAATATACATATGCATAACATTTATTTTGGGGTCGAGGGATATCCGTACAAAATGTAAATGATAGGATTATTGAGGTCGATGATTATCTGGACCGATAATCCTTATAGTATATATTGTGTGTGAAATATATATACTTCATGATTAACTACTTATGTGCAAAAGTAGACTTGTAGATGATATATATATATATATATATATATATAAGGGTAAATTAAGTAGAGAGAAACTTAATTACAAGATTAAATAGGTTAGGGATGATCTGCCATAAAGTAAGTACTGAAACATAGTATTGGAAGTTGAATGATAAATTCTGAAGTATTTTATAAATTAAGTGGTGAGACTTAATTATGATCTTAAATGGAACATATGTGAATGTTACCTATGTAACGAAGGACATTGCGAGATATGTGAATAATGTATCGTACTGGATGGCAAGTACAGGAGAGTGTACTATTAATAAGATCGGTTATATACTTAAGTCGAGATAGCTTGGGTATGATAGTTTGGTGGGCTGAGTATAGAACGTTAGGCGTGCACATTAAAAAAGAGGTGAGGAAACTCAAGGGAGTGTGCGTAAACCTAACATGTGTAATAAATAACCAATTTTAGTTACAATAAATTACTTGCTAAATGTTTTGGGTACTTACTCTTGCTATAAAATATTTTTTAAACCTTTTAGGTGTACAACCACAAGGGTGCCATATTTGATTTCATTCCATGGATTCAGAGCTGTAGCACTACGGATGCTGACAGGATTGTGGAGTAGCCGAATATTCCATTCAGATATATCATAGGATCTCATTCTTGTATCTCGTGTGTAGACATGTTGTCAGTTGACTACATTACAGTTCCAATTTTGTTTCGAATTTACTTAGCAGATGGATTGTGGATTATTGCTCGGTTTTAGTTATTACCGACGATTTATTTGGAATAACTTTGATGCTTTTACATATTAGGGATGGTTTGGATCTTAGTATCTTGTGAATATTGTTTTAGTTTCAAAATGTTCTTTTATCGTGTTTATTTGAAAGATAAAATTTGGCACCGGTTTCATTAACTTAGGTTATTGGTATTAAATTTTGTTTTTTGACCATGATGCTAAGAATGAACCAGATGAGATTCATGTTTAATTTGATATAGGACTGTATTTTATTAGGCGGGGTGTCACAATTATCTTACCCCACATTTTGTTAGTTTCATCTTCGGTATTCCCTGATCCTTGATTTAATATTTTATCTCCAAATAGTTTTAATTTTTCTCCTTTTAAGTTCCACCACCTAGTTCTTGGGTTAATCTTCTCTTTTCGCACTAGTGATTGATTTTTGATACTGAAACCCAACGCTAGTATCTTATGTTATAAGGTTAAGCTCTCTTCCAAGATAATCTTACAGTCTTTATATGTTAATTGGTCACCTTTCCTAGTAACGAAAAAATTTATTGGGCTCTTTTACGTTCCACTTTAATAAGTTATTAGGTGTTCAATCCTCTTTTTAAAATATGTATTTACTAGTATAAAATCATAGGCCATTGAAAAATCTAAGATAGACTCTCCACCGTCGGCTGCAGTTAAGCGGGAGCTTTATGCACTTGGTACAACCTTTTTTAAACTCCCCATTATCGTTACTATCTCCAAAATTATATCTCCCATACAATCTCTCGTATCCCAGCTATATTTACCTATATGGACATTAAAATATCCTCGTATATAGATTTTATCACCTACGAGTATTTCTTGACTTAATACATCTATGCGTTCCAAAAGTTGTACTTAAGTGTGCTCATCTAATCCTACTCGGGGTGCATAAGCACTAACAATATTAATTATATTTTAAACCTAATACCTATTTTACAAGTCTATCATATTTCCTAATAACGGTTATGATATCATCATTAAAAAATGTATCTACTATTATTTCTACACCATTCATATTTCTACATTTTCCTGCGTAATATAATTTAAATAAAGACCCTGCAGTTAAGCGAAAGCCTTGTACACTAGGTACAACCTTTTATAGGCACACATATAGAAGTCAGATGTAAATAATTTATATGTCAACACAAAAAATACAAATCATACTTAGATACAAAATTTGAGATTCAGATGTAAATATGTTGACACTAGGAGGTGGATAAAGATACGGCTCCAAACGCTCGGAGTTTTCAAATAAGAATCTACATCGCCATCTCTTTAAAATTTCTTAAGAAGACATCTACCATGTAAGGGAATGAGACATAATTATAATTATGGGAAAAGTTTAACAACGATATTTAAAGGAAACATACAAAATATGTGATTTTATGGGGGGTTCACTTCTCAATTAGGAGAAGCTACGCCCATGGTTTTCGTATGAAAAGGTTTAGCTACTATGATATAAAAACGGTGTATTTCTAATATCCTTTATACCAAGAATATTACAGAGACTTGGTACATATACAAAATACCGCTAAATTATTAGGAATGTAGGTACATAATTCAATCAAATGTGTAAGGGTGATTGCCTTGACACACTACAATAGATCAATGGATCAAATCAACAAATAATTACATATTCAAAATGCAACTCATAAGGTGTTCTTGTGTTTATTTAAATTTGAAATCTGAAATCGGAAGTGTGATTAGATTCATTCTATTAGGAACAAATCTCAATATAAGATAGAAAGATTGTGATTATATTCAAAGTATTGGGAATGAAGTAACTTACCGAACAATTTATGCAGTTCACCTTTGAAAAATGGCAGGCAGCCTTGTCATTGGTGATAATAACTTCGTACTCGGATTCGAACTTGATCAAACGGTATGTACTGAAATTATTCCAAGGAATTTTCAGTGGAAAGAATTTTTCAATATCGACTTTGAAAGGACAATCCATTAGTGTCTAGACCATACGCTGCAAAACATGCAAGACAAAATAATTGGGAAAAAATATTTTTCAATGAACAAAGCGAAAGTTTGAAGATATTGATGGGTCATTTAAAATATTTATAAATAAAAAAGCTTAAAACAAATTAAGAAAAAATAACGCTAGTCTAGTATAAACGAATACATATAGATTTTAAAATAAGAATCACTAGACTATGAACAATTATTTAATGCTCAAATAATTAAATTAAAATTTTACATAAAAATAAATAAATCAAGAATAGTATAAAACTTCAAGAACATCACCATTTGCAATTTCACTTCTAATTATCATATTTACACAAGATACATACACCCGCATGCTGACATAACGTGGAAGATTTTAGCATAATGTCGGAATAAAAATGGTCATAAGTAATATTTATAAATTACGTAAGGGTAGTTATCGATTTAACAAACTTGCTTACCAGTTAAGCATATCAAGAATTCAAGAAAATGTAAAAAGGAATCAAACTGTAGTCAGATTTTTACATCAATTTCATTAATAAAACACAGTGACTATCTACTTCCGATTTTTTCTTTCTTTGTTTACAAATTCAGAAATCATATTTTCACTGATGAAATATATTTTTTCCTATTATTTGGTCCAAATTAAAGAACATATTAAGAGTCATATACCATAATATAAAAATAAGCCTTTCATTTGTGTTTCTCCTCATGTCATACATGAAAAATATAAATGAAGTTGAGTTCACTCAAAGCTCTTAAGAGTTGTGCACCAAGGTAAGTATTAAGAAGAGAGGATAGAAGAACTGACGAACGTAAAAAGAAAGAGAGTGTCAAGATACTGGCGACGTGGGAAGTGAGAAGATCCCGAATGCCTCTCCATTTACTTATCATCAGAACCCTTTGATGGGTGGTGGAAAATATATGGTATAGAAAATGGATTGTATAATGCTTAAATGGTTATTGACTTGAGGGACCTACAACTTGGACAACTTATTGTCGTTATTTTTTGGAAATTTTGATCGCATTCTTTTTCTAAAAACGAAATTCTACTTCTATTTTTCATTCATTTTTTCATTGGTTTTTATTTCTCCCTATTTGTTAGGGATTTTCTTTCGGTTCATTTTTAATTTAATATCATAAAATAAAGACAATATTACATTTAGAATTTCAATTGTTATTTTCTAAAAAAAAGGATGATTATTGGAGGATATAATATATGGACGGTGTGGGGTAATGTATACGGGTGAATGGTAGAATTATAAACGGTGATTAAATAAATATGTAATGAATTGTATAATGGGTAAGTGTGAAGGTGAAATGTGTAAAGGTTTGGCTCTTCGGTCAAACTACAAAACACATGTTTCTTACAATATGAATTTGACGTCATTTTCAGTGGCTAAGCCAAATATCAAGGATAATTATCCTTTCACGAATAAGTGTTGTATCAAAAGAATGTAGAGTCTACTTGTGACTTGGAGATTGCAAAAAATACCTATAAAGGTGAATAGTTCGACTCTCGCAAGTTTAAGTTTCTCTGGAGAATTGTTTAATTTTTATCTTTTGATTGAAATGATGTGATAAGTGAGCAAAATGTTTTTAATTAAAGAATTCATGATGAAAAACATGCCTTAAGAGGCGTTACTTAATTCTATAAGATCACAAGCCTAACAATAAATTCGTTATTTTTTCTACCCAAGTAAGGTGGTGTTTGATTTTACCTCTTAAGTCTAAATCTGAACCATTCGGACTTAAGAGAGAACAAATAGTGTTTTTTAATGATTAAGAGAGTAACGACTATATTTGTCTCTGAATGATTAAGAGGTTGAGTTGTATCTGAAATCTGAATCTAAAATCTAATTGAGTACAAATACATTCATTCATAGGTACATTCAGACATAAAAACAAGCATATTTTTTCGATTCAGACTTCAGATTCAGACTTCAGATGAAAAAACAAATGCAACCTAAGTATTACAATTCCAGGTAAATGTTTAAAAACATATTTTACTCATAATTTTTAAAGATGGACTCTTTATTTGGCTCATTTTTTTTTCACGCGCTTCATATTTTACTCTTAATTTTTAAATATGGCCCATATTTGACTTAGTTTTTAAATATGTACCCAATATTTTACTCATAGCTTTTAAATATGGGTCTCATATTTAAGAGTGTAGAGAATAAAACAACAAGATTTATCTTAGGAACTTCCTATCGCCAACATAATTCTCATGTAACTAATGAACTAAATCCCAAACATTTTCATACATGTAGAAGCTTGGGTTTAAAAATAAAAGGAGGCTTAATAAATTATATAAATTACAAAACAACAACAAGTTAGTATATGGAGGGTCAACTCTCCGCTTGAATCACGAGATTGAAAATAAATAAATATCCGGTTAGAGTTATGTCAGATCTATTTATACCATAATCCTCCTCATGGAAAATGCGGTTTATATTGAAAAGGAGTTGCTTACCAAGTTTTCCCCCTCTTTCTACATGGGACTTGTGTTGAAAACTAGTCAACTATAAGATTAAAGAGAAACACACATAATATGCTCATGCAAAACAACCCTAAATCTTATGCTTATACCATTTAGGGTGTGATTTGTGAATAACTGTACTAGGGTTAGGGTTTCGTTTTACCTGGTGAGAGCTGCCTGAGATTAGATAAATTCTTGAAATGAAGTAAATTTTCTTACATCTATTTTCTACTATCTATTATCTAATATATATTATAATACGGAGGTCTCTAATAAATTTTCAAGGCCATTTACCCACTCCACGTGGCATACCCTATTCTCTATTTTCATATTCTCGCTCATCTTAAGAAAACACATTCCATTCGTCTTTCTCTCTTTCTAAAGTTTCGGCCTCTTGCCTGTTTAATTTCCAATATGACCAATATGGCGACTTTTTACCCCCATCCTAAGCTTATTGTATGGCCAGGGGAAGGAGAACTTTATCCATCCGTCTCACTATTCCCCGCTCTTAAGTTTATGACTTTTGGACTCCAATATATGAACCTTTTATTAGATTTAAAAGAACCGATGTATTTTTTTTCATTAAAATAAGAAGATATACCCATGAGAATGATCACTTATGGAATGGAGTCCTATTTGCAAAACGTCTTGAAAAAGTCTAATGTTGGTCTTATAGGCTTATCATTTTTTTTGCAGCATACCATGAGGTGTCTGGTCCAGCTTATGCGTACCTCGACTAATCCCCATTCGCAGTTCATGACTTCCGCTGGCCAAGCATTATTTTGACAGTTCCAGGGATCGAACTGGGGACCAAACCCAATTCATCCCTAAGACTGTCCCAGTGGCATCCTTATACCACTGGGCCAAGAGGCTTGGCTGGGCTTATCAATTAAATGCAAAATTTTAGCTTTTATATCTTATTTTCAATTTCTTCAATTGCTTATGAGTTTTTAATATTAATTACTCTTGTTTGGTGTGTTATGAAAGAACACAAATGTAAACCTTTATATATTGTATAAATAAATAAATATTATATATATATATATATATATATATATATATATAGAGAGAGAGAGAGAGAGAGAGAGAGAGATGCAGGCTTCTATGTACACTAAGTTTGCACAGTGCTCGCATACACCAATTTTTTTAAACCATTAAAAAAAATATAATTTTGAGTTCATTTTTTTTATGTGATATTTAAAAATTTCAACGGACCCATATAAAAAAATCAGCTAAAAAAACTTTTTTTGCTATTTTTAAAAAATCGGTCAAACTTTTGCTCTTAAAAACAGCGAAAGTTTGATCGATTTTTTAAAAGTAGCAAAAAAAGTATTTTTCAGTTGATTTTTTTTACATGGGTCCGTTGAAATGTTTAAATATCACACAAAAAATTCAACTCAAAAATATTGTTTTTACTATTTTAAAAAAATAATGTGCAAACTTAGTATGCACATGAGCCTCTCTCTCTCTCTCTCTCTCTCTCTCTCTCTCTCTCTCTCTATATATATATATATATATATATATATATATATATATATATATAAGACTTTGGGCCTATTGGTTATTCTTATGGTATATATAGTTTTTCATTTTTTACTAGCGTGTGCGTGGGTAAAATGATAATATGTGCATAAAAATCAAATGATAAAGTGTTCATAACGACATTTTAATATTATTTGCAAAAGTTTTTTCACGTATTATCATTGATATGTTCGTAGAAATTTTGGATTGATATCTTCCCTCGATATTTTTTTTAACTTTATACATCAAATTGTTGAAATAACCCTATATTTCATGTTTTCATCACATGATTTGCACACTTTCTCTAAGAATTGATTATTGGTTCTGCTTTATTATGTCTTTTAAATCACCGAATGATTGCTCCTAATCCATTAAAGATTATGATCTATTTTTTATACTAAGAATTAAAATCGCCCCGCGCATCGCTTGGGTTATAGGCTAGTCTATACTTACAGTAATCCCCTACTATATAAGTCCATATACTATAAGAGTGTGTCCATGTCGTGCTTTTAAAAGAAAATATCCAACTTTCCTACTAGACTGTGAAAATTGCACTTATTATTCCAACAATTTTCATGTTTTAGAGTACTGTAATTAGACTCTGCTATTTTTACGTAGATTTTTATTTGAGTTTGAAGCCCGTAATATTTATGAATCGAGTTCGATCTTATGTTGAAAATTTTAATTCAATCCAAGCTCAAACTTCGCGCGAGTACGATAGATTGAACCGAGAGTGAGCAACCCGAAATCCAACTCACTCAGTCCTATTTATAACCGTAAATGTAATGTGTCAAAAATAAAAACTCACACAAATTTGACCCATTCTTTTAAAATACCAAATCAACTCATTTTGAGCTTATTTTTTATGAAATGTTTAAAACCCATTAAAAATATTATTTGAGTATTTAAAAAAACACAATTTGCACCTATTTTTATAGGGCACGTCACGATCCCCTTTGTGTGTGTGCATGTGTGTGTGTTAGTATATATGTGTACGAGTCGGGTGTTATGACATATGGAACCTAATGAATTATAGATTTCTGGTCACCCAACGATCACAAACTAGCTAGGGATGAATCATCAGCGATAATTGATAGAGATTGTATGTTAAGTCTAGTCTTTAAATATGTGTGTGATTTTTATGGTATTGCTATTATATGTTATATGTGTATGTGTTATAATTTATGTGAGCGTGTGTGTATATACATACACAGCTTGATAGATATACAGAAATTTATAATATTATACGTATATATCTCATACAAATATGTTTGTATATTTATGTATTTTTAGGTAAATTGTATTTGGTGCGTATATTATTTATTAGTATCTATTTAACATTGTAATAGAAGAAGTATTAAAACGCACACATATACAACCCACTTAAATCCCTGGAAATTTGTTCCTTCACATACCTCATCCAAAGCCACATATGCCTTACCTACACAAAACGTACCACATGTGCCTTACCTAAACAAAACTTACAACTCTAGACATTTTACCAGTTTTCCTTTTGTCCTATCATAGACACACATACACACACGCACGTTTTTTTATTCAGTGTACCAACTAAATTGCATACACTCACTCACCACCTTAAAATTGAAAGGGTATCTAGTCCCTTCCCCTAAATACTTATTTTCCTCATGAGAGGACTTATATAATGAAGCAATCAAAGTTATAGAGTATATTGAATTCTCTAGGAATAAACTGATAATTGCAACCGAACGGGGAGATGATTTTGATCCTTCAGATGACTTAGATAGTGAACCTGACATTGAAACCCTCGATGAAATTGCTTCTTTTATAGGGTGATCTCGTTTGAAGAGTTTTTGTCAGAAATCAACGAGGTTTCTTCTCTGGAAATATATAAAGAAACTCGATTCCTGTTCTTCTCAGCATGCATAAAGCACATGATCTGATTAGGCATGTACTACCAGGATCTGATCATCTAATTCTCCCATCAGAAAGAGTGCCCGTGGGTAAAAGGAATGGGGTTAGGGCAAAAATCCTTATGCCGAAAAATAAAAATAGAGGAAAGAGAGATCCTCAAACACATAAAGAAGACTCAAGGTAATATGATTTTGTGAATATCACTTTTGAAACACCCCACATTTTGTGAGCTTTTTAATAAGACATAAATTAATGTGATTTAATTTATTTTGAATCAAGAATTTAATTCGAACTTTATTAAATATTAATTATCTTGTGAAAAATACTAATATAGATATATGCATATAAATTCTTGTGTGATAATTACATGTTAGTGAATTATATTATATAATGTCCTAGGTAAGTAACACGACAGTTAGCGGTATTTTATTCGAACACACAAGTCGGGCATAAAATCTATAATTATATAAAAGTTAGATACTAATGACTCATCTAGTAATTTCAAGCGCGTCGATAGCTTGGGATGGGTCGAAATAGTCAGAATTAGGTACTCGAGTGTTATAGTTGGGTCCCAGAGACTTTTTAGGCTAAATCATCATCATGTGGGGGTATTTTAGTCATTAAGAACTTAGGGTAAAAACTAACTCCCAATTTTAAAGGCTTATATCAGATGTTAGGAGAATGTAGGTGGGGAAAAAACACATTTGGAGAAGGAAGGCAACTAAGGTTTCGAGTGAGAGAGGAGGAGGAGACACTAAGGCTAAAGGCATCAAAATCGGCCATTTCACCCCTCAATCTATAGATCAGGAGGAGATAATCACACAAACCACCAAAAATCTCAAAGACTCTGACTTTTATAAGGCCAGTGTTTAACTTTCTTGATTTAATTAGTAGTTATTTTGATTCATGTTGAACTATCACATGCATATTACAAAAAATGGGGTTTGGGGGTTAAAAGTTTTGTTTGAAACTTGGGTTTTGATGAATGATTAGATTATAGACTTATTATTCTATTATTGATGATTTATATGTGCATTAAAAGACTTAAAATATGAGTTATTTCTAGGTTCTCAAAGGTTAAACATGGATCTTGAATAAAAAGGAGGGTTTGATTGATGAATATAAGTTGATCAACTAGAATTTTTTATGTCACTTCAAACATATGCCATTTTAATTTTACTTTGAATTATACTGTAAGGAAAGGCCTAGGTCTTAGCTTTCCAATTAGATTTTAATCAGGTCATTTGGATTTACGTGGAGGGAGTAATCTCCATTTTACTAAAGGGTGTCGAATTTGTCAAAATGTTAATCTGCTAGAATTTTTTACGTCACTTCAAACGTATGCCATTTTAATTGTACTTCAAATTAGTCTATGAGCTATAGATAGGAGGAAATCATGTATCTTATCTTTCAAATTAGCTTTAAATCAGTTTATATGTACTTATATGGAGTGAGTAATAGTCGTTTTACTAGATGGTGTTTAATCTGTCAGAATATTAGCTATCAAGAAAAGGGAAAGTTTGTTATTTTATGTGAATTCTAGAACCGTTTGGAAATATGGGGTTTAAATTTTAGATTGGAAATTATGTGAAACTTATAAATTTACAGTAGGCATATTATTAGACCTATGATTTAGCTGAGGAGATGAATTGAATAGTTTAGAAGCCTAATGTCGGGTTAAGGGATACGAAGGACTTTTGATATTCGAGTTGTAATTCAAAAAGATTAGACCGTGATTTAAAGCTTTAAATAAGTAGGCTATCAATAAGGTAATTTCAATGACTAGTGAGTGATCCCTTAAAATCCTCCGGGTATTCAGGTGAGACTTGTGAAGGTATTAAAAGACTATAAAGAGAGAGTTATTAATACGACGACAAGTATGGCTTAATAGTATCCATTCTATGTGTGAATTAGTTGGACCTAGTACTGTTTATACTTTTATATGACAACATACCTACTCTAATATGCTATCGTAGGAGGTCATGCGTAGTGGGTAATCCCACCATGGAAATACCAACATGGTCCTGGATTTGTGACCCAGGAAATAATACTTAAGCTTAGCCACAATGATTAGGCATAAATTCTACCAAATTTACCCCTAAATTTAGATACTTTTATTACCTCGAACAAAATAAAATGAATTAATTTATCTCATATCTGTGCTAACGGTTTTGTCTAACAAGTATCCCAAGTTTCATGTATTTTTTATTAATTTTACAGATATTTAATACATGAAAGAAAGAAAGAAAACGGAAGAAACAAGGGAAAATAAGGAAGACAAATAAAAGGGCAAAAGCATAATTTCCACCAGGATTCCGGTTGAGGACCCAAAATAAATGTCGAAGACCTCGAGTTTATGAACACGTAGGAAGAAACAGCGTCCCAATCCAAGTTCTGGAGAAGAAGTTATGAAGACCCGAAGTTGTGAGATAATCAAGAGATTTTAAAGAAATATTCAAGATAAATTGAGATGCCAATCCGGACCAATCCGGTTTATTTGAAAAACGGATCAGTACGACCCTCAAAATCACTGAATAAGAATACGTCTACCAGACCAATCCGGTATCCATAAAAAATGGATCAGTCCGTCTCTTAAAATCACTGCATAGCGACCTGTTTAGCGAACCAATCCGGTTTGTTTGAAAAACGGATCAATCTGGTTGTCAACCGGACCAGTCCAGTATGTCTTGACCGGATCGATTCGGGGTTTCGAGATTTGAGGTAATCTTCTTCTTGATAGAGTTTTTCATCCATCCAACTCTTGTAATTTTCGTAGGTTATAAATTTAAAACAATTCCCAGACACTGGGAGGCTTCCAATTCGTTACAAAAGCATTGTAATTAATTTAGAAAAGACAACAACAACAACAACAAGAAACCTTAGTTTTGATTCCAATTTTTCAATTCAAGTAATATAATTCTAATTTTTTTCTTTCATTATTGTAGTAGTTATTTCTTTAGTGAGTATTTTCATTCTTCTTCTTCTTCTTCTTCTTCTTCTTCTTCTTCTTCTTCTTCATTCGTTAGTAAAAATATTTTCTTTCATTCAACACATGTTTTCTTCTAGTTTCAATATGACCGGCTAAGTTTTCAAGGATCGGGGTGCATGAACCCCACCCGATGTAATCCATGATAGAGGAAATAGAAGCTGGAATTAAAATTTTAGATGAATTGTATCGTAGTTAATACGATACTACTTTAATTCAACCTTTGCTTACATACTGTGCGGGCTACGATCCCTCATATGTGTAATACTTAGGAGAAATAAAAACCAAATTTTAATTCAACCTTTGCTTACATACTATGCGGGATACGATCCCTCATATGTGTAATACTGAACATATTTGTGGTCGCATTAAGTTTTTGGCGCTATTTTCGGGGAAATTAAGTAGACTTAGGTTAGATCAAGTCAATCAAAAACTTTGACAAAAAAAACCAAAAAAAAAAATCCATTTTTTTTTCATCTTTCAAAAAGACTTTAATGCAAAATCCTGAACACACTCAGACTCCTCACAATACTCCAACCAGAATCCACGAAAATACAGTCATTGAGAACAACTCTAAAAGCCTCCATACACCTCGCGTTCCACAATTCTGGTTTCTAATTCCTATTCCCGAGCACTCTATCAGTAGCTACACCCGGAGTCAAACTTTGAGTCACACATCTAGGAAACTGAGTGAGTACACAAAGCCATTTGAAGAGAGTGTGAGCGCAATGTCTGACGCAGCAAGTTTCAGTACTGGAGAGGGAGATCTCCCCTATCGTCCTATGAAAGACTTACTCTTTCCTGAGCAACCTGTCACTCCTGGTTGCATTTTACTTCCATATACTGTCAGTCAGTTCCACTTTCGCAATGGGGTGACACAGATTCTCCCTACATTTCATGGCATGGATTTAGAGAAACCATACCTGCATATTCATGAGTTCGAAGAGGCATGTGACACATTTGGTGATCAAACTTGCACGCAAGATGTCGTTCGCCTAAAGCTTTTTCCTTTTTCCTTAAAGGATAAAGTCAAGACCTAGATATGGTCTCTACCCCCGAACTCCATCACTTACTGGATAGATATGCAGTCTAATTTTGTCTCTAAATTCTATCCGCATCACAAGACCAACTCTGCCAAGACTAAAATTCAAACTTTCCGACAACACGATAATGAGTCTTTTGATAAATGTTGGGAACGTTTCCAAGAGTTAGTAAGTGAATGCACCCATCATGGTTTTGACAAACACTTAGTGATATATTTCTTCTATAATGGGTTGACAATAGGTTCCAAACAACTTGTGCAAACAACGTGTGAAAGACGCTTTTGGGATTTAAACTCATATGATGTCGAGGCCCATCTTAAGTATGTCGCAGAGACTACTCAAGCATGGGACACATCTGATCCCAACCAAGCTCGACCTAGACAACCATCTATCAATCAAACTACACTCGGTCTATACCACTTGGATAGAAATACCTTAATAGATCATCGATTCGATCAGTTTTAGAGAGATATGAAAGAGTGGTTTGATGGTCGATTGAAAAACATCTTCGGATCCATCCATGGTTCGAATGACAAAGTGTGTGCTATCTGTGAGCCGGGCCACTCCACAAAGGCATGCCCGATGATTTTTTCCTACAAGGCCATGCACACTGAGCACGTGGGTGCTATAGGAGGATGCAAGGGGGATTTTAATGCCCCGCATGAGAATTCTTACAACCCTTCGTGGAGGAACCATCCCGGTTTCAACTATGGACAACCCCAAGCTGCGATGAACACACATTCACAGGTTGTCCCACCTCCTCCACCTCCTCAATATCAACAAGAAGTACCACCTCTAGTTCCATATGTATCTCTATCATGGAGAATCCTTGAGGATACAATGAACCAATTCATAAATTCTCAATGTACAAATAATGCTTGATGTGAACGCTTATTCGATGAAATAAATGAAAACATCTCCAAGATGCAATCCGCATTAAGCATCCAAGAGAAGGGCAAGTTTCCTACCCAATGTCAACCTAGTGTAGTTCCACCTCTAAAGAACAGCAGGAACACTACCAAGCTGTAACCACTCTTCGTAGTGGGAGAGTTGTTGATTTATCACCTCCTCCACATGACATTTTAAAGACAAGGAGAATTCGTCCATCACGAAAGAGGCCGAAGATATCTCCTTGAACGAGAGTGAAAAGGAAAACACTAGTGAGACCTAGGTAGTTGTAAAACCATCCTCCGCTGCGCCATTCCCTCAAAGATTGGTTCCTTCCCATAAAGGGACCATGAGTAAAGAAGTGCTAGAAGTACTTAAGAGAGTGAAACTAAACTTACCTTTCCTCGATGCAATAAGGCAAATCCCATCCTATGCAAAAGTCATAAAAGAATTATTGACAGTTAAGAGGGGGTTGAAGGTAAAGAAGAACGTGTTTCTAGAACAAAATGTGAGCTCAGCCCTTCTTAATGATCTCCCACTTAAATATAAAGATCCCAGTGATCCCACCATTTCCTCTACCATTCGAGAGAACAAATTTGAAAAATCCTTACTCGATTTGGGGGAAAATGTTAATATCCTCCCCTATTTGATTTATAGAAAACTTGATATGGGCGATATCAAGCCCACAAGTATCACTCTCCAGTTAGCGAATCGAATCGTGAAGATACCAATGGGTATAGTTGAGGACGTGATAGTCCAAGTGGACAGTTTTTACTTCCCGGTAGATTTTTTCATTTGGGACACGGATCCCTCCTTCACCTTGAAAAATCATGTTCCCATTATCCTTGGACGCACATTTCTAGCCACGACTAATGCAGTTATCAATACTAGAAATGGGCAGATGCAACTCACTTTTGGGAATATGACTTTAGAAACAAACATCTTCAACATAGACCAACAAGCATGTGAAGAAGGTGATGTTCACGTAGTGAGATTAATTAAGGAGATTGTAGAAGAAGGATTTGAGGAAAATTACTATAGAGACGCCTTAGAAGCTTGCCTAGATTCTAGTCATGAGAATAAGGGATCCTACACCGAGTTTAAGAGGGTGATAGATGAGTTGAGAGGCTTACTCGGTGAGAGAGCGTCAGACGAGGACGCGAGAGATGCTAATTGAGTTTCTCGATTCGAAGAGTTACCTCTAAGGGAAGAAATCATGGTGACCTCTAGCGACACATTATCGACTCTCAAGTTGAAGAAACTACCCTTCAATGTTAAATATGCTTTCCTAGGTAAAAGTGATGCATTTCCTGTTATTGTCTCCTCTAGCTTAGATGAAGAGGATGAGGGTAAACTATTAAAGATTTTGAGGAGGCACCAAAGTGCTTTCGGTTGGTGTATAGATGATTTAAAGGGGATAAGCCCTTTAATTTGCACCCATAAGATTCACTTCGAGGAGGACGTGAAGACCTCGAGAGAAATGCAAAGACGACTAAACCCCACAATGAAAGATGTGGTGAGGACTGAAATCATAAAATTATTGGATGCCGGCATTATCTACCCAATATTGGATAGTAAGTGGGTGAGCCCAATTCAAGTCGTCCCGAAGAAGTAGGGCATGACTGTGATTGAAAATTCCAAGGGAGAGTTAGTTCCCCAACGTACCCCCACTGGGCGCGTTTGCATTGATTACTGAAAACTCAATGCGAGAACTCGAAAAGACCATTTTCCCTTGCCATTTATCGATCAAATGCTTGAAAGAGTAGCGGGTCGCCCTTATTATTTCTTCCTAGATGGTTATTCCGGATATGACCAAATTGAGGTAGATGTATTTGATCAAGAAAAGATCACCTTCACTTTCCCCTTTGGAACGTTTGCCTACAAACGTATGCCATTTGGCTTGTGTAATGCACCGACGACCTTTCAAATGTGCATGTTGAGATTAGTCAGTAACATGATTGAGAGAGGTCTAGAGGTGTTTATGGATGACTTTAGTGTTTTTGGAACCTCCTTCGACCTATGTTTAGCCAATCTTGATAAAATACTAGCTCGATGTGTGGAAAAGAACTTAGTGATGATTTGGAAAAAATTCCATTTCATGGTAACCGAGGGTATGGTTCTTGTCCACATCGTGTCATCCAAAGGGATCGAGGTTGATTGAGCAAAATAGATGTCATGGCTAACCTACTTTCACCTAAATTGCTGAAAGACGTCCGCTCTTTCTTAGGCCACGCGGGGTTTTATAGAAGGTTCATTAAGGACTTCAGCTCCCTCGCTAGACCCTTAAGCAACCTTCTTATGAAAGGCACCCCATTTGAGTGGACAGAAGCATGCCAACGTGCTTTTAAAAAACTAAAAAACATGCTTGTGTCCGCTCCCATCATGCAAGCTCCGAATTGGTCCTTACCATTCGAGATAATGTGTGATGCTAGCGATTATGCGCTAGGGGCTGTTTTGGGACAAAGAAAAGACAACAAGGCTCATGTTATCTACTATGATAGCCAGACTCTTACCAGACCACAACTCAATTACTCCACCACGGAGAAGGAATTGCTAGCGGTAGTATTTGCTCTCGATAAATTTCGGTCCTATCTTATCGGATCCCCCATCACTTGTTTCACCGACCACGAAACTTTAAAATATCTACTTATGAAGAAAGATGAAAAGCCGGCCCTCATAAGGTGGATCCTACTACTACAAGAGTTGAATCTCTCCATTAAAGACAAAAAAGGAGTATAAAATGTCATTGCCGATCACTTATCACGGCTTTCGTCCGATGTACCTAGTGATCCTACACCCATAGATGAGTATTTTTCGGATGAGTAGCTCTTTGCCGCCTCATCTTTTCCCTGGTTTGCGGATATAGTGAATTATCTTATCACGGGAGCCGTCCCTCCCGATTGGAAACCGCATTATAAGAAAAGGTTTATCACTTGGTCGTGCATGTTCTTCTGTAATGATACATTCCTCTTTAAATATTGGATGCCAAAATTCCAAGAGTCATCCAATTTTGTCATTCGGAAGCCTGTGGAGGCCATTTTTTCATGAAAAAGACATCCACTAAAATTATCTAATTCGGTTTGTACTTACACATTGTTCCAGGATGTTAAAAATTATTGCAAATCTTCCGACAAGTGTCAATGGATGGGGGCGATCACCCGACGAGACATGATGCCATTAACCTCGATTCTCATCATTGAGATTTTTGATTACTGGGGTATTGACCTCATGGGCCCTTTCCCCCCGTCCTTTGGCCACCTATACATCCTAGTCGCGGCAGGCTATGTTTCTAAATGGGTGGAAGCTATAGCTACCAAGACTAATGACAATAAGGTGGTGATAAAGTTCCTACATGAACACATACTTTCTCGCTTCGGTGCACCTAAAGCGATAATCAGTGATAACAGCACTCACTTTTGCAAGAAGCCGTTTTAAAAACTCACAAAAAAGTATGGTGTCATTCACAAGGTGGGAACAAAATATAACATTCAAATGAATGGGCAGGCCGAGTTGGCCAATCATTAAATCAAGCACATACTAGAGAAGACCATCAATCCCAACTACAAAGATTGGTCCCTTCAATTGAACGATTCTCGATGGTACTATCGTACCTCATACAAGAACCCACTCGGAATGTACCCATTCCTCTTTTTGTATGGCAAATCTTACCGTCTTCCCCTCAAATTAGAACACAAGGTGTATTGGGCAATTAAGAGGTTAAATTACGATATGGACAAAGCCGGTGAAGCTCGCAAGCTTCAACTAAATGAGTTAGATGAGATACGCAATGATGTGTATAAGAATGCCAAGATTTCAAAAGCCCGAATGAAACTAGCACATGATAAGATTATCCAACGAAAAGAGTTTTAACCAGGACAAAAGTAACTCCTCTATAACTCCCGTCTTCATCTATTTCCAAGTAAATTGCGGTCTCGATGGAGTGACCCATTCGTTGTGAAGAGCGTATTCCCCCACGGAGCAATAGATTTGGAAGATCCCAAAGGGGGGAACGCATTCAAAGTCAATGGACAATGCTTAAAGCTATATGTTGAGGCATGCGTAGAAGAGATCGGCACCATTTAGTTGTCGAATCCCGTTTATAGGGTCGAGTGAGCTTTAATTGAGAGGTCATCGCACCCCTGATGTGTATGAGGTGAATTCTTGTGTATAGTATTTGCACGTAGGTTAGGATAGTGGAGTCCGTAGGATCACATCACAAGAGGAGAGGAATTCGAGCACCAGCATGCTTTACGATGTGAGAATTTTAGAACCACAATACTGAGGAGAGAGGTAATCATATCACACTGGTGTCGGTTTGTAAGTAGGAGCAGCCAAAAGTTATAGGAGAAGAGAATACCAGCACATAGGTGTACTAGATCCATTCTGAGGACTGGACCAATTCGGTCCTGGGCACCCGTATTGGTTCGATTTGGCAAATATCAAAATATAAAACTACAGGCCCGAATTGATCCAGTCCTGGAGACCCGAATTAGTCCGATGTTTGCAACTCTTGGCTTTCCCTAGGTTCACCCCCTTATTCCCCAATCCCTCCAATTCCCTCCATTTTTGTCCCACCCCTTCACAACACCCATTTTCCCTCCCAAATCCTTCCCCCTTTTCCCTCCAAATTCTCCCCTACCCTCTCCCCTCCCCACCTATAAATCCTACACCTTCCCCAGCCCATTTCCTCCACCAGTACTCACTCTCCTCCTCTCCTTCACTTATTCTGCCCAACACTCTTACTCAATCCCATAACCATGTCCAACTAACCACCTCCCCAAAAATACGATTCCATCACAATTCTCACCGATGGCTCCGCCGGTTACCGCTCCCGTCAAGAACAACGGTGGTATGAAATTTTCTTCGGCCAACCTCGTAAACTCCAAATAGAGCGCCAAGTCATTTGGAATGACATGCCTAATTTTGTCACCGCTATTTTCATGGCACGAGGTTGGTATCGCTTCCTCAACAAACCTCATGACGTGTTCTGGCCCAATGCGGTATGCACCTTCTATGGCTCCATTGTTCGCACCGGCCACCACACGGTCGAAGCTTACATTAGCGGCGTTCTTGTCCCTTTCTCTTTGTAACTTCTATCCCAGAAGTTGGCTGCCAAAGATGTCCCATCCCCACAGAAATACATATACCCAAACCCTCCTGCCCCGCTTGAAAAAGACGCGTGCATGTCTCGCATCGACCCCAATGCTCATTGGAATACTGAAACCTACCCGGTGGGCCAACTAAGCGACAAAGCGAGCCTCACTTTCAAAATAGTGTGCACCAACATTCTCCCCATGGGAAATTAATCGGAGATCCGCCTGCGTTAAGACACTTTTTGTGGCTATCCCCGATCCTCGCGGCGGGCGGGCAGAGTGAGGATTCTAGGTCCCGCGCGTCCCTCTCGGGAGCGCTTCGGCCAGCGTCATTGATGATGTGGAAAATGTAAAGAGATGGAGTCGCCAGTCTATTTTACTCAAAATAGAGAAAAGAAAGGGAGTCATCCCGAAGGAAAACATCCAAATACATATGTTGCATACGAAACCAAAATGATTCGAAAAGGGTCCGGAGGTTAAGTTATGAAATGGAAAGGTGTTAGGCACCCATTCCCCCCTTACGGTCTCTTATGGGTTTTTGCTATTTTCCTTTATTTTCCCCGTGATATGTGTGCATGTGTATATATAATGGAGATAGGAGTCATTGACTTGTGCCATGGAAGAGCTAAAGCGAGTCATCCGTAGGAATGTAAAAATAATATTAGAAAATAGGATTTACGTGATTATCCTTACGTTGATCGTTACGATGGAACGATAACGCATATGGGATAACACGCTACTAAGAACAACCATATAGAATATAAGATAATTGAGTTTAGAGAAAAATAGAAAATGAGAGAAAAAGTAAAAATAAGACTCGAATCTCGGATTTTACCCCAAGACGCCTACGTAGCCCATAGAGGCATCAAAGTGCATGTAGTTCGCATGAAAAACGAGGGGTGGGGTTTATCCCATAATTGGGGGATTCTCTTATTTGTGTGTATGTGTGTGTGGAAAAAGTGCTTTAGTTGTGAGAGAAGTGTAAGAAAAGGGTGAGAATTCTGGTTTGGAATTTATGAGCAAACCCTCTTTTTCTTGTTTTTTGGGGTTTTAATTTATATGAAAATAAAAAATGTGCAATAATACTAGATAAAATGTATATTAGGATATTTGAGATGAGAGAATAAAAATGCTAAGTAATAAAACAAGTTAACGCAAATTTATGAGAATTTAAGGAGAGAATTGAGAAAATTGGACCTTCTTGAAGATCTTGAGCTTGATCTTTTATGTTGGAGAGAAACCCTTGCACTCGGATGATGATGGAGGGTAGTTAATTCACCAAGTTTGATAGAAAGGATGATGAAAAATGAAGGTTGAAAAGGGATTTGGGTGTGGAAATGACGCTGACTTCGAGAGTGGTTTTCTGGATTTGCTGAGACTGATCTCTTTCAGACCTGTGCTATTCTTGTAAGTGAGTTTAAGGCCTCCTTTTTATAGGCCTAGGGAATTGCCTATTGCCATAGCCCTTTTCCAGCCAATCGGTAGGTGTGTTTAGGCACACTACCGATAGGCAGGGTCTGGGACCTGCCATTTGGCAGTGTCTTTCAGGCCTTTTTAAAAAATTGGCCGCAGAGAGCAAACCATTAATTCGAATCATTTATGGGGTGGACCGTTGGAAAGATATTTCAGAGAACTTAGAAAGTACTTTGGACCATTGTCGGGTTCGGGAGGTAACTCTGGGTCAAATGTTGCTCTGAAGCCCTCGTCGGTCCTTTGGACGGGGAATCCTCGGACGCAAATGAATCATTCATTCGCATGGCCCGTTGGAAAGGTTAGGAGATATACTTCGAAATTCCAAAGAGTTTTATCTACTTTGGGGAGTTGACTTTTGTCAACCAGTCCCTGTAATCCTTTGGTGACCTCTTGGAGTAAAACGAATCATTCGTCCATATCGTAAGTCAGAATTGCGCACGGGGTGGAACGTTGGAAAGGGATTTTAGTTCCTTTTGAAGATTCATTCAGTCTCGGTCGACATGAAGAGATGACTTTGGTAAAACGGAGCTCGAGAGCGTTCGGTGGCCTATAGGTTAGGTTTTAGGGGAAAACGAATCGTTCGTCTGCATGGTAAGTCAGAATCGCGCACAGGACGGACCGTTGGAAAGGGATTCAGGGACCTTTGAAGATTAATTCAGTTCGATTGAGCTGAAGACTTTGACTTTTGGTCCAATGGAGTTTGGGAGTACCCGATGGATTCTAGGTCAGTACTCGAGGTATGACCTGGGTTTGTAATGATTAAGGGAGGTGCTAGGGACCTAAGGAGAGTTTAGGGGGTAATATAATGGTCTACAGAGACCCTCACCGGGTGAGTTTAGAACAAATGGTAGCCGTCGAATAGACACCGCATGATGCTTTTGAAAATAGAATGGACAACTCAGGGGGTCGAGGCCGATTCTGAGGACCTAGTGGGGTAAGGATGGCAAATTCAAAGGGTCAAGGCCGATTTTGAGGACCTAAGGGGGGAATACTAGGGATGGTTTGGAGGAAAGGTTTAGGTCAATTCATGAGGAGGTGCTGGGGATGACCGATTCTGCGGGTTGAAGCAAATTCTGAGGGTTTGAAGATGAGGGTAACCGATTCTCCGGGTCGAAGCCAATTCTGCGGGCTTAAGTTGAGATGACCAATTCTGCGGGTCGAAGCCAATTCTGTAGGCTTAGGTTGTGATGACTAATTCTGCGAATCGAAGCCAATTCAGCAGGCTTAGGTTATGATGACCAATTCTATGTGTCGAAGCTAATTCTGCGGACTTATGTTGAGATGACCAATTCTGCGGGTCGAAGCCAATTCTGCGGGCTTAGGTTGAGATGACCAATTCTGCGGGTCAAAGCCAATTCTGCGGGCTTAAGTTGAGATGACCAATTCTGCAGGTCGAAGCCAATTCTATGGGCTTAAGTTGAGATGACCAATTCTTCAGTTCAAAGACAATTCTGCGGGCTTAGGTTGAGATGACCAATTCTGCGGGTCGAAGCCAATTTTGAGGGCTTAAGTTGAGATGACCAATTCTGCGGGTCGAAGTCAATTCTGCGATCTTAAATTAAGATGACCAATTCTATGGGTCAAAGCCAATTCTGTGGGCTTAAGTTGAGATGACCAATTCTGTGGGTTAAAGCCAATTCTATGGTCTTAACTTGAGATGACCAATTCTGTGGGTCGAAGCCAATTATGCGGGCTTAAGTTGAGATGACCAATTATGCGGGCTTAAGTTGACGATCCAAGACCAAGTTCAATTTTGACCTAACTAACGTGACAATTTAAGACCGAGGTCAATTCTGACCTAAGAGATGTAACGACCGAGGACAGAGGTCAATTCTGACCTAACTAAGGTGACGATCCAAGACCGATGTTAATTCTGACCTGAGAAAGGATAAAGATTGGATTTTAGGTTCCGATGGGGAATAGTGAATGAGCTGGGGAGACGATTGTTGGGGAAATCCTTGTGTCTTTAGAGATTTTGCGGAGGGATAGTCAAAATTCCACTATGGAAGTGATTAAGTGGTTCAGGTTTTGGAAGTATTGCTCGGGGAGGTCTAAGACCTTTGGGGCACATGAGGTGATCCTTAGAGACCCTTCGGGGGCTTCACCGGGAGGAGATCCACTTGGCTTTTGAGAGTTTTGCTAGGGAACTAGGGGTTTCGCTTGAGGGAATGTGAAATTTCCTTGGTGAAGATGTTCTAGATCTTTCCTGGGGTTTTTAAGAATTTTATAAGGATTTTTCAAGGTTTTTTGGTATTGTTTGTACGAAATTTTAAGGGGGTGCCGGTCGGCATGGTGTAGAGGGTACCATTCGTCAGTGGAACGAACTTTTGGACTGCCTCGAGAAGGTAAAGGCGCAGTGTTGATCGATAGTTGGGGGGTCAATGCCGATCGACATGACCCTTGGCATCTTATATAAAGGGGTGAATTCCCTTCATTTTCATAACTTCTTGCTTTCTCTCTTTCTGCAATTTTCCTCTTTAAATAATTCTAGCATTTCGATCTCTAAAAAATGGCCTCTTTTGTGAGCACTGCAGCACATAGGGAATGGTTGACTGTTGATGACTAGGCGAACGTGGAGTGGAGGTCCAGGGCGCCTCTTGCTTTGGGGAGCGATAATTCCTTTGATGCGTTCGAGCCGATTATGGATGAGTGGATCTTATTATGGGAGCCATCGCATCATCGCTCTTCGAGGGTGGTGAGCCCAGGCGGTTATGTAAGTAGCCTAACTTTTGCCATTCTTCTCTTTTTTGGTGATTTTTGCCTTCTTCTTGAATTTTGACTAGGTTTTTCCTTTTGACAGTCTGATATCTCTTTAAAGAACATGCATGCCCATGGGACAACGGGGCTTAACAACGTCTAGGAGCATCTCCCACTCGTGGTGCGTTGGGTGGTATCATCAGTGGGTTTTGGGAGGTTGGTGTCTGCAGTGGATGGGATGCCTCGTTCAACAGCGGTCTTATGCACTTTAGGGGAGAGATGGTGGGATACTATCCACACCTTCCATTTTGGCTTTGGGGAGATGACCGTGACTCCCATAGACGTGCAGTAGCTGCTGGGGCTGGATTATGACAGAGAGAAGATAGAGGTGGATCGCTCCCTACGGGTTAGGCCGAAGGCGGTGCGTACGGCGCTTGGTGATGTAGGGAGGATAGTTTCTGGGAATTCCATTCGTCTTTCCTTGATGAAGGATGTTTTGCTGAGTAGGGTGGTTTATGTGGAGGACAGGCTGCAAGTGAGGCAGATGTCCCGGTTGTTCATTTTGTTGGTGCTGGGAGGTTTAATGGTGGCGTCGAGTGGTGACGTTGTCCATTTGTGGTTCTTACCGTATTTGAGGATGTTTTCGAAGATCCCTCTCTATGATTGGGGGAGCCTGACTTTGTTAACCCTTTATTTTTCTTTGGATGCATTTATCCGGTGCTGCCGATAAACTTTTACTGGAGCCACGTATCTTCTTGAGGTATTCTTCAGTTTGCACATTTTTATGCATTCGCATTTTCCTTATGCGTCTCTTTTTTATTGTGAATTCTTGTCTTTGGAATACGTGGTTCTATGAGGTGATTGGGTGCAATACCCTGTTGATTTTCCTGAAGGACAAGACTGTTGGGGACTTCTGCCGATTGTATCAATGGCGGAAGGCCAATCGACAGTCGAAGGGATCTATTTCTTTGGTGGCGGTGCGTCAGGTCTTGAATGGCCTGACTAGTGGTAGGGTAAGACTCTTTCCTCTTCATTCTTGGTTTTTGCATGTTCTGATTCTGTATTGACTTATGCCTGCTGGGGATTTTTAGGTGACTTTTTACCATTGGGGGACAACCATTCAGGATACGGGGGTGACTGGGCTGAACACGCAGATGAGGCATTTGCTGGCGCAAGAGTTTGGTCATTCTTGGTATCTTGGGGTGAGGGTGGTTCGACAGATTGCTGAGGAGGAGGTGATGGTGCCACCTGCGCAGCCTCCTACGTCTATGAGGCAGGAGCGAATGCTGTGGGAGGATGCGAGGATCGCGGTGATGATCGGCGAGTCCTATATGTTATATGCTGATACGAATGCGTCGTATGACTATACGGACTTTGTGACGAGCTGGTTGATGGCGCTCAACATATATGATGCCTTGCCTTTCCCTCCTACGGGTTCGAGTCGGACGGTGGGGTCTTCCCACAGCGGTGGTGGTCCGACGATATCTGCGGCAGTTACAACTTCAGAGATTCCTTCTGTGCGGTTGCATACCCATTCGTACAACATTCGGCGAGCTGATATGAGGATGGTCCCTATTGATAAGCACCCAAAACTGTACATTTTATACCCCGAATAGATGTACTTTAGTTGCTAATTCTCGGCAATTTGAGTGTTATGTGCTTAAATGTTTATCTTGTAGGTAAAATCTCCGTTTGCTGTGTCAAAGGCTATATATCTAGGAAAATGCGCGTTAAATGGAGCTAAACACCTTATCCCGTAACCCTAACCTAGCCTAAACTCTGTCCCGGGCCGTGTGTGTTTGATTTGTTCCCTTTCATATTTTTTTAAATTTTTAGTTGAGTCATTTTTATTTTTAGGGTTTATTTTAGATTTATTTAGTATTTTCTAGATTTTATTTTCTAATTTTTCTATATAATTTTTATTATTTTATCTTTATTTTTATTATTTTTTTGTTTTTATTATGATTAGATTTTTTTTAGGATTTCATTTAATTTTTACTTTTTTATTTTATTTTACATTTATTTAGGATTTTAGTTTTACTTTTATTAGATTTTATTTTTATTTCTTTTTAGTTTCATTTTTAATTGAGTCTTTATTTTATTTTATTTTTTTAGAATAGGATTTTATTTTTAGATTTTAATTTTAATTAGTTAGTATTATATTTTTTTAGGTGTCCAAATTAAACTCACACACACAACTCATAAACCCTACACACATAAACCCACTCACACCTTTATTTCCTACCCCACAAATACACCCAAAATCTTCCTCACCCTCACCTAAATTCCTACACCCTCACACACACAAACCTCTTCCCCATCTTCTTCCTCCCACCACACTCTCTCTCATACCCCAACATAACCAAAACCTTCACTCTCTTTCCTCCATAACCAATACCACCAAACCATCCTCATCTCAACCCGCAACCCAGAGCTCCGATTATCGGCGGCGATCCTCTAGAAAGCCACCTACCCAGGCAGAAATCGTGACCCCATCCCCCTGCCTCCCGTCGGTGTTAAAGCCGACCTCAACTCCGGCGCACCCAACTCCGACCACTTGCTCGCGAATCCAACTCCCTACAAACCCATACCCAACTCCGTTCGGAGTTGCCACGAACCTGTCCGAGACCCATCTATGGGTCCACCTACTATCAAATCGATCTCGTCGCAACCTCCAACCCCATACCCTATTTCGATCAAACCCGCGGGCACTTCCCACCTAAATTCCAAGACCCATTTCTCCAAAGCTTACCAAGATTTCTCCTGTTAACAAAACAAACCCAAGCCAAACAATAAACATCACATCTCTTTTTAACTCTTTTAAACCCTTTACCCATTATACCCCCTATTAATCATTTACCTAATGTCTTCCCATTATACCCTCTAAAACAAATCAGATTTTGTCAACCAAATTCCCTCACCCATGTACCTTCCTTACCTCACACATTTGCCATGCACATGTGCACTTCCATTACCCAATTTACCCCCATGTGCACACACTCCATAGTTCTGCACTCCCAAATACCCAAACTAATCCCTAGCTCCATGCCTACTATAAAAGGAAGATGGAAGACCCCATTTGAGAATCATCATGAAATAGGACTAGAATTCTAGAGAGAGTTACTGAGAGTTTAGTGTAGAAAATAAATTAGGATAAACACCATTTTGTAAATAGTTTTGGTTTTATTTTTCTTAGAGATTTATGAGGAGAAATTTTTTATGATATTTAATTGAGTGGGTATTATTACAAATCACGTGGATGCTCAATTGGAGGGATGTAAATTTCAAATTGGAGGATTGGAGTCAATTAAATTAAAGAGTTTTGTTTGATTGTTCTTCTCTTTTCTATTTTATATTAAATGCCTATTGATTATTTGATTATCATGCGTTATATTATGTTAGGCTAAATCCCCTTTCAAGGAGTGTGGGGAAGCCCTTATTTGGTGTTATTTTAGTTTAATTAGTTTGATTACTTGAAAATTCCCTTTGAATATTAATTTTGTTCCCTCACCCTTAAATTTACGTCTCGAGAGAGGGTAAATGATTTTTGAGACAAAATCAAAATTCTAAGTTATAATACCCATTTTAGATTCAAACTAGAGATATGGGTTTCTTAAGTGGGGTATTATTACTTGAATTTCAACTCTAAATTTATTTTCTAAGATTTACATAAATTTTAATTGATCGATCCTTACGGGTGATTAATTAAAAGGAGTGTAGATCTATTTTCTAGAGTTGTGGGAGTGTTAAATTTAATTTTCTAAAAGGTTACTATTAAAATTACATTTGCAACGCGAGTTAATTTGTAATTTTGATATTAATTTGGGGGAATTCAATTAATTAAATTAATAAGTTAGAATATCTAAAATTTGTGGTGCAATCCCACTCCTTGATTGTTCTCACATTTATTTGCCTCATTTATCTCTTATTTTTGTGTTAGACTTTGTTTTTCATTTTAGTCACTTTTTAGTTTGTAATTTGATCTTCCATATAGTTTAGTGTTATTTCACCTTATCTCACCTAATTGTTTAAATATTTGAAAAGCTAAAAAAAAAATTAGAAAAAGCAAAAGCCCCAAAAAGAAAATAATTTGAATTACAATTGAGTTTGTCTCTAGCTTACCACCTTGATGTGGATTGATACCCGTACTTACCTCTACACTTGATATTGTTATATTTTGTAGGTATTTAAGGATTTTGATTAGAGGAGCTTTTCAAGCAACGACGAAAAAGACACGAAAAAGTCAACTATATCAAATGGCGCCGTTGCCGGAGAAATAAAAAGTTTTCTGTCAAATGGCGTCGTTGCCATTCTTGGGAGCATGAAGCACTCGGAGCAGATTTCAATTTGTAGTTCACTTATTTTTTGCAGTTTATCATTTTTTGTACCATTTTTATATCATTTGAAGGCTTGTATTAGGATTTTTATCATTGCTTGTATTGCGGTGCATGGAGACACCTTTATTTTATTTTTAATTTTAAAAAAATTGTAATAACCGAAGACAAGCGTGATAGGGAAACCGGACAAGGTAGAGAGAGGGCGTCCAAAGGCGATGATTTAGAAGCCTCTCTACCTTGGGTCGGTAGGACTCCCGGGGCTGACTGACATAGGTGTGATCTCCCCCCGATCGACTCAAATTTTTTGGCACCCCGTGACCTTAAAACCGTGGGAGGTACATTTCTTAAACCCTCGCGCCTCTCCTGTTAGCGAGTCAATTCTTTTGTGTGCTCTGTGTGCTCTTACTTGATTTCATTCTCGCATTTATTTTCGAATGGTGTGATGAATTAATTGACTAAGACCTACACCCGGTCACTCACGAGAACTGATTTCATCACCCGACTCACTCGCTTTCCATTGTGTGCTACCCTAGCCATCATTAAATTTAAATCAATTAACTAGGTAGCCCAATAGGAGAAAATTTTGCAAAGGCGATCACTCATATTATTCCACGATTGTTTATCTCCCGCAGACTTAATTAAAATTTGACTATCCCTTTCATTAAATTTAAAGATAAAAATTGGTTATGTGCTAGTTAGGAATTCTCCTTAACTTGTGTGTGTGTCCAATTCATTTTTCGGTAGTCAGTTTTAGTTAGTTCGTCCTAAATTTCTGAGTCCATATTTTTCCCCACCTCTTGTTCCAAAAAATCCAAAAATATTTTCTTTCATTTTTATAAAAAAATCCAAAAATATTTTCTTTCTTTCATTTTAGAAAAATTCAAAAATATTTTCTTCCTTTATTTTCCCAGCAAATCCAAAAATATTTTCTTTCATTTTTATAAAAAAATCCAAAAATATTTTCTTTCTTTCATTTTAGAAAAAATCAAAAATATTTTCTTCCTTTATTTTTCAGAAAACTCCAAAAATATTTTTTTCCATTATTTTTAGAAAATCCAAATATATTTTCTTTCCTTTTTAAAAAATTTAAAAACTCAAAAAAAATATTTCCCTCCTCATGGCCGAAGAACGTCCTTTACGGGGCTACTTTGGTCATTTTTCATTATCACGCGACACGTGTGAGAGTGATACTGAGCCATCTATTTATGATATCCTTAGTGGTCTCACCTCTATCACGAGTATCGTTGATACTCTTGACCCGTCCATGCACGCACCTCATTTTCCATCATGCTCGGTGTCAAGTGTCGACGTGTCTCTTCCTTTGTTGTGCAACCACTGTTATTATGCCGATCACATGTCCCATGAGTGCCCATACTCTTCATAACCATTCAAAACCACCATGGAACATGTGTATCCCTATGACACTATTACAGAACCCAACTCGGCCTATTATCCCAATATACCTAATCCCGAGTTGTGTGAGTACCTTAGTTATTCGTGGAGGCCTGATCACCCTTCCACGCAATAGGAATCCCAACCCGATTTTGTCGATCCTTACACGTTCCAACAGTCGTCATGGCAACCTTGTGCACCCATTCACAATCAGTTCCCTCACTACGCACCCTATGAGTATCAACCAATTATTCGTCACGAAGGCGATCCTTTCGTGTATGATGAACTTGGCCCCTCTCCACACACTTCATTTGAGTATTCTCCGTATAGTCGTGATCATAGCGAGTTGTGTCCACCTCGACCACCACCATCACCCATCACTCCACCACCATCATCCACCTCCGCTCTCGAGGCACTCTTGCAACAATTTATCATCGAGCAAGAGCAAGCCACTCAAATTCAAACTCAAGCTCTCCAAAGACTTGAACAACGTCTAAATGAATTTGAGTGTGCGAGAGAGTCGGACACTCCCATGGATCCACCCATCACTGCACCCGAGTGTGATGATGATGTGTCCACTTGTGACACAGATTTTGAGTGTGACCAACCCTACCACCTCGAGAATCTTGAAGTTGAGACCATTCCATGGTCCGGATCCCAAGTCGACAATTATGTTGACTTACCTTTCATTAGTAAGACTTGATGATGCTGAAATCTAACACAACCAGATAAGTGATGATGAGCTCAAACAGTAATAACCATGGCTGCCATAGAGATGTATATGTATAAGTGTGTAAGTGTGTAGAAGGAGATGAGTATAAGAGGAATAAGATAATGACGTATAGTGGTTCAGCCAATTAGGCCTACATCCACTGTGAGTGTGTGATCGACTAAGTATGGGCACTAATGGCCTTGGATATAATGCACATAATCTCACTTTCCCTCTCTACTATGTGTATAAGCAGAGTTTTTGCTAGGGTTACAATTATAGATCCTCCCCTGTAGGGTTGTAGGTGACAAGTATATATAGGTCCTGGGGGGTGTAATGTAACCCCTAAGTATGCATGGTGCATGTGAATGATGATCTAGCCAATCTCTTGTTGACACCTGTAGATGCCAAATGATGATATAATATTCCCTCACATAAGGGGGTGATATGGTTATAACGGTCTTCCACGTGCCATGTGAGCCCCACACGCAGTGTTCCACGCGTCTCCCAAACCACGCGCTGTGATGATGTCACCCTTGGCCTATGATATGAGGCCGAGGGCAAAGTTCCTTCTGGTAGCGAGCCTGGCCTAATTTAGGCCTCGTACTGTCGTACCCTCGGGGGTCGTCCGAGCCTGGTGAGGGGTCGGCCCCTTGAAGGGTCGTATGAGCCTGGTGGAGGGTCGGCCCCTTGAAGGGTCGTCTGGGCCTGATGAGGGGTCGGCTCTTGAAGGGTCGTCTGAGCCTGGTGGAGGATCGGCCCCTTGAAAGGTCGCCTGGACCATAATGAGGGATCGGCCCCTTTGAGGGTCGTTTGGGCCTGATGAGGGGTTGGCCCCTTGAAGGGTCGCCTGGACCATGATGAGGGGTCGGCCCCTTGGAGGGTCATCTGGGCCATGATGAGGGGTCAAGAGACCATCTTGGGCGATCCTATGTTGGAGGGTGCCCTCGGCCTAGTCGAGGTTATATATGGGTATATCAATCACCCCCCACCCCTTAGCCATAGATGATGCTGAGATGGCTAAGGGATAATGTTACTTTTGAGATAAGTGTATGGTCTGTTTGATGAATGGAACATGTCAAGCTGTCGTGACATCTAGGCAGGTACTCATTATTATTTCTATTTCCAAGGCGTGGTGGCTACACACTACTTGGGGCTTTGTTCCCTAATGATGCCCTCCTCGTGGGCTGTGCTCTGCATTGGTTAGTGGTCCCACTCATTGAAAATGTATTTAAATAATTTTTGAAGTTTCTCTTTCTTCTTCTTCTTCTTCTTATTCTTCTTCGCGCCTGAACTCTCTCTCTTTAGCTTCCAGCTTTCTAGCCCTTTTTCCAACTTCGACGTTTCGAGTTTGGCAGTTCTGCTATTTATTCAGAGGTAACTCCTTTGACCTAGTGCCCTCTTTATCTTCATTTTTGTTTGCTTTCTTACTTTAGGGTCGTAGGGTTGGATTTCCCTTAGGTTATTTCATAATTTTTCCGGCATCTTCTCCGGTAACTGGTTCTTGAGTGTTCTTAATCAAAACCTTTGATTTCTTTGGTTTTGATCTAAAAGTACAACCTGGTCAACTGTGAGATTGTTCGTAGTTGGCAAAGACAAATCCTTCTAAGTGCAGGGTCTTTCCCTTAATGCTTAGGAGGCTTTATAATTTAGTTGAAGAATTCCCTTCCCTCAGACAGAATATATTTATTGAGATCAGACGAATAGAGGAAGAGGAGGAGAGAAGACGAGGGGACGACCCTAATTGAGTACGACCCATCTTCCCCATTCCTGTAGCCATAATTAGACCATCTGACTTATGTGGGTCATCCTATCGTCCAGCCGAGAGTTATTCAGGAGAGATGGATGAGAGAGCGTCGTTGCCAACTGGCGCTGGACCTTCTGGGGGAAGAGAGACGTCTGATCTAAACCCGGGCCGATAGGCTGAGGGTATGGTTACTTCCGAGGCTGTCCCTGTGACAACTCTATCCCCACATGCTTTCCAAATGGATTTTCCTTAGGGGCCTCTGACAGGTGATGAGGCCGAGGGAGAGGGGACTGAGGATTGTGAGGACTCAGATGTTGATCCAGTTGACACATCTCATGCCCCATCCTATATTTCCTCCATCAGGGATCGTGACCTCCTTCTATGGAGGCATGCATATGGTGTCCCCCCCAACATATCCATGAGGGTTCCCTCTGAGTCTGAGAGGGTCTTTGAGGGTGAAAAGGGAGAGATTGCGGTATACGAACAAATGTTTAAGGTCGGTGTCAGACTCCCTTTACATCCTGCCGTCGTAGATATCTTGTCATCCCTCGGCGTTGCCCCCTCTCAGCCTCCTCCAAATTCCTGGAGGACAATCCTCGGCTACATATCCCTATGGAAAAATGCCTTTACTGATGAGCCTTCCTCCGACGTGTTCTTGGCTTGCAATAATATCACTTCCTCGTACAAACAGCTTGGGTACTATCACCTGGGGCGAGGAGGTCTGATAAAAAACTTCTCTACGTGGCACAAACCTCCAATCACGACTGGAATAAGAGATTTTTCTTCATTTTTGGAGAATGGGAATTTTTCGCCGAGGTGCAACATTTGGACGATGGTCCGAGAGTTCCCAGAAGATGGTCTAATCCCTCGATGAAGGCCAGGTCAGATCCCGGACTAAGTCTGGATGAGAAAGATATAGTTGAATATCTGAGGGAACGAGGGAAAGGGGGTGAAATTGTAAAGTTTAAAGATTTGATGACCCCTAAGTTCCTTAAGGAAGCTGGTCTGAGGGTCGGCCACTTGACAGAGCTATGTGAGTTATATTATTTTTTGCCCAATCTTTGCTTTTTTCCAAGTGTTTCATCCTTGCCTCTGCATTTTTTGATGTGTCGTCTTATTTTCTGGTCATCCTTCTGGTATATCTGATCAACTTTGGGAAATGACTGCCCCCAGTTTGCTATCAGGCTTGGGCAAGAAGAAGGGCAAGGAGCCTTAGCAAGCTCCGAGGAAGACGCAGACCGTGGGGCCGACACCTGTTGAGTCGACCTCTGATAGACAAAAGAGGAAAGAGCCTGAAGTCCCTATCAACCCTCGGCCAGATTCACGGACGAGGGCAATGGTTGAGGCGTCTGAGGGGACCACCTCTTTATCCAGCATGGGGGCCTTCTGGTCCCACAACTTGGCATTTCTGAAGGCCGAGCCATCTTCTCTGATCACCAACCTGAGGGCGGCCAAGGCGTCCATGGTTTCTACCCCCTCGGCTGCTGACTACGAGTTTTTGTCCAAGATGCCCCCGACGAAGGTGTATGACTATGGTCTGCACACCCTAGCCCATGTATTTCTTCTCACTTCATTCCCTTAACTGCATTCTTTCACAAACTATTTTCTCGGCCTCTTAACGAGTTTCTTTTTCTTATGAAGTTTGTCTGTGCTTTCACCTCGGCCACTAAGTGGATGGCTGAGAACCAAGTGAAATTCCATGAAGCTGAGAGGGCTATTCAGCACGAGTCTAATCTACAGTCAGAGCTTGAGACTGCAAGGGCTGAGTTAGAGAGTGCCATGACTGAGCATGCGAGAATCCTAGACGAGATGACGAGGCAACATGATGCAGATATAGCAGCCAAGGACTTGCTTATAAAGGAGAAGGACGAGGCATTGACCAACTTGGGGGTTCAGCACAAGGCCGATCTTGAGGCGGCTGTCAAGAAAGTCGAGGCCTATACTGTGGAGGCCTACAAACTCTCGGATGAGTTTCAGGGCTTCGGCCTAGAATACTTAGAGAGGGGAATTAGGACGGCCTATCGGTGGGTCGTCCTTAAGTTTTCCGATTTAGTATCTTCTGTCCGCCCCTCCATCGAAGCAGTCCAACTGGACGACCCTTTGAATGCTGAGGCCTTGGCCCAGGTGGAATCTCAAGTGCCTGTTGAGGGTACTGGCACGTCTGAAGATCATCCTATTTTGGTCATCGAAGAAACTTCTCTTATCGATGTTGAGGACCTGCCCTCCGATGCTGCTCAATAGGGTGGCTGTCTGTAGCCAATACCCCCTTTTTGTATCTTATTTTTATAGAACAAACATCAATTTGTAATACTTTATTTATATTATCATCTATTTTGTTGTCTTCCATACTCGTCTCTTGTGTGATTTGTATTGTGAATTTTTGTATTAACAACCACTAACCCCTCCCTCGTCTTTCTTGAGGGTGAAGGAGGGGTCGTCCCCAATGTTCACCCTCATTATAGCCGAGTATGATTTCCACCAATTTTAATTGATGAGGTTAATAAAGTCCTCCCTCTTCTTTCTTGAGGGCAATGGTGGGGTCATCCCCACCATTGACCCTCATTATAGCCGAGGGTTGTAATTACCAAACTAATGGTTTTTAAGTCCTCCTTCGTCTTTCTTGAGGGCAATGGTGGCGTCGTCCCTGCCATTGACCCTCATTGTAGCCGAGGGTTGTAATTACCAAACTAATGGTTTTTAAGTCGTCCCTCGTCTTTCTTGAGGGCAATGGTGGGGTCGTCCCCACCATTGACCCTCATTATAGCCGAGGGTTGTAATTACCAAACTAATGGTTTTTAAGTCTTCCCTCGTCTTTCTTGAGGGAAAGGGCGGGGTCGTCCCCGCCATTGACCCTCATTATAGCCGAGGGTTGTAATTACCAAACTAATGGTTTTTAAATCCTCCCTCGTCATTCTTGAGGGCAATGGTGGGGTCGTCCCCACCATTGACCCTCATTATAGCCGAGGGTTGTAATTACCAAATTAATGGTTTTGATTAAGTCCTCCCTCGTCTTTCTTGAGGGCAATGGTGGGGTCGTCCCCACCATTGACCCTTATTATAGCCGAGGGTTGTAATTACCAAACTAATGGTTTTTAAATCCTCCCTCGTCTTTCTTGAGGGCAATGGTGGGGTCGTCCCCACCATTGACCCTCATTATAGCCGAGGGTTGTAATTACCAAACTAATGGTTTTTAAGTCTTCCCTCGTCTTTCTTGAGGGCAATGGTGGGGTCGTCCCCACCATTGACCCTCATTATAGCCGAGGGTTGTAATTACCAAACTAATGGTTTTTAAGTCCTCCCTCATCTTTCTTTAGGGCAATGGTGGGGTCGTCCCCTCCATTGACCCTCATTATAGCCAAGGGTTGTAATTACCAAACTAATGGTTTTTAAGTCTTCCCTCATCTTTCTTGAGGGCAAATGTGGGGTCGTCCCCACCATTGACCTTCATTATAGCTGAGGGTTGTAATTACCAAACTAATGATTTTTAAATCCTCCCTCGTCTTTCTTGAGGGCAATGGTGGGGTCATCCCCACCATTGACCCTCATTATAGCCGAGGGTTGTTTCCCAAAGATGATCCCATGCGCACTAGAACTGACAAACACAAGATGAGAGGAAACACTAATATTTCTCATTAATTTTCCAAGTGTTCTGCTGGAGCAACACCCATTACCATTATGGTCCATCGGGATATTACAACACTACTGATAGTATTTTTTCAAATGATCTGCATTCGAGGGGTTGGAAAAGGGTTCCCCTTCTAGGTTTTCTAGTCTATAGGTCCTTGGGACAACTTCGTCGATGACCCTATAGGGTCCGTGCCAAATAGAATGGAGCTTGTTGGGCTTCTGCCAAGTCTTTTTGAGGACCAAGTCCCCCACTGCAATTGGTCTCTGTTTCACCCTCTGGTTGTAAAACCTTGCAGTACTCTGCTGGTAGGCGGCTTGCCTTATCTCGGCATCTTCCCTCCTTTCCTCAATCAGGTCCAAGTGAAGTCTCCTATCTTCCGTATTTCTCTGGGGGTCATACATTTGGACCCTATGAGTAGGAAACCCAATCTCAGTGGGGATGACGGCCTCTGAGCCATAAGCTAGCATGAATGGGGTCTCTCCGGTAGAGGTCTTTGTCGTCGTCCTGTAGGCCCACAGTACAGCATATAACTTTTCAACCCATCTTCCTTTTGCCTCCTCAAGTCTCTTCTTGATCCCGTCTAGGATCGTCCTATTTGTAACTTCTGTTTGCCCATTAGCCTAAGGTCGGCCTGGGGTAGAGAATAATTGTTTGATACTCACCCTTTCACAGTACTTTTGTAGAGATGTATTCTTGAATTGAGTCCCATTATCCGAGATGAGGGTATTTGGGAGACCATATCTGCATATGATGTTTCTCTATATAAACTGGAAGGTCTTCTGCTCTGTGATCGTTACCATCGGCTCTACCTCCACCAATTTTGAAAAATAGTCAATGTCCACGATGAGGAATCGATAGTTATTGATGTCCCTAGGCAAGGGTCCTACTAGGTCAATCCCCCACACTGCAAATGGCCACGGGGATGTAATGGAAGTAAGAGGCTGATGGGGTTAGTGAGGGATGGTGGCAAATCTTTGGCATTTGTCACACTTTTTTACATATGCCGTGGCATCTTTCCCCAAGGTCGGCCACCAGTACCCTTGGGTGATCACCCTCTTCGCTAAGGACCTGCCCCCAATGTGGCGTGAACATGACCCCTCATGCACGTCTCGCAAAATGTGTGGGACTTCAGATGGGTGTACACACCTGAGTAAAAGGAGCATAAACCCCTTTTTGTACAAGGTGTCTCCGATGACAATGAACTTTGCAGCCCTATATCTCAGCTTCTTCCATTCTTGCCTTGCTTCTGGCATCTCTCCCTCTTTAATGTATCTGATCAGAGGGTCCATCCATGAAGCTTCTTGAGAAACATTCAGGCAATTGCTAAGTGTTCCCTCAGCATCTTCAATAGTTGGTTGAAGCAAAATTTCCACTGGGACTATCCTCCTGATGTTTGTCCTAGTTGCTGAGGCCAGCTTGGAAAGTGTATCGGCTCGACCAATTTCATGCCTAGGTATCCTCTTCAATTTCACTTCTCTGAAGCTCTTCAGTAACGACATTACTTTTTCAAGGTACTTGGCCATCCTCTCATCCTTGGCCTCGTAGGCTCCTAGTATCTGATTCACGACTAGCCTTGAATCACTATGAACCAAAATTTGGCCGGCACTAAGAGACTTGGCCAAGGAGAGGCCTGCTATCAAGGCCTCATATTCGAATTCGTTGTTGGAGGCTTTGAAGTTGAACCTCAGAGCGTACTCAATGTCTGTGCCCTCGGGGGCTGATACTATCAGTCCAGCTCCACTTTCGCTGTCGCAGGAGGACCCGTCAATGAAGAGGCTCCATACAGTCTTTTCCTCTAAGAAATTCCCCTCGGTAAGGGACCCCTGTCTAAAGAGATATCTTCCCTCTTTGTTTTCGGCCACTTTCCCTCTAGCGGTGCTTGTCTCAGCCTTGTCTGCGGGTGTGACGGTGAGTCTGCCTTGTAGGGCATCTATCTTCCCGAGGCTCTCATCCTCGGCTTCATCATCTTCCCAAGTAAACTCGGCCACAAAATCTTCCAATGCTTTCCCCTTAATGGCCATCCTAAGTTGATACACAATGTCAAACTCTCCCAGCTCTATAGCCCAGGCCATTAATCTACCTGATTTTTCTGGCTTGTATAGGACCTGCCTAAGAGGAGAGTCAGTGAGGATGACCATTGTATGGGATTGGAAGTATGGCTTCATCTTTCTTGATGCATGGATCAAGGCATAGGCCAACTTCTACATCCTCGGGTATCTTTGCTCTGCTCCCTGGAGTGCTTGACTATTGAAATACACTGGCTTTTGTACCCCGTCTTTGTCTCCAATGATTGATGCGCTAATGGCTGACTCAGAGACAACTAGATACATATAGAGTCGTTCACCCTGCACTGGTCATGACAACATCAAGGGAGACCCTAGGTATGACTTTAGCTCCCTGAAAGCCTCATCACACTCTTCACTACATTCGAAGGCCTTCCTGAGGATCTTGAAGAATGGCAAACATTTGTCTGTGGCTCTGGATACGAACCTATTCAAAGCAGCCACTCGCCCAGTGAGCCTCTGAACGTCTTTGATGGTCCTGGGGGTCTTCATTTCCAGGAGGGCCTTTATTTTCTCAGGGTTGGCCTCAATGCCTTTTTGATTCACAATAAACCCCAAGAATTTCCCTACTCCGACCCCGACGACACACTTGGCCAGGTTGAGCTTCATCCGGTATTTGTCCATTGTGTTAAAGGCCCTCTCAAGGTCGAATACATGATCCTCTGCCTTCAAAGTCTTAGTCAGCATGTCATCTACATAGACCTCCATAGACTTCCCAATTTGATCCTCAAACATTTTATTTACAAGGCGCTGATACGTTGCCCCTGTATTCTTCAGGCCAAAGGGCATGACCCTATAACAGTATGCCCCCTTGTCGGTAATGAAGGTTATTTTTTCCTAGTCTTCAGGGTACATGAAGATCTGGTTGTACCCTGAATAGGCATCCATGAAGCTCATGAGCTCATGGCCTACTGTAGCATCTACCATCTTATCAATGCGGGGGAGAGGGAAGTTGTCTTTAGGACAATGCTTGTTGAGGTCGGTGAACTCCACACACATTCTCCACTTCCCGTTGGTCTTTGGGACAATGACTGCATTGGACAGCCATTCAAGGTAGATGACCTCTCTGATAAACTCAGCATCTTCTATTTTTTTGACCTTATCCCTTATGACCTCATACTTTTCTCTAGAGTAAATTCTCCTCTTCTTCTTTACTGGCTTTTCACCCTCTACCACGTTGAGCTTGTCGCACATGATCTTGGCGTCGATCCCCGGCATATCTACATGACTCCACGCAAAAATGCTCTGTCTTCTCCTCAACAGTTTAATGAGGTCTTCCTTGATATTTGGCTTCAAAGACTTGCCGACTTGGACGATTTTTTTTGGGTCATACTCATTGAGGAAGATGGATTTTACCTCTTTCGTGGCCTCTCTTTTCTTCAGCTTCGTCTCGTCTCTGGGGTCTAGGGTATCAATATTATAAGTGGTTGTAGCCTTCTTTTGTGCCTCTCTTTCTTCAGCGGAGTTGTAATAACATTCTCGCGCTGTCTTCTGGTCTCCCTGAACTTCCCCCACCCCGTAAAGGGTTGGAAATTTAATCATATGATGGACCGTAGACGGCACATCTTCGAACCCCTTGAGTGCTACCCACCCTAGTATAATATTGTAGGCTGAAAAGACATGTCCATCCATCACTAAGAAGCTGACCTTCTTTGTAAGCCATCTCGGCCACTCGTCCCCCATCCTGACATCAGCCTCATACACTCCAAGGGGATGAACCTTTTCTCCACTGAACCTAATCAAGGGGTGATGGTATGGGATGAGTCTAGCATGGCTGAGACCTAAAGCTTTGAAGCATGGCCAAAACATCACGTCTGCCGATGAGCCCCCATCTACCAGGATCCTCGGTACCTCGCATCCGTGCACCCTGGTAGTGATGACGAGAGGGTCATCATGTGGGGCTAAGAGGCCTTTGAAGTACATTCTTGAGAACCCCACTATCAGAGTATCCATGTCAACTTTTTTTCTTTTTTCTAACTTCGCCTCCAGAGAGGTTGAGTGTACTATCTTCGTTACTGCCTTGGCCTCAGCCACATGGACGATCCTGTTAGCGACCTCTGGCCCTCCTCCTGCTAGACCCCCAGAGATCATTCCTACTCCGAGCGAGATCATATTAAGCCTCTTGATAGGGACTTGGTCGTCTCTCGGTGGGAGGTCCGGGTCGTCCTCATCGTCAGAAGGGTCATCCCCTCTTTTTTGAGGACCTTCTCTACATGCATCACCTCGCTTTTTTCTGGGGTCGTCACATCGGCCCCTCTTGAAGGCACCTTTGTCAACATACTTCCTGAGCTTCCCTTCTTTCAGCATCTTCTCAATCTCATATTTCAAAGAAAAGTATTTGTCTGTCACGTGGCCATGGTCTTGGTAAAATTCACACCAAAGGTTTTTGTTCCTCTTATTGGGGGCTGCCCTCAGCTTATCAGGCCACTTCAGGGATCGATCACTCTTTATCTCATTGAGAATATGTTCGGAACTGACCGTTAGAGGGGTGTAACCAGTGAACTTGTAGTCAGTAGACCTCTTCTTTACCTCTTTGTTCTTCTTAGGGTACTGACCCCCACTAGCGCCTCCTTTTTCGTCTTCGTATTTTGCGGCCATCGCCTCTTTGGCGTTCATCACCTTTCCTACCGTTGACAGTAATTCATCCATCGTCCTCGGAGGGTCTTCAGTAAGCTTCCATAACAGCTTCCCCTTTCGGAGTCCTCCAATCATGAATGTCATAGCTATGCACTCCTCGTAGTCTTCCACCTCCAACTTTTCTTTGTTGAATCTGGCTATGTAGTCCCTTAGACTCTCATTCTTCCCCTGCTTAACATAGAGAAGGTGGGTGGTTTTCTTCTGTAGCCTCACCCCAAAGAAAAAGTTGTGGAAAAACTGGTCTGCCAATTGCTTAAAGCTTTCAATGGAATTTTTTGGAAGAGACATATACCAGACATATGCAGCCCCCATTAGAGTGCCAGAAAAGGCACGACACCTCATCTCATCTGAGATAGAGTATATGTCTGCCGTTGATTGATACATCTCAATATGATGGACAGGATTAGTAATCCCTTCATACTGTGGGGTGACCACAGGTGGCTTAAACTTTGATGGCGTAGGAAAGTTAACTATCTTCGCCACAAAGGGAGAGCCTATGGAGTATCCTCTATGAAGGGGGCCCCGGGTATTCAGAATATCACCAATCTTGTCCTTCAGTCACTGGATTGAGTCATTCCAGGGCCTCGTAGGGTCGACCTGGCCAATATTATCCCCCGCCGCCTCTTTAAGGTGGGCGGAGGGTTCTGCGACGGCAAGCCTGTGTCGACTATTTACTTCCCCCTGACCATCGTCTTGTCCTAGGGGTCGACCCCTGTGGGGTTGGCCATCTGCTGCCTCCTTTCTGGACCTCGCAGCGCTCCTTGGTCTGGACAATTTTTCCCGCATGTCATTTATTGGGCCCATCCACTCAAAGGCCGACCCCTGGCTCAAGCAATCAAAAGCAGAGCCTCTTGGGCGATCGTCAAGATTTGATCTCCCGCACTTCCCTCTACTCTCCTAGATAGGTCTTACAGTATTGTTGGAGACCTCATATGGTTCCCAGCATTCTATGGGGGCCTCCTCTCCTTCCAAATCGTCATACCTGTCCTCATGGCAAGGGTTTCCTTGCCTCCCCAAGCGTAGAAGCCGGGGGTCAGCAACATCCCTATGTCGCTGAGGGGGTGGCATGTCTTTGCATGGTGCCTGGGGTGGTCCCCTGGCCCCATGCTGCCCTGGAGCCGCTACCGGAGTAATCATCTCAGGTGAGACCCCTGGTGGTCTTAGTATGTTCTGGCTTAGAGCTGTGAACTTCTCTTGCATGATCCTCTGGCTTGCTGCCAGAGACTTCAAGGCTGTCGCCACATCAACCATCTCAGACTGAGGTGGTGGCTGACTGGAACTGGGTCCCACTCCACTATCCGGTGGAGGGAGTGGTGGTGGTGGCATCTCCTGTGCCATGTGTTTGAGCTATGAAAAGCTGAACTGAAGAAAAGACTGGTGAGCTTGAGAAACTTAATGGGTATCTTTCAATGGTGAAACATCTCCTCTCAGGGGGAGAGCTGGTTCACCACCAGAGTGCCCAGTGAGGTCAAGTTGTACAAAGGAAGAGATGTCTTCTCGTTCCCACAGATGGCGCCAAACTGATGATGCTGAAATCTAGCACCACCAGATAAGTGATGATGAGCTCAAACAGTAATAACCATGGAAGCCATAGAGATGTATATGTATAAGTGTGTAAGTGTGTATAAGGAGATGAGTATAAGAGGAATAAGATAATGATGTATACTGGTTCAGCCAATTAGGCCTACATCCACTGTGAGTGTGTGATCCACTAAGTATGGGCACTAATGGCCTTGGATACAATGCACATAAGCTCACTTTCCCTCTCTATTGTGTGTATAAGCAGAGTTTTTGCTAGGGTTACAATTATCGATCCTCCCCTATAGGGTTGTAGGTGACAAGTATATATAGGTCTTGGGGGGTGTAATGTACCCCCAAGTATGCATGGTGCATGTGAATGATGATCTAGCCAATCTCCTATTGACACATGTAGATGCCAAATGATGACATAATATTCCCTCACGTGAGGGGGTGATATGGTTATAACGGTCTTCCACGTGCCATGTGAGCCACACGCGCACTGTTCCACGCGTCTCCCAAACCACGTGCTATGATGATGTCACCCTCGGCCTATGATATGAGGCCGAGGGAAAAGTTCATTCTGGTAGCGAGTATGGCCTAATTTAGGCCTCATACTGTCGTACCCTTAGGGGGTCGTCCGAGCCTGGTGAGGGGTCGGACCCTTGAAGATCCGTCTGAGCCTGGTGGAGGGTCGGCCCCTTGAAGGGCCGTCTGAGCCTGATGGGGGGTCGGCCCTTGAAGGGTCGTCTGAGCCTGGTGGAGGGTAGGCCCCTTGAAGGGTCGTCTGGACCATAATGAGGGGTCGGACCCTTGGAGGGTCGTCTGGGCCTTATGAGGGGTCGGCCCCTTGAAGGGTCGCCTGGACCATGATGAGGGGTTGGCCCCTTGGAGGGTCGTCGGGGCCACGATGAGGGGTCACGAGACCATCTTGGACGCGCCTATGTTGGAGGGTGCCCTCGGCCTAGCCGAGGGTATATATGGGTATATCAAGACTGATTCTCTCCCGTCAAATCCAAAGGAACCCACATCTGAGGTTCCCACTCCCGTTGAATCCAAAATAATGCCCGAGTCTACAACTATTGAGCTTCACCCTTGTGTTGCTGATGAATCAATTTATCCTAGGTTAGCTCCGACTACGAGTGTTCATCATTTTCTCGAGATAGAATCCGTGATAGTTCCTAACTATCCGGATATGGATCCTGTTCCACCATGCTTGGCTCTTCTTGAGCCCATTATTTCTAGAGATTCCTCTATCTTCGATCTTGGTGCCTCTTCGTACCCACCCACTACTTTCACCGATGCTACTCTTATGGAGAAGTTGACCACTCCATCTTTAGAAACCACACTCCCTTGTGACTATTCCCTTACTCCTCCCAATGAGTGTGTGTCTCCCACGCTTGAGTTAGATCATCTTCCTCCACCATTTATCCAACCAAACCCACCGTTGTCCCATCACCTAGTTTGGATCTTGATTTTACACATTTCAAGTTTTCATATATATTTTTAGATCCTCACCTAAAACCATCCCCCACCCATGAGAGTATTTGTGGTGATACTCTCCATTTTCATGACACCGAGCTTGTTATTCCATACTCGCCACTCTCTTGTGGCATTTATTTTTTCCCAAAACAGCTCCCTGGTGTGTCACGACGCGACCATTATCATCGCCCATTTATAGAATGGTCGTGTGATTTCTCTGAGGCCAAAACCATTCCATTTACTAAACCCGTTTGCCTTCCCATACAACTTGAGCACCATTCTTATAGGGCCCGAGTTGCCCTCACCTTTAATCTCAACAAGGCTTGTGGCCGATACCTCTTCACCATTTCCACCCTTACCCTTTCCATAATACCCACCCACCCATGGTCCACTGATGCTTTGCATCGCGTGATGCACTTTGTCATACAAGAGCATTGACCCGTTTTAGCCTTTATCTAGCAAGACTGAAGCTTCAGTGTTATTTGGGGGTGATCGTCATCACCCATTCTTCTATCGCCCTGCGCTTTCCTAATTCCTATCTTTAGGGTGAGATTCCATCGGTATGGCTGAAGAAATTAAACTTAGCGCTATCTAGAGGCAGCCCGCATTTCTTGTACTAGACTCATCCTGTTTGGGGGAAGTTTTTCGCATCACCCTATGCTTTATCATGCTTATAGACTTGTACCAATTTTTTTATCTTGTCACTTCTCATTAAGGTTTCATTTTGGCTTCATTTGTTCACTTCATGAGCGGTTGATTCTGTTAATCTCTTTCCTACCTTATGCTCTCAATTTTAAAAATCATTTTGCTTAACATCAAGGACGATGTTCCTTTTTGTTTGGGGGTGGGGAATTTATCAAAATCGTACCTCTTTTAAAAATTTTGATTTCTAAGCCTGATTTTTAAAATTCTGTGCAGTTTCTTTCATCTCACTCATTGAATTTTCAATCATTCATCTTTCAAAGTCTTGGAATTAAGATAGAGAATATTCCTTTTATAAATAGCTTATGTAATACGTTCCAAGGCATTTTGCACTATGAATTCCTAGACTCAATAAAAATTGCGCACTTATCACGTCATTACGTTTAGAGTTGAGGAGTAATATAATTCCTAAGAGAACCTTAAGGTTCACTAGTAGAGACTTTAGCTTATGAGATTTGCGCCTTTCACCCTTTCAGAGTGTTTTACGCAATCTCCGAGTCATAAGTTGATTCAACTTCTTTTGGGTTCGCACTTAGATCGTTGTATGATCTCATTATCTTTCATAAAATTTTGGCTTGATCACTGAGAATGACATCTTTTTCGAGTTGTAAGAAACATGTGTCTTTAAATTTGTCCCAATCACTAGGATTTTCTTCCATACGCCTACCACTTTTCCCCCATATCATATTCCCATCCCTTTCACCCATTTTTACAATATTCTACCCTATTCACACATATTCCCCACACCCTCACCTATCATCTCCATTTATATTCCATCCATCATTTTTTTGAGAAAAAGAGTGTTGATTCCAAATGTTAAATGTCTTCAGTGTTGAGAGTATCAAAAAAAAGAAAATAGAAAAAAATAGAAAAATAGCAAATTAGGGAAAAAAGAAAAAAGAAAAGAAAAATCGAAAAAAAAAACAGAGAAAAAGAGAGAAAAGAAAATAAAGAGAGTTTGTAGTTAGTAATAAAGACATTTGTGCCTAAAGTGTATACACTCTTCTTTCGCGTCGATTTCGCATCCATCTTTTACCCATCGCATATCCGTCACTCATCATTCATCCATCCATCACCATCCTACCTCATATCATATTCATCCTCATTTTATTTCCCCCTCACCCATTTACATCCATATTTCTCCTAGGTGTTCGGGCGAATGAAAGTCAACGTGGTGAATAACTCGACGTTCTCACAATAGTGATTAGCATTTCTTTCATGAGATCACTTTTCTTTATAATTGTTCGTTCTTTCTTATGTGTTTGTGAGACGTTTGAACTTGATTACATTTACTCACCTCCTCACACACAAGAGTGATACACTAACCCTAATCTCGAGAGTTCGATTGAGAGAATTATATCTAGTGAGATTTTGAAGTTGAAGCGTTGATTTCGAAAAGGCAATCTAAGAATTACTCTAGTGATACTCGACCCGTTTTGACGAATTCACACTACACACGTTGAGTTCTAGGAAGGATGTGCTTTGTGTATTTACGTAGCTAATCTTTTTACACATTCTAGCTTGTATTTCTCAAATTATTTCTCTCATGATGGATTGTGCGATTATTCTACATCTAATAAGAGATTGACTGCCTTTCAATAAATTTTTGCAAATAAGAATTTTGTGGGTATATTCCCTGCAAACCCTCACGAGACACAACTCGTCCTATAGGGCAACCTATAGGTTTAAAGGCTTGTCGGACATGCTAAGTGCAATCGCAAGTGCCCGCGAAAGTGGTGCACTTTTGGTTTCTTATCTTTCTCTTTCTCTATCTTATTGCTCGAGGACTAGAAACGCCCTGTTTGGGGGTGGTGTGATAAGAACCCAAAACTGTACATTTTATATCCCGAATAGATGTACTTTAGTTGCTAATTCTCGGCAATTTGGGTCTTCTGGGCTTAAATATTTATCTTGTAGGTCAAATGTTCGTTTGCGGTGTCAAAAGCTATATATAGAAGCAAATGCGCATTTAATGGAGCTAAACACCTTATCCCGTAACCCTAACCTACCCTAACCTAGCCTAAACTCTGTCCCGGGCCGTGTGTGTTTGATTTGTTCCCTTTCGTATTTTTTTAGATTTTTAGTTGAGTCATTTTTATTTTTAAGGTTTATTTTAGATTTATTTAGTATTTTCTAGATTTTATTCTCTAATTTTTCTATTTTATTTTTATTATTTTATCATTATTTTTATTAGTTTTTAGTTTTTATTAGGATTAGAGTTTTTTTAGGATTTCATTTAATTTTTGGTGTTATTTGATTTTACATTTATTTAGGATTTTAGTTTTAGTTTTATTAGATTTTATTTTCATTTTTATTTCTTTTTAGTTTCATTTTTAATTGAGTCTTTATTTTATTTATTTTTTTTAGAATAGGATTTTATTTTTAGATTTTAATTTTAATTAGTTAGTATTATATTTTTTTAGGTGTCCAAATTAAACTCACACACACATAACCCATAAACCCTACACACATAAACCCACTCACACCTTAATTTCCTACCCCACAAATACACCCAAAATCTTCCTCAACCTCACCTAAATTCCTACACCCTCACACACACAACCCCTCTTCCCCATCTTCTTCCTCCCACCACACTCTCTCTCATACCCCACCATAACCAAATCCTTCACTCTCTTTCCTCCATAACCAATACCACCAAAGCAACCACATCTGAACTCGCAACCGAAAGCTCCGATTACCGGTGACGATCCTCCAGCAAACCACCTACCCCAAGCGGAAACCGTGACCCCTTCCCCTGCCTCCCGTCGGCGTTAAAGCTGACCTCAACTCCGACCCCCTGCTCGCGAATCCAACCCCCTACAAACCCATACCTAACTCCGATCGGAGTTGCCACGAACATGTCCGAGACCCATCTATGGGTCCACCTGCTATCAACCCGATCTCATCGCAACCTCAAACCCCATACCCGATTTTGATCCAACCCGCGGGCACTTCCCACCTCAATTCCGAGACCCATTTCTCCAAAGCTTACCACAATTTCACCTGTTAACAAAACAAAGCCAAGCCAAACAATAAACATCACATGTCTTTTAACTCTTTTAATCCCTTTACCCATTATACCCCCTACTAACCATTTGCCTAATGTCTTACCATTATACCCTCTAAACCAAATTAGATTTTGTCACCCAAATTCCCTCACCCATATACCTTCCTTACCTCACACCTTTTCCCTGCACATGTGCACTTCCATTACCTAATTTACCCCCATGTGCACACACTCCATGCATTTACACTCCCCAATACCCAACCAAACCCCTAGCTCCATGCCTATTATAAAAGGAAGATGGAAGACCCCATTTGATAATCATCATGAAATAGGAAGAGAATTCTAGAGATATTTAGAGATAGTTTAGTGTAGAAAATAAATTAGGATAAACACCATTTTGTAAATAGTTTTAGTCTTATTTTTTTAAGAGATTTGTGAGGAGAAATTTTGTATGAGATTTAATTGAGTGGGTATTATTGCAAATCACTTGGATGCTCAATTGGAGGGATGTAAATTTAAAATTGGAGGATTGGAGTCAATTAAATACAAGAGATTTGTTTGATTGTTCTTATGTTTTCTCTTTTATATTAAATGCCTATTGATTATTTGATTATCATGCTTTATATTATGTTAGGCTAAATCCCCTTTTAAGGGATGGGGGGAAACTTTTATTTGATGTTATTTTAGTTTAATTAATTTGATTACTTGAAAATTCCCTTTGAATAATAATTTTGATCCCTCACCCTTAAATTTACGTCTCGAGAGAGGGTAAATGATTTTCGAGAGAAAATCAAAATTCTACGTTATAATAGCCATTTTTTATTCGAACTAGAGATATGGGTTTCTTAAGTGGGGTATTATTACTTTAATTTCAACTCTAAATTTATTTTATAAGATTTACATAAATTTTAATTGATCGATCCTAGCGGGTGATTAATTAAAAGGAGTGTAGATCTGTTTTGTAGAGTTGTGGGGTGTTAAACTTAATTTTCTAAAGGGCTACGATTAAAATTACATTTGCAACGAGAGTTGATTTGTAATTTTGATATTAATTTGGGAGAATTCAATTAATTAGTTAAAATAGCTAAAATTTGTGGTGTAATCCCACTTCTTGATTGTTCTCATATTTATTTGCCTCATTTATCTATTATTTTTGTGTTAGACTTTATTTTTCAATTTAGTCACTTTTTTGTTTGTAATTTGATCTTCCATATAGTTTAGTGTTATTTCACCTTACCTCACCTAATTGTTTAAATATTTGAAAAGCTAAAAAAAATTAGAAAAAGCAAAAGCCCAAAAAAGAAAATAAATTGAATTACAATTGAGTTTGTCTCTAGCTTACCCGCTTGATGTGGATTGATACCCTTACTTATCTCTACACTTGCGATTGTTATATTTTGTAGGTATTTGAGGATTTTGATTAGAGGTTCTTTTCAAGCAACGACGAAAAATACACCGAAAAGTCAACTATATCAAATGGCATCGTTAACGGGGAAATAAAAAGTTTTATGTCACTGATTGGGCATAAATATTGTATATTTATCCCCCTAATTTCCGTACTTTTGTGAACCCGAATGATGTAACATATATGGATTTGATTCACTTTTATGCTTCTAACCTTCTTGGCGAGTATTGCGTGTTTCGTGCTTCTCCTATTGGTTTTACAGGTTAACTATGCAAGCAGTGCAAAGGAGGAAACAAGACTGTGCAAGAAAAGCTAAGAAGGCAAGTTCAAGGGCATGTCGGTAATTTTTCAGCCCAATCCGGAAGAAGAAGTCAACTGGGAAGTTGAAGAGCTCGGAATAACGAGAACACTGGAAGAAACGGCACCCAAATCCGAGCTACGGTTGAAAAGTTATGCTCAGTTGAAGTTGAAGAAAAATCCAAGAAAAGAAGAGAAAAACCAGGAAAAAATCTAAGTGTTAAGAGCAAGGCCAGGCTGGTACATGCGAACCCCACCCCGAACCGGTTCGGAGGGGTGAACCGGTTCGCTGTACCTCCGAACCGGTTCGCATGTACCTGACGCGCGAATTTTGTCTTTCATTTTGATTGGTCTCCAAGTGTCCTAATAGGTTTAAAAGACTCCAAACTTGTGGAAAACGGGGGCATTAACCTAGAAGCAGCTTTTAGGGTTATTTTTAGAGAGTTTTTGAGAGAACAAAAGGAGAGAAATATCTAGGAACATCAAGGGCACAAATTACTTCAAGAATTCATTGTTTCGGGTTTGTTTTTACCAGTTTTAATTCAAAATTCTTGTTCCTTATTATTGTTCTTGCATGCTTAGTTTTCCTAATTGATTCAACTTATTTCTGCATTCATAATACGTAGTTACATGTTTCTAGTCAGTTTCATCATGAATTCCTACACATGCAACGTCATTATTTCATGCATTAGTCAATTTAACATGTCCGGCTAGGTTTTTCAAGGTTGGGATGCATGAACCCAACCTGATGTGTTAGTGCATGTGTATAACGTCGATCTGCTGAATTTAATGATTAATTTAAATCGTATCGCGTAATTTCATAAGAATTGTAGATCTTTATATCTCGTTTGCCTATGGGTACTCGTGATGATTTAGAGTACAATTTGAGTGTAATTACCGCGATGCCGATTTACTCATCCTCAGATTAGGTATGACGCGGGCTTGAACCTCGTATACATAATGCTTGGGAGTACTAAATTCCGGGTTTGAATTAATCGGATAAATTTATGATTGACGTTGTCACTGCATTACACTAGGGTTGGGGGATTGTATTCCCATCCTGTTTTCTCATCATTTAGTTAAAAGTTTCAATTTAATCCTTCATTCTTAATCTAGATAATTTAGTTAGTTGCATATTTCATCATAATTCCATAATTGCATTTAGTTTAACCAATCCCAAAAAGCCAAATCAATCATTTTCTTTTCTTCTTAGAGTCATCGCTAGGATTCTTCAATCTTATCCCGTCGTCACAACTCCGTTGTCCTTTTTCCCTGAGGATCGATACCCGACTTGTCGGATTATTACTTGAACGACAGGCTTGCACTTGAGCCTAGAGAGTACACACCTTAGAGACACATTCTGAGTCGTGTCAAGTTTTTGGCGCCGTTGCCAGGGAATTAGGTAGACTTAGGATTAGATCGAGATAATCCAAAACTTTGACCAAAAATTCAAAAATCCAAAAAAATTAAAAAAAAATTAAAAAAAAAAAAAAAAAAAAAAAAAAAAGATTCACCATCATCTCTCCTGAACTTAATGCAAAATTCTGAAACCACTCCCACACCCCATAATACTCCAACCAGCATTCACGAAAATCCACTTGTTGAGTATAATCCTGATAGTCCCCACACTCCACAAGCCCCACAATTCTGGATCCCACCTCCCACACCGTCACACTCAATCTCTAGCAACACTCCCTTCTCCTTCGTAGGACACACGTCGTGCACACCCAGTGAGAACGCCGAATCGTCGAGTGAGAGAGAGATGTCGCAGCACAGTAATGCAACTACCGGTGAGGAAGAGCCTCCGTACCGCCCGTTGAGAGAATTCTTATATCCCGAGCGCACTGTCACTCCGGGATGCATTATACTCCCGTATAATGCCGGGCAGTTCTGATTCAAAAATGGGATGATCCAGATGCTACCACACTATCACGGTATGGATTCAGAGAAGGCATACCTGCATATACGGGAATTTGAGGACGTGTGTGATACCCTCAACGATCAAACTTGCACACAGGAGGTGATTCGCCTCAAACTCTTCCCGTTCTCGTTAAAAGATAAAGCCAAGACCTGGCTTTGGTCTTTACCTCCGAGTTCGATTCCATCCTGGAACGAGTTACAATCCAGATTTCTCAAGAAGTTCTTTCCACCACATCGAACAATCTCCATAAAGGCTCAGATTCAATCGTTCAGGCAATTGGATAATGAGCCATTCCATCGATGTTATGAGCGTTTCAATGAGTTAACTGCTTCATGCCCCCATCATGGATTTGATATAGCCCAAATCATTTCCTTCCTCTATAATGGGTTGAACCTTAACTCCAAGCAACTCATTGAAACCATGGGTAGTGGTCCGTTTATCGAGCTAGATTGCCACGATGCTGAGCTTCACCTGAGGTATGTCGCCGAGACTACCCAATCCTGGGATATTTCTGATCCTAATGCTCAGAATCGAAATCGTCAAGCGACCACCACTCCATCGGCGTCCGACCTACACCAAATAGATAAGACCTCTATGTCGGACTGTCGGTTGGACTCCCTTGAGAAAGGATTTCGAGATTTATGCGAGGTAGTAGGATCTATCAAGAATCCTGTGCCATGTGTTTGAGCTATGAAAAGCTGAACTGAAGAAAAGACTTGTGAGCTTGAGAAACTTAATGGGTATCTTTCAATGGTGAAACATCTCCTCTCAGGGAAATTTCGGTGCCCCGCACGGGAATTCATACAACCCTTCAAGGAAAAATCATCCCGGATTTAGCTACGGGCAACAACATGCCGTAATGAACCCTCCTTCGCATGTTGCCCCTCCTCCTCCACAATAATTTCAACAAGCTCCACACATGCAAGGACATGTGCAAGCACCACCACCTCATGGAAATTATATCCCTCCACAGCGGAGAACTCTCGAGGATACTGTAAATCAATTCATCGCAAGCCAGGCCGCAACCAATGCCAAGTATGATCGTCTCATTGGCGACCTAAATGAAAATCTATCTAAGATACAATCCTCGTTGAGTGTTCAAGAGAAGGGCAAATTCCCTGCCCAAGGCCAACGACCTCCCCAAGGTCAAACTAGTGTTAGCTCCACATCCACTGAACATCAGGAGCAATGTCAAGCAGTGACCACTCTTCGTAGTGGAAGAGTCGTTGATTTATCACCTCCTCCACACGACACAACAAAAGACAAGGAGATTTTGCCCGGCACGAAAGAGGCCGAAGATGTCCCCTTGGACGAGAGTGATAAGGAAGACACTAGTGAGCTTGAGGTGGTAGTGAAACCACCCTCCGCAGCACCATTTCCTCGAAGATTGATTCCTACTCAAAAAGGGACTCCACGTGATGAAGTGCTAGAAGTACTAAAGCAAGTGAAGCTGAATCTACCCTTCCTTGATGCCATCAAACAAATTCCAGCCTACGGTAAAGTTATCAAAGACTTGTTGACGGTAAAAAGGAGGATGAAAGTTAAAAAGAACGTCTTTCTAGCTCAGAACGTGAGTTCCATTCTGCTAAATGATCTCTCGCCTAAATTTAAAGATCCCGGTGCACCCACCATATCATGCATCATTGGAGATAATAAAATTGAGAAAGCCTTACTTGACTTGGGAGCAGGTGTAAACATACTTCCTTACTCCATTTATAGGCAACTTGACTTGGGAGACCTCAAGCCCACAAAGGTCACTCTCCAATTGGCGGATCGATCAGTGAAGATTCCACAAGGCATAGTCGAGGACGTGATCGTCCAAGTGGACACTTTCTACTTCCCGGTAGACTTTGTCATTTGGGACACGGAGCCCTCCTTTAACTCAAGCAACCATGTTCCCATCATCCTTGGTCGCCCTTTCTTAGCTACAGCTAATGCAATCATCAACACAAGGAATGGGCGAATGAAGCACCTTTGGGAACATGACCTTGGAAACCAACATCTTCCACATAGCCCAAAATGCAGGGGAGGAAGATGATCTTCACGCGGTGAGCCTCATAGATGAGGTAGTAGAAGAGTACTTCGAAGAAACTTTTTGTGGCGACGCCTTAGAGTCATGTTTAGCGACGAGCTATGAGTGTGAGGGGACGTCTACCCACTTCGAGAGGGATGTTGGAAGGTTGAGAGAATTACTCGATGAGAGTGCGTCGGACGAGGACGTGAGAGAGATTGATTGGGTTTCTAGATTCGAGGAACTACCTCTGAGGGATACACATATGGCTCCTTCCAGTGAAAAATTTCCAACCCTCGAATTAAAGAAACTCCCCTCCCATATCAAATATGCATACCTAGGAGAGGATGAGACATTTCCTGTTGTTATCTCCTCTAGCCTAGACGAAGGGCAGGAGGGCAAATTGATGAGAATTCTGAGGAAGCACCAGGGTGCTTTTGGTTGGTGTATAGCTGATTTGAAGGGGATAAGTCCTTTGATTTGCACCCACAAGATTCATCTCGAAGAGGATGTCAAGCCCTCTAGAGAAATGCAAAGAAGACTGAATCCCAATATGAAAGAAGTTGTGAGAACCGAGATCATCAAACTATTGGATGCCGGGATTATCTACCCAATCTTGGATAGCAAATGGGTGAGCCCTATTCAAGTCGTCCTGAAGAAGTCGGGTATAACTGTGATTGAGAATACCAAGGGAGAGCTTGTTCCCCAACGCACCACCACCGGTTGGCGTGTTTGCATTGATTACCGGAAACTCAATGCGGGAACAAGAAAAGACCATTTCCCCTTGCCATTCATCGATCAAATGCTTGAGAGAGTTGCGGGCCACCCTTATTATTGTTTCCTTGATGGTTAATCCGGATATAACCAAATTGAGGTAGATGTACTTGACCAAGAGAAGACGAGTTTCACTTGCCCTTTTGGTACGTTTGCCTACAAACGTATGCCATTTGGCTCGTGTAATGCACCCGCGACCTTTCAAAGGTGCATGTTGAGCTTATTTAGCGACATGGTCGAGAGAGGACTCGAGGTGTTCATGGACGATTTCAGCGTTTTTGGCACCTCTTTCGATCATTGTTTAGAAAAATTGGAAAAAGTACTTACCCGGTGTGTGGACAAGAACTTAGTGCTGAATTGGGAGAAGTGCCATTTCATGGTCACTGAGGGAATAGTTCTTGGTCACATAGTATCATCCAAGGGCATAGAAGTTGATAGGGCTAAGATAGATGTCATAGCTGACCTTCCCCCACCGAGATCGCTTAAAGACATGCGCTCATTCTTGGGTCACGTCGGGTTTTATCGAAGGTTCATTAAGGACTTTAGCGCTATCGCTAGACCCTTAACCAACCTTCTCATGAAGGATAACCCGTTTGAGTGGACCGAGGCATGCCAAAGCTCCTTTGATAAATTAAAGAACATGCTCGTGTCCGCTCCCATCATGCAAGTTCCGGATTGGTCCCTACCGTTCGAACTTATGTGTGATGCAAGCGATTACGCAATTGGGGCCGTTTTGGGCCAACGTAAAGATAAGAAAGCTCATGTCATCTACTACGCTAGTCGGACCCTTGCCGGACCTCAACTCAACTACTCTACCACGGAGAAGGAGTTGCTAGCGGTAGTCTTTGCCCTTGATAAGTTCAGATCGTATCTCATTGGTTCTCCTATCACTGTCTTCACCGACCACGCGGCTTTAAAATATCTACTCGCGAAGAAAGACGCCAAGCCGCGCCTCATAAGGTGGATCCTACTCCTACAAGAGTTTAATCTCTCCATCAAAGACAAGAAAGGAGTAGAAAACGTCGTGGCCGGCCACTTATCTCGGCTCTCGTCCGACGTACCTAGTGATCCCATACCCATAGACGAGCACTTTCCGGATGAGCAACTATTTGCCACCTCTTCCTATCCCTCGTTTGCGGACATAGTAAACTATCTAGTCACGGGAGCCGTCCCTCCCGATTGGACACCGCAAGATAAGAAGAGGTTTCTTAATTGGTCGCGCATGTTATTTTACGATGATCCCTTCCTTTTTAAATATTGCGCCGACCAAATCATCCGACGATGTGTACCGGATGACGAGATTCCAAAGGTCATCCAGTTTTGTCATTCGGAAGCATGTGGAGGCCACTTCTCAGCGAAAAAGACGGTCGCTAAAATTCTGCAATGCGGCCTCTATTGGCCCACAATCTTTCGGGATGCAAATGACGCGTGCAAGTCATGTAATAGGTGCCAACGAATGGGAGCCATTTCTCGACGCGACATGATGTCCCTTACCCCCATACTCATCATTGAGATATTCGATTGTTGGGGTATTGACTTCATGGGTCCCTTCCCCCCATCCTTTGGTTTCCTATACATCCTAGTCGCGGTAGACTACGTTTCTAAATGGGTAGAAGCTATAGCTACTAGGACTAATGACAACAAAGTGGTGATAAAGTTTCTACAGGAACACATACTTTCTCGCTTCGGAGCACCGAAAGCGATAATTAGCGATAATGGCACGCACTTTTGCAATAGGCCATTTGAGAAGCTCATGAGAAAGTATGGGGTCGTCCACAAGGTTGGGATGACATATCGCCCACAAACGAATGGGTAGGCCGAGCTAGCGAATCGGGAGATCAAGAACATTCTTGAAAAGACCGTCAATCCTACCCGGAAAGATTGGTCCCTTAGATTGACCGATGCACTTTGGGCATATCGTACCGCGTTTAAAAATCAACTTGGAATGTCTCCTTTCCGTTTTGTGTATGGCAAACCTTGTCATCTCCCTGTTGAGCTCGAACACAAAGCATATTGGGCAATTAAGCAATTGAACTATGCCTTGGATAAGGCCGGTGAAGCCCGTAAGCTACAATTGATTGAGTTAGAAGAACTACGCAACGATGCGTATGAGAATGCTAAAATTTCAAAGGAGAGGATGAAACTTGCTCATGATAGCATCATTCGACGAAAAGAGTTTCATCCCGGGCAAAAAGTTCTTCTATACAACTCTCGGCTCCACCTCTTTCCAGGCAAGCTGCGGTCACGATGGTCTGGCCCGTTCATCGTAAAGAACGTTTTTCCCCATGGAGCTGTTGAACTAAACGATTTAAAAGGGGAAAACACGTTCAAGGTAAATGGACAACGCCTAAAGCCATACCTAGAGGCATTTGTGGATGAGGTCGACACGATTTGGTTGTCGGACCCTGTTTACGGGGTCAATTGAGCTAAGCGAGTGAGGTCATCGCACCCCCGACGCGTATGGGGTGATTTTGTGTGTAAAATAGTCGTGTGTAAATAGGTTAGTTAGGAGTCCGGAGCCTGCGTTGCATGAGAGATAGGTTAGCACGTTTTTCGAGAGTGCTAGTACGCTTTTCGAGGTCGTATTCGAGGAAGTTTTTGAGAGCCCGAGGGTCTAGAAGGTTTTTAGGGGCATTATGCACAAGTTAGGGGATGAGAGAGCACTTAGAAATGGAGAGAAGAGTGAATTTCAGCGATTGGACCAGCCTGGTACCCCCGAACCGGTTCGGAGGGGCGAACCGGTTCGTTGTACCCCCGAACCGGTTCGCATGTACCTGTCAGGTTCTTCTCCCCTTTTCTCCAAGTTCATTCCCTTTCCCTCCATTCTTTTCCCCTTCTTCCCCCTTCATTTTTCTTCCCTCCTTCCCAAATTCATCCCAATTCATTCCCTCCACCCTCTCCTTCCCAACCTTTCATATTTCCCACCAAAAACACACCCCTTCACACCTATAAATACATCCCACCCCTCCTCCATTTTTCACACCAAAACATTCTCCCTCACTCTCTTCTCTCCCATATTTTCTCCCATAATTTCTCCCTCTCTCTCCCTCTTTTCCATCAAAATGCCGCGCCGCCCCGCTCCCCGCCCAAAGAAATATGATGAGACCACCATACTTGATGACCCGGGCAGGGGGGTATTCCGATGCGTCCAAGAACGCCATTGGTCCGAGATCTACTTCTCCTCCATGCGCGCCATTCACATCGAGCGCTTCGTGGATTGGAACACCCTTCCGGGCGAAGTCACCGCCCTTTTTGATCGCCGTGGGTGGTGCTCTTTCCTCGCCCCTACGTGCAATAACATTTTTGATACCGCCATTCGTCAATTCTATGCGACCTTGGTTCGCAAATCTTCCAAACTTCACGAGGCTTATCTCGACGGTATCACTATTCCCTTCTCGGCAGCTCTTATTGCACGCAAAATGCGTGCCAAAGGGGTGATCCTCCCCGTGCCCTTTCAATACCCCAACAATGGTTCCCCACACACAAAAGACGAATGCGTTGCCCGCATGGCACCCGGGGCGGAATGGACACGCAAAACCTTCCCCATTGGTGGATTGCCGCCATGGTCCGCTTCACTCACATCATTGTTTGTGGTGCCATCCACCAAACCACCAATGACTCGGTGGTCCGGTCCCGTCACGCCAATTTCCTCTACTATTTTTTGGACCCCGAGAGCACCATCAACCTTGCCCAAGTCTTCTACGCGGATATCCTCAATGCCGCCTATGACGAAACTGGCAAGGTGGCACTCCCATACGCCCGTTTCATTACGGAGCTCTTGATGGATGCGGGAGTGGATGAACCCGGAAACCAAATTCGACTTCCTCGCCCCGTAGGCGGCACGTCCACAACTCGAAGTGAGCACCAAATGCGCGTGGCTCACCCCGACCGTCCTATTCACGAGGAGGACGTGGCCGAGGAAGCTCCCGATGATGGATGTAGACGAGGAAGAAATTGAGGATGATGAGGAGGATTCCGATTTCGAGCCCCCGGGGGCAAACTTCGATAGGCGCCTTTCAGCGGTTGAGTCCCGTCTCGACGGGTTCATCAACCAATACAATCAAGATCAAGCGGCTTATCGGAGGGACACCCGGATGATGTATCAACTCCAAGTCCACCTTCACCAGCTCAACTTTGGTGGTCCTCCTCCCCCCTTCTTTTATGACCCATATGACCCGAATGCACCGAGCTCCTCCCACCCACCTCCCCCATGAGCTTTTATTGTCTTTATCTTTTGGTTTAATTGTTAGTGGTGGTAGGGCTTTCACATTGTTCACAGTTGTTTTTTTTCTTTTTTTTTATGTAACACAGGCTTCTATTTGTTATTATACAATCTTGCATTTTTTTATATTTGTTTGTTTTATTTTTCCGCACTTTTTATTCGCCTTAAGTTAGATTTTAGTCCTTTTTGCTTGAGGACAATGCAAAAGTCTAAGTTAGGGGGGGTCACAAGTGCGTATTTCTAAAACTTCACAAATTTTCAAAAATGCCCAAAATTTCCAAAAAAATCATAAAATTTTGAAAAATCCAAAAATATTTTTGTTCAAAATAAATAAAAATTGGAATTCAAATTTTTCAAAAATATCATTAAAAGTCAAATTGGAGTCTCAAATTGTAAATATCCAACATACACAAAGCCGAAATTGACCAAAGATGGAAATTGAGCGAAAATTGACGACTTAACGAATAAATGTGGAGATTAACAAACCCGGTGAGATTCGAGCCTATCACGTTTTGCGAGATTTTAAATCAATCCGAGTTAATTGTTAACTCAAAGTTCTTTTTAGCGCTTAATAAGTTGTCAAGGATCTCAATCCTTTCATTTTGATCGGTTTTGAAAAATGTGTGCAATGTTGCCTTGAAAATCGTGCCAAATTAGTCTCTAAACTTAAATTCACCTCGAAACGCATATGGTAACGCAATTGGCATTTTGGACAATGAAGTAGGCCCTCGTTTGTCACCCCAAAAATATTGGCCAGAAAAAGTAGCGAAAAATTACCCTTTGCAACCCAAATTGAGCCAAATAATTTTCCCTTTCGTTGGACAACCCGAAAAACCCAAAATAGCCCGGAATTGCGAAAAATGAAAAAATTCAGAATTTAAGTCCGAAAGTTGCAACAAAAAGGGGCAAGAAAAAAAAAATAGAAGAATGCTCAACAAAAATAGCAAGAAAAAAAATAATAGAAAAAGAAGAAAAAAATGAGCAATAGCCCGGAAAATGCACAAATGGACATCACGAATGACTTTTCCAATTCCAACCTTCCATACCGCCTTTATTTTACCCAATGCAACATTTAACCCGAAAAAGTCCTAACCGAGTCCAAATTGCAAAAATTGAGTACCGCGTGGAGAGCTAATACACCAAAAGATAATATAAGAGGTTAAATGCGCGAAATAGAGGCGATGTTCCCGTTTTTAAAACCGTAATCCGTTGAAGAGATCCCTTCACCATAAAATTTCCGTCTTTCTAATTGCATGCGTGTATTTGCTTCCATTACATTTACTCCTTATATCGCGCATGCCGAGAGAATAGCCATAATCCGAGAGATTCGTTTGTGAGTGCATTCCGTGAGAAATTGAAATCAAAACGAATTTTCGGATAAGTAACGTAATGATCAATCGATGGAAATTGGCGGTTATATTTCTGGCTTCGCACACACACACTACGGTTTGAGACTCGTAAATATGACTTGATGATGACTATTTTCTGGAAAAGTTTGAATTGCAAAATTTTTGCATATTTTGAATTTTCTTTGAGTCGAATTTTGTGGGTATATTCACTGCAAACCCTCACGAGACACAACTCGTCCTACTAGGGTAACCTAGAGGTTTAAAGGCTTGTTGCATACGCTAAATGCAATCGCTTGCCCGCGAAAGTGGTCTTCTATCCCAATAAAGTCCTTGAAGTGTCCTTAACTCTTACTCTCATTCTTTTACATTGCTCGGGACGCGCAAAGTTCTAAGTTAGGGGGGTTTGATTGGGCATAAATATTGTATATTTATCCCCCTAATTTCAGTACTTTTGTGAACCCGAATGATGTAACATATATGGATTTGATTCACTTTTATGCTTCTAACCTTCTTGGCGAGTATTGCGTGTTTCGTGCTTCTCCTATTGGTTTTACAGGTTAACTAGGCAAGCAGTGCAAAGGAGGAAACAAGACTGTGCAAGAAAAGCTAAGAAGGTAAGTTCAAGGGCAGGTCGGTAATTTTGCAGCCCAATCCGGAAGAAGAAGTCAACTGGGAAGTTGAAGAGCTCGGAATAACGAGAACACTGGAAGAAACGTCACCCAAATCCGAGCTACGGTTGAAAAGTTATGCTCAGTTGAAGTTAAAGAAAAATCCAAGAAAAGAAGAGAAAAACCAGGAAAAAATCTAAGTGTTAAGAGCAAGGCCAGGCTGGTACATGCGAACCCCACCCCGAACCGGTTCGGAGGGGCGAACCGGTTCGCTGTACCTCCGAACCGGTTCGCATGTACCTGACGCGCGAATTTTGTCTTTCATTTTGATTGGTCTCCAAGTGTCCTAATAGGTTTAAAAGACTCCAAACTTGTGGAAAACGGGGGCATTAACCTAGGAGAAGCTTTTAGGGTTATTTTTAGAGAGTTTTTGAGAGAACAAAAGGAGAGAAATATCTAGGAACATCAAGGGCACAAATTACTTCAAGAATTCATTGTTTCGGGTTTGTTTTTACCAGTTTTAATTCAAAATTCTTGTTCCTTATTATTGTTCTTGCATGCTTAGTTTTCCTAATTGATTCAACTTATTTTTGCATTCATAATACGTAGTTACATGTTTCTAGTCAGTTTCATCATGAATTCCTACACATGCAACGTCATTATTTCATGCATTAGTCAATTTAACATGTCCGGCTAGGTTTTTCAAGGTTGGGATGCATGAACCCAACCTGATGTGTTAGTGCATGTGTGTAACGTCGATCCGCTGAATTTAATGATTAATTTAAATCGTATCGCGTAATTTCATAAGAATTATAGATCTTTATATCTCGTTTGCCTATGGGTACTCGTGATGATTTAGAGTACAATTTGAGTGTAATTACCGCGATGCCGATTTACTCATCCTTAGATTAGGTATGACGCGGGCTTGAACCTCGTATACATAATGCTTGGGAGTACTAAATTCCGGGTTTGAATTAATCGGATAAATTTATGATTGACGTTGTCACTGCATTACACTAGGGTTGGGGGATTGTATTCCCATCCTGTTTTCTTATCATTTAGTTAAAAGTTTCAATTTAATCCTTCATTCTTAATCTAGATAATTTAGTTAGTTGCATATTTCATCATAATTCCATAATTGCATTTAGTTTAACCAATCCCAAAAAGCCAAATCAATCTTTTTCTTTTCTTCTTAGAGTCATCGCTAGGATTCTTCAATCTTATCCCGTCGTCACAACTCCGTTGTCCTTTTTCCCTGAGGATCGATACCCGACTTGTCGGATTATTACTTGAACGACAGGCTTGCACTTGAGCCTAGAGAGTACACACCTTAGAGACACATTCTGAGTCGTGTCAAGTTTTTGGCGCCGTTGCCGGGGAATTAGGTAGACTTAGGATTAGATCGAGATAATCCAAAACTTTGACCAAAAATTCAAAAATCCAAAAAAAAAAAAAAAAAAAAAAACACAAAAAGATTCACCATCATCTCTCCTGAACTTAATGCAAAATTCTGAAACCACTCCCACACCCCATAATACTCCAACCAGCATTCACGAAAATCCACTTGTTGAGTATAATCCTGATAGTCCCCACACTCCACAAGCCCCACAATTCTGGATCCCACCTCCCACACCGTCACACTCAATCTCTAGCAACACTCCCTTCTCCTTCGTAGGACACACGTCGTGCACACCCAGTGAGAACGCCGAATCGTCGAGTGAGAGAGAGATGTCGCAGCACAGTAATGCAACTACCGGTGAGGAAGAGCCTCCGTACCGCCCGTTGAGAGAATTCTTATATCCCGAGCGCACTGTCACTCCGGGATGCATTATACTCCCGTATAATGCCGGGCAGTTCCGATTCAAAAATGGGATGATCCAGATGCTACCACACTATCACGGTATGGATTCAGAGAAGGCATACCTACATATACGGGAATTTGAGGACGTGTGTGATACCCTCAACGATCAAACTTGCACACAGGAGGTGATTCGCCTCAAACTCTTCCCGTTCTCGTTAAAAGATAAAGCCAAGACCTGGCTTTGGTCTTTACCTTCGAGTTCGATTCCATCCTGGAACGAGTTACAATCCAGATTTCTCAAGAAGTTCTTTCCACCACATCGAACAATCTTCATAAAGGCTCAGATTCAATCGTTCAGGCAATTGGATAATGAGCCATTCCATCGATGTTATGAGTGTTTCAATGAGTTAACTGCTTCATGCCCCCATCATGGATTTGATATAGCCCAAATCATTTCCTTCCTCTATAATGGGTTGAACCTTAACTCCAAGCAACTCATTGAAACCATGGGTAGTGGTCCGTTTATGGAGCTAGATTGCCACGATGCTGAGCTTCACCTGAGGTATGTCGCCGAGACTACCCAATCCTGGGATATTTCTGATCCTAATGCTCAGAATCGAAATCGTCAAGCGACCACCACTCCATCGGCGTCCGACCTACACCAAATAGATAAGACCTCTATGTCGGACTGTCGGTTGGACTCCCTTGAGAAAGGATTTCGAGATTTATGCGAGGTAGTAGGATCTATCAAGAATCCTGTGCCATGTGTTTGAGCTATGAAAAGCTGAACTGAAGAAAAGACTTGTGAGCTTGAGAAACTTAATGGGTATCTTTCAATGGTGAAACATCTCCTCTCAGGGGGAGAGCTGGTTCACCACCAGAGTGCCTAGTGAGGTCAAGTTGTACAAAGAAAGAGATGTCTTCTCGTTCCCACAGATGGCCCCAAACTGATGATGCTGAAATCTAGCACCACCTGATAAGTGATGATGAGCTCAAACAGTAATAACCATGGAAGCCATAGAGATGTATATGTATAAGTGTGTAAGTGTGTATAAGGAGATGAGTATAAGAGGAATAAGATAATGATGTATAGTGGTTCAGCCAATTAGGCCTACATCCACTGTGAGTGTGTGATCCACTAAGTATGGGCACTAATGGCCTTGGATACAATGCACATAAGCTCACTTTCCCTCTCTATTGTGTGTATAAGCAGAGTTTTTGCTAGGGTTACAATTATCGATCCTCCCCTATAGGGTTGTAGGTGACAAGTATATATAGGTCTTGGGGGGTGTAATGTACCCCCAAGTATGCATGGTGCATGTGAATGATGATCTAGCCAATATCCTATTGACACATGTAGATGCCAAATGATGACATAATATTCCCTCACGTGAGGGGGTGATATGGTTATAACGGTCTTCCACGTGCCATGTGAGCCACATGCGCACTGTTCCAGGCGTCTCCCAAACCACGTGCTATGATGATGTCACCCTCGGCCTATGATATGAGGCCGAGGGAAAAGTTCCTTCTGGTAGTGAGTATGGCCTAATTTAGGCCTCATACTGTCATACCCTTGGGGGATCGTCCGAGCCTGGTGAGGGGTCGGCCCCTTGAAGATCCGTCTGAGCCTGGTGGAGGGTCGGCCCCTTGAAGGGTCGTCTGAGCCTGATGGGGGGTCGGCCCTTAAAGGGTCGTCTGAGCCTGGTGGAGGGTAGGCCCCTTGAAGGGTCGTCTGGACCATAATGAGGGGTCGGCCCCTTAGAGGGTCGTTTGGGCCTGATGAGGGGTCGGCCCCTTGAAGGGTCGCCTGGACCATGATGAGGGGTTGACCCCTTGGAGGGTCGTCGGGGCCACGATGAGGGGTCACGAGACCATCTTGGACGCGCCTATGTTGGAGGGTGCCCTCGGCCTAGCCGAGGGTATATATGGGTATATCAAGACTGATTCTCTCCCGTCAAATCCAAAGGAACCCACATCTGAGGTTCCCACTCCCGTTGAATCCAAAATAATGCCCGAGTCTACACCTATTGAGCTTCACCATTGTGTTGCTGATGAATCAATTTATCCTAGGTTAGCTCCGACTACGAGTGTTCATCATTTTCTCGAGATAGAATTCGTGATAGTTCCTAACTATCCGGATATGGATCCTGTTCCACCATGCTTGGCTCTTCTTGAGCCCATTATTTCTAGTGATTCCTCTATCTTCGATCTTGGTGCCTCTTCGTACCCACCCACTACTTTCACCGATGCTACTCTTATGGAGAAGTTGACCACTCCATCTTTAGAAACCACACTCCCTTGTGACTATTCCCTTACTCCTCCCAATGAGTGTGTGTCTCCCACGCTTGAGTTAGATCATCTTCCTCCATCATTTATCCAACCAAACCCACCGTTGTCCCATCACCTAGTTTGGATCTTGATTTTACACATTTCAAGTTTTCATATATATTTTTAGATCCTCACCTAAAACCATCCCCCACCCATGAGAGTATTTGTGGTGATACTCTCCATTTTCATGACACCGAGCTTGTTATTCCATACTCGCCACTCTCTTGTGGCATTTATTTTTTCCCAAAACAGCTCCCTGGTGTGTCACGACGCGACCATTATCATCGCCCATTTATAGAATGGTCGTGTGATTTCTCTGAGGCCAAAACCATTCCATTTACTAAACCCGTTTGCCTTCCCATACAACTTGAGCACCATTCTTATAGGGCCCGAGTTGCCCTCACCTTTAATCTCAACAAGGCTTGTGGCCGATACCTCTTCACCATTTCCACCCTTACCCTTTCCATAATACCCACCCACCCATGGTCCACTGATGCTTTGCATCGCGTGATGCACTTTGTCATACAAGAGCATTGACCCGTTTTAGCCTTTATCTAGCAAGACTGAAGCTTCAGTGTTATTTGGGGGTGATCGTCATCACCCATTCTTCTATCGCCCTGCGCTTTCCTAATTCCTATCTTTAGGGTGAGATTCCATCGGTATGGCTGAAGAAATTAAACTTAGCGCTATCTAGAGGCAGCCCGCATTTCTTGTACTAGACTCATCCTGTTTGGGGGAAGTTTTTCGCATCACCCTATGCTTTATCATGCTTATAGACTTGTACCAATTTTTTTATCTTGTCACTTCTCATTAAGGTTTCATTTTGGCTTCATTTGTTCACTTCATGAGCGGTTGATTCTGTTAATCTCTTTCCTACCTTATGCTCTCAATTTTAAAAATCATTTTGCTTAACATCAAGGACGATGTTCCTTTTTGTTTGGGGGTGGGGAATTTATCAAAATCGTACCTCTTTTAAAAATTTTGATTTCTAAGCCTGATTTTTAAAATTCTGTGCAGTTTCTTTCATCTCACTCATTGAATTTTCAATCATTCATCTTTCAAAGTCTTGGAATTAAGATAGAGAATATTCCTTTTATAAATAGCTTATGTAATACGTTCCAAGGCATTTTGCACTATGAATTCCTAGACTCAATAAAAATTGCGCACTTATCACGTCATTACGTTTAGAGTTGAGGAGTAATATAATTCCTAAGAGAACCTTAAGGTTCACTAGTAGAGACTTTAGCTTATGAGATTTGCGCCTTTCACCCTTTCAGAGTGTTTTACGCAATCTCCGAGTCATAAGTTGATTCAACTTCTTTTGGGTTCGCACTTAGATCGTTGTATGATCTCATTATCTTTCATAAAATTTTGGCTTGATCACTGAGAATGACATCTTTTTCGAGTTGTAAGAAACATGTGTCTTTAAATTTGTCCCAATCACTAGGATTTTCTTCCATACGCCTACCACTTTTCCCCCATATCATATTCCCATCCCTTTCACCCATTTTTACAATATTCTACCCTATTCACACATATTCCCCACACCCTCACCTATCATCTCCATTTATATTCCATCCATCATTTTTTTGAGAAAAAGAGTGTTGATTCCAAATGTTAAATGTCTTCAGTGTTGAGAGTATCAAAAAAAAGAAAATAGAAAAAAATAGAAAAATAGCAAATTAGGGAAAAAAGAAAAAAGAAAAGAAAAATCGAAAAAAAAAACAGAGAAAAAGAGAGAAAAGAAAATAAAGAGAGTTTGTAGTTAGTAATAAAGACATTTGTGCCTAAAGTGTATACACTCTTCTTTCGCGTCGATTTCGCATCCATCTTTTACCCATCGCATATCCGTCACTCATCATTCATCCATCCATCACCATCCTACCTCATATCATATTCATCCTCATTTTATTTCCCCCTCACCCATTTACATCCATATTTCTCCTAGGTGTTCGGGCGAATGAAAGTCAACGTGGTGAATAACTCGACGTTCTCACTATAGTGATTAGCATTTCTTTCATGAGATCACTTTTCTTTATAATTGTTCGTTCTTTCTTATGTGTTTGTGAGACGTTTGAACTTGATTACATTTACTCACCTCCTCACACACAAGAGTGATACACTAACCCTAATCTCGAGAGTTCGATTGAGAGAATTATATCTAGTGAGATTTTGAAGTTGAAGCGTTGATTTCGAAAAGGCAATCTAAGAATTACTCTAGTGATACTCGACCCGTTTTGACGAATTCACACTACACACGTTGAGTTCTAGGAAGGATGTGCTTTGTGTATTTACATAGCTAATCTTTTTACACATTCTAGCTTGTATTTCTCAAATTATTTCTCTCATGATGGATTGTGCGATTATTCTACATCTAATAAGAGATTGACTGCCTTTCAATAAATTTTTGCAAATAAGAATTTTGTGGGTATATTCCCTGCAAACCCTCACGAGACACAACTCGTCCTATAGGGAAACCTATAGGTTTAAAGGCTTGTCGGACATGCTAAGTGCAATCGCAAGTGCCCGCGAAAGTGGTGCACTTTTGGTTTCTTATCTTTCTCTTTCTCTATCTTATTGCTCGAGGACTAGAAACGCCCTGTTTGGGGGTGGTGTGATAAGAACCCAAAACTGTACATTTTATATCCCGAATAGATGTACTTTAGTTGCTAATTCTCGGCAATTTGGGTCTTCTGGGCTTAAATATTTATCTTGTAGGTCAAATGTTCGTTTGCGGTGTCAAAAGCTATATATAGAAGCAAATGCGCATTTAATGGAGCTAAACACCTTATCCCGTAACCCTAACCTACCCTAACCTAGCCTAAACTCTGTCCCGGGCCGTGTGTGTTTGATTTGTTCCCTTTCGTATTTTGTTAGATTTTTAGTTGAGTCATTTTTATTTTTAAGGTTTATTTTAGATTTATTTAGTATTTTCTAGATTTTATTCTCTAATTTTTCTATTTTATTTTTATTATTTTATCATTATTTTTATTAGTTTTTAGTTTTTGTTAGGATTAGATTTTTTTTAGGATTTCATTTAATTTTTGGTTTTATTTGATTTTACATTTATTTAGGATTTTAGTTTTAGTTTTATTAGATTTTATTTTTATTTTTATTTCTTTTTAGTTTCATTTTTAATTGAGTCTTTATTTTATTTTATTTTTTTAGAATAGGATTTTATTTTTAGATTTTAATTTTAATTAGTTAGTATTATATTTTTTTAGGTGTCCAAATTAAACTCACACACACATAACCCATAAACCCTACACACATAAACCCACTCACACCTTAATTTCCTACCCCACAAATACACCCAAAATCTTCCTCAACCTCACCTAAATTCCTACACCCTCACACACACAACCCCTCTTCCCCATCTTCTTCCTCCCACCACACTCTCTCTCATACCCCACCATAACCAAATCCTTCACTCTCTTTCCTCCATAACCAATACCACCAAAGCAACCACATCTGAACTCGCAACCGAAAGCTCCGATTATCGGTGACGATCCTCCAGCAAACCACCTACCCCAAGCGGAAACCGTGACCCCTTCCCCTGCCTCCCGTCGGCGTTAAAGCTGACCTCAACTCCGACCCCCTGCTCGCGAATCCAACCCCCTACAAACCCATACCTAACTCCGATCGGAGTTGCCACGAACATGTCCGAGACCCATCTATGGGTCCACCTGCTATCAACCCGATCTCATCGCAACCTCAAACCCCATACCCAATTTTGATCCAACCCGCGGGCACTTCCCACCTCAATTCCGAGACCCATTTCTCCAAAGCTTACCACAATTTCACCTGTTAACAAAACAAAGCCAAGCCAAACAATAAACATCACATGTCTTTTAACTCTTTTAATCCCTTTACCCATTATACCCCCTACTAACCATTTGCCTAATGTCTTACCATTATACCCTCTAAACCAAATTAGATTTTGTCACCCAAATTCCCTCACCCATATACCTTCCTTACCTCACACCTTTTCCCTGCACATGTGCACTTCCATTACCTAATTTACCCCCATGTGCACACACTCCATGCATTTACACTCCCCAATACCCAACCAAACCCCTAGCTCCATGCCTATTATAAAAGGAAGATGGAAGACCCCATTTGATAATCATCATGAAATAGGAAGAGAATTCTAGAGATATTTAGAGATAGTTTAGTGTAGAAAATAAATTAGGATAAACACCATTTTGTAAATAGTTTTAGTTTTATTTTTTTAAGAGATTTGTGAGGAGAAATTTTGTATGAGATTTAATTGAGTGGGTATTATTGCAAATCACTTGGATGCTCAATTGGAGGGATGTAAATTTAAAATTGGAGGATTGGAGTTAATTAAATACAAGAGATTTGTTTGATTGTTCTTATGTTTTCTCTTTTATATTAAATGCCTATTGATTATTTGATTATCATGCTTTATATTATGTTAGGCTAAATCCCCTTTCAAGGGATGGGGGGAAACTTTTATTTGATGTTATTTTAGTTTAATTAATTTGATTACTTGAAAATTCCCTTTGAACAATAATTTTGATCCCTCACCCTTAAATTTACGTCTCGAGAGAGGGTAAATGATTTTCGAGAGAAAATCAAAATTCTACGTTATAATAGCCATTTTTTATTCGAACTAGAGATATGGGTTTCTTAAGTGGGGTATTATTACTTTAATTTCAACTCTAAATTTATTTTATAAGATTTACATAAATTTTAATTGATCGATCCTAGCGGGTGATTAATTAAAAGGAGTGTAGATCTGTTTTGTAGAGTTGTGGGGTGTTAAACTTAATTTTCTAAAAGGCTACGATTAAAATTACATTTGCAACGGAGTTGATTTGTAATTTTGATATTAATTTGGGAGAATTCAATTAATTAGTTAAAATAGCTAAAATTTGTGGTGTAATCCCACTTCTTGATTGTTCTCACATTTATTTGCCTCATTTATCTATTATTTTTGTGTTAGACTTTATTTTTCAATTTAGTCACTTTTTTGTTTGTAATTTGATCTTCCATATAGTTTAGTGTTATTTCACCTTACCTCACCTAATTGTTTAAATATTTGAAAAGCTAAAAAAAATTAGAAAAAGCAAAAGCCCAAAAAAGAAAATAAATTGAATTACAAATGAGTTTGTCTCTAGCTTACCCGCTTGATGTGGATTGATACCCTTACTTATCTCTACACTTGCGATTGTTATATTTTGTAGGTATTTGAGGATTTTGATTAGAGGTTCTTTTCAAGCAACGACGAAAAATACACCGAAAAGTCAACAATATCAAATGGCATCGTTAACGGGGAAATAAAAAGTTTTATGTCACCCATGTTGCACCGTCCTCATGCGCTAGATCTGGAGGAGCTGGGTTTGATAGAGGAGGTTCTTCGATAAGAGGTATATCTTTTCCTGTTCCTCTCTTTCTTTCTTTTCTGTTTTGATCCTTTGCGCTTTGATACTGATTTTTCCTTTTACTTGCAGCAAGTACGGGTGTCGACTACTTGGCTGAGGGATATTAGAGACTGGATATCTTCGACGACTACCCATATTCGTGATGCGATCCCGGTTCCTTCTTTCTTGGTTCCATCTGCTTCATCCAAGGAGGACTCTGGCTCGGGTAGTGGTGGTGCATCGTCTCGCCATAGGGGAAAGAGAGCGCGTCGTTGGGGTGGAAGCTCTGAGAGAGAGAGAGAGAGAGAGAGAGAGAGAGAGAGAGAGATAGAGAGAGAGAGAGAGAGAGAGAGAGAATGTGGGTTCGGGTTGGGTCCCATTATTTTTTTATTTTCTTTATTTCTTGCAAAATTTTATGTAACACAGAAGAATATATATATGCAATGCAATGGGATTTTTTATTAACTTTTGTTAATGGTGAATGCATGCACATGCGCTTTTACTTTGTTGCTGATATCGTAAAAAGAGAATTTTTGGGATTTTGGAGGAATGTTTTGAAAACGAGAAATTATATAGGGGTGGAAGAGGATTTTTGAAATTCTGTTGAGAATATCAATTTATTTTTTTGGAGCTTTTGATTTTGACAAAAGTGGAAAAAGTAAAATTTCCAAAAATAGGGGGTTGTCGATCAGCAAGCCCCTTGTCCTGCCTATCGGCAATCAAGTCCAGTCCCATAAATTCAAAGCTTTGATTAGTGCCCTCTTCAACTTCTTGTACTTTTTCGGGTAGGATTTCCTCTGATTTCTGCAGGGGTCATGTCCTTTATTAGGGTTTTCAAGTATAAAAAGGGGTAAGGGTGTAGTGTTTTCATCACACCTTCACATTCTTACTTACTTGCTTACTATTTCTTAGTCTTGTAAGATGGCTCTCCCTGGTAGCATTGAGTTTGCTAACTACCTCGAAGCCTTGGAAGTAATGTGCTCTTATAATGTGGACTATGATGCTTTCAATATGCGTCGAGTTTCTTTGTGGCGCAACCAACCCATTGAGTGGAACATGTTGATGGCTGCGGTACAATTTTGGTTCCCCGAAGACCATGTTTTTATCTTTGGGTTGGATGAAGTTTGTCCTACCTACGGGGAATTTTCTACCATTCTGGGGATAAATCCTAGTTTTGCTGCAGATCTTCCTGAGTTTTCCTGTTGTCCTAGGGATTTGTTGGCCGGGATTCTTCCCATTTCGCCTTCGGCGTCCAGACCATTGGTTGCTGGGGGAATGATCTCCCTTTCGGTGGTGTTACATTCTATGAATTTACAGGAGGCTGGGGATGATGGATACGCCGGAGCCGTTGTTCTGGGCTTAGTATCAAAATTTCTACTGGTGACTGGGGAACTGCTGGTGGACCCATCACTTGCAGCTATTATTTCTTGGATGTCATACCGTCGTAATCCTATGGCGATGATACTGGGGGAGACTTTGAATGACCTGGATACCTGGCGAGAAGGTCGTTCTGACTTTCTGAGGGGTAGCCCCGTGATGCTGTTCATGTGGTTGTCAGAGAGACTCCGCCTGGTGACTCCTTCGAAATACCCTTTGTCAATTGTACCCAACTTTTTTTCGCACTATTTCATCAACGTTGGCTTAGACATCGAGAGTTGGGAAAACTGGTTTATGGATGGGGCTCTAAATCTGTGATGGTATGTACCTTGGTGGGGACAGTTGTTTCTTATTCTAGAGCTGGAAGAATACCCATATGTCTGGCTTGTTGGTCTCAGACAGACCTATTTTTATTTCCATTGGCGGCTTCTGCGTCAATTTGGCTGCGAGCAGGTCGTGCCACCTCGGACACTAGACTTATTTCCAGTAGAGGATTTGACTGAGCGTTTGTGCATGTGGCTTGGCTCTATGTGGGAGAATCAACATCCATCGACCCGCCCATCTCAGTCTGTTAGGAGATTTTGGCATATCCCATGGATTATATGAAGTGGTTGTGGAGGAGAGTGGTCAGCAAGATATTGGCAGTGGATACTGGACACAGGTGTCTTGTCTTATTTAATACCATGGAGGGAGGTGTTGTGGTTTTTCTGAAGCTGGTTCGGGATTATCGGTCCATGGAATACCTGCGGCACTCTGTTCAGTCAGGGGAAGCTTGGCGACCCTAGGATGCAGATGATGATGACAGAACGGGCTCTTCTGGTAGCTGTGGATAGGGCTCTTGGAGAGTTTATAATGGGGAATAAATGTGGTGATTTTATTTTGGCTTTTTTAGGAAGGTAGGGGGAAAGGAGTTTATCCGTTCCTTTTTCCCATGTAATTTGTACCGTAATTTCTTATTAGTCAAATAAATAAGTTTTTGATCATCCAGTTATTTCTCTTCATGAGTTTTGTGTTTCTGAATTATCTATACCGATTGCTAAGGCATACATAATCATTTTGTCCAAGTATATGTTAGAATGGACTGTCGTTCTCGGAGATAAGAAAAGAATAGTATTTTGTGAAAAAGAAAGGACCGTGCTCATGTAAGGTGTATGAGCTGCCTATGTACCTCTCGGGTTTTTGAAAAATCTTTAATTTCTTTAAAAATGGTTTATTGCAGATGATCACGCCCGCGTAGTTCTGGGTAGAGGTAAATGAAGAGATTTTTTTTTAGAATAGAAGGGAGATGAGAAGAGTCGTAGCGCGCCGAGATTTCAGACTAGGGGTAGAACTTCTTGAGATGGTCCAAGTTGACAGGATGAGCCATATCCTCCCCATCTAAGTCGGTGAGCATGGCGGCACCACCGGACAAGATCTTCTTTACAAGGTATGGGCCGCTCCAATTGGGCTTGAATTTCCCTCCGAGGTCCCAGACTGGTTCTATGATCTCTTTGAGGGCTAGATCCCTTTCTCGGACACCGCGGTCCTTGACTCTCTTATTGAAAGATCGTGATATTCGGCGATGGTACCCTTGTATGTGGTATAAATCTTTTAATCTCCTTTCATCCAGGAGAGTAAGCTCGTCAAGATGGCTTTGGCACCAGCCTTTTTTGCTGACCTCGCTTTCAAGTATGATGTGCAACAAGGGTATTTCCAGCTCCACGAGTAGGACTGCTCCCATGTCGTAGACTAGAGAATAAGGGGTAGACCCAGTAGAGGTTCGGATTGAAGTTTGATAGCCCTAGAGGGCGTATGGAATCCGGTCGGCCCAATCTCGACAGCTTTTGGTCATCTTGCTGAGGATGGCCTTGAGGTTCTTGTTGGCGGCTTCGACTGCACCATTGGTTTGAGGTCGGTAGGGAGAAGATTTGTGACTCTGGATCCCATACTCGTTGACTATTTCTGTAACTTTTCCTCAAAGTGCAAACCATTATCTGATACTAGCTTGTACGGGACACCATTTGGCAGATGATATTTTTCTTGATGAATTTGGCCACTTTCTTGGCGTTCAGCACTGCGTATGACTCAGCTTCAGCCCATTTGGTGAAGTAATCGATGTCAACTAGCAAGAACTCATGCCCGTTGGAAGCCTTTGGTGTAACTTTTCCTATGATGTCGATACCCCAGGTGGAGAACGGCCAGGGAGAAGTCATGTTGTATAATTTATGCGGAGGCAGATGCTAAAGATTGGAGAATTATTGGCATTTAAAGTATTTCTGGACATAGGCGGTGCAATCCTGGGTCATGGTGGTCCCGTAGTAGCCTTGTCGAATGATCTTTTTGGAAGGCATGTGACCGTTCACATGGGGTCCGCATTCCTCGTTGTGGATCTTTTGCATTATCTTTTCAATGTAAGCCCCTGTGATACAGTGCAAATGAGTTCTATTGAAGTTCCTTTTGAGCAGTGCTTTGTGACAGATACTGTACTGGTCGGCTAGCCTTTGAAGGGTTGCTCCATCTTTCTTGTTGAAACCCTCGGGATACTTACCATGCTTGAGGAGGTGCCATATATCATAGAACCAATAATTGGTTAGCTCGGGATCTTCTGGGGTGACGAGCTCAATATGGTAGCAATGGGTTGGTTTGTCTTTCTTTTGAACAAGGAAGGGGGTCATTATGATTCCTTCGAGCATGTCGACCATGGAGGCCAAGGTATCAATGGCATCGGCTAGATTATTCTTTGCTCGAGGTAGGTAATGGAAGGTGATATCTTGGAATTGGGAGGCTAGCTCTTCTAAGTGGGCATGGAATGGTTGGAGCTTCTCATCCTTAACTCTCCATTTTCTGAGCACTTGACTGATGATGAGGGAGGAATCCCCATAGACATCTAGGCATTGAATAATTTTCCTGAGAGAAACTTTGAGGCATACCGTGCATGCTTCGTATTCAATCATGTTGTTGGTACAAGGGAAATCCAGCTTGATGGCGATGGGAGTGCGGGAGTCATCTCGAGCGATCAGAAGTATCCCAATGCCATATCCCTTTTTATTGGCAGCGACGTCAAAGAACATTTGCCGTCAGAGGTTGTCCTGGGTAGTGGAGAGGATGTTTTCATCTGGGAAATTGGAGATCCATACATCGGCTTCATCCATGGGGCAATCAGATAGGTAGTTAGACATGACTCTTCCTTTTATGGCTTTCTGCGTGACGTACATGAAATTAAACTCGGCTAGGAGCATCAAGCATCGGTCCATTCGACTGGATAAGGTGGGTTTCTCAAGCATGTATTTAATGGGGTCCATTCGAGATACAAGTTTGACGGGGAAGGAGAGCGTGTAGTGCCGTAACTTTTGGGTGACCCAAATAAGTGCGACACACTCCTTCTCCAAATCGGTGTGGTTGACCTCGTATTCAGACAATTTACGACTGGCATAATAAATGGCTCTTTCTTTGCAGGAATCTTCAATGTATTGAGCTAGCAAAGCCCCAGCTGCAGTGTCGATTATGGTTAGGTATAGGAGAAAGGGGAGACCAGGCTGTGGTGGCATGAGTATCGGGGGTTGGGTCAGATATTTCTTGATTCGGTCAAAAGCTTCTTGGTAGGCATCATTCCAAACCTTAGTTGAATCCTTTAGGAGAAATTTTAAGATAGGTTCGCAAATGGAGGTTAGCTGACTGATGAACCCGTTGATGTATTATAATTTCCCAAGGAAACCTCGAACTTGTTTCTCTGTTCGGGGAGGTGTCATCTCAAGTATTTCTTTCATCTTGGAAGGATCTTCTTCTATCCCCTTCTCACTGACCATGAATCCCAAGAGTTTTCCCTTTGTAATGCCGAAGATGCATTTATGTGGATTGAGACTCATCTGATACTGTTGCAGTCGTTCGAAGAACTTTCGGAGAGCGGGAACATGACCTTCTCTAGTCTTGGATTTGATAATGATATCATCCACGTAGACCTAAAATTCTTTGTGAATCAGATCATGCAATATGGCTATAGCAACTCTTTGGTAGGTAGCCCCAACGTTCTTGATACCAAATGACATAACAGTGTAGCAAAAGGTTCCCCATGGGGTGATGAAAGCAGTCTTTTCTTGGTGGTCTGGGTGCATTTTTATTTGGTTGTATACGATAAACCCGTCGAAGAATGACTTGAGAGTATGGATGACTGTGTTGTCCACGATCATGTCGATATTGGGTAATGGATAATCATCCTTTGGAGAGGCTTTGTTCAAGTCCCGGTAGTCTACACACATCCGAACCTTCCCTCCTGATTTTGACACAGGCATTATGTTGGATAGCCACGTGGGATATTCGATCACACGAATGAAGCCCACGTTCAACTGTTTGACCATCTCTTCTTTGACCTTGGGCGACTATTCGATGCGGAGCTTTCTTAACTTTTATTTAATCGACTTATAATCTAGGAGAGTGGGAATCTCATGCTGAGCTATTTCAGGATCAATGTCAGGCATATCGTTATAGGACCATGCAAAGACATCTTAGAATTCCTTTAGTAATGATTCGAGTTCTGCACGCTCATGCTCGTCAAGGGTAGCCCCTATCGTAATCTCGTGCAGTTGGCTACTATAACCGAGGTTAATAATAACAGTCTCTTCTTCATTAACTTGAATGCGGTTATATTGTTTATTATTAACCTTATTTAGATCAATTAGGAATTATTCATTTGTAAAATCATCATCATCAAAAGTTTGATTAGAATCCAAATAGTTAATGTAAGGCACAACAAGATACTCAAAATCTTTGCTTATTTCATTGATAGGAAAAACAGCATTGAGAACCTCACCAAAGGAGGACTCGATTACATTTTAATAAGGATAGACAATAGAAGAAGAAATGGGGTAAACATTGGGATTAAGGAAGATTTCAACTGGTAAAACTGGCGCAGCATGCCAGTTGAGGAGAGGTGTATCAGTAGCTGTAATCAATTGGGATGGATCCGGTGATGTAGTGCCTGAGTGAACCATGCAGAGTGTTAGCTACAGAGTCTGTAAGTTGAAGGAATCTTCGGAGTCACTTTCCTCAGTCTCTTCGGTATCTTTGATGAGAGGTTGTACATGGTATTGGGAACTCTCGGCCCATGGGTAGCTGTCTTGGAAAAAGATCTCCATTCCAGGCTTCATCTTCTTGTCTGTATGGTCATACCATGGTTCCGAAAAGCCATAAAATGGGAAGTCTTCGCCCTCTTTAGATGAATCTTGCATTCAAGGAGTCACCTACGATAGTTTGGATGCAGTCTAGTCCTCTCTTTGGTCGAGACTGGCGGAACATTATGAGCTCTTAATCTGATGGTTGATACCCCAAACCACAAGGAGGGAAAGCTTTTTTCAATTCAATAGGCTCAAGTATCCCTTGTTGTCTTTATCTTAGCCCCATTCCGTGCATAAAGTGAATGTTTCTAAACATCTGAATCGCATTGACGTTGCCATGAGGGTCGTATTCTGTACAAACCCTTTCTTTAAAGTTGTCCCCTATCGGGAGTAGAGGTGGTTCAACTCAAAATCCTGATAGGAGCATATCATTTGACCCGTGTTGTATCTCAAGGATTGGACTGCTGGTACTTGCACCCTTGGCATTTTTGTTGTCGCCCAAAATGGTGATGACCCGTCCGTTGGTGAAGAACTTTAATTTTTGATGGAGCGAGGAAGACATACCCTTGATATTATGAAGCCAAGGTCATCCTAGCAACATATTGAAACAAGCTGGGATGTCAATAACTTGGAATTCGATAACAGGGTTTATAGGGCTAGCCCCTATTACATGCTTTATGGATCCCATCACCTCCCGACGGGTATTATCGTAAACATGTACAACAGTGGAGGTTGGAGTGAGGTCTCTTTCTTTCAATCCTAAACATTTGAAGGTTCTCAGTGGCTAGACATTCAAGGCAGATCCATTATCGACAAGAGAGAGCGGTACGACCTTCCCCATAACTTCAATGGAGATGTTGAGTGCATGATTGTGGTTTGGCCCAATCTTGGGGATTTATTCTTCGAAAAAAGATAGCATTCGGGTAGAGGTCAAGGATTCGACAAAATTTATTGCTTCTTCTAGTGTGGTAGAAGGAGGAACTGTGGGTCTAGTGAGCAACTTGATCAAAGCATTTATGTGCAGCTGAGAAGAAATGAAAATCCCCCACAGAGTGATGTCAACTTGAGTTCTCTTTAGTTGATCGAGGATCTTGCTCTCCTTGAGGGTTATCTCTAGCATAGGAAGGTTTTCAGCACCCTTCCCTTTGTCATTTGATGGTAGTGATCTTGGAATATGGTAATGCCTCCCTAATCTGGTCATGTGATTTACGAAAGAAGAGAAGAACATGAATCCCATTTCCTCATCAACCTCGGGTTGTTCCAGCACCTTATTTATATTTCTGAGAATTTCTTCAAATGATATCATCCCACACATGTCAGCTACCGGGCTAATTTTCTCTGAAGCTTTCTCTTCATTTGAATCTTTGAACTCTTCCCTCGGTGGCAACAATTCTGTCTTTCCATGTAAAGTTGATGCATTCCACAACTTCAACGGCTTCTTCATACAGGTCTTCCAATTATGTGGGGATATGTGAGGGTGAAGGGACCAGGCTCCCTTGTAGCTTCAGAGTATCAAGTAACTCAGTCATACTGCAAATATCATTGGTTCGCCTGAATATCTCTGCTATAAACTGGATAACATCATCTAAGCTGACTTCATCAGTTGGTTCTACCCAACTATCTGACTCTCGAGCCCATTTTCGTGCATCCAAGAACAATGTACTAAGTCTCTGGCAATCAATGATCATCCGTGAGGGAAATTTCATCCCGAACTCTAGGAGTTGCTTTAACACTTCTGATAATTCCATACTTCCATTTTCAGAACGGGTATGGACAGCGATGCATGCTCTAGTAAGGAGTGACAGTGCCTGATCAGTGAGGATAGTAGGGTGTAGGAGGAAATATGGGCAAATTTCGAGAGGTTTAGGAGAGTATATGGGTGTGATTTGAGTTGAGGGATAAAATTCTTGGTTCTCTTATAAAAAGATGGCATTGGCATGATTTGGGAGTGGGTTGTGGGTAGTGTTTGGCTTAGGATTAACTGGTGGGGCAATGGTGCCCCGGTCAATTAGACCTTGGATTATGTTTCGGAGGTGGAAGCATTGGTCAGTGGTATGGCCAGTGGTTTGGTGAAAGGCACAATGGGTATCCGCCTTAAAGTTTCTTGGGAGTGGATTTGGCAATGGATGGGGATCCAAGGGTTTGATAAGGTTTTGGATTAACATGGCTTGATAAACTTTAGAAAGGGGAGCATGGAGATCGATGTATTCCTTTCGGACTGGGACATGACAATTTTCTGGTGCCCATGAGGTGGTTGGTTGAGAGATGTTGTTGATGGTTGAGACTGTAGGACTGACAGTCTTATCATATTTCCTGGGGGTGAATTGTCCGGACACCTTCTTTAGTTAGACATCTCTTTTAGCAAGACCTTCCTCAATTTCTACTCCGGCTTCTCTGAGAGCTCGAAAGTGGGGATAGTATTGTCTTCCCATCGTTTCTCGGATATGGGGTAAGAAGTTATTCTTTACTATGCTAATTTGTTCTTCCTGGGAAGGCCGATTGGTCAAGGTTGCTGATTTTTCCATCCATCGGGCTATAAAGTTACTGAATGATTCCCCAGAGTTCTGTTTGAGCAGCTCTAAATCACGGCGGGTGACCTCAAGCTCTTTATTGTATTCATACTGTGACATGAATTCTCGAGTTATATTTTCCTAACTACAAATTTTGGACTCTTCGAGAAACAAAAATAATCGGAGGGCGCTATCCTTCAGAGTTTGCTGAAACAATTGGGCCATAACTTCTTCAAAAGCCCCTAGTAGAGTCATGGAACGGTCATAGTTGCGGAGATGAATAATCGAGGGTCCACTTCCTCTGAATTTCTTGATATTTGGCATCTTAAACTTCTCGGGTAACCTCGCTTTATAATAAGGAGACACGTGGGTGTAGTCCATGTAATTCCCCGAGATTCTCACTTGGTCAATATTTTTAGTGAGCATCTCGAGGTCCTCTTTGATTTTGTTCATCTCTTATTCCTTCGGATCAATGATCATAGGCATGTTGCCCCCATGCTGGGCGAGGTTCGACATCAAAAGTTGGGCAGGCGACATCCCATTAGTAGGAGGGGCACGTGGAGCATGCTGATACTCTTTGGGAACCCAAATAGGCTCGAGTGGATCCATAGCACGAGGGAATAGGTCCTCGGGCTCTTGAGGAACGAGAACCTGGTTTCGTTGCATTTCTCAGACCTCAGTTTGGAGGTTATCAATCTTGGACAGGAGATGAGCTAGGACTGCAGTCAGATCTGGCTTCATAATGGGTTAATCTGTGTTCTCCATGGAAAATGGATGGATTCCAGACTCAAAAGAAGTAATAGGGGAATAGATGGAACTCCGGGGTGATCTGACTGAAGACCGAAGCCATTAAGGAGCCAAGCCAAGGGCTTGTGATCGACTTGTGAAGGCGCAAAAATGGGATTTATTTTTGAGAAAAAGGGATGAACTTTTTTTTCCTTTTCTTTTTGAGATGGAAAGACAAAAATATTTTTAGATTTTTGATAAAGAGAGGAGAAATGTTTTTGGCTTTTTGATAAATAAGGGAGAAATGTTTTTGGATTTTTTTTTCGGGAGACGGATCTCAGCATGATTATTATAATTATTATGTTCTCACTTGTATTAAATTCTCCTAAATGCAATAATGAAATGTCGGACGGGACCCAAGCCTGGAAAAATTGGATTTGTAATATACGCAAAGCTATGGATGGACTTGTGATCGGGCTCATGGACAAGGTCCCATTTTAAAAATGCGCAAAAATTCAGGCGGCAAGCCGACCCGAAATTTCGACAGAGTTTCAGATTGAAACCGTCAATCTAATATGTGTGTCCTAGGCTTGACACCTATATGCGGGTATGAAGTTAGTTGGGTGAATCGGAAAGGGTTCCCCCTTTTGTAGTGATATACACGATATAAGTTTTGCTCTTGCGGGCAATCGTTACGCATGGGCAAGCCATTTGATATATTGAGTGTATGTGAATTGCCTCACATTATACCTCGTGGGGCGGTACGTGTGAGAGCAAGTTCGATATACTCGACGTACGTGAATGAGTTACCTACGATATACCTCCCGTCATGACTTTGGTCAAGTTGTACGTTGCGGAAGAACCGTTCGATATACATCGAAGGTACTTGGCCAATGGAAGGTGAGAGTCATATCTCTTAGGCTAACTGCGCCTGGCCGGACCAGTGCCCATCACGAAGTGACCCTCTAGTTACTGGACAAAATTTGGTCAATAACAATGCTCTTTCGTGATGTCGTGTGAATCATGCATGATTCTCTTATTAGTATCTTATGAGAATGTCTTTTTTTATCGTGCCAAACAGGGAACACAGTACGAGTACCAATGTTACACAAAGTATGGATAGGTGATGCGTGCAACATGTGGATATATGTGATCATAGGTGCACGTGATGCGAAGTGTACATGGAGATTTTCTACAAGTGTGTGAATAGAAGCATAAGCATGGGGGACACATGGAAAAGGGGAATATGCAAAAATGAGGGAAAATATAAACAAACATAACACCCATGTGAATAAAGTCTAGCCCTCAAAATAAAGTCCCCATCAGAGTCTCCACTGTGGCCATCCCCGATCCTCACGGCAGGCGGGCAGAGTGAGGATCATAGGTCCCGTGCGTCCCTCTAGGGAACGCTTTGGTCGGCGTCATTGATGAGGTGGAAAATGTAGAGAGATGGAGTCTCCAGTCTATTTTACTCAAAATAGAAAAAAGAAAGGGAGTCATCCCGAAGGACAACATCCAAAAACATACTGATGCATATGAAACCAAAATGATTCGAAAAGGTCCGAAGGTTATGTTACAAAATGGGAAGGTGTTAGGCACCCATTCCACCCTTACGATCTCTCATGGGTTTTTGCTATTTTCCTTTATTTTCCCTATGATATGTGTGCATGTGTATATATAATGGATATATGAGTCATCGACTTGCACCATGGAAGAGATAAAGCGAGTCATCCGTAGGAATGTAAAAATAATATTAGAAAATAGGATTTACACGATTATCCTTACATTGATCGTTACGATGGAACAATAATGCATATGGGATAACACGCTACTAAGAACAACCATATAGAATATAAGAGAATTGAGTTTAGAGAAAAATAGAAAATGAGAGAAAAAGTAAAAATCGGACTCGAATCTCGGATTTTACCCCGAGATGCCTACGTAGACCATAGAGGCATCAAAGTCAACGTAGTTCGCATGAAAAATGAGGGGCGGGATTTATCCCATAAATCCAATCAGGGGATTCTCTTATTTGTGTGTATGTGTGTGTGGAAAAAGTGCTTTAGTTGTGAGAGAAGTGTAAGAAAAGTGTGAGAATTCCTGTTTGGAATTTATGAGCAAACCCACTTTTTCTTGCTTTTTTGGGTTGTTTATTTATATGAAAATAAGAAATGTGCAATAATACTAGATAAAAAGTATACTAGGATATTTGAGATGAGAGAATAAGAATGCTAAGTAATAAAACAAGTTAACGCGAATTTATGATAATTTAAAGAGAGAATTGAGAAAATTGGACCTTCTTGAAGATCTTGAGCTTGATCTTGTATGTTGGAGAGTAGCCCTTGCACTTGGATGATTATGGAGGGTAGTTAATTCACCAAGTTTGATGGAAAGGATGATGAAAAATGAAGGTTGAAAAGGGATCTGGGTGTGGAAATCACGCTGACTTCGAGAAAGGTTTTCTGGATTTGCTGAGAGTGAAATCTTTCAGATATGGGATCTTCTTGCAAGTGAGGTCAAGGCATCCTTTTTATAGACCCAGGGAATTATCGATCGGCATATCCCTGGTCCTACCAATCGGCAGGTGTGTTTAGGCACACTGCCGATAGGCAGGGTCTGGGACCAGCAGTTTGGCAGTGTCTTTCAGGCCTTTTTGGAAAATCGGCCGCAGAGCACAAACTGTTGATCCGAATCATGCACGGGGTAGACACTTAAAAAGGTAACTCAGATACCTTTGAAAGTACTTTGGACCTTTCTTGGGTTCGGGAGTTGACTTTGGGTCAAATGTGGCTCGAAAGCGCTTATCGGTCCTTTGAACGGGGAATCGTCAGACGCAAACTGATCGTTCGTCCGCATGGTAAGTCCAAATCGCGCACGGGGTGGACCGTTGGTAATGTTAAGAGATTTACTTCGACATTCCAAAGAGATTGATCCGGTTCGGGGAGTTGACTTCGGTCAACTGGGCCCTGAAAATCTATGATGACCTCTTGGAGTAAAACAGATCGTTCGTCCGTACCGTAAGTCAGAATCGCGCACGAGGCAGACCGTTGGAAAGGGGTTTCAATGCACTTTGAATATTAATTTAGTATCAATCAAGCTAAAGAATTGACTTTGGTCAAACGGAGCCTGGGAGCGTCCGGTGGCCTCTAGGTCAGGTTTTGGGGGAAAATGAGTCGTTCGTCTGCATGGTAAGTCAGAATTGCTCATGGGACAGACCGTTGGAAAGGGGATTCAGGGCCCTTTGAAGATTCATTTAGTATTAGTCGAGATGAAGACTTTGAATTTTGGTCAAATGGAGCCTGGGAGTGCCCAATGGCTTCTATGTCAGTACTCGAGGTATGACCTGGGTTTGTAGTGATTAAGGGAGGTGCTAGGGACCTAAGGAGAGTTTAAAGGGTAACAGAATGGGGTGTCTACACCTTCATCTACCCCCTCTTCGACCACAACACCCCCATTAACCTGGCTACGTGTATTTACAAGGATATATTCTTTGTCGCCATGGATAAAAAAGGCATCACCCCTCTCCCCTTTCCCCTGCTCATCACATCCATGTTAGACGACGCCGACATTGCACCCCCGCAAGATTTCTCGTGCCTACCAACCTCTTTTTGCATCCACCACCCGGACCAAATAGGAAAGACAACAAGCCCGCATGCAAGCCTGAATGGCATAAGCGGATAGTGATACTGAGGAGGAGGATAGTGCTGAGGAGGCAGAAGAGAGTGATGACGACAAAAGCAGCGACGAAGAGGAGGAGGATATTTTGATGGGTGAGGGTGACGGAGATTATGATAGTGGTGACGATTCTAATTTTTCACCCGCCAACGCAAAAATTAATCGGCGTCTTTCAACGGTCGAAGCTCGAGTTGATGGATTCATCACACAATAAAATAGGGATCAATAGGCCTACCAAAGGGATACGAGCATGATGCATCATCTCCAAACTCACATGTACGAACTCAACTTTGGTGGACCCCCTATGACCCGTACGACCCTAGTGGCCCGGATGCTCCAATCCACCACCCCAGTGAAGCCTATTTCTGTTCTGTGCTATTTGTGTTTTATTGGCTGTGTCCTTAGTGGTTATTTACACATGTTGGTTGTTTGATTTCCTTTCCATTTGTAACACATGATGATCCGTTATATAAAATTCAGCATTTTCCATATTTGTTCATTTTATTTATTCGCACATTTAATTCACTTTGAGATAGATTTTCATCCTTTTTTCTTGAGGACAATGCAAAAGTCTAAGTTAAGGAGGGTCACAAGTGCGTCTTTCTAAAACTTCACAAATTTTCAAAAATGCCCAGAAATTTCTAAAAAAATCGTAAAATTTTGAAAAATCCAAAAATATTTTTCTTCAAAATAAATAAAAATTGGAATTCAAAATTTTCAAAAATATCATTAAAATTTGGTTTAAAGTCTCAAATGGTAAAAACATAATACAGAAAGCCGAAATTGACCAAAGATGGAAATTAAGCGAACGTAGATGACTTAGAGAATAAATGTGGAGATTAACAATCCCGGTGAGATTCGAGCCTTTCATTTTTGTGAATTTATAAATCAATCTGAGTTTATTGTTAACTCAAAGTTCGTTTCAGCATTCTAATAAGTCGTCAAGGATCTCAAATCTTTCACTATTGATTAGTTATGGAAAATGTGTGTTATATTTCCTTGAAAAATGTGTCAAATAAATCTCTAAACTAAATTAATCTTGAGACGCATATGGTAACGCAATTAGTATTTCGAACAATGAAGTAGGCCCTCATTTGACACCAAAAAATATTGGCTAGAAAAAGTTGCAAAAAATTAGCCCTTTGTAAAGCAAAATTGAGTCGAATAACTTCATTTTCCTTTCGTTTGACAACCCAAAAAACCCCAATTGTCCCGGAATTGCGAAAGTTAATAATCCCAGAAATTAAGTTTGAAAAGTACATAAAAAAGGAACAGATATGCTCAACAAAAATAGTAAGAAAAGAAAAGTGGAAAATAGAGAAAAAGAAAAGAAAAAAAATGAACAAAAGCCCGGAAAAGCACTAACGGACATCATAAGAAAATTTTTCCAATTGCATATATCCCTACCATTCCCATTTTACCCAATACAACTTTAACCCGAAAAAGTCCTAACAGAGTCCAAATTGCGAAATTGGATACCGCGTGGAGAGTTAAAACACGAAAAGATATTAAAAGAGATTATAAATATGAATTAGAGGCAATGTTCCCATTTTCTTATAATCGTAATCCGATTATGAGATTCATTTACCATAAAATTCCGTCTTTGTTATTTGTGTGAGTGAACTTGGTTCCAATTCATTTACTCTTGTAAATTACACATACCGAGAGAAAATAGCCACGCTTCCGAGAGATTCATTTGTGAGAGTATCCCGTGAGATTTTGAAATCAAAATGAACTTTTGGATAAGTAACGTAATGATCAATTGGTGGAAATTTGCGATTAAATTTCTGGCTCCGTACACACGCACTATGATTTGAGACTCTTGAACATGAATTGATGATGACTATTTTTGAAAAAGTTTGAGCTATACAATTTTTGCGCATTTTGAATTTTCTTTGAGTCGAATTTTATGGGTATACTCGCTGCAAACCCTCACAAGACACAACTCGTCCTACTAGGGTGACCTAGGGGTTTAAAGGCCTGTCGCATACGCTAAATGCAATCGCTTGCCCGCGAAAGAGGTAATCTATCCAAATTTTTTTAGAGGTGGATAATGTTTTGATTCTTTTACAGTGCTCGGGACGATCAACGTTCTAAGTTAGGGGGGTTTGATTAGGCATAAATTCTTCCAAATTTACCGCTTAATTTAGAGACTTTTAGTACCTCAGACAACGTAAAATAAATTCATTTATCTCATATTTGTTCTAATGGTTTCGTCTAAAAAGTATCCCGAGTTTCGTGTATTTCTTATTAATTTTAGATATATTTAATACATGAAAGAAAGAAAGAAACCAGAAGAAGCAAGAGAAAAGAAGGAGGACGAATTAAAAGGGCAAAAGCGTAATTTCCACCAGGAATTCGGTTGAGGACCCAAAATAAAAGTCAAAGACCTCGAGTTTATGAACCCGTAGAAAGAAATGGGGTCCCAATCTGAGTTCTGGAAAAGAAGTTATGAAGACCCGAAGATGTGAGATAATTAAGAGATTTTCAAGAGATATTTAAGAGAAATTGATATGCCAATCCGGTTTATTTGAAAAACGGATTAGTCCAGCCCTCAAAATCAGTGAATAAAAATACGTCTAGTAGACCAATCTGGTATCCCAAAAGAACGGACCAGTCTGGCTCTTAAAATCACTGCATAGTGACCTGTTTAGTGAACCAATCCGGTTTGTTTGAAAAAGGAATCAATCTGGTTGTCAACCGGAACAGTCTGGTATGTCCTCTTCGAATCGATCCGGGGTTCGAGATTTGAGTTGATCTTCTTCTTGATAGACTTTTTCATTCATCCAACTCTTGTAATTTTTGTAGGTTATAAATTTAAAATAATTCCCAAACACTGGGAGGCTTCGAATTTGTTAGAAAAGCATTGTAATTAGTTTAGAAAAGACAACAACAATAAGAAACCATAGTTTTGATTCCAATTTTTCAATTCAAGTAATATCGTTCTAATTTTTTCTTTCATTATTGCAATAGTTATTTCTTTAGTGAGTATTTTCATTCTTCTTCTTCTTCTTCTTCTTCTTCTTCATTCGTTAGTAAAAATGTTTTCTTTCATTCAACACATGTTTTCTTCTAGTTTTAATATGGCCGGCTAAGTTTTCAAGGGTCGGGGTGCATGAACCCCACCCGATGTAATCCATGATAGAGGAAATAGAAGCTGGAATTAAAATTTTAGATGAATTGTATCGTAGTTAACACAATACAACTTTAATTCAACCTTTGCTTACATACTGTGCGGGCTATGATCCCTCATATGTGTAATACTTAGGAGAAATAAAGACTGAATTTTAATAAAACCTTTGCTTACATACTTTGCAGGCTACAATCCCTCATATGTGTAATACTTAGGAATGTTAAAAATTCGGATTCATTTAAAGCTTTAATTCTGAATCTAGTATCCTACGAAGTGAATTACTAGGGTGTGGGGGATTGTAACCCGCCCTATCTTTATCATCTTATAGTTAAAGTTTTAGTTAAATCGTCATTCATCATTTAGTTAATTAGAAGTAATTGCATTTCATTTATCCATAATTTCATTAGTTAGTCATTTTTAAAATTGCATCTAGTTGTAGTCATTTCACAAGACAAATCATCTTTTCGTTCTTTTTAGAAGTCAAAGTTAGGTTACATTCGTCTTTCCAACGTCGTTACGACTCCATTCGTCTTATTTCCCAGAGGATCGATACCCGATTACTTGAGTCATAGGCTTGCACTTGAGCCTAAATAGCATGCACACTAGACACATTTGTGGTCGCGTCACACAACCTTTGTGTGTGTATGGTAGTGTGGCCGGACATTTGGGTGCGTAAGGTATGTTCGTAGCCCAAAGGACTAGGCTATGTACACCTCTTTATGTATTATCATTTAGGGATCTGTGGTAAGATTCCGTCCCGATTATCTAGGATGGAGTACGTAATGTATATGGACTTGACAGCATACTAGGGATGCATCAGGAGTTCCATCTTGAGGATGCAATATATATATACATATATATACGTGTTTTTACTCTACTTGTGCGCATTAGTAGCAATAGTGATAGATAGTGTATATCTATATCATATGTAAATATGAAAAATTTAAATAAAATCCTTCTTTGGTACCATATGCATTGGGGCTAAAAAAATTACGGTACATATCGTATGGGTGGTACGGGTGGGCTAAGTGTTTAGTGGTATGTAAGTTAGAGGCATCTAGACTAGTTAGGCAGGTTAGCATGTGGGTTAGAAAGAAACGTTAGGTGTGGACTATAGTTGAGAGGTGAGGATAACTCATGGGAGTGCACATAACTAACATGCATGTTAAAACTACTTATTTATTATTGATTTTAAACACTTGCAAAATATTTTTAAATGTTTTAGGAGCTGATCCGTATCAATTTTTTTTCAAAACATTAGGTGCTCATCCATAGGGATACGAGACATAGGTGATATATTCCTTTCAGACGTGTCATAGATGTTGTGGACTTTTGCAAGACCTCATTTAGACGCCTCCACTATTTCCTTTCATTTTAGGATTAGCATGTTTAGTACTTCCAGTTTAGGCATGTTACCCGTTGTTAGGCCCTTTGTTTCAAACTCATTTCATTATTCAGTTTTCGATGGATGATTGTATTACAGTATTAACCGGAGACATTGTCCAGTTATTATTTCAGTTTTATGATTACATTTTTTATTATTCATTTTCTTTGGTGAATGGTTGTAAAAATGTTTTAGTTATTAATTGCATGTTAATAAGATTTAAAATTTTGACACCGGGCATAATGGGTTATTAGTTAATTAAAAAATTCAGCAGTGATGCAAAAAATGAAACCGTATTTGATTCCCAATTAATTTAATATAGGCCTGATTAACCGGCATTGGAACAGGCGGGGTGTCACAGATGGTATCAGAACATCAGGTTCTAGTGTCCTTCGATTTTGTACGGACTTATTACGTTTCCAACATTGTGTTTTTTAATATAGAGCCTTGTGATTAGGATTTTTCCATTCTTATTGTGTTATACGTTCTTCTGCCATAAAATGTAGTTGAAGTGAAACTCATATGACTTCGGTTTGGTTTCAGATGCCAAATAGTCCAAGAGGACAACCAAGGAGGGACGTTGCCAGGGAGGCTCAGCAGGAGCTTTAAACTAGATTAACTCGGGGGATTACGACCACAGTTGAGGTCATAGTTATAGCAGAACATGATGTAAATGTTGCCATGACATCTTTCGTACAGCAGATGCCATAGGCACAATCACAACAGTTGGTGGCGATGCTCGTTCAGGCTCACGTTTTACTGTTAGCTTAGGAGGGTTAGGGAGGCCATTTCATCCAAATTTCATGGTAATGTTGATGTTGTAGAAGCATCCTAATGGTATAAGGATATTCAAAGGAACCTTCTTATAGTTCAGTATAGAGACACTCAATAGGAAGTGTTAACTACATTCAAGCTAGTAGGAGAAACTTTATAGTAGTGGGAGTCTATCACCACTTCTAAGGAAAGGGACACCACATCGATTTAGGAGTCTTGGGTGCAATTAGATCGTAAGTTCTTCCCGTCTATTATACAGACAGATATGAGGAGGAAGTTCCTAGATATTGAGCACAGTGGTCGGGTATGAAGAAGAGTTCCCCCGCCTGGCGAACTTTGTGCCAGACCAGGTGGATACCGACGAGGGAAGAATATTGAGGTTTATATATGGGCTTACATGGAAGATATGACAACATTTGTTGGGTAATCTGACATTAAAGGCTTATTTTGATGTTGTCAATGCCGCACTTATTCAGTACCAAGATCACCGCTCCCGTCATAAGGGAGCAAAGAGAGTTTGAGAGTCTGTCCAACATGGCAAGACTGGAAGTGATAGTGTTGGTGGGGTAACACAGTTGCGAGATAGGCAAAAGGGATGGGATTCCTAGAAAGGGGATCCGGACAATATATTTTGAGTTTTTGGGCTTAGAACTGGAGATATTATGTTTAGATCGGGACAACATGTTCCTCGGCCCAATAGGTCCAAAAAAATCATGAGAGAGGCCAATAATCATGACAACCTGAACAGGGCCAGCAGGTCTATAGGTAGGCTGAATTTAAGGGTGGGTGCTTCATATGTGGGGATCAAGGACACATGAGATGAGCATGTCCAAATTGGCTCAGATTTCCACTTCAATATGCCCAGTCGGGGCAATAGATATCGCGACTTCTATGCGCACCAACATTTCCAGCATTATCGCCTCTATAGGGTAAATTTGGGCATATGAACCGCGTCCATGGATTAATCTTACATCCAGAGCTATTGGTGATTGAGGAACATTTTCTTATCCTTGTGTTCATAGTATGGGTTATAGATGACATAATAGAGTCATGTTCTTTTATTTACACTAAATTCACATCTGAAACAAGTTTAGTGTGCATAGGGTCAGTCGTTATTATGACCGTATATGTATTACCATGGGTAATGAGGCTCTAATTGGTTCCATCTGTTGGGGTATAGGTATTTACATTGAGAGGTTATATCTAGTGATGTGTTTACTTGGTGAGTGAGATACGAGTGTGATGTTATATTAAGTGTGGTTGGTTAGAGACGTATAGAGAAATGGTGGACTGTTAGAGTAGGGTTGTTGTGTTCACTATTCTAGGGTAATAATTATTTTATTGCAATTTATCCTCATGGGTGAGAGTCGAGCACGCATTTTTAACGTTTTATGTTAATGTTGAGGATATTCTGTAGAGTATCATTGTCTCTTTATATTAAACCCTTGTGTTTTAGGGATTTTACTGATGTGATTCAGGAGTTATCGGGTTATAGTCGAGTGTAGACGCTTAGTGTGATTGTCTTAGTGTAGCATAATTAGCGATAGTGTGAGCATCGTATGATATAACTCTTTAAGGGATACGTGGGTAGGAATATCACTTTACCTGCTTTGGGGGAAAAATTTCTTTTTTGGTGTTCTGGTTATGTATGTCTTAGGCCTACGAATCTCAATAACTGAGGACTCTAGGTAGTAGTGTATTAGGGGGTTCCTTATTTAGATTTCGCTTGCACGACGTTCCATGTATGAAAATTAGTAAATGTTGGGACTTAGGAGGCTTTGGGCTGTAGGGCATCGGTTTATTATGATATGTATGATGCATACGTAGATATAACGCTTTTAAATAGCGAGCTATTGTATGATTTGTATCTAGTACGGGCTACGTATTTCTTTGTAGAAAGCATCGGGAATGTTTGTACCCCTAGGTAATAAGTGCGAATATTTTCTATCGGGATATAATTAGAGGGGTAATTCAGTATATTTCTAGTGTAGGATCATGCGAGTCATAGGAGACTAAGTTAGACATAGGTGCGGTTACATAAATAGTTTTGTGAATATATACATAGGATATAGGATGTATGGCTGCCCTGGTTAGTCAGTTGTTGGGTATCATTCAAAAAATGTTAACGTGAGGGTGAGTGAATCGGATTATATGCCGTGATGGCATGTAGTAGTAGCATTGGAATGGGGAAATGGACTGAAATATGTTGGGAGGAGAAAATAGTCCAAAAAATTCATAATAGTGTTAACCGTCAATCAAAGATAATTTAAAGAATTGTGAAAACTCAGGTAGAGGACCCTTCTTATCGTGAGAAGGACCCGCGATTTTTTGGCACATAAATCAAAGTCTCACCCAGTCGATGTAAGGGTGACTTACACATAAATGGAAGGTTGAGTATTCCAACCGGAAGATGACCTACGTCGCACTGTTATGAAGAAAGTGCATGGGTGACAGTGTTTGGTACATTCTGTAGGGGTCAAGATGTACCCAAATATAAAGAGGTAGCATTATGGGCTAGTACATGCCAATTTGGGTAAACATTAAAGGAGGGTGGTGTTCTCACATTTCCTCACAAATGAGGGGGAAGCCAACATGAAATGCCGCTCAGTAGCATTTTGAGTCAAGAAAAGTCCTTTGTGTCCCACTTCCAACGGAGTTTGGGGATGGAATTACTTTGGATAATGACTTATCACCATAAATTATTGATAAAATGAAGAGGGTGAAGATGTTATGGAAGATTTATTGGGAATATTCATTGTGGACTTAGATAACTTAGATAAGTAGTTGTCATGGGCAGGCGTTTTGAGAAATGGTCTCGTAGCATTTTATTCTCTTGCCTATTGGTTAGGTTAGGGAAGTCACGAAACTCCTTAAATTGGATATGGTACAAGACACTTCTACAAGGTTTGAGTGATTAGAGATAATATTTGGATGACTCGCGACATATATAAGTATTACAGTTAGGTAAACTATAGATTGATACGTGTAATCAGGTGTTATGGCAAGCATCTTTTAAGAAAGGGTGATGAATTTTGGTCAGATTAAAGAAATTTTGGAGCCTAAGTGTATAGGTCCTTCCAACATTTAAGGGAGAACGGCTAGTAGTGTATAGGATTATCTTAATGGAGCATGTAGAGAAGATTCACAACGCATATCATGCACCGTTATTGTAGAAATACCTAAGGGATGAATTAGTGTGTCATCATGTCATGCTAGGAGAGATGGATGTATACCTAGATATCATAATTTGGGCAGAGACTTGCTACCAAGTTAGACCAGAATGAGAAGAAACTTCAATCGATGGTGATGACATTAGTCTGTGTCCTGTGGGGACATTTCGATGCCAACAAGTTGTCATGGGAGCAACAGGATGACATGAAAAGTATCCGAATCTCTTTGTGTCCATGCCCAAATTTTGAGGACGAAATTCCAATGCAATAGTGGGAGTATGTAACACCATGTATTTTTGGAGCCTTTTAATTAAACGTAAATTAACGTGATTTAATTTCATTTTAAGTGAGAGTTTAATTTGGACTTTATTACTTATTAATTATCTTGTGAAAATGACTAATATGGATAAAGTCCTATGAATTCTTATGTGATAGTCAAAGGTTAGTGAATTATGTTATATTACATCAAAGGTGAGTAACACGATGGTTAGAGGTATTTTATTCGGACACGCGGGTTGAGTCGTGTCAGGCATAAAACATATATTTATATAAAAGTATATGTTAATGACTCATATTATAATTTCTAGTGCACCAATAGCTCGGGATGGGTCAAAATAGTCAAAACTAAGTACTCGGGTGTTATAATTGGGTCCCAAAGACTTTTTAGGCTAAATTGGCATCGTGTGGGGTATTTTAGTCATTAGGAACTTTGGGTAAACAATTACTCCAAAATTTAGAAGCTTGTATCAGACATTAAGAGAAGGGAGGTGGATAGAAAACACATTTGGAGAATAGAGGAAACTAATGTTCCAAGTGAGAGAGGAAGAGGATGAGACACCAAGGTTAGAGGCACCAAAATCAACCATCCACCCCTCAATCCATAGATCAAGAGGAGAGGATCACACAAGCCACCAACAATCTTAGAGACTCTGACTTTTATAAGGCAGGTGTTTAACTTTTTTGATTTAATTTGTAGTTATTTTGATTTATGTTGAACTATCACATGCAAATTACGACAAATGGGGTTTGGGGGTTAAAGGCTTTGATCGAAACTTGGGTTTTGATGAATGATTAGATCAGACACTTATTATTCTAGAACTTATGTATTATATATTCATTAAAAGAATTAAAATACGGGTTCTTGTTGGGTTCTTGAAGGTTAAACATGGATCTTGAATTAAAAAGGAGGGTTTAATTGATGAATATAAGATCACAATTTACCAAAAAAAATTATGTCAATTCAAACTTATGTCATTTTAATTTTACTTTGAATAAGACTGTGATCCATATATGTGAGGAAAGGTATAGGTATTATCTTTCCAATGAGATTTGAATCAAGTCATTTCGAGTTACGTGGAGGGATTAATCTCCATTTTACTATAGGGTGTCTAATATGTCAGAATGTTAATCTCCAAGAATTTTTGACGTCACTTCAAATGCATGCCATTTTAATTGTACTTTAAATTAGATTGTGAGCTATATACTGGAGGAAACGTCTGGATCTTAACTTCAAATGATCTTTAAATGATGTCATTTCCACTTCTATGGAGTTAGTAATGGTCATTTTACTAGAGGGTGTTTAATTTGTCAGAATATTAGCAAACTGATTCAGTCGTCCAAAAAAAGGGAAAGCTTGTTATTTTATATGAATTTTTGAACCGTTGGGGAATATTGGGTTTAATTTTTAGATTGGAAATTATGTGAAACTCATAAAATTACAGTAGGCATATTATTAGACCTATGGTTTAGCTAAGAAGATGAATAGAATAATTTAGAAGCCAAATGTCGAGTTAAGGGATACGATGGACTTTTGGTATTTGATGAATTGCTTTTTGGTTTGTCGTTGTTGTAAATGCTCTTCAATCAAATATCTTCACAAACCTATAAAAGTAGACAAACTAGAGTATAATGGTAAGTGAGGTATCAATCCAAATCTAAGGTGTGAACATGCTAAACATGAGAGGATAATGAATATAATTCACTTGATTCTTTTTTTTAGACTTTTGGGGTTTTCTAATTTTTTTTATGTTTTTCAAATAATAAAAACACTTTTTAGGTGAAAATGTGAAGTAACACTAAACTAAAATGAGCGATGAAATTAACAAACTAAAAAGTATGCTAAATAAGAACTAAGTAATAAGAAGGAGATGAAATTAAATTTGAGAAATATTCAAGGAATGAAACTTAACCTCCACGTTATCAATCAAATGTGTTAATTATTCTAGTTTACTAATTTTCCAAATATTAATTTATTTTATCAATTGATTCTCATCATTTGACAAAACAAACTAAGATAAAATTAGTTAATCCAATTTTCATCCCCACAACGAAAATGAATAATTGATTTAGAAAAATTATATAAATCACTCGCTAGAGTAGATTCATATAATAAATCATAAATCCAACAAAATTTAATATATGAGTATAATAAAATATAATATACTCTAATTAGTGGGTCATTTTATCTCTAGATTGAATCCAAAAATTAAGAGTATATTATATTTTAATCCTTTTTCAAGGATAGTTTACCATTTCGCAATGCATAAACTCATGTAGGCATGAAAAGAAAATTAACTAAATGAAACAAAGTAAACTAGATTAATTGATACATTCAATTGAGTATATGGGGCTTCATTTCACTCCTTGAATGGAGTTATTAGCTAACCATAGTCATAATTCAAGAATAATTGAAACCAAGTAATAGCATAGAATGATTAGTAAGAGAACAATTAATCAAACCTAATTTTGCCTTCAACTTGAAATAGAATCTTCAATTTCAATCTCTCAATTTTTTTTGGTAAAGAAAAAAAACTAAAACTAAAAATTTCTCTCTGTAACTATTTTTTCTTCTTCTCCAAGTCTCTTCTCTATTTCATGATCAAAAGTCCCTTTAAATGGGGTCTGAGTCTTCTAGTTATACATGGCAAACATGGAGCTAAAGGGGTATTTTTGGTAATGGTCTTGAGTGAGCATGGAAATGGTGAGTGTGAGGTCATGTGGGAAGTGGGGTAATGAGGCAATGGGGATAAAAACAAATCAGATTTGTTAAAAGGGTGTTTGTGGGTAAGAGGTGTTAGTTGTAGGGTACTAAGGGAAAAGGGAATAAAGGGGTTAAGTTTGGAACATGTGGGATTTGGGTTTATTTGTTGGTTTTGTTTTGGCGTTTTGGCAGGTGGCACGATTTTGGTTAAAGGTGGAAATGGGTTTTGGAGTTGGTTTCGGATAGGGTGGCTTTCGGGTTTGTGGATCGGGTGGTTGGGAACAGCTCGGTGGTTTTGGCCGACGATTTCGTCATCGGATGGAGGTCGACGAGGGGTCACTGGCGGGGAAACGCAAACTGGTGGGTTTTGTCCGCGAGTAAAGAGTTGAGATTCGGATCTTAGTCGGGTCGCCTGGGCGTGGACCACATGGGTTAATAGTTAGGTGGGTTTCCAGGCGTTGGTTTTAAGATGAGTTGGCAGGTATTTTAAGCGGTTATGGAATTTGGATTTAGGTGGGTTTTGAGTTTGCCAGATTTGAGTCCGGGGTTGGAAGGGTGGTAGGACACCGGATCTTAGATCGCCGGAGTGGTTGGATCGTGATCGGGATCGTGGACGGTGCCGAAAAAGGGGCGTCATCGGAGAAGGGATCAATGCTGCTGGATAGGTTTACGGATCAACTGGTTTCGGGTCAACCAACTGGTGGGATGGTGGGGTTTAGGATGTAGGAGGGTCAGAGGGATTGGGTAAGAGGGAGGAGAGAATAGGTGGGTCTTTCAATGGAGGAGAGAGGAGAGATAAGGGTTTCTTGGGGAAGATGATGGTTTGGTTGGATCATGTGTGTGTGGGTGTATGGGAATGAGGATTTGGGTGAGCAAGATGTTAGGTGTAGGTGAGTGTATGGTAGGTGGGTGTGAGTGAGTTTAGGATAAGTGTGTGTGTTTAACTTATGACCGCTAAAAAAATATCCAACTAAAATAAAAATTAATAAAATAAAATAAAAACCTAAAAAATAAAATCCTATTTTAAAATAAAACGAAGACTCAAATAAAAATTGAAACTAAAAAGAAAATATAAATAAAAATATATTAAACTAAAAACTAAAATCCTAAAAAATGTAAAATCTAATAATCTAAAAATAAAATGAAATCCTAAAAGTTCTAATCCTAATAAAATTAAAAACTAATAAAAATCCAAATAAAATAAAACTATAAAAATAAAATAGAAAATAAACCTCAGTAAATCTAAAATAAAAGATAAAAATAAAACGACTCGACTAAAAATCTAAACAAATATAAAAGGGCACAACCTAAACATACACGGGGTTCGGGGTAGGTTTAGTTTCGGTCTAGGGTAGGCTAGGATACGGGACAAGGGTATTTAGCTCCATTCAACGCGCATTTGCCTTGAAATATAGCTTTTGACACCGCAAACGGACATTTGGCCTACAAGATAAACATTTAAGCACATAAGACCCATACTGCCGAGAATTAACAACTAAAGTACATCTATTCGGGGTATAAATTGTACAGTTTTGGATGCTTATCACACCACCCCAAACAGAGCGTTGTTAGTCCTCGAGCAATAAGATAGAGAGAAATAGAAGGATAAGAAATCGAAAGTCTACCACTTTTACAGGCACTTGCGATTGCACTTAACATGTGCAACAAGCCTTTAAACCTATAGGTTTCCCTACAGGATGAGTTGTGTCTCGTGAGGGTTTGCAGGGAATATACCCACAAAAATCTTATTTGCAAATGGCAGTCAATCTCTTATTAGACGTAGAATAATCGCATAATCCATCACAAGAAAAATATTTTCATAAATACAATCTAGAAGCGTAAAAAGTTTAGCTGAGTGAATACACAAGGCACATCCTTCCTAGAACTCAATGTGTGTAGTGTGAATCAGTCAAAACGTCTCAAGTATCACAAGAGTAATTCCTAGATTGACTTTTCGGAATCGATGGTTCAACTTCAAATCTCACTAGATATAACTCTCTCAAATGAACTCTCGAGATTAGGGTCAGTGTATCACTCTTGTGTGTGAGGAGGTGAGTAAATGTAAGCAAGTTCAAACATCTCACACACACATAAGAAAGAACGAACATTAAGAAATAAAAATGATCTCATGAAGGAAATGCTAATCACTATAATGAGAACGTCAAGTTATTTTCCACATTGACTTTCATTCCCTAACGAATGACTATGGGTGAGGGGGAAATGAAATGAAAAGGATGGGATATGAGGTTGGATGGTGATGTATGGATGAATGACGAGTGATGGATAAAAGATGGATGCGATGTGAGAGAGTGTATAACACTTTTAGGCACAAATGTATTTATTACACAAGAACTAACTACAGAACTCTCTATTATTATTTTTATTTTATTTTCTCTCTTTTTTTTCGATTTTTCTTCTTTTTTCTATATATTCTTTTTTTTTCTTTTTTTTTTTTGCTTTTTTTGCTATTTTTTCCTCTTTTTTTCTCTCTCTTTTCAAACCAACACTGAAGACATTTAACATTTGGAATCAACACTCTTTTTTCTCAAAAAATGATGGATGAAATATAAATGGAGATGATAGGTGAGGGTGTGGGGAATATGTATGAATAGGGTAGAATATGGTAAAAATGGGTGAAATGAATGGGAATATGATATGGGGAAAAGTGCTAGGTGTATGGATGAAAATCCTAGTGATCAGGACAAATTTTAGGACACGCGTTTCTTACAACACGAAAAAGATGTCATTCTGAGTGATCAAGCCAAAAATTTAGTGAATAATAATGAGATCATACAACGATTTAAGTGCGGATCCAAAGGAAGTTGAATCAACTTGTGACTCGGAGATTGAGTAAAACTCTCTAAAGGGGTGAAACGCACAAATCTCACGGGCTAAAGTCTCCACTAGTCATCCTTAAGGTTCTATTTAGAATTGTAGTACTCCTCAACTCTAAACCGTATTGACGTGATAAGTGCGCAAATTTTGTTGAGTCTAGAAATTCATTGTGCAACATGCCTTGTTACGTATTACATAAGCTATTGATAAAAAATATTCTATAGCTTGATTCCTAGACTTTGAAAATATGGATGATTGAAAATTCACATCAATGAGTGAGATGAAAGAAACTGCACGAAATTCTTTTTAAAAAAAAAATTAGGTTCAAAAATCAAAAAATTTCAAAAGAGGTACGATTTTGATAAAATTCCCCTCCCTAAAATAAAAAGGAACATCGTCCTCGATGTTAAGTAAAATTATTTTTAAAATTGAGAGCAAAAGGTAGGAAAGGGATTGCCAGAATCAACCGCTAATGAAATGGACATGTGAGGCGAAGATGAAACATGTATAAATGAGTGAGATAGCCAAATATGTACAAGTCTATAATCATGATAGAACATTGGGTGGTGTGAAACACCACTCCCAAACATGATAAGACTCATACTCAGAAAAAGCGGGTTGCCTCCCGAAAGCCCTAAGTTTAACGTCTTCAGCCAGACCCATCGGATTTCACCCTAAAGATAAGATCTATGAAAGCGCGGGGCGACAGAAGAATGGGTGATGAGAATCACCCCAAAATAAGACTGAATGGTCAGTCTTTATAAATGGGGTCAACAAGGTCAATCTATTCTATGTGAGTGGAGCCTAGCGCTAAGAAATGCTTCAAGCATTGACCATTGACCTGAAAGAGGCTACAATCTTTGGGATTTTTCACGGTGATGGAACCATAAGGAGAAACTGACTCAACAATGAAGGGTCCAGACCACCTGGTTTTCAATTTCTCGGGAAAGAGATGCAACTGAGAATTATACAACAAAACTTTTTAACCAGGGTGGAATTCTTTGCGCATGATGCTTTGGTCATGGATCCACTTTATCTTATCCTTATACATCTTGGACAAATCATAGGCATCATTTCTGATTTCCTCTAATTCATTAAGCTGAAGCTTCCTATGGACACCCGCCTCATCAATATTGAAATTAAGGACTTTCACAGCCCAATAAGCATGATGTTCAAACTCGAGAGGAAGGTTGCAAGTCTTGCTGAAAACCAAGCGATAAGGAGACATGCCAATTGGAGCCTTGTAAGCAGTACAATATTCCCACAATGCGTCGTTCAAGCGTAAGGACCAATCTTTCCTATTAGGATTGATGATTTTTTCAAGAATTTGCTTGATCTCGTAGTTAGAAACCTCAACTTGAACACTTGTCTGTGGGTGGTAGGAGAGACCAACCTTGTGGGTAACACCATACTTTTTAACATGGTGTTCAAAGACTCGATTACAAAAATGTTTACCCCCATCACTAATGATAGCTTTGGGGGTTCCAAAATGCGTGAATACATGCTCTTTGAGAAATTGGACCACAACTCGATGGTCATTGGTATGGCAAGTAATTGCTTCGATCCATTTGGAAACATAGTCAACATCAACTAGAATATACTGAAAACCATGAGAGGAGGGAAATGGTCCCATGAAATCGATACCCCACACATAAAAAATTTCAACAATGAGGATGGGTGTGATAGGCATCATATGATGAAGAGAGAGACTCCCAGAGTGTTGGCAATTAGAACAAGCCTGGCAATATTGATGGGCATCGCCGAAAAGGGTAGGACAATGAAAACCACTTTGCAAAATTTTTGCGGAAATTTTCTTGGAGCCAAAGTGGCCTCCACAAGCACTATTGTGGCAAAAGGACAGAATATTATGTTGTTCACATTCGGTAACACAATGATGAATGACTTGATCGGGGAAATACTTGTAGAGAAATGGGTCATCCCAAGAGTAAAACTTCGTATTCACCATGAATTTGGAGCGATCCTATTTCGACCAATGATTAAGAAGTTGATCGATAACAAGAAAGTTGACAATATCTGCATACCAAGGCGAGGTCGAGATGGAAAAAAGTTGTTCATAGGGAAATGACTCAGAAATGGGGAGAGTATCACAGTCAGATGTGACAGTAATACGAGAGAGATGGTCAGGAACAACATTTTCACAACCTTTCTTATCGCGAATTTCAAGGTTAAAATCTTGGAGTAAGAGAATCCACCGTATCAATCGTGGTTTGGAATCCTTCTTATGAAGAAGGTGCTTAAGGGAAGCATGGTCAGTATACACGATGATAGGGGAACCTATGAAATATAAGCAAAATTTATCAAGAGCACACACAACCGCTAACAACTCCTTTTTGGTGGTCGTGTAATAAAGTTGAGCATCATGTAGGGTTTTGCTAGCATAATAGATGACATGTGGGCGCTTGTCAACTCTCTGGCCAAACACGGCACCAAGTGAAAAATTAGAAGCATCACACATGAGCTCAAATGGGAGAGACCAATTGGGAGGTTGCATGATAGGAGCGGAAGTCAGTTCAGCTTTTAGGTGCTCAAAGGCGGCAACACATGCTTCATCAAAGATAAAAGGGACATCTTTGGATAAAAGTGTTGTTATAGATCGCGCGATTTTAGAAAAGTCTTTAATGAACCGCTGGTAGAAGCCCGTATGTCCTAAGAATGAGCGAATGTCCTTAACAGACTTAAGAATGGGGAGTAAGGAAACCAATTCGACTTTTGCCTTATTGATATCAATACGGAAGTTAGAGACAACATGACCTAAAATAATACCCTTTTTTACCATGAAATGGCATTTTTCCCAATTTAGGACCAACTTCTTTTCTTAATAACGCTGAAGGACCATAGTGAGGTGAGATAGGCATTGTTTAAAGGATGAACCAAACAAAGAAAAATCGTCCATAAAGACTTCGAGAAAATGCTCTACCATGTCAGTGAAAATACTTGTCATACACCTTTGAAAAGTCGCAGGTTCATTGCAAAGGCCAAAGGGCATACGAGAGTACGAAATGTGCCAAATGGACAGGTAAAGGTAATTTTTTCTTGGTCTTCAGGGGTAATGGGTATTTGGTTATACCTTGAATATCCATCAAGGAAGCAGTAGTAAGCATGTCCCGACAAGCGTTCAAGCATTTGGTCTATGTATGGGAGAGGGAAATGGTCTTTGCGAGTGACATCATTGGGCTTTCTATAAACAATACAAACACGCTAAACGGTTTCTATGGGGGTAGGTACAAGCTCATCGTCACTATTTTTTACAACAGTGACTCCAGATTTTTTAGGCACCACATGAATGGGACTGACCCATTTGCTATATGAAATGGGGTAGATAATACCAGCATCAAGCAATTTTAAAATTTCAGCTCGAACGCCCTCTTTCATTGCTGGATTGAGTCGGCGTTGTGGCTCACGGGAAGTTTTGGCATTCTCCTCTAAATGAATGCGATGGCTATAGACATTGGGGCTGACACCTTGAATGTCAAAAATGGTCCACCCTAAAGCAGTGCTATGTTGAGTGAGAGTGTGGACCAATTTCTCTTCTTGATCCGGTGTCATGTCAGAAGCAATAATGACGGGGTGATGTTTTTTTGGGCCTAAGAAAGTATATTTCAACTCAGCAGGTAATGTCTTAAGCTCCAAACTAGGTGGTGGCTCAGGAGAGGCATCGGACTCAGATGCAAAAACAGAGTCCAAGAGAAAATCGGGATAGGGGTTAACGAGGTCATCCACAGAAAGAAGAGTATCGACAAGGAGAGGCTCAAATGGAGGAGACCAAGTGGAAGTGTCCAGCAGTGGGGTAGAATCTAACAAGGCATTTACCTCGAAGATGGAGGAATTAATATCAAAGTCGGACCGAAAGTGAGCCAATCATTGGTGGATAGGATCTTTTGGGTAGTTGGTATCCAACATCTCTTGGACTAAGGAGTCAATCATGCAAACCTCATCAATTTAATCAACATCGGCCTTTTATTGCATGAGGTGGAAAATATTGACTTCGACGGTCATGTTGCCAAAAGAAAGATTCATCGACCCATCTCAATAATTGATGATGGCATTGGCAGTTGCCAAAAAGGGGTGACCCAAAATTATAGGAATATTGGTTGGGTCGGGAGCAGGAGTGTCTAAGATGATGAAATCCATAGGGTAGTAAAAGTCAAACACTTTCACCAAAACATCTTCAACGATTCCTTTAGGAACTTTCACAGAACGGTCTCTAAGTTGAAGAGTAACTCGTGTAGGTTTCATATTTTGGAAACCTAACTCAAGGTAGAGAGAGTAAGGTAGCAAATTAACACTAGCTCCAAGATCAAGCAAAGTTCGAGTAGTGAACTTATCTCCTAACATGCAAGAGATAGTGGGACGACCAGGGTCTTTATATTTCGCAATACCATTCTCAGGGATGAGGGACGTGTCTTACTCAGTGACAAAGGAATCACGAGAAACATTCGTCCATCGCTTGAAAGTGCACAAGTCCTTCAAGAATTTTGCATAAGAAGGAACTTGTTGAATCGCGGTGAGGAATGGAATTTTTATGCGAACATTCTGAAAAACTTGCTTGATCTCATCAAATTATTGAGCTTTTTTTGTTGGTGCCAACCTATGAGGGAAGGGTTCTTTAGAGACAAAGGAAGTGGTGACCTTAGTAGGTTTAGAGGCATTCCTGTCGGTGGATTTATGGGGGTGGTGGGACATTAGGAAATGGTGCTAATGGGAAATTCTGGGTGGGTGGGATTGGAAGATCACAGGGAGCAGCAACACCATTGTCAACCTGTTTACCTGATCGTAGAGTAATCACTTCTTGCATGTCCACTTGGTATGTGGGTGGAGTGGAAGGGGATCCAACCTCATAAGCCGACTCCTTTCCATTCCTTTTAGGGTTAGGAATGGGTTGACTCAGAAAATGACCTTTCTCTTGCTCGGACTCAAACTGGTTAAGATGTTGCTCAAGCCTTTGGATGGCTTGAGTCTGTGCTTGCGTGGTTTGTTGTTGAGTCGTAATGAATTGAGTGAGAATATTCTCGATATAGGAGGTGGATGATTCGGGTGGAAGGTAATAAGGGGGTTGGGGAACCAACTCTCGGTTAAAACTAAGCGGCTGTGAATACTCGTAGGATGGTGGTGGGACAGGGACAATTTGATGAGTGGGGTTGGACAACCCGCCTTGGGGGACAAAGGATGATGGATGGTTTTGTTGGTGGTAAAGAGCATGGTGGTGTTGGATAAGAGGGCGATGTTGCCTTTGTGGGTTTTGGTGAAACCCTGGTGGACCATTAACATGTTGTTGTAGTTGTGATGGAGCAAGGTGATTGTCGTACTTATAAGAAAAATAGGGATGGTTCCTATTATTCGGATTGTAAGTAAACGACGGTGGTGCAGGTTTCCTAGTGGTATCAAAGGCACATGGTTGGGCTAGAGTGGGTTCGGGATCATCTTTAATAAGGGGGCATAAATGAGATAAATGATCCTGACTTAAACATACATGACAAGAAGGACTGAACCTGTTGATGTTCATCACTTGTTTAGAAAGAGAAACATTTTGTTTCATAGAACAACTGAGAGCATCAACTTTCTTAGTCAAAGTCTTTAAGACATGAAGCAAGGTTTTAAAATCGGGATCATTTTTAACCTCATAAGTTCTACCTACTCGTGGTAGCTCGGATCTCGAAAATTCATTCGTTCCCTCCCAATCTTGGGAGTCATGGCCTAATTCAATGAGAAAATTATAGGCGGAAATGGGAGTTAAGTGCATGAATTTTCCTTTGTACGTGGACTCAATCATGGTGCGAGTGGAAGGAATGAGACCATTGTAAAAACTATGAACGAGGAGACTCTTCTCGAGACCATGATGTGGGAAACTATTGATATAGTCTTGAAAACGGACCAATGCTTCACAAAATTGCTCGGTTGTCTTTTGGTGAAAATCCTGAATGGCTTGGCGCATCTCATTGGTCTTACTTATGGGATAAAACTTGGACATGAACTTCTTCACAAGTTATTCCCATGTATGGATAGAATCCGGTGACAAGGAATGTAGCCACATGGATGCTTTATCATGGAGAGAAAATGATAAAAAGAGAAGACGAACATTTTCTTCGTCTAAGTTTTGATTTTTGAAAGCAGCGCAAACCGTGAGAAATTTTCGCAAGTGAGTGTATGGAGACTCACGTTCAAGACCATGGAAAATGGGCAACATGGAAATGGTCGTCGGGCGAATTTCGAATTGATCTGCCGGGGTGGGTGTAAAAACTATGCAAGATGGTGGGGTAGCCGTCATCGGGGGAAAATAGTCCCTTAAGGCACCCTCTTCATCCATGGTGGGTGGATGAATGATGGGATTAGAGATGTCAACTCGGGGACAACTCAAAGTGATCGGTGTAATGGAAGAAGCAAGAGGAACACTTGGTTCACCTAATGTGGAAGAGACGGGAGAAAGACTACGGGAACGAATTAATCGATGATTAACTCGTTGCCACGTGGGCATTCAAAGAGGGATTTCTTTTTGGTTTTTTGGATTTTTTTGGAAAAGAAAATATTTTTGGAGTTTTGATTTTGTTTTGGAAAGAAAGAAAATATTTTTTGAGTTTTTTTATAAAAATAATAGAAGAAAATATTTTTAGACTTTTTTTGGAAGAAAAAAGGTGGGGGAAATTTGGACGCTAAAATTTGGACGAATTCTCTAAAACAGACTACCAAAAAAGGAATTGGACACACACAAATTAAGGAAAAGAAATCCTAACTAGCAAATAGCCAATTTTTTATCTTGAAAATTAATTAAAGGGGTAGTCAAATTTTAATGAAATCCGCGGGCGATAAGAATCACGGGATTTATATGAGGGATCGCCTTTTGCAAAATGTGTGTTCCTACTTTAATCACACAATGACAAGAGGCTTTCCATAGAGACTCGCCACAAAGCTACTACGGCAAAACGATCGGCCGGTACAACGCTAGGGACATCACAAACCCAATTTACTGGGCGGCCACACTTAAAATCAGTTTCACTGGACACTTCTGTGCCACAAAGCGAACTGTTCGAGGGTTTTCCCGGTGGAGAGGACTCTATGGGTTATTCTACAAGTCAAAATGATCAAAAAGGGTCCTACGAACACCGTATCCTATTGGGGTATCTAGTTGATTGGTTTTAAATTAGTGATGGCTAGGGTAGCACACAAAGGATAAGTGATTGAGTCGGGTGATAAAATCCCTTCTCGTGAGTGACCGGGCGTAGGTCTTAGTCAATTTAATTCATCATTCCATTCAAAATTAAATACAAGAATTAAATCACACAAGAGCACGTAGGAGCTCACAAGGTATGAACTCGCTAACAAGAGGGTGCGAGGGTATAAGAGATGTAACTCCCATGGTTTTTAGGCCGTGGGGTGCCGAAATTGTTTAGTCGACCGGGGGGAGAATACGCCAATCTCAGTCGGCCCCAGGAGTCCTACCGACCCAAGGTAGAGAGGCTTCTAAATCCTCGCCAATGGATGTCCTCTCTCTACCTTGTTCGGTTTCCCTGTCACGCTTTCTTCAATTATTACAAATTTAGAATGAAAATGAAAATGTGTCTCTATGCACCGCAATAGAAGCAAGGTAATAAAATCCAAAATAAAAGCCTTCCAAAATAAACAAAAAAATGGTACAAAAATTGAAAAATGCAATACAAGTGAATCACAAAATTTGGGAATCCTCTCAAGCACATCGAGCTCCAAAGATCGGCAACGACGCCATTTGAAGAATTGCTTTTTGGCGTGTCCTTGTTGTAAAAGCTCTTCAATCAAAATCTTCACAAACCTATAAAAGTAGACAAACTACAATATAATGGTAAGTGACGTATCAATCCAAATCTAAGGTGTGAAAATGCTAAACATGAGAGGATAATGAATATAATTCACTTGATTCTATTTTTTAGACTTTTGGGTTTTTCTAAATTTTTTTTATGTTTTTAAAATATTAAAACACTTTTTAGGTGAAAATGTGAAGTAACACTAATCTAAAATGAGAGATGAAATTAACAAACTAAAAAGTGTGCTAAATAAGAACTAAGTAATAAGAAGGAGATGAAATTAAATTTGAGAAATATTCAAGGTATGAAACTTAACCTCCACTTTATCAATCAAATGTGTTAATTATTCTAGTTTACTAATTTTCCAAATATTAATTTATTTTATCAATTGATTCTCATCATTTGACAAAACAAACTAATATAAAATTAGTTAATCCAATGTTCATCCCCACAATGAAAATGAATATTTGATTAAGAAAAATTATATAAATCACTCGCTAGAGTATATTCATATAATAAATCATAAATCCAACAAAATTTAATATATGGGTATAATAAAATATAATATACTCTAATTAGTGGGTCATTCTATCTCTAGTTTGAATCTAAAAATTAAGAGTATATTATATTTTAATTCTTTTTCAAGGATAGTTTACCATTTCTCAATGCATAAACTCATGTAGGAATGAATTTTTTTTTTAACTAAATGAAACAAAGTAAACTAGATTAATTAATACATTCAATTGAGTATATGGGGCTTCCTTTCACTCCTTTAATGGAGTGATTAGCCAACCATAGTCATAGTTCAAGAATAATTGAAACCAAGTAATAGCATAGAATGATTAGTAAGAGAAGAATTAATCAAACCCAATCTTGCCTTCAACTTGAAATAGAATCTTCAATTACAATCTCTCAATATTTTTTGGTAAAGAAAAAAAAACTAAAACTAAAAATTTCTCTCTCTAACTATTTTTTCTTCTTCTCTAAGTCTCTTCTTTACTTCATGATCAAAAGTCCCTTCAAATGGGGTCTTGAGTCTTCTATTTATACATGGAAAACATGGAGCTAAAGGGGTATTTTTGGTAATGGTCTTGAGTGAGCACGGAAATGGTGAGTGTGAGGTCATGTGGGAAGTGGGGTAATGAGGCAATGGGGATAAAAACAAATCAGATTTGTTAAAAGGGTGTTTGTGGGTAAGAGGTGTTAGTTGTAGGGTAATAAGGGAAAAAGGAATAAAGGGGTTAAGTTTGGCACATGTGGGATTTGGGTTTATTTGTTGGTTTTGTTTTGGCGTTTTGGCAGGTGGCACGATTTTGGTTAAAATAAAACGAAGACTCAAATAAAAATTGAAACTAGAAAGAAAATAAAAATAAAAATCTATTAAACTAAAAACTAAAATCCTAAAAAATGTAAAATCTAATAAATCTAAAAATAAAATGAAATCCTAAAAGTTCTAATCCTAATAAAATTAAAAACTAATAAAAATCAAAATAAAATTATAAAAATAAAATAGAAAAATAGAAAATAAACTTAGGTAAATCTAAAATAAAACCTAAAAATAAAACGACTCAACTAAAAATCTAAAAAAATATAAAAGGGCATAACCTAAACATACACGGGGTTTGGGGTAGGTTTAGGTTCGGTTTAGGGTACGCTAGGATACGGGACAACGGTATTTAGCTTCATTCAACGCGCATTTGCCTTGATATATAGCTTTTGACACCGCAAACGGACATTTGACCTACAAGATAAACATTTAAGCATATAAGACCCATATTGTCGAGATTTAGCAACTAAAGTACATCTATTCGGGGTATAAATTGTACAGTTTTGGGTGCTTATCAATATTCAAGTTGTAATTCAAAAAGCTTAGAACAAAACTTAGAGCTTGAAATAAGTGGGCTAGAAACGAGGTAATTTCAGTTACTAGTGAGTTATCACTTAGAATCCTTCGGGTAGTCGGGTGAGACTTGGGAATGCATTAAAAGAGTATAACGAGAGAGTCATTATTTTTGTATAAGCAAATGATTCAATAAAGCAAACCCGTCTAGGGGGTGGAATCCCGTATACAGGAAGTATACAAAGCATAAAGCAAGGGACGTAGCCCAGAACCGACTAGTTTAGAACTTGGAGCTCCTTCAAAAAATCAAAAAAGAGAGACACCGATGAATCATGTGCTTTTTATACCAAGTAATAATAAGTCTCATAAAATTATACTAAATACGAGAGGGAGCAAGTTCGACCCCCTAAAAGCTTCTCCTATTCCTTTCCTATCAGACGGTCTAAAAAATATAATGAGGGACCATCCACCATACCACCCGCGGGCGACTCCAACCCCTAGGGCTGCTCCAAGCCGCCACCACATCACACATTGTACATGGCATAACCCAGAGAATCTGTCATAAAGAGAAGAATAAAGCCCAAAGGCCCCTAATCACCTGACAGTGTAGAAGAAGATGATTGGACGTCTCCTCCTCCTTCTTAAAAAGACAACATCTGTTGGAGAACCTCCTCCCTCTTCTATCAAGTTCCTCCATAGTAGAGGTGGCAATTTTATAAACGACACGAGAAAACGACAAGAAAAAACGTGAAATTGGCATAATATGTCGTGTCCGTGTCGTATTTTTTTGACATGAAGTCGTGTCGTGTTCGTGTCTGAATTATGAGTCATGCCGTGTCGTGTTATCGTGTTTTTTAGGCATGAAATTTAAGAAATTTTGTATTCGTGTCATGTCGTGTCATGTTGTTTTTTATTCCAGTCGTGTTCGGGTCAACTAAAAAACACGAATTCATGTCGTGTCGTGTCGTGTCGTGTCGTGTCGTGTTCGTGTTCGTGTATAAAAAAACTTTTCATGTCATGTCGTGTCGGCCCGAAACACGACCCGTTGACCCGAATTCCCACCCCTACTCCATAGTCAATATGGCCTGTCTGGCAGCGGTCCATAGAAAGAAGAAAACCACGGGGGGCGCATGACTCTTCCAGATGGGCTTCTATGGAAAAAGAAGCACCCCACGACCCCTCAACACATAATAGTATTTCTTCACAAAAAAAAACCCATCCTGAGAGCTCGCCCACCTCAACCCATCTGCCCCAAAGATTAAACAGGCACCAGATTCAACCACTCAAAGAACTTCTCCGCCTCCTCCAGCTCATAATCTCAGAGTTCCTTCCTAAACTTAGGGTCCCACACTGATCGATACCCTACCCTTCGTATGCGATTCTCAACTGAACCCTCTTTATCTCCCCCAATCCGAAACATCCCCGGGAAGAGATCCTCTAGAGATACCCCCCTCCCCCAAGTATCCTTCCAAAATCTGATGCGACTACCATTCCCGAGCTGAAAGGAAGTGAACCTAGAGAAACTCCCCCATCCAAGCGCAATATTCCTCCACCACCCCACGCCATGAGCAGAATGCCTCACCATAGGAACCCACCCATATGAACCTACCCCATTCCTAACTACCACTACAATCTCTCGCCTTCCCTATTAAAGAGCCATAACCACTTGTCTAGTAAAGCTTTATTAAAATGGGTTAAACTCCATACCCAAGTTCCACCCTCTTACAGCAGCTTGCAAACCTCATCCTAACTCACCAAACAATAATTAAACTGATCATCATGCCCTCTCCAAATAAAATCACTCATCATCTTATCGAGTCTCTTACCAACGGAACCAGGTAAAGGGAGAACAAACATAAAATATGTAGGAGGACTTGATAAACCACTTTTGATCAACGTCAACCGACCCCCTTTGGAAAGATAGCTATGCTTCCAAGCTACTAATATCCTTTGGAACCTCTCAAGGTCTGGGTCCCACAACGAAGGAGAATTAAATTCGACCCTAAAGGTATTCCAAGATAAGTAGAAGGGAGAGAGACGACCCGATAACCAAGAACATTAGCTAACAGTCCCACGTTCCCAACATCTCCAATGAACAAGCATCTCACTCTTCCTGATGTTGATGTGTAGACCCGACGTGGCCTCAAAACACACAAAAAGCAACCTCAACGTCCTCACCTCATCCACAGATGCCCCATAGAAAAAAATAGTATCATCTGCAAATAGAAGGTGATGGACCTCAACTCAATGGGGAGTCAAGCTCCCGATCAAAACACCCAAGACCAAGCCACCCTCCACAGTACGACTCATCATCCTAGAGAACGCCTCCATAACTAAGATAAATAGTAAAGGGGGAAATGAGTCACCGTGTAGAAGACCACGAGAACTCGATAAGAAACCCTCAGGGAACCCATTCATAAGAATATAGAATTTGACAGAGGAGATACACCTCTTCATCCACCTACACCACCGTTCATTAAACCCCATCCTCCTCAAAAAATATAAAAGGAAATCCCAGCTCACATGATCGTAAGACTTCTTAATATCAAGCTTATAGATAATGCCAGGATCCCCACCTATTAACCTGGAGTCGATGCATTCATTATCCACCAACGCTGCATCAAGGATCTGACGAAAACCCACAAATGCGATCTGAGCATCCAAAATAAGATGATCAATCACTTTTCTAAGTCTAACTGATAAGACCTTAGAAATGAGCTTATACACAATGCTGGCTAGACTAATAGGCCGAAAATCTCCCACATCAATCCCCCCTTTCATAGTGACCAAAGTAATAAACGTGGCATTCAAAGTCCTCGAAAAATGCCCCCTATCATATAACTCCTTAAAGACGTCCATCACATCCTCCCTGAGGACCGTCCAACAATGATGATAAAAGTCCATGGTGAACCCGTCCTGTCCAGGCGCCTTATCACCGTACATTCACCTTAAAATCTCTGAATAAAGTCTTTCATAGAACTGACTGATCTCCCTACGAACCTCAGTCTCATCAGTGAACTCCACCTCCCCTACTACCACATTCCCGATATGGTTAAAGCGGTGATGGGAGTTCTCCGCTTTATGAAAAAATTTCATATTGCTATCCCCTTCCCTAAGACAAAGAGCCCTAGACTTTTGCCTCTAACTAATCTCCTCCTGAATCAATATATTTCCCTCCTCCCTTTTTTTCTCTACCATATGCACCCTCTTTGTCCCCGAGAGACCCTCCAACCCTTATTTCTCGTCGAGAACTCGGATATCTTACATAACCTTATCAATCACCCCCCCCCCCCCCCACACATTGCTAAACACATCTCGATTCCACTGAATAAGATCCCCCTTGATATGAAGCGATTTCATAGGCATCCTTAAACTCGCATTCCCCTCCACCTCATTCTCCTTCCACCACTCTTGAACATTCCCAACAAATTCCTCCTCCTTCAACCACATATTCTCAAATCTAAACGGGGTCCTTCCCCCCCCCCCCCCCCCCCCCCCCACTCCTGTTAAATATAAGAGTGGTCAAACGTGACTCGAGGAAGGCAAGACTGAGTAGCCCCCAAAAAATGCTCTTCCCACTCAGTAGAAAGTAAAAAGCGATCCATCCAAGAAAGTGTGGGCTCATCCGTAAGACTGGGCCAGGTGAAGACCCCTCCCTCCAAAGGGAAGTCAATCAGCTACAACTCACCAATGAAATTCAAGAAATCCTGCGTAAAAGAATTCGAACCCCCCCCCCCCCACCGCCCTTCTCCGAGGGGAATCTAATGATGTTGTAGTCACTCCATATGCACCACGGAACGCCCCAAACATTCCTGGCCCCTGTCAATTCCTCTCACAACTTCCAACGTACCGAGTCCTCCACTGGCCCATAAACTCCCGAAAAGCTCCAAGGTAACCCGTCCTCCACATTCCTAAATAAGTAAGACAAAGACCAATACCCTATAAGAACATCAATTTTTTCCACCACTCTATTATCCCACAAAATTATAATACCCCCTGACGCCCCTTTGAATCCAAACAACACCACTCTATCCCACGGCCTCCCCAAATAAACCGTGTCAAATCCTTATCCATAGAACCTAACTTGGTCTCTTGAAAATAGACAATATCCATCCTCCATCGTGTAATATACACACTAACCATTCCTCTTTTATCGAGGTCATTCAAACCCCACACATTCCAAGATATGAGTCGTACCTTCATTGGAAACCGTTTGACTCCCCCCCCCCCCCACACCCCCCCTATTTACCACCTCTACTCTCTCCCTCTGCCTCTCCTTTATGGAATGGAGCAACCTAAATGCCTCCTTCTCACTCCCCACAAAATTAATCCCTAGGAATTTACTAAACCCTCTTATGACACTAAAACCCAATCCTCCGCCTCATCCTCACAAGTCCCCTCGTCAACCCTACCTCCAAACACCTCCCCTCAGTTCAAACCCTCGAGCTCCCTCCAAAGCCTAGGGGATAGATTATCTATATCATTAAAAGTCTCCTGACCACACAATGACTCCCATGAGGTGCCAGAACATTCCTGCGTAGACCCCCCTCCCCCCACCTCTCCTTCACCCTTTTCCAAGACTGTGCAAAAAGAGTCCCAGTTAGTAAGAATCATACTGGACGAGCAAAAAGGGACATGCCCCTCGGACATGCCTGAAGTCGTCCCGCACCATCAAATCAAGTAACACCTCCAAACACGCCTCATTTTCCCTTATCGACCAAGCCTTGCAACTTAAATTTACCCAAAATAGGCTGCCTTCTAAGCTTGTATTTTTTTCTAAATACACCATTTTAAGCACTTTACCCGAATTAAGACAGGGTCCCATCATACTAAAATTGGAACACTGTTTTCCATATTTATCGATAAATGGCATATTATATCTAGGCTTGCTAATTGGTGCCATAACAACTACCTCATTCATCAAAGTGGACCCAATCTCACCATCTGGAGACAAAAGATGAGGCCCATCTTTATTACCACAAGGCACACTCAAGTTATCCTTGCCATATCTGCTATCTCCATATGAGGCCACTTCCATCAAATGTGACTACTCAAAAGGTACCATTTGCTTGTTAAACCCATCACCCCAATAGAAGAAAGAAAACGATCACAACCGTCAACTTTGTCACCCAACCCAAATTAAATGTAATAGGGTTGCTTGGGACGTGATTTACTTAGCGCACGTGGTACATGTAATAGGGTTGATAGGGTGGCTCTCATAATAAGGCAACTACTTGTTTTTTGTATTGATTTTTTTTATTATTTCTCACTTTTACTTGGTCATATTTATGTTTTGTAAAAAAAGTTTACGTATTGGGTCTAATTTTAATTCGGCCATGTTTTTGTTTTTGTAAATAAATTAAAATATTATGCCATCGTGTCGAATTTAATTGGATTGTGTTCGTGTTATGTTGAAAAAATATTTCATGTTGTTTTCAATTTTAATTGGGTCGTGTTTTCACTTGAGAAAAAAAATACAATGACATAAGTTTATGGGGATGAATTTTTCTTCGTGTTAAAAAGTACACTAGATAAAATTCAACGATAAATATTAATTACAAAATTTAATTTAGATGTTACAAAAACATTTTTTTGGGTATGTATTTTATTTTTATTCATGTGTTGTATCATATTGTATTTTATTTTTATTCGTGTGTCAAAAGTATTATGCACGGTATACTGAGAATTGATAAGTGTGTCGCAAATCAAGTATATATTTATTGTAATTACGAAAAAATCTGAGCAAAATTAGATTTTCTTGCACAATAAAAAAACAGTGGTACCGTAACGAAGGTGCAATCGTGCCATCGCCTTGGCAATAAAAACGGGTTCACTAATCGTAACATGTGAGAGATTTGTTGCGAATGTGTATATATGACAAGTAAGCACATTCAAGTTAACGAATGTGCCATTGGTCGCTCTTTGAATTTGCAAAATATTTTTCATGTTTAAAGTATAAACCCTCAAAATTTATGTTCCAACTATAAATTAATTGTTTGTAATTTGGATTTTGGATTTGTACTTTTTACATTTTTTTTTTCATTTCATCTTCTTCAGTTATATTGTAAGACCCAGGCATAGAAAAAAATTGTGATTAGAAACATCCATAAACAGATTTAAGACCCAAAGATGTGTGGATGATATTAAAGTAAATGGAAGGCACCCTATGCGTATCCTTTTTGTTATGTGTTATTGCCTTCAAATGCATTATAGATTTGGTAAAGATTAATCTTTTTTTTCTTAACAGTGAACTTGCAACTCATTCCAAAATCACTGATATGGAGTCATTGAAAATTTGTACCTACTAAGTTTTTTCTGCATGATTGTTTTTTATTGACAGTTCATATTCAATTGAATTTCAATCAATATTTAAGATGTAGGCCTAAAGTTTGAGTGAATCAAGGCGTCCAGGGAAGTTAAGTAGCATTTATAGCGTGCAATTGGGACGGGCAATCGTGACATGTAATGTTACAAAACGTGTAGCTATAAAATGTTACAAAAGTGTATAACATCATTATTAAATGTGATGAAATTTAATCAGTACGAGTACATACTAATTAGAAGAAAATTTATCACCGTGCCATCGGCACGGGTACACCCTAATGATAAGTCGCTAATTGAAACGCACCGGGATAAAATTATGAGCGTGCCATCGGCACCGGCACCAGTACAAATTTTTCACGGCAACAAATTTATCGCCTTGCCATCGGCACGGGTACACCCTAGTGTGTATATATATATATATATATGTACATGGTTTTACTCTACCTGTGCATATTAGTATTAATAGTGATGGATAATGTATATTTATATCATGTGTAAGAATGAAAAACTAAAATAAAATCCTTTCGTGCTATCATATGGGTAGTGACTGAATAAAATTATGATACGTATCGTATGGGCGGTACCTGTGGGTTAAGTGTTTAGTGGTATAAAAGTTTATGGAATCTAGAGTAGTTATGCAGGTTTGGCGTGCACTATAGTAGAGAGGTGAGGATAACTCATGGGAGCGCACGTAACTAACATGCATATTGAAACTACTTATTTATTTTTTCTTTTAAACATTTTCCAAATGTTTTAGTCCCTGAACCTTATCAAATCTTTTTCAAAACATTTTAGGTGCTCAGCCATAAAGACATGAGACACAGGAGATATATTCCTTTCAAGCGTGTTGTAGCTGTTGTGGACGCTTGTAGGATCTCGTTTAATGCCTTCACTCGTTCCTTTCATTTTAGGGTTATCATGTCTAGTGCTTCCAGTTTGGGCATGTTGCCCGTTGTTAAGCACTTTATTTCAGACTCATTTCATTATTCAGTTTTTGATGGATGATTGTATTACAGTGTTAACTAAAGGCTTTATCCAATTTATTATTTCAGTTTTTATTATTCATTGTGTTTGTGAATGGTTGGAAATGTTTTAGTTATTGATTACATGCTAATAAGATTTAAAATTTTGACACCGGACCAAATAGTTTATTAGTTAATTTAAAAAAATTTGGCAGTGATGCTAATAATGAAAGCATATTGGATTCCCGATCAATTTATTATAGTTCTGATCAACCGGCATTAGAATAGTCGGGGTGTCAAAAATTTGTGGGGACTTTTATGTTTTTCCAACTCCACCAAAACTATATTATCAAAATCTTTACTCAAGCTACGGTTCCTCCCTCTACCTCCCCGAAAAAGACGATTAATATAGTATAAACTTTGACTACCACAAGGCTCATCTCCTTTGTCGATGAATAAATCCCTAAATTTTGCCCTCGCTATAATTATGGTCTCAACATATATGTCAAAGTTTTGGAGAAGACTGTTTCGTTCGTCTTATTATTAATGGTTCCACCTTGAATATATTTCTTTGGTTCCTTAAGTTATAATTCAATTAATCACCCCAAAATAAATTCATGTGTTCACTTATGATAATACCCGACGAGATGTAAATGGGTCGATAAAAGTCACATTAGAGGCTAGCCAGATATGTCCTCACACGAAATTCTAAGTCATTGACATCCCTGCCTACTTCAATTTTCTTGCCCATTTCATCACAACATTAGAGGTGTAGCATATTTTCTTCACTACAAACTGAACTTATTTATTAATAATCTGGTAATTACCTATATCGGGGATGATGATAATATAAACAATGTTGATACGAGTAATCCGATTCTAAAAATCTAGCACATTGCAAATGATATTGTTCTCTCGAGTTTCAAAATCTATTTGTTTCCCCTTTCGATTTGAAATAATTTTAAAGAAAAAGTGATTCTCGGACACAACCTTCATAGGAATGTCAACGTGATTCTGGTCTTTAATAATATGCACTCCTGCCCAAAATGGAACTCAATTGTATACACCAAGGAATTATTTAGCCGATTATTGTCAACAAAGAATATCCTCCATGTGGATTGGGGTATTAATCGTCTTCATCTTAACTAATTGTTATCCATCAACCATACCAAAATATGATGGAGAAGAGTGGAAAATAATTACCACAGACTTCGCGGATAGGTGTTTTATCAGAGAAGATGGAAAATTTCCTTATTATGGCTTTCAATAGTTTTGGTAAGACCCACTTAAAAGGAGATGAGGCCTGGATTTCAAATCTTCTTCGAAGAAAAGTTCACATAGACTAAGGGCTCCACACATGAAGTGAAACTACTAGCCATTAAGTCCCCCGAATCGAGATCTTATGGTATATAAAGCACTAAAAGCATTGATAGTGGTGAATCATTTTCTCTTATCAAGCTGGGGATGGACCTTTGTATGATCCTGTTCAGTATGAACCATCCGACCCTTCCCTGAAGATATCTCCTACTTATACACCTCTCCTCATTATAAGTGTGGAATCTAATAGAAATGGAATATTCTCTCTTGCTCTGGAGGAGCTTAGGTTGAGAAATGCTAAATTGGGTGCAGTTTATAGTATTGGATGATTATAAGAGTTTGTAAATGGAAACTCAATCCACGTAAATGTCTGATCTCTTGCAAAAATCTTCATGATTCTAATAGATTAGTTGTAGCATCCCGATGTTTTTCCCCATTAGTTGGGGATTTTCCCTGTATATCTTGGTGTTGTTCTTATTCTCACATTTACATTTATTCATGACACACGGCCTCACATAATCTCATATCTACAATTGAATTAGGTTACTAGATGTTCATATATCACACTATTGTAATTGAAATGAACTAATATGGCTAAATCTCACCTAATCACAAATTAACTTTAATTTGGATATAATTGTATCTAGGTGTATATTTTTCATCCAGCTTAGTTGCAATTGAACTCAAAGACTAGTGAATTGGATTTGAATTGATCTAATAACGTTTTACTTGAACTTAAAATTGGCTCTAATAAATATAAGATTTTGTGTTTGATAAATTGCCTAAGTGAGAGTGAGTTTGAATTTCTTTTTGCAAAACAATTTTTATTATTGCATTTTAAAATAGGAAAATTGTAAATTGGCCATTAGTTTTGAGTAAGTCATATTCACCCCACCCTCTAGGACATCAAGACACCATATTTTCTCATTTTTAGACGTCTCATCTTGCATGTGAATCCAATTCTTATTGAATTACTCATTTCCATTATTGCAAATCATATTTTGTTGACATTCATCAAGGGAATGAGGTTCGATATCATCATTTCCATGATTTTAGTAGCTATTGTAATGAAAAATATCTACCTCTTCAGGGAACTTTACCTCTTCAGGGGTTTATGTACTTTCAAGGACATGACATGTTCTTCTTTTGGAGTTTTTTCTTTTGATATTATGGAATTTATGTCTATAATCTCTTCAGGAGTATTAATTTTCCATTTTGTTCACTTCTTGCGAGGAATTGAATCTTTTAAACTAACTGGACCCCCACACTTCAAGCGTGTCTTGGCCGACTAATTTTTCTCCATACTCATAGTTTTTTAACTGAAATATCATTCGAGCAGGAGCATTTGCCGCTGGTATATGTGATCTAGTTACTTTTGTTGCATATGTAAAATCATTACGCAATTTATTGACAATCTTTTTTAAATGAATAATCATATGCACTTATGTTTCACATTAAGAAGCGCGCAGATTAAGATGATAAACTTTTCCTACTAATCCAAGTAAGTTTATATCATTCTATTAATTTCTTATTCTCTTTCCCTAATGGTTGGAAAATCGTCTCATCAAAATGAAATCTGCTAAGTGTGTGGTAAAAACATCAGCAGTTAAAGGTTCAAGATATATAATGATAGTAGGTGAATCAAAACCAAAACAAATTCTTAATCGACATTGTGGATACATCTTAGTGCATTGATGGGGTGAAATAGGGACTTGTACAACATATCACAAAGTCAGTAAGTGGGAAATATTTGGCTCATGGACTAATACAAGTTGAAAATGTGAATACTGATGATAAGCAATTGGTCGGATACGAACGAATGTTATAGCGTACAATATGGCATGTCATCGGGTAGACGCCGGTAATTTGGTTCTCATAAGCATATGTCTAGAAATTAATTGGATATGATTAATAAGAGAATCTTCCAAAAAAATTTAGTAATGGACATGACCAATTGGGTGCTCAACGGGATTTCCTATAGACATACAATAGTCATCAAAAGTATGAGATTTAAATTCATATGCGCCATCAAGGAGGATTAACTTGTTGCAATAGTCTGAAAAGTGTGATTTTAATTTGATAAATTGAGCAAGTAAGAGTGAAAATGCAATATTGCAAGTTGAAAGTAAAGAAACATATGACGATCTCGCAGATGCATCAATAAGGACCATAAAATATTTGAATGGTCTGCACGAAGGGTGAATATGACAACAAATATCCCCTTGAATTCGTTCTAAAAAAACTGGAGACTAGACGCTAATCTTCAATGTAATGGCTTGATAATTAATTTTCCTTGAGAACAAGAAGTGCATCTTATATCATTGGAACAAAGAATTTTTTGGTTCTTTAATTGATGCGCACATGACTTCTCAATAATTTAATGCATCATAGTGGATCAGGGATAACCAAGACGATTATGCAAAAGCATAATCGTATTATTATTACGAAACTTTTGGTTCGTATAAGATTCTATAACTCTTATATTTGTGTTATATAATCCAGAATATAAAGCAGGAAATTTCTCAAGTATTTTCTTCTGGCTCAAGTAATTGCAATAATGCAAAAATACTCCAAGTTATGTTCATTTATATTCTCAATGTGGTTCCCATTAGGGTTGATATATTTAAAACTGAGATTTCTCTACATCTGATTGAATACAAAGAATCACTAATATGTAATTTTGTACCACGTAGTGATGATATGGTGGATCTTCCAAATCCCTCTATCAGATTTCTTGAACTTAATATTGTACTAACATTAGCTTAAGATAATATTAATTTAAAAAAGTATTTTTATCTCGGAAGATTGTATGGGCGATTGCATGCCTGCAAGACATACATCATCACCATCCAATACTAATTAAACAAACCAATATGAGATTTGATAAAATGCTCATATATATAATATATAATATGTATAAATATAAGTAACATGGTAAGACATTTGTAGTACTACAAGGGATAAGGAAAATTAACGTATACATAGACTAAACGTCTTTAAAAAAAACTCTAATTAGTGGAAACAAACCCATCACCAATTAAATGATCAATTTTACCGTATGGGTACTCAAATAAATCTAACATTTCAAGGCCAATAAAGTTATTGGGACCATTAGGGTAAAAAATATCATTGAAATTTGCTTCAACATCTTTCCCTTTATCACTGATGCCTGATGTAATTCCACCAAATGATTTGGTGTACGACATGTTCTTCATCAATGACCTTTTATATCATATCGATAACAAATATTATCATATTTTTTTATATACGATCTCCTTTTTCTTAGTTTGTCTAATAGTAGTCCACCTCTAGTGGTATGGGGCTTTTATAATATTTTTATGACCCTGTGATGCTTAAAACCTTGATGGTTATAAAAACATTTTTGACCACGATCAAGACCATAACCTCAACCACGAACACCTCTTAGGCCAAGTCCTCGTCCACATCCACGAAAGTAAATTTTTTTTGCATGTGCTTCAGGAACTGGTGCAAAGTCGGTCGGGGAGGATTCGGGATTTTTCATTAAAATTTTATTAATTTGTTTAATAACAATAAGAACAAATAACAATGTCGAATACTTCGGGTAATGACACTATTAATATTGTTATTGTAGAATAATATTATCGCCATGAAATATTGACTATGTTTTCTCAAGCATATCATCTTCACTTGCAGGATGACTACTGATAAGAACCCAAAAGTGTATAATTTATACCCCGAATAGATGCATTTTAGTCGCTCATTTTCAATAAAAATGGCTTTATGTTCGTATTTATTTATTTCTCAGGTCAATAAGCAGTTGCGGTAGAAATAATGCTTAATCAGTACAATTGTGACACAGAAGCGATTACAATAGTGCAACGAAGAAATCAAAAGACACCACGAAGTCAAGAGTCCTATTGAGCTTGTCCAGAAGAGTTTTGATGTCCCGAACCGTGTTAGAAACCCTAACCTCATCCTAAATCGAGCCCAGTCCATATCCCGACTCGGTGTGTGTTTAGTTGTACCTTTATTATTTTTCTAGATTTTTTTTTATTTTGACATGTTTTATTTTGAGGTTTTATTTTAGTTTTATTTAGAATTTTTAGGATTTATTTTTATTTTTTATTTTTATTTAGTATAATTTTATTTTTTACTTTTATTAGTTTTTAGTTATTTTATTTTTTAGGATTAGTTTTTAGGAATTTATTTTCTAGTTTTACTAGATTTTAATTTTTTTTATTTTAGTTTTATTTTATAGATTAGAAATTTTATTTTATTTTAATTTTAGTTTTTATGAATTTTATATTTTTGAGGATTTTAGTTATTTTCATTTTCATTTTTTTAGGGTCAAAATGAAACACACACACACCCAATAAAACTCTACACCTAACCTACACCTAAAACAACCCCCCCCCCCCCCCACACACACACACCATAACACCATACACTCACCACACCCAATCCCCCACTCCCATCATCTTCTCCAACCCACCACACATTTCTCTCTCCTCCGTTAAAACACACCAACTAAACTCTCCACACCCTCCACCTCCATTACAATCCCTACAAAACCCATACCCCATACCCCAACCAACCCATTCAACCTCAAAAATCGCGCACCCATTCACCCAACTCCATACTCGAGATCAAAAACCCGCTGTTATGCCAACCCTCGGCCCCTAGCAGCACTAACCCGAAATCCATCAACCTCAGCCCGTTTTCCCACCTATTCGAAACCAACCCTCCATCTGCGACCCTGCAACCCGAGGCAACCCCAACCTCGCCCGGTTCAACCCGGATCCTAAACGAGCCCCAAACTCAGACCTGCTATGGTCCGGTCTGCTCACACCCAAAATCGAAAATGCGATTCAGCAATCCACCCTCATCCATAATCCCAAAAAATTGGAACCTCACATCCTTGACCAAGCCAAAAAAAACAAATCCCAAAATTCTCTCAACAAAGAAACGAATATGTGGGTTACATTATAAATGAGAAGGGGAAGAGTCTCATATATCGGCGTACACAGAGAGATAACGAGAGAGACATAAAAGAAAAAAAAAGAAAAAAAATACTATAGAGGGTAGAAAAATAGTCAGAAAAAAAAGAAAAAAATATAGTTTGAGGTTTAGAAAAATTTGTAGGTTCAGTTTTTGCTATTAGTTTTGTAATCCAGTCGAATTTTTGTGACCATTTTGGGACGCGTATTCATGCACAGTTGACACAAGGAATAATTTTGTATTGTATTTCTTTCTCTTATTCTTAATTTCTTGTTCTTTAATGGTGTTTGTGCTAAATCTTTGATTATGTATGGCTAAACACCCCATTCAAGGGGTGGGATGAAACACGTATATTGAGTTGTTTTATTTGAATAATTGTTCATTAATGCATTCTAGGCTAATTAAATTGGGAAAAATCACACATTAATTTATATAACGAGAGTTAATAAATTAATGTTGAAAATTAATATTTGATTTTTGGATTTGACTTAGAGATTGGTATTATTCTTAAATTTAAATATTAATTGTGTGTATGCAATTCAAAGATTCGTACAAATTTTAATGAATTAATCTTAGCGGATATTTTGTTGAAATGAATGTGAATCTTAATTTTTTTATGTTGTGACTATTCCCGATTTAATTGCTGAAAAAGATAAAATTGAATTTAGGATTATAACGAGAGTTAAATTTTAAATTCAATATTATTTTGAACTATTCAATTGCATAATTATGACATTAAATTAATTTGACTACACAGTGTAATCCCACCTCTTGTCTCTTCTCATAAATTCTAAACTAGATTACTTTAAAAAAATTCGTAGTCATTTTAGTTGCGTAAAATTTCATTTTCTCCATTAAAATTGTTTTTAAAATAAAAAATTTAAAAACACAAAAACATTTTTAATAAAAATTGGAATTGCAAGTTTTCACGATAACCGTTTCAATGCTAGAAATTGGATTGATACCCAAATTTTCCCCGATACTAAAATTTTAACAAGTTTTGTAGGTGGTTCCAGGAATTTTGATACTCAAAGTTTGACCGCAACGACATTCCAAATCGATATCCTAAGGAACACAAAAATAGATCTAAAAATGGCGTTGTTGTCGATTTCTTAAAGATTGAAACTCATGAAGATTTCTAATTTTTATTTTTATTTTTTATTTTTAGTAGTTATTCCTTCCTCTCCCTCCTTAGATTGGTTATTTAGGTTTATTGAGGCCTTGTAATTCATTTGGGGTGCATTTTGACACCGTTTTATTTTTGTAATATTTATTCATAAAAAATAAAAAAGGGAAAAGGGAAGCCGGATAAGGTAGAGAGAGGGCGTCCAAAGGCGAGGATTTAGAATCCTCTCCACTTTGGGTCGATAGGACTCCCAGGGAAGACTGAAGTAGGAGTACTTCCCCCCGATCGACTCAAATCGGTCTTCACCCCACATGTGTAACAACCGTGGGAGGTAAACTCTTTATATTAGCGAACCTCCTGCAAGCGAGTCAATTTTTGTGTGCTACTTGCTCCTATTTGTTTTTCATTTCAGTACTGCACTTTAATTGGATGGCTTGATGAATAAATTTACCTAAGACCTATATCCGGTCATTGCAACAAGTTGGGATTTCATCACCCACTCACTCACATCTTCATTTGCTTTTCTCTCACTTAAATTAAAATCAATCAACTAGAAAGCCAAGTAGGAACGGTGTTCATTATGACCCTTTCGAAATGAGACCCTCGTAGGATACTCTAGTGAGTCCTTTACACCCCTACATATCTTCATTCTACTATCTTAAGACTTTTATCTAGGGAAATTGGGTTTTAAGTGAGGCCGCCCAGTAAAACGGGTTTGTGCTTTCCCCAGCGGGGTATCGAATAGTTGTTTATTTTAGTAGCTAGTGTGGTGAGCCTTAACTAGTAAGCCTCTTGCCTCTCGGGATGAAAGTAGGAGAACACTTTTACCGACGAGGCCTAAGATTCCGTCTTTTTCTCGCCCGCGGACTAGTTAAAATTGACTACCCACTCACTTAACTTGAAGATAATAATTTGGCTATGTGATCGTTCAGACTTGTTCCCTTTGTGTACGTGTCTAAATTGTTCCTTTAGGTAGTCCAATTTTCGCTCCATATGTTAGTTTTTCCAACATAAGTCCATCGCTCTTTTTTCTCGCTTTTCAAAATTATTTTTTCCAAAAATAAAAAAATGCAAAACTATTTTTCATTTTTTCCTCATTCTTCTCTCCAAACACCACAACTATTTTTCCTTCGTCGATTTCCAAAAATCCAAAAATATTTTTAATTTTTCCTTTCACAAAAACCAAAAAAATTATTTTTCTTCGTTTTTATGCCAAATTGGCACCGAATTAATCACCGATTAACACGTTCTCCTAGTGCTCCATCTCTAAACTCCCCCTTAGGTGATCGTGAACTTCTCATTGATTTTCCTCCTTATCTCCCCAATTCGTGTTCATCTTCATCGGTGACGCCTAGTTCTCCCACTTCCCCTGGTTCTGCTACCCCACCCATCATGGCCGAAGAACGCGCTTTAAGGGACTATTTTTCCCTGATTACGGTCACTCCGCCTTCATGTATCGTCCTTCCTTACACTCCGGCCGTGTAATTTGAAATTCGCCCCGCGATTATTTCTATGTTGCCCAGATTCATGTACTTGAACGCGAGTCTCCTTACACTCACTTGCGGAAATTTCTCACTTTGGGCGCTACTTTTAAAAATCAAAACTTAGATGAAGAGAATGTTCGTCTTCGATTGTTTCCATTTTCTCTCCATGATAATGCTTCCACGTGTATCCATTCCTTGCCCCCGGATTCTATCCAAACTTGCGAATCATTGCTTTCGACTTGACCCATGAATAAGAAGAGAAATTAGTCCACACCCTTACTTAACATAGCACTGCTATAGGATGGACCATTTCAGACATTCATGATGTGAACCCCTATGTTTATAGTCATCGCATTCATTTAGAGGAGCATGCCAATACTTCTCATGAACCCTAACGTCAACATAACCCTGCTATGAAAGAAGTCGTGCGCACTGAGATTTTAAAATTTCTTGATGCTGGTATTATCTAACCTATATCTGATAGTCAGTGGGACAGTCCCTTCACATTGTATCGAAAAATTCTGGTGTCACCGTCGTAAAAAATAGTGACAATGAGCTTGTACCCACCCATATGCAAACGGGCTGGCGTATTTGTATTGGCTATCAAAAGCTAAATATTGTCACTTGCAAGGACCATTTTCCTCTTCCCTATATTGACCAAATGCTCCAAAGTTTAGCTGGCCATGCATATTACTGCTTCCTTAATGGCTATTCAGGATACAACTGAATTCCTATTGCCCGTGAAGACTAAGAGTAAACTACTTTCACATGTACCTTCGGCACTTTTATCTAATCTCGCATGCCCTTTGGCCTTTACAATGCACCCGCGACTTTTCAACGGTGTATGATTAGCATTTTTAGTGACATGGTAGAACGTTTTCTTGAAATCTTTATGGATGATTTTTATGTGTTTGGTTCTTCCTTCGAGCCTTTCTCACCTCACTATGGTCCTCAAACGTTGTCAAGAAAATAAATTGGTCCTCAATTGGGAAGAATGTCACTTCATGGTCAAAAAGGGGATTGTTTTAGGTCAGTAGTCTCTCGCGACGGTATTGAAGTAGATAAAGTAAAAGTCGACATAATTTCCTCGCTTCCCATTCCTAAGTCTATTAAGGACATTCGCTCCTTCTTAGGACATGCGGGCTTCTACCGTCGTTTCATTAAGAACTTTTCTAAAATCACTCGACCTTTAACAACCCTTTTATCCAAAGATGTCCCCTTTCTATTTGATGATGCGTGTGTTGCTTCTTTTAAGCGCCTTAAGGCCGAGCTCACTTCTACTCCTATCATTCAGCCTCCTAATTGATCTTTACCTTTTGAGGTCATGTGTGACGCCTCTTATTTTTCTATAGGTGTTGTACTTGGTCAGATGGTTTACAAGCCCCGGCACATAATTTATTATGCTAGAATAACCCTCTATGATGCTCAACTTCATTACACGATCACCGAAAAGGAGTTGCTAGCTATCGTACTCACACTCGATAAGTTTAGGTCCTATTCCATCGGTTCACCTATCATCGTTTACACTGACCATGCCTCCCTGAGGCACCTTCTTTAGAAGAAGGATTCTAAGCCATATTTGATATGGTGGATTATCTTGTTTCAAGAGTTTAACCTCGAAATTCGTGATAAGAAAGGGTGAGAAAATTTAGTTGTAGACCATCTCTCCTGCTAGGCCTGTAAACGGATCGAATTCGAACCGGATCAGGAAAATCCAAATCCATATCCATTTATGTTAAACGGATTCGGATCTGATCCGTTTTTTAATCGGATCGGATTAGGCAAATTCAAATCCATATTCGTTTATGTTAAACGGATTCGGATCGGATTCGTTTATCCAATTATCCATTTATGTTAAACTTGATTTGGAATATTTTTATTTTCAACTCTTATTTCATAAATTTATTTTGCAAATGTTACAAAAAATAGATAATGAAATAAAGAACTATTATAATATATATTTAAAATATTATTAAATATTATATATATTAATTAAAAATATTATATATACATATATAAATATATTAATCGGATCGGATTATTAACGGATCGGAGTATATGAATCCAAATCCGCTCCATTTAATAAACGGATAATCGGGTAATCGGGTAATCGAATTTCAGGCATGATCCATATCCGCTTAAATGGATCGGATTCGGATTCAGATTTGGATAAAATCAGATCCATTGACAGGCCTATCTCTCGCCTCACTATTACGTCTAAATCTGATCATGTCCCTATTTTTAAAACATTTCCCGATGAGCAACTTTTTACTATCTCCACCTCTCCTTGGTATGCTGATATTGTTAATTTCCTTATTACCGATCAACTGCCCAATCATTGGTCGAAACAAGAGCATTCTAAGTTCATGTACCAGGTGAAGTATTACTCTTGGGATTATCCCTTCCTTTTTAAGTATTTCCCTGATCAAGTCATTCGGCATTGTGTTCCTGAACATGAACAGTCCAGTACTATCTTCTTTTATCACGATGATGCCTATGGTGGCCACTTTAGCTCTAAGAAAAACGCCACCAAAATTTTGCAAAGTGGTTTCTACTGCCCCCCTCTTTTTTTAGATGCCCACCACTACTGCCAGGCTTGTGCCAAATCCCAACAATATGGGCATATCTCTCGTCGTTACATGATGCCCCTCACACCCATTCTCCTCATCGAAATCTTTGATGTATGGGGCATTGATTTCATGGGTCCTTTTCCCTCATCTCATGGTTTTTAATATATTCTCATTGTCGTTGATTATGTTTCCAAATGGATAGAAGCCATCGCTTGTCGCACCAATGACCATCGCGTTGTGGCCAGTTTTCTTAAGAAGTATGTCTTCACACGTTTTGCTACTCCCAAAGCTATTATTAGTGATGGGGGTAAACATTTTCGTAATAGATTATTTTAACATCTCGTGAAAAATTATGGTGTTACCCACAAAGTTGGTCTCTCTTACGACCCTCAGACTAGTGGTCAAGTTGAAGTTTCCAACCGTGAAATCAAGCAAATCCTAGAAAAAATAGTTAATCATAGTAGGAAAGACTGGTCCTTACGCTTGAATGATATTTTGTGGGCATATTGTACTGCTTTTAAGACTCCGATTGGCATGTATCCTTATCGCTTGGTCTCTGGTAAGCCATGTCGCTTACCTGTCGAGCTTGAACATCATGCTTATTGGGTTGTCAAATCCCTTAATTTTGATATCAACGAGGATGGCATCCACAGAAAGCTCCAACTTAATGAATTAGAGGAGATATGGAATGATGCCTATGATTTTTACAAGAAGTACAAGGACAAAATGAAGTGGATCCATGAACAAAGCATCCTCCGCAAAGAATTCCACCCTGGTCAGAAAGTGTTGTTATATAACTCCCGTATTTATCTCTTTCCCGGGAAGTTAAAAACCAGGTGGTATGGACCCTTTTATTGTTGAATCTGTTACTCCTTATGGTTCCATCACAGTTCAAAATCCAAAGGATGGTAGCCTATGTCAAGTCAACGGTCAACGATCGAAGCCTTTCTTAGAGATCGGCCCCTCTCATATTGAAGAAATTGACCTTGTTGACCACATTTATTAAGACTGACTGTTAAATCTTTTTGGGGGTGATTTTCATCACCCCATTTTTCTGTCGCCTTGAATTTTCCTAGTTCTTATCGTTAGGGCCAGTTCGGTTTGGTCTGGCTTAAGACGTTAAACTTAGAGCTATCGGGAGGCAGCCCGTCATTCCCTATTTTCGAGTATGAGTCTTATCTTATTTGGGGGTGGTGTTTCACACCACCCAATGCTTTTCACATGCTTTATAGACTTGTACATATTTTTGTATCGCATTTATTCTTCAAGTTCTATCTCTACTCCACCATGCGGTACATTTTCATTTGCGGTTCATTCTGGTAATATCTTTGCTCCCTTGTGCTTTTATTTTTATATATGGTTTTAGACATAGAAGACGCTGTTCTCTTTTGTTTAGGGGTGGGAAATTTATGAAAATCGTACCAATTTTGAAAAAAATTCAGAAATAAGTAATTTTAAACGTTTTATGAAGTTAAAAATAAAGTTTTATGACATGAACTGCCTATCATCCCCATTTTTAGAAGTCTCGGAATACCTGTGTTCGACCTAAAATTTCATTTTTTTATAATAAATTAATTAATACCTGTGTAAGCGTACTTGCACCATGAATTCGGCAATTTTGCACTATCACGTTTACAATCAAAAGTTGAAAAGTAACTATATTCTCAAGAGAGACTTAAAAGATCACTAGTTGCGACTTAAACCCGTGAGATTTTAGCTTTTCACCTTTTTTAAGGTTTTTACATATCTCCGAGTCACGAGTTGACTCCACTTTCGTTGGGTACCACATTTAGTCGTTACATGGTCTCATCTTTTTTTCAAATTTGGCTTAATCACTGAGAATTATATTAACTTTTGAGTTGTAAGAAACATGTGTCTTATTGTTTGTCCCGAGCACTAAACCGATTTTACCATACACTTACCACAACATCAATCACCCATTTTCCATATTTCCCTTATCCATATATCTCCCAGATACCATCCACATATCAGTTCCCATCATTACCATAATTTTTTAGAAAATGAGTGTTTGAAATTATCAATGAAAATTGTCTTCATTTTTGTTATGAAAAGAAAAACGTATCGCAATGAAAAAAAATAGAGAAAAAAGAAAAAGAAGGCACGCGATGAAAAATTTGAAAAACGAAGACATTAGATATTCTTCCGTTATACTCTTCTCAAAAATCATTCATTTTATACATTTCACTAAACCCTCATACCTTCCATAAACCACATTTTCACCCTTGGTGACGTGTTCGGGCAAATGATAAGTCTATATGGTGAATAACTCGACATTCTCGACAAAGTGATTAGCATTCGTTCATGAGATCAAAATTTCTTCTTTCATGTATTCGTCATTTTCTATAAAGTGTGTGAGACGTTTCAACTTGTTTACATTTACTCACCTCCTCACATACTAGATAGATACAATTACCCAATTCTCAGAGAGTTCGATTCAGAGAGTTATATCTAGTGAGAATTGAGGTCAAAGCGTCGATTCTTAAAAGGCGATCTCGAAATTACTCTAATGATACTTAAGATTACTACACACTACACGCGTTGAGTTTTAGGAAGGATTACGCTTTTTGTTATTAAGTAATTTTATATCTTATTTTGATAGTTGAATACGATGTTCCTTGTCGTCTTTTTAAAGATGGGTTATATAGTGTTTCATCATCTAATCAGAAACTGCATTTAAATAAGTTTTCAAATTTTTTGGGTATATTCACTGTAAACCCTCACGAGACACCACTCATCCTGTAGGTCAACCTATAGGTTTAATGACTTGTTTCACATGCTAAGTGTAATCGCTAGTGCCTACGAAAGTGGCACACTTTTGGTTACTTATCTTTGTTTTCTCTCTAATATTTTCTCGAGGACTAGCAATGTTCTGTTTGGGGGTGATGTGATAAGCACCCAAAAGGGTATAATTTATACCCCGAATAGATGCATTTTAGTTACTCCTTTTTAATAAAAAAAGTCCTTATGTTCATATTTATTTATTTCTCAGATCAATAGGCAGTTGTGGTACAAATAATGCTGAAAAAACCTGGGTGGTCCCTAAATGCGTGTATTTCAAATCAAACAAATTTATTACCAAAAATTATTCAACTTTTAATTTGCACCAAACCAAGTTGTGAAAACCCAATTCTTACTTTAAACAAATTTTATCTTTATTAATCCTAAACATGCATCTAGAGATTAAAGCAAGTAAAGTAAAGAATATTCACAATGCCGGATGTACGAACCTCGGACGGCCTAAGCCAGACAATCACTATAAACAAAGGTTTTACAAAGATATATTATCCTTACTCAATGAATCGATCCCCACGGGTCACGACGCTCCTTCTGATCTTCTACCGTTCTTTAATAGTTCCCACGCAGAAATTTCGTCTTCCACGATACCTATCCACAACACTCGATTCCACGAATGTCTCGATGTCCATCGATTGGCTTTGATTCGTCTACAATATCGAATACGAAGTCCTTCTCTTTTCTTCACCGCAAAACCCTGATGTTCAATGGTTAAACAAACCTTCTTGGTGCATCAAAATCACTTAAACGTACAAGAATGATAACTCGGATCTTTGCAAACTCTAAGGATCTGTTTATGCTTTTTAAACCTTAGAAAACATGTGCAAACACGTACTGGATGGTAAACTATTTTTTCAGAATGCACATTTACGAAACTCTTACGAAAACATGCTTTAATTAAGATTTAAGCGTCGCCTCGAAAAACATGTTATTCGAACGACAGAGCCACGTCGTTCGCGCGACATAGGTATCTCGTTCGAACGAGATCTTATGTCGTTTGAACAACGTTGCGACGGTTTGACTTTTTTGACTTTTTGTTTAAAATGTCTCTTCCAAAAGAGATCCAAATAAGTCAAACTCCTTTTCGAGCTTATCAGAATAAAACATATTGTAAACCATTTAAAACATTTTTCTTTATAAAAATTAGATCCTTATCTTTTATAAAAACAATTCCGGGCACAATTAATTATACGCATTCATACATGTGTAATCTCGGAATGCAATTAACTTGAAGACGAATAAACTTGCACCAATTTAAACTTCGGCATGATTAAATCTTTGAAGCTTTGCCGCAACGTCTTCAATTTCTTCAATACATCATAAACTAAGTGGGATTGTGACAAAATAAAATCTCCCTATGACATATAACAAACACATTTTTTTCACAAAATTAAGTCAAAGCAATACAGGGACTCAATTAGAAATTTATGTCCTCACAAATCTCCCCCTTTGACTATTCCGGGACAAAACAAAACCAGTGAAATGCCTATGTCGGGCCGTCAAGACGTATGATGCCTAAATCCCATCCCATAAACCCAAAATCAAAAATACAGGACACGAACTAGAATATGTAACACCGGCAAGCATGAACTGTCTGAATGTGATGTAGACTTGAAATTTCGAATCGTTGAAGCATACCTACACACATGAAATAGATAAGCAAATACACTGTGAAGTATGGAGGATCAAATGAAACCAATATATATATTCAAATGATACCAAACGATAATAGATACCAATATGAATAAACTCTTAAAAAATCATTTGTTAAACAATTGAGCAACAAAATGATACCAAAAATGATACCAAATTTAAACTGCCAATTTGTAATACCAATTCATAAAATATGAAATCCAAAACATGCTCAAATCTCCCCCTACATTAGATACATCTCTCCCCCTTTTTTTCTCGAATAGACAATCCAGTGAAAAGATAAACCAATCAAAGTATCTAGCACGAGAATATACCAATTTGAATCAATTTGAAATCGCTAGATAATCATGAAACAACCATCTAAATATGATCAATAGATGAGAAATCAGTAGCTAGTAAACCAATGAATCACACAAAAAATATATCAAACTAATCAGGTGTGATAAACGGACTATATGCAAAAATCCAATTTAGAACCAATAAAACCTACATATAAACCAATCAATCCAGAAACACTTCCAGCAGTACCAAAAAATATCAACAATTTTAACCAGAGGACTCCAAACCAATCAGAAGCAACAAATCAGGTTGTCCTTCGAATGAGCCAGGTACGTCACTCAAACGAGATAAGGACGTCGCTCGAACGATACTTTGCGTGACATGGCAATGTTGTTCGAACCAGATCTCGCGACATGGTAATGTCATTCGAACCATATTTCGCGACGTGCCAAACTTTCACGATTTCCCATAAATATGTTATATTTTTACCCAGTGAAAAAATTTCCAAAAAAAAATCAGTGAAAGGGCCTGACAGCAGCAAAACAGTGCTATAACAATAAGCTTTTAACACTAAATGTAAAAACTCATAAAAACTAACAATGTGAGTTACATGCAAACATAGTACCGATGTGCTCAAACATGGATAAGGAATGAATGGGCGTGAAACTACAATAAATGAGTCACAATTCCAACACATCGAAAAGATCAAGAAGCTCTAATTGATAGCAATAAATCATCAAACTTTATTATAGCCATATGAGAATTAAACTGTGTGTTTAATGAACTAAACATACTACATGCACACAAATCCATAATTTTGACGATTCTACAAACAATAGCATCAAATTACAATGTTTCAACATTAGGATTAGTTGTGAAAACCCGTTTAAATATCTAATCAATCCAAACTTCCTCAATAATATCATATTTTCTTTAGAATGATCTAAACTAATTTGGCCCTTTTCTAATCATATTGCATTTTCTTTTGGACTCTTTTAAACTGTTGATTTCACGACGAGTTAATTTTGAACTCTCGCAGCCCTTTTCCCGTGAATCACTCATAATTTTTTCAATTAGGTACCAATTCAAATACTCACGGTTAACGGTTCTTACATGCACACTTCTCCTTAAGTCTACTTACGCATAGATGACAAGATTGAGATAAAAACGTCTCACCAAATTCAAATATGCAAGAGAAGTCAAACATCCATATAAACTCGTGCATGTGTGCAATGTTGGCATATATACAAAGTGAAATCAAAATGCATATCAACTTTGAAACAACCCCATATAAATAATGGTTAATATCATTCTAAGCATCGATAATAATGATCAAATGTCCTAGCCACATGGATATGAAATGATGGTGGGGTCCAAGAACAACAATATTCCACATCAAACATATTAACTCAAAAAAAAAAAACCGAAAAATCTTTTTGGCCTTTCAAACATTTTTTTACTCAAATAAAAGCAAAATATTTTTGGTTTTTCAAAAGTTTTCTCAAAAACAAAATATTTTTGTATTTTTTCGATAGGACTCAAACAAGTGAAAACTATAGTACAAAATGATACACATGTCATAATACTAGCAATGAATATATCATGAAACAAACTAGTATATGACACGCAAGGCAACACTATAATCCTTTAGATTTAGCATGGGAAGAATCAATTGCACCCAAACGAGAATCATGAAGTTTTATTCCTAAATCCACTAAATCCGATTTCCTAACCCAAGTAGGGGGAAAATGACGCATCGGGGTTTGGGGAACCGGGGCAACTTTATTACTAAACATCCTAAAAGCTTGTCTAAGGTCGTAACAAAACGCCTAAGGTGACCTTTCCTACAACAAAATGTGCAAGTGTAGCGATGGTGGGAATGATTACCTATATGTGGACCTTTTCAAACCTTCCTAGTGTTTCTCACATGTGCGGGGGGAATGGGAACAACTCTCTCACCAAAACCTATACCTCCTCTATCTCCCTTAATTTTGACGGTGCCTAAGATCTTATCTAACTTCTCCGACCTAGCCTCCAAATCAAACTTGAATCTAGACGAGTCTATCAATTTTTCCTCCAACTCGTGAATCCTAGACTCGAGAAAATGCCTAGACTTTTCAAACTCTAAAATATCCTTTTTTAAAGACTCCATCAAACCACGGAGATTATCTCTCTCTTTCTCCAAAAACTCTAGTTTCTCCCTAAACTTCTTTTCTCGTGCCCTAAGATCCTCAATCAAACTATCATTATTTTCTATGGCACGCTCATTCAACTTAGCTTGCAATTTTGCATTTTCCTTTTTTACTTTCACAGTCTCGGCATACAATTCATCAAATGCAACTTGCAACTCTTTCACATCTATCTCCTCCTCGTCACTCTCTTCGCTCTCACTAACATGGGATACACTCAAAACCTCCTTAGAAGTGTCATGCACATGAGAATCGTCATCGCTTACATGACATGCCATAAATGCAACAAAGTTACAATCAATGGGGGAACTCTCTCCCTCTGCCGGATCACTATCACTTAAGTTGGCACTATAGACGATGGGTTGCTTGCCCTCTTTCTTAAGTCTAGTGGGACACTCCTTAACTTTATTACCGTACCCCTCACACCCAAAACACTTATCCGACTCATCTCTCTTAGGCTTCTCAAACTTATCCTTACAGGTGGGATCTACTTTGTTGTTCTTCAATTTTTCAAATTTCTTAGCATCTTTCAATTGCTTTTGAAACTTAATAATTTTTTAAAATTTCTTTGCCAAAAAAGCAACATCCTCAAAATCGGAATTGGAATCAGAATCCAAAAATTTAATTTCCTCCTTCCGGGTTTTCAAAGCAATACCCTTTTCTTTCTTAGGCACTTGCTTGGAGGTAATCATGTCGATTTCATAGGTTTGTAAGTCACCTACAATCTCTTCTAGTTTCATCGACTCAAACTTAACCAGGAGTTTAAAATGGTCATTTTCGCGCCTAAGCATTTTCTTAATGACACGGTTATTAGGAATTTTCTCACCTAGGTTAAATGACGAGTTGACAATATTGGACAACCTAGCATAAAACTCATTAAAAGTCTCACTCTCTAACATCGTAATGGTCTTAAACTGGGTAGTGAGATTTTAAAGTTTTGACGATCTAACCGTGCTAGTGCCCTCGTGAGTGAGTGACAATCCCAAGCCTCTTTTGATGTTTCACAAGTAATAATTCTATTATATTCTTCCGGTGTGACATGTGAAGAAATAACATGCAGACCCTTAGAATTATATTATGAAAGTCTATGTTCAGTTTCGGTCCATGACTCGACAGGCTTTAAAATAGTGTCCTCGCCTATAATAGTGATAGGGGGTGTCCATCCTTTCTCAACTTCTAGCCACACATGCTCATCAATTCATTTTAAATCACTTCTCGTTCTCATATTCCAATAAGTGTAATTAGTGCCATAAAAAATATGAGTTAGAGAAAGTTCGTTAAATCCAAAATTCATCTTTGAAAACACACAGGATAACAAACAAACAAATTATGTTTTATATCTCTGATACCAATTTGAAAAAACCTGGGTGGTCCATAAATGCGTGTATTTCAAATCAAACCAATTTATTACCAAAAATTATTCAACTTTTAATTTGCACCAAACCAAGTTGTGAAAATACAATTCTTACTTTAAACCAATTGTATCTTGATTAATCCTAAACATGCAACTAGTGATTAAATCAAGTAGAGTAAAGTAAAGAATACTCACAACGCCAGATGTACGAGGAAAAAACCCAAAACGGGAAAATAACCTCGGACGGTCCAAGGCAGACAATCACTATGAACAAAGGTTTTACAAAGACAAATTAGCCTTACTCAATGACTCAATCCCCACGGGTCTTGAAGCTCCTTCTGATCTTCTATCGTTCTTCAATAGTGCCCACGCAGAAATTTCATCTTCCACGATACATGTCCATAACACTCGACTCCACGAATGTCTCGGTGTCCACCGATTGGCTTTGATTCATCTACGATGTCGAACAAGAAGTCCTTCTCTTTTCTTCACCGCAAAACCCTGATGTTCAATGGTTGAACAAACCTTCTTAGTGTAGCAAGATCACTTAAACATATAAGAATGATAACTCAAATCTTTGTAAACTCTAAGGATGTGTTTATGCTTTTTAAATCTTAGAAAACATGTGAAAACACGCACTAGATGGTAAACTGTTTTTCCAGAATGCACACTTATGAAACTCTGACGAAAACACGCTTCAAATAAGATTTAAGCGCCGCCTCAAAAATGTGTCGTTCGAACGATAGGGCCACGTCGTTTGTGCGACATAGGTATCTCGTTCGAACGAGATCTTATGTCGTTTGAGCGACGCTACGACGGTTTGACTTTTTGGACTTTTTGTTTAAAACGTCTCTTGCAAAAGAGATCCAAATAAGTCAAACTCCTTTTCAAGCTTATCAGAATAAAACGTAATGTAAAACATTTAAAACATTTTTCTATATAAAAATTACATCCTTATCTTTTATAATAACAATTTCGAGCACCATTAATTATACACATTCATACATGTGTGATCTCGGAATGCAATTAGCTTGAAGACGAATAAACTTTCACCAATTTAAACTTCATCATGATTAAATGATTGAATTTTTATCGCAAAGTCTTCAATTTCTTTAATAAGTCATAAGACCAAGTGGGATCGTGAAAAAATAAAATCTCCCTATGACATATTACAAACACAGTTTTGTTCACAGAATTAAGTCAAAACAATACAGGGACTCAATTAGAAATTTATGTCCTTACAAATGCTAAATCAGTACAATTGCGACACAGAATCGGTTAAAATAGTGCAACGAAGAAATCAAAAGATACCGCGAAGTCAGAGTCCCATTGAGCTTGTCCAGAAGAGTTTCGATGTCCTGAACCCTGTCCCGAAACCCTAACCTAATCCTAAACTTCATCATGATTAAATCTTTATTATTTTTCTAGATTTTTTTTTATTTTGATTCGTTTTATTTTTAGGTTTTATTTTAGATATATTTAGAATTTTTAGGATTTATTTTTATTTTTTCTTTTTATTTAGTATAATTTTATTTTTTATTTTTTAGGATTAGTTTTTAGGAATTTTTTTCCTAGTTTTATTAGATTTAATTTCTTTTTAATTTTAGTTTTATTCTATAGATTAGAAATTTTATTTTATTTTAATTTTAGTTTTTATAGATTTTATATTTTTTAGGATTTCAGTTATTTTAATTTTCACTGTTTTTAGGATCAAAATGAAACGCACACACACCATAAAACTCTACACCTAACCTACCTCGAAAATAACCCTCCCCCCCTCACACACCATAACACTATATACTCACCACACTCAATCCCCCACTCCCATCATCTTCTCCAACCCACCACCCATTTCTCTTTCTCCTCCATTAAAACACACCAACTAAACTCTCCACACCCTCAACCTCCATTACAATCCCTACAAAACCCATACCCCATAACCGAACCAACCCATTCAACCTCAAAAATCGGGCGCCCATTCACCCAACTCCATAACAAAGATAAAAAAACTGGTTGTTATGCCAACCCGCGACCCCTAGCAGCCCTAACCTGAAATCCATCAACCTCAGCCCATTTTCCCACCTGTCCGAACCAACCCTCCATCTGCGACCCTATAACCTGAGGCAACCCCGACCTCGCCTGGTTCAACCCGCGTCCCAAATGAGCCCCAAACCTGGACCTACTATGGTCTGTTCTACCCACACCCAAAACCGAAAACATGATTCAGCCATCCACCCACATCCATAATCCCAAAAAATTAGAACCCCATATCCTTCACCAAGCCAAAAAAATCAAATCCCAAAATTCTCTCAACAAAGAAACCAATACGTGGGTTACATTATAAATGAGAAGGAGAAGAGTTTCATATATCGGCGTACACAGAGAGAGAATGGGAGAGACAGGAAAAAAAAAACGGTAGAGGGTAGACAAATAGTCAGAAAAAATATAGTTTTATGTTTAGAAAAATTTGTGGGTTCAGTTTTTACTATTAGTTTTGTAATCCAGTTGAATTTTTATGACCAGTTTGGGACGCGTGTTCATGCACAGTTGACACAAGGAATTATTGCATATTGTGTTTCTTTCTCTTACTCTTTAATTTATTGTTCTTTAATTATTTTTGTGCTAAATCTTTGATTATGTTTGGCTAAACACCCCATTCAAGGGGTGGGATGAAACGCGTATGTTGAGTTGTTTTATTTGAATAATTGTTCATTGATGTGTTATAGGCTAATTAAATTGAGAAAAATCACACATTAATTTATATAACGAGAGCTAATAAATTAATGTTGAAAATTAATATTTGATTTTTGGATTTGACTTAGAGATAGGTATTATTCTTAAATTTAAATATTAATTTTGTGTATGCAATTCAATTATTCGTACAAATTTTAATGAATTAATCTTAGCGGATATTTTGTTGAAACACTACACCAAATCTGTCGAATTGTCACGGTCATTGACCTTGACAAGTTCAACTTGTCAAGGTCAATGACCGTGACAATTCCTAGGGTGATAACTTTTTTTGTCACGGTCATGTCACGGTCCTTGACCTTGACAAGTTTGTCACATTTAAGGACCGTGACAAGCCCGTGACAATGGTTAAAAAATTATCACGGTCAATGATCGTGACAATTCTGGGCAGAATTGAAAAAAATCTGTCGGGTAGTTTGGCCACTGCCACAGCCCAGCAGTATATTTGTACCTGTTATAGCAGCGTTGTACCTGTTCAAGCATCATATATCCAAATAAAATAGAGATAATGCAAATATACATTCAAAATAGAGACAATATGCATCACGATATAATTCAAATGTACCAACTTAAAAACAATTCAATTCAAATATTGTCACTACATGTCTTAGGTAAGGTTAGCTATAAGGAGGTGAGTAGGCCATACCATATACTAATTGCCACACCCACTAATATATATCGTGCAACATTGTTCGCGCAACCACAATGGGGAGTTATCCTTCCTCGGTATCACATGCGTGATGAGCACCTTGGACTCGATGTCATGACGCTCACGTCCATGAACTAGTGCACCCTGGACGATATTCGGGTCCCTCAACCCCCACCCGATACGCTGGCCATCAAATATGTCTAGTATAAACACGCTCGGCCAACCAAGTGTCGACATCGATCGGTCGAAGGGATCCAAATAGGGAAGTGGATCACCAAAGTCCACACGTATCGGCGATAAAGTAGCGAGGTCCACATCCTCGTCCTCTTGCACCTCCTCCTCCACCACCTTCTCCTTATCCTTCCCTTTCCCCTTACGGTTTCTGCCCAACGAACGCTTCATGAATGAGAACATATCTTGGACCGTCGCCTCCAAACGGGACAGCTTCGCGTCATGCAAGTCCACCGTTCGAGCCAACCTAGTGTCGCTCGTATCCAATCCGATGATCCTAGATTTGGCCATCCACGAGCTCACCCCCTTATCCTCCCCTTGCGATCAGTGCCAAGCACTTGGCTGAGTGCGTCAGCAAATAAAGATGCCTTGTCAGCATCAGACTGCGACTCATGCACTTCCTTAAGCTTTGCCTGAAACGACAAAAAACACATGATTAGTAAAACAAGTAAATTAAAAAATTATAACGTAATTAATAAAAAGTAAACTGTCGGATTACTTACAATCGTGGTCGCGATGCTTGGGGACACCTCCTTATCCTTCCCCTTCTTCATCCAAAGAGCCACATAAGTATCGAGCCTATGTGGCCTACCCCCAGGGCCACTCCCTGTCCCCTGAAATAAAATAAAGTAAAATTAGTATCGGCCCCGCAAAGTAAAATAATGCAGAATAATATATTTCTATAGTTATAGAAAAATTAAATCTTACTATCATCCTATGCTCCACCTCGGCATAAGACATTCGACCGGAGTAGTGCGCGTCCGTCTTTTTTGCCCTATTTCCCCTCCCCAATTGGCGAGATGCCAATTTCCGCTCCCCGATCTCATTGTCAATGAACTTTTACCATTATGCTAATGAGATCGGATCCTCCGGGGAGATCGATTCACGCATTCGGATAACGGACTCTCGTATCTTCCCAAAGTACAGGGTCCGCATATTTTTTTTCCACGTCTTGTGTTGCTCCCTCAACTGCTCCAAGACGGAATCGCATAGCTTTGGATCCAGGTTGAATTGTTCCTATCCAACAAATAAAATGTTAGTTGCGAATAAATATAAATATGAAATGAAATTAAAATTGAAATCAAAATCGAAATCGAAATCGAAATTGAAATTGAAATTGAAATTGAAATTGAAATTGAAATTGAAATTGAAATTGAAATATTCATATAAATATAAATGAAAAAATATAAATACATTACCTGTAGTGCCACCCATACAGCTAACTTGAGCTCATATGGAACCTCCTTCCAACTAATTTACCCCGTGCCGATGATTGTCTTTACCAGCTCAAGTGATCTCGCTAATATCCACGACTTGTTCTCGATGGCCATCCCCAAATTGCCATATTTAGGGAGCCTAGGGGTCGAGACCCCTCGTCGCCTCCACTACCACCGAGCCCAGGCGACATCATCTTAACCAGCATCATCATCCTTGCCTTCATACATGTAGGAGACATATGCTATAACAAAATGTTATTAGTACAAATCAAAATGAATTAGAAGAAGACATGCAACTATGTACAATTACTACAAATAAAAATGAATTATTACTATTAAACATCCCCACCCCCACCCCTACTGCCCACACACATTCACACACACCCTGCCCCACCCCCCACCACACACACACACACCCTCTCCACCCCCACCCCCTTCCCCCACCACACACACACACACGCACGCACACATATACACACACACGCACATATATATACACACACACACACACATAAATGAGAGAGAGAGAGAGAGAGAGCAAATATGTACAAATCAAAATGAATTGTTATTACAAATATGTATAATTACTACAAATAAAAATGAATTGTTAATGTTAAACATCCCCACCCCCACCCCTACTTCCCACACACAGGCACACTCCACAAGAGTGAAAATGATAAAGTGCAAATCAATTAAAAGCATTAAAAATGGATGTTTCGGTACAAATTGGAATATTTATTACAAATTGAAAAATTGTTTAAAATTTGGGTTATCATAAAAAATGGATTGATATTCGGTAGGAGCATCCAAGTCATCCACACTACTATTTAGACGCTTTGGTGCGTGTTCGAAAATTGACCACGGCTCGTTGTTGATATACTCCAAGTAAAACACTTGGTTAACCTTTTGAAATACACAAACAAACGGCTCATCGCTCACGTGGTCGTTGCTCTTCAACTTGGACAAGTCAACCATGATCAAATTGGTGACAGGATCAACTTTACAAGCATTTTTATCCTCAAATCTTACCCAGTCACAGTAAAATACAACCTCTTTGAAGCTTATATAATCCAATTCAAATATATTTCGGATTACACCATAGTAAGTCATTTCAGCTTCAACGAGGTTTTTATCTTTTCCGCTCGCTCGAAAGAAAGTAAGATCCTTGTATGAAATGCCCGAGTTCTATACATTTGTACTTTCCTCTTACACTTTAGCGTCGAAAACGTAATCGTTCAATCGATACTTTTTGTACTCTTATTCCATGAACAAGGGTCCAGTGGCTAGACGAGCAAGCCTTGATGTCGCATCACCCGTCTTTAAGAGCTGATAATATAGATAAATTAATTATATTAGTTTTAAAATTTGAGTGTAATGTAACGTTATATAACGACCATTTTCAATATAATTACCTCTTGTGTCAGCCACAGCCTAAATTCGTTGTCTGATTGTACCGATATTTTTCATCTTTTATACTTCATTCCAAAACCTTTCAAACTGTTCTTCATAACAGGATAGCTATTTGGAACCGTATTCTCCTTGGGTAGTAAGCCCTTCACCCATTTCAGAATTCCTATCACGCTATTTCCAGAGAAACCGTACTACGTCTTCAAACTGTGCAAACCAACCATAGCATGTAAAGTTGTTTGATCTTTCTCACAACCAGAGTATAACGGTTGGGTTGCCTTAAATTTTAAACTTTGGTGGTCATTGTCAAGGTTTATCGTGATATCTTCACGAGCACTTGAACCATGTACATCATCAGTAACCTCATTCTCCTCTGCTTCATAAACCCCATACGCATCATCAACTAAATTCTCTAACATATTATGATTTATGTCGTCCCCTTCTACATCTATCCTACTTGTTGAAGGTTGTTGTGAAGGTTGGTCAGGGACAAAAGGAACTTTCAATTCACCGTAAAAACTCCAAAATCGATAACTATCTTGCATACCCGATCTTAAAAAATGTAGTTCAACTGTTTTCCACTCAAACACCTTACCATTATTACACCTAGCACACGGACATGGAAACTCTTCATCATTATGATATCTCTTTGCGTATTTGACAAATTCATTAGCACCTCTGCGAAACACATCCCCCATTCTATTTGTCTCACCCATCCACTCTTTGTATTTCGGATATCCCATCACAGATACCACAACTAATCACCTATTAAAGGTAAGAAGCCTATATTCATGGATTAGTATAAACAAAACTTAGATTTATAGTATGTTTCATTTAAGTATGTCTTATTTATATTTGATTTTTAAATTTCAAATTCAAATTCAATTTATAATAGAAATTTATATTTCCTCCATCTCCCCTAAAGGGTGAGTGGTCCTATCCCATTCAAGATCGCATTTTTCTGTAATATACTTAACAACTCATGTACATTGTTACGATTTGAGAAAAATTCGGTAGCATATCCCCGTAGTTCTCCAAGTACACGATGTAGATTGGCAAGTGTGAGTGTTATTTCAATTGATCAATTGAAATAACAGTCACACTTGTCAATCTAGTATGTACCCAGAGAACATTAGGATACGACTGCAGAACTTCCTCCAAAAGTAACAACTTTAAGCCACTGAGAATATTATTATACAGAAATTATGCAGTCCCAAACTGTCCAAACGGGACCCGAGAGATCTCATTACAGGGGTAATGACTCTCAAACGGGTCTAAGGGTTATTGAATGCATACGCATACGAACTAGAAGGCTGGTATCTATGTGCACTATATGTAATTTCAACAATGTTTCAATTAATTATCATACTATATATATATTGTTCATTATACGAAGTAATTTTCAAAAAAAGTTGAAAAATCCCACCCCCATATGGACAATAATCCAGTGGTCATGCAACTTTTAAAATTAACCAACCCAACATCAATCCACTATAATCCACTCGCAATGTCAACAACAAATGTGTATCACGTACTGCTTCTAATTCATCTACACAATTAATTATTTTCATCAATTAAACTAACAATTAAAGTATACAATTATTAATTTACTAATTTACAATGAGGGGCAATCCTACTTTCATATATTAATTTACTAAAAAAATTTATAATCAATCAATTCGTTTATAAGGACACTAATTACATATGAGGGAAAATATCTAATAAACCAATCAAAATTTAATAAAAAAAATTAATAAGCCCCCCCCCATCCCCCCCCCCCCCCCCTCCCCACACACACACGCATGCAGCCCCACCCCCCGTCACACCCCCCGCATAATTTCCCTCTCTCTCACATACGCACACTACACACACATATATACACACACGCGCACATATACACACACACACATCCAGCCCCACCCCCTACCCCACCACCCACCCCCATCCCTGCCCCCTTCCCCCACCACACATACACACAAACAGCCCCACCCCCCACCACACACACGCACACACTCCCTGCCCCACCCCCCACCACACACGCACACACACAACGCGACCCCCTTCCCCCCTCCCACACACACACACACATACACACACACACGCACATATATATACACACACGCACATATATATACACACACACACATATATAAATGGAAGAGATAGAGAGAAAGAGAGAGAGAGTGAGAGCAGCGCGTAGATAGATAGATAGAGAGAGAGAGAGAGAGAGAGAGAGAGAGAAATTGGAGGGAACAATTTTGGTGAGGAAAAAAATAGGGGAAAGGGATTTTTTCTGACAGATTTGTCCCTGTCATGTCACGGTCATTGACCGTGACTACTTTATAGAATTATCACGGTTATTGACTTTGACAAGGCTAACCGCTGAAAGGGTGCCAATTTTTCCATTTTGGTGTTGTGAAATGTGTGTGAATCTTAATTTTTTTATGTTGTGACTATTCCCGATTTAATTGCTGAAAAAGATAAAAATAAATTTAGGATTGTAATGAGAGTTAAATTTTAAATTCAATATAATTTCAAACTATTCAATTAAATAATTAGGACATTAAATTAATTTGACTACAAGGTGTAATCCCACCTCTTATCTCCTCTCATAAATTCTAAACTATATTACTTTTAAAATTTTCATAGTCATTTTATTTTCGTAAAATTTCATTTTCTCCATTAAAATTGTTTTTAAAATAAAAAATTTAAAAACATAAAAACATTTTTAATAAAAATTGGAATTACAAGTTTTTACGATAACCGTTTCAATGCTAGAAATTGGATTGATACACGAATTTTCCACGATACTAAAATCTTAACAAGTTTTGTAGGTGATTCCAGGAATTTTGATACTTAAAGTTTGACCGCAACGATATCCTAAATCCATATTCGAAGGAACACAAATAAAGAGCTATCAACTACACAATTGCAACTATGAGGCAATACTAAATAATGTTGAGTTGTACTCAGATACAAATATAAAATATTGAAATTGTAAATGTGACCATTCATAGAGAGCTTTGAACAAGATAATAGTCCTTTGATGGTCATGGAGTATTCTCGGATTGGTCCAAAGGAGTTGTGGGTTCTTGACCGCGAGATATTCACTTTTTAATCCTCCGTGCATATGGTGGCATAGAAATATCACGGCTTTCGTACGGTCCTACAAGGATGCATTATTTTATACTTTAACACACTCTCCTAAATTCATGGCACTACGTTGAATTTCACCATCCGCAATCCATGAAAGAATATTGTTTCCAGACATATCCAACGTAGTAAAATCAAGCTTTGAATTTGACATAGAAATAAACTATTTCAAATACAAAACATCAAGTTTTGATTAGAAATAGAAAATTTTGTATGATAAAGAAAAATATATTACATGTTCATAGGAAGAGATGTAGAGTGTTCATCTATTTTTTTAGTTAATTAATATATGAAGATATGGTAGAAATAATAAATTATATCTGATAAATTTGTGTCATGTTGGATATGACTTTAGCAGCGACGTAAAAGATCAACTAAATAGCAAAATTGTGATGATAATGTGTTGAATAAAATGGAACTTGAACACAAAATAAATCAAAATCTTCGAGGTTGTATTGTATTTATTTCACTTGTATTTTTCAAAGTAAAAACATAAGGGATTATTTATAGGTAAACACAAGATGGTTTGTTCGCATAGTGAGTCAACAACTAGCTTTGTTTTGTCATGCTTATAGCTTTTCATGGTTGACACTTCATGCTTCTAGCATAGAATTGTCATGATGCATCTAGCTTTAGACTGTATTATGGTTATTAACATATGTTTGACAGTTCCACATTTATAACAAGTTTATAAATATGCTTATGTTTTCAGTTTTCCCTCTTTCACATAAGAGGTACTAAACTCATAGAGAACTATTCACAAGTATTCAAGTCAGTAAAGTCCTAAAGCAAATTGAAGGTTCAATCGTATAAAAAAATAATACAACTCTTTGCCTTCCAAACTAAAAACCTTTTTTTTTTATTTTGGGTTTATATTTGTGATATCAGTTAGTGTCGAGGATGTGATTTTTTATTTTCACAAGTGTGATAAATTAACAATAAAAAAAAGGAAAAAAATGCAAATATGAAAATTTTCTGCCATAAAGAGTCAGGGTGTTGGGATAAAATCTGTTAACTCGATCTGATCTAAAAACCCCGAAGTGGAGGGACATCTAGGCCATAATATTGTGCTTGGGATATTCAATTTTCTCCACACGATGCCTGCATAATTGACCTTAGGCATAGATATGCCTAATGATGTTCTAGGCTGGAGTTTTAATTTTCATTCGGGATGAGAGAGAAAATGATCGATGTCTCTAACAAGGACTTGCTTATAGGCGTATAGTTGTAGCCACGATGTGAAACATAATCTGGTATGATTCAACATCAGACCCATTTAAACGTAGCAGACAACTGCGCGATTCAATAATTGATGAGTATTCGAATCGTAGGAGATAATAATAGTTGATATACTCATATTGGAGATGCAATTCTTGCTTTAATCAAATAAGACGTACCCAATATGCCTCCAAAAAGATCAGAAGCGATCAGAGTTGTAATTATATGTACTTGTAAAGAACTTAAGCATGACAATGGTATGATAATACGATATAATGACAATATTGCAATTATCATTAATCAATAAGGAAATTCATGAGGAACTCGAGTTTTTGGTGTGATTGTTCGCGAATTGAGTGTTTGAAAACCCAAAAATTCGTAAGTAAATAAAATTGGAAGGACTTACCGATCGAGGAGTGTGTTTGACACAAAGTCCTAAAGGTGAAATTGGCTGGTGATATTGATGTTGTCAACCTGTTCAACAAACATTTTCCAAGATTTGACGATTAGATTACTCTGCCTGCAACAATGGATAATCATAGAACTCTCAGAATAGTCCAAACCCACAAAATTGTAAAGATATAATGTAAAGTGAAAAATAATTTGGTGTAAATAATATGGAGAAAGAGGAAAATATTTTTTTATGAAGAGGAAAGATAAGGCCATAAAATAATTGTTTTCTGAAAACGTGGATTACTCAACTAACTCCATAATATTCTTTACTAACGGGTAGTTAACACAAACTCAAAGAATGTCAAAAACAATAAAAACATGTTTAAAATATTTAATTAAAAATGAAATATTAATTGAGCAAAAATTCTAGCAAATCCACAGGAGCCCAACATTACAAGGCCTAAGTCTCGATAAAAGACTATTAATATTTAGACCCATGACCTTAAACACAAATCCTCACAAAGTTAATTACTAAGCATTTACCCCAAGTTATGTATTTCATTCAAAATAAATATATGTGCTATATATACCCAATAATTTGGTGGTGGTGGATGATAACTTATTTTATATATATGTAATTAAAATAAATTTTTTTATATTTTCAAATCATATGTAGTATTTATAAATAAATGAACCTTTTACATATAATTACAAAAAAATAATATTGAATTAATAAGTTAAATAAGTATCTGTTATGTGAGCTTTTGCAAATGGGTCTTTCATATATGACCATTAGAAGTTTTCTAACAATGACAAGTATTATATCTAGAATTTGGGACAATTCCTAGTTCTCTGAATTTCTATTTTGCTGAAAAGTTTAGGGGTTGTTCAGTTATAGAAAAATGAGGGTGTATTCTAGAAAATATTTTCTATGGAGATAGAAAAATAAGAAATGTGCTCAAATAAGTTATTTTTTTCAATTCGAAAAATAATTTTCTATTTTTCTAATTTTCCACAAAACTGAAAAACGTTATTTTTATGTTTTTTATTTTTCTATTTAAAAAACGAGACTCATTTCTCTCATCCGATTTTAAAAGTTGAGACCATATATCCTATTTCTGTGAGTCAATATACATTGTGACCCATTTCTCTCATCACATGTGTAAACATCTCATTGCTCTCATCTAGAGTTTGATCGGAATTTCAGCCGACTCAATATCTTACCATATCTTGCACAAAGATACGTAGAGCTTGTAATTATTTGTTGATTGATTGATTTTATAGATCTATTTGTTGTTTTAATTGGTTGATTTTTTGAAGTTATAGTAATTTTAAACAAATTCATTACATTATAACTCTAAACTTTGTGTAAATTATATTTTACACCCAAATTTTCTATAAATCTATATTATACCTCTGATATGATAGTATTAGAGGTTTTAATATCATTAAATGTATTAAACTCATCTCAGTTATTCCTTCTGTTCTCCTCCCCTTCCCTTGTAAACTGGGTAACCAAGAAGGCCAATAAAATGTATAGAACCGAGAAGCCAAAGAATATTATGGTTAAATTCCCCCCCTCCCCCATTCCTTAAAAAAAACTCTCACAACGGGTATAAAAAAATAAAAAAAAATCATTCTCCTTCGACCCAAACTCAAGAAACAAGTATAGAAACCAAGTCATTTTGCCCTTAATGTTTTCTTTGTTCAAGATTTTATTCTCGACACTTGCACTCGAAAGGATCAATGGTAGACTAGCCATGATTATATTTGTTGCACCAATGGCTGTGGAGCTATCGAACGGTCAGAATGTGTTTGATCAAATATCAAATGGTGTAATCTCATGGTTTGTTGGGAGCAATGTGGTTCTATGACTTCTATCTTTGATTCCTTTGTTGAGAGGGGTCCATGTTCAGTCAAAATCAAAAGGCTTGATGACATCAGATGCTGAGTTGTGGAATGGAAGATTTGCTATGTTAGGTTTAGTTGCTTTGGATTTTACAGAGTGTGTTAAGGGCGATTCCCTTGTATAGATTCCACATGTCCAACTATACAAGTTTTTTTAACTTAAACGTTTGTAATATTAATATGGGAAATTCTTTGTGTCCCAAACAACTCCTTCAAATCTTCCCCCAAATAGCATTTAGTGTTATACCTTGTGGTATGAGTCCCACCAGGGCACAACTCATTAATGCTATTTGGGGGAAATTTGGGGGATTTGTTTGGTACCCATAGCACCACTCAATTAATATATGACCTTTTCATGTCACATGATAATGAGTCTAAAAATACTTTCCGTATGTTACATGTGAATATGTCGGCATAATTTCTCTTTTGTGTTAAAGAAAAACATATATACAAATAAAAAATGAAAAAAAATCCATTACCTCCTTCAAACTCATTATATATGAAACTTTTATTTTTGGGTATGTCATCTTCTCCGTCTTTATTTGATATATATATATATATATATATATGGATCTACATGGGACCTCGGAGACAGGACAAAAAATGTGAATCACTTTCTTAAAAATAATAAAAAAAATATTTTGAGATAATATTTTTTGTGTGGTATTTAAATATTTCAAGGAAGCCACACACAAAAAAATTCATCTTTGTTTGTGTATTAAGGTACATGTATAGGGATAAACTTTTTCACAGGTAGGTACATGAATGGAATAACCTTTTTAACAGGTAGGTGACAACCCGCCTACTAAAATAAGAGGTGGCCAGCCCGATACTCCATTAATCACAGGAATCATAGATGGTCCATTCTCATCATCACTGTTGTTAAAATAATAGTACGAGATAACCACCAATTACTTTAGAAAATGGACTGTCAAATTGAAACTTTTATAAGTCAAAGAAAATCACTTAGACAATCCAACTTATAAAAACGGTGGATACCAAAAATCAACGGGTAAAAGAACGACAATCATACATAAAGTAATAACCGAATAAGTTGTCGGTCAATAGACTAATACAAACAGGTTACACCGAGTTTTACAATTTAAATATCACATTATAATAAATGAATACAAAGCATAGGCAACACGCCCGAATAAATAAACTGAACATAACTAGAGTACAATGGGAAGAAGCGTCTATAATAAATATCCTACAACATCCGCAAAATGCTATAGCTCCAGGACAACTGGAATGGAAAGGTCAATACGGGAGTCCTTGCGGTAGAGCACCTGAACGGACAAGGAGTTACATGCAAAACAAAGAGATATAGACGGGTCAGGGCGCGGTTTGATATGATTACCATGTGACTAAAATGCATGACAGTTATGAGCGTAACTATCCCTCGCAACTAAATCATAAAGGTTCTCACCTCTCATTCTAAAAGCACAACCTAGCGCAATATCAATGCTAATGCTCAATGATCATATAAACATGGGAGAACTCATCTACCAATACTCAAGGAGACATCATTTCAATTATTCACAATCTAGATACTCAATTCTTTTTCTCTTTAGGAAATACATATATGGCAATTCATTTTACAAAATGTTTACCAATTCAATTTCATCTCATAATTTTCTTTACCAATTTTATTTCCCTTTTTCCATCCAGGAAATATATTTAAAGCAAGTTTTATTATCATAAAAATTCTTTTACATATCATAACTTCTCAATTTCCCTTCTTCCATCCAGAAAATATATTTAAAGCCATTTTATTATCATAAAATGCTTTGACATCAATAATTTCCCACATTATTATAAATAGTTATATTTCATATCATAAAACGTTTATAAGACCGTCCGTCCGGGTTTCCCCACTGTGTGCTCCCCTCAATGTCTATCATCTTCCAGGGCCTATCAGCAAGACAACCTGTGATCCTAATGCAATGTCGGGAAGTGGAAATACCCATGTGAGTGAGTCATAACCACACCTAGAATTACCTCACTAGCTCAGAACAAACATATAATAAACAGTCATATGGTCGAGGACTATATTCACCCTTTATTTTGTGACACCCCGACTAATTAAATACCGGGTAGCTACTCCTTTATTAAATTAATTCAAAATGCCAAGTTGGCTCAGTTAAAAGCATCACTGTCGAAAACATTTTTTTTATTATTACTAACCACCTAGTATTTAAAAAGTAAGTGCCAAATTTTATTTAAAGTCTGATTAACATGCAACAAGTGTAATGAAGAATAATAACACCATTCACCATACTGAAGTAAAAAGAATAACCATCACATAATGTAAATAAAGTCTGGAGGAAAACTCCTCACTACAAATCCCACAACTGAAATAAATAAACCGAATACTAAAACAATACATGCCAAAGTCTGAAAACTGTAATGGAAAGATGACTCTAATAGAAATGGGCAACATGCCCTACAACTGATAGATAATGAATCTGGAATCCAAGTGATGGAAGCGTCTACAAGCAAATCCCTGTAGCTTCCACAAACAGCTACAGCTCGTCACCAGAATGAGTATCCTATGCATGGTGTCCTTGTGGCTGGGCACCTAAAATGGTTTTACAAGGAAAATAGATTTGAAAGCAAACGGGTCAGAGCCCGAATGTGGAGATATTTTAAAAACCTGCAAGTGCTTTAAAAACATTTAAAACATTAAATGCAAAGTACATGTTAGGACGTGCACTCACATGATATTCTCACCTCTCGTCTAACTGTGCACTCCTAACGCAAATACCCATCTACAACGACACAACCCACTAGCTAAGTGACATAATATCTAGCTAGACTGTCATAGGTTCTACCCTTATTACTCGGTGCTATAAACATTATAACGCTCGTAATTAAATAGGGGTTTAACGTAAACTCAGATGCTCAATATGCATTATATTTCACTATCAGCTAACCCGTTATGTTTCTCGAAACAATACCGTAATTATATTCACAACATTAACATGAAGGTTCCCATTAATTAAGTGTATATTATACACAACATAAATATACAATACAAGCACCCCGAGAACTAAGCTGTGGTGCACACATACTCTGCTATCCATCCCGGTACATCACGTACATAAGGATTACATATTCTGAATCTCTCAGGAATAGTTCACAGATAACAACATCACAAATAATGGAGGCGAACACAGTCACATCACATGGGTCACGCACATACCTACGCTCCCACGATCAGCGGACTTATTAATATCCCAATAAGTCTTTCTATGACCTATGTTCATAAAGGTAACCAGTCTAAATCCGGGAAACACAAGGATTAGAGGGCCCTAAGCGAACGCAAACCTCCCGTGATAGCAAGTATGGTAGGTATGTCACACACACAATTCATATACCAATACTAAGTAAACACACGTCTTAGTAATCCCGTAGTTTAATTGTATTACTATTCTCATTCTAGTACCAATCTATAATTTACACACTTTATACGATTCCGGTTTATAATCATACGCGCCATAATCTATTCTCACGTCGTAGTAGACACTCACGTCTCAACCCAAATGGTTCATTGATTTAAATCACTCGTATATAATTTACTCCTCATAATAACCCAAAAGTCCCAAATCTATCCATATATCATCAAAGGAATGCTATCTCTATCCTCGAACAAGTTTACGGGACTCCCAAAATCAAAACAGGCCAAAAAGGCCTAAACTGCCAGCTCGTTAGAAGTCTCGTTCGAACGAGGCTGTTCGAACGAGATTCCAGTTCGTTCGAACGAACTGTACCTTCTAACGACATCTCGTTCGAACGATTGTATAGAACGAAACACAATTCGTTCGAACGAAGGTATCGAACGAAGTCTCCCCTCGTTAGAAGCGACTGGTCAACTCGTTAGAAGCTCGTTCGAACGAGCTCGTTCGAACGACCTGGGAAGGTCTTCTAACGAGAGACCAGTTTTGGCCCAGAATTTCTTGGTTACGATTTTCATCAATTCTTACTCCTCAAATCTCCTCTAAAATTCGTTCCAACAATGTTTTAAGTTCTCTAATCATCCTAAAACATGCTAAGGTCATACACTAACATCTTTTAAGGGATTAATACATCCTAAACATCATTAAATCACAAGTTTCTACATTTTTCCCCAATTTTCTTTAAGAACATAAACCCTAGATTATTATCATCATAAATTCCCAGAATTTAATCCGTTGTTACATCACATAAATATGAAATCTCTGAATTCAATCTTCAACCAACGTTTCTACATGCAAACCTATACCCAAAATTAAACTAATAACTTCCAATTTCATGGGTTTTCCTTTAACTCTTAAATAAGATTAATTATCAAGAATTCTAACATGGAAGAAGCATTCACTGCATAAAGAATGTAATTTAAATCACTTGCCTTGAGTTTGTTTCTGATTTTGATGACGATTTCCTCTCTCTTTTTGCAGAATTTCCTCTCTCTCTCTTTCTCCAAGCTTCTTCTCCAAAGGTCGCTATGGTGGCTAGGGTTTGATTTGGGAAGGTATTAGAAAACCTAATTCTAATAACCTACGTAGCTTGTTGGGTTAATATGGGTTGGTTAGTGGCTTAGTGGGTCAATCCCCAATCAGATTAAAACTCCCAATTTTCGTCTCTTTTAATTCTCCAAAAATACAAAATTACTAAAATGCCCTTCATGTTGCCGGTATGGCCTAAAAATACCCCGGGACCCAAACTAAACCCCCGGCTAGTGTTTTCTGACTATCTCGACCCTTCTGAACGCGTTGGCGCACTCGAAACGACCATACGGTTAATAGAATTTAAATTCACTTTTATAATCAAAATATTTATATCCCGACGCGACTGTCACACGCGTCCCAATAAAATGACCAAATTGCCGTATATAAATCTCATGACAAGTTTCATAATTCAATATTTTTATAACATCATATATGCTCAATATAGTTAAATACCAACTCACATCTCGCTAGTATTTTATCCGGATTAATTCCCAATTAATTCACATTTAATTAATTAATCCCAAAAATAAATATAGCCAAAAATGCGGGGTATTACATATTCATTAGCCAGGGGACTTCACCTCACGCGCGCAACTTCCCTTACGATAGCGATTTAGAGAGGTGTGTTTACGTAAATTATCATTTACGAAAATCATTTCTTTTTCCATTTGAAAACATTCATATTTTACATTCTCAAAAATCATTTATTTTCAATGTTTCAATACCAATTTTAGAATATGCATTTCTTATTCTTTAAGTCATATTTTATTAATGACCTAAGACCCGAAGTGCCACTATCCTCAAACTAGTCTCTAAGAGTTCAAAACAATACCATAAATCATCAAAGTGAGTCTCCCTCATTAATAGTATCCCAAAAGTCTCAAAATTATTATTTTACCATTTGTTAGTTCTAGGTTAGCTTCCTATATCATTCAGACATTAACCTGCAGAAACCAACCCTTAGAATAAGCCCAATTAACCCCATACTAGCCTAGGGTATTTGTCTACCCAACACAAACCTCTAAAACTCTTCATTAATTCCCAAAGGAAGGTTACTAAACCTCGAACCTAAAAGAAAAGACTCAAAACAAAACTAGAAAAATCTCACAAAAACAGGGCACCAGAATCGATTCGCCTAGGGTCGAATCGATTCGCCCCTGATTGCGAATCGATTCACCCCTGATTGCGAATCGATTCGCCCAATAGAGAATTGATTCGGTGAGTAAAACCAACAAACAACCTCAGCTGAATCGATTTGGCCCCCACCTGAATCGATTTGGTTTAGCCAGACATGTATCCTTCCCCATATCCGAATCGATTCGGCCCTGCAGAATTGCCCAATTTGGGCTACGGGTTGTATGAACCCTAAAATCTCAAAACCTCAAACTTTCCATTTTATCCAACATCAACACCAACTAATTCTACCAAATCATTCCTACATTTCAAGTAACTAATTTTCCCAACTCAAATCAAATTAAACTATAAGATTAAGGGTTTAAACATGAAAATCATTAAAAACTCATTTATGGTTTAAATCTCCAAAAACTAACTATACATGCAATATAGCACATTAAATCATGATCTAGCAAGTAAGAAACTTGCCTCAAGTTTGTAGTCTCAGATTCTCTTCCGGTAGCAACGAATTCCAGCTCCAATCTTCCATTTTTCTCTCTTTTCTCCCATTTCTCCCAAGCTCTCTCTTCTCTCTCTCTTTCTCTCTTGGATTACAACATAAAATGAAGAGTAAAAAGGGGTTGGGAGACTTAAACGGGTCTTAAACATAAATTCTCCTCTTTTAAATGTTGATACACCGTTAAAATGACTCGTAACTACATAATTGAGTCATAGCCAGTCAAAAGTGTCCGAAACTCAAAAATACAACTTGGCACTTATTTTGACTATCTCGACTATTCTAAAACCAACCGCATCCCCTAAATTGGCATTCGAAGTAATGTATAATATTTTTATGTTCCAACTTTATTTTATTTCATTAATTATGCTCCAACTTACATATAAGTCATAACCGTCGTTTAAAGTACAACGACGCAATAAAACACAACAGAACGCTATTTACCTTCTCATATCAGTAAATAGACAAAGCACAGTAAATATTATCCCTTAATATCACGGGAAATAATATTTACTCCAACTTCCTCTATTTTATAAAATTAGTCCATCAGGTAAAATAATATAAAATAGTCGCTCAAAAGTCTGGGTTGTTACAAGGTAGTGTTTGGTATATCCATACTTTATCAATACATGTAACTTATATATAATGAAATAATACAATTTTAATAATATACTGAAATAATATATTTCATTCAACAATATTCATAACATACATTTTCACCTACGCATCAAACGGAGTACATACTAATTACATCTTGAAAACAATAATTTATTTTTATCAAATGAACGCATTTTCTGATTTTCTAAAATGTTCTATTGAAAATAAAAATTAAAATGGAGATGAAAATTGAAAATAAAAAACGGAAAACAATTTTTCATAACTAAAGACGGCTTTAACTACCCACACTAATCAAGTCTCTTGGTCCAGTGGTATAAGGCTTCCACTGGAACAATTTTGAAGTAGATTGAGTTTGGTCCCTAGTTGAATCCGCGTAAGGTGGTCGTTACCTCATGACCTGCTTACAAAAACTCACACAAAAAAAATGAATCTAAATCGTGCAGACTGTTTTGATGAAATAAAAGAGAGGAAGAAAATTTTCTCATTTGCCCGTGTCTAAAAAAAGTAAAAAGGTTAATTACAAGATTTCGTTCCAAATGATCTATTTACCACACTGTATCTACTCTTTCACACTTTACAGTCTATTATTTCCGCTAGCTTTACTCGAGACATCACCAAAAGAATAAGATGAAGGGAACCCAATTTTTTATGTTACTAAAAGTTAAGAGGAAAATAATGAAATACATATAACAGTAAGTAGGTCACATCACTGTTGGAATTTTGTAATGGAAAGAATGAAATAGATTAATTAATTTCTGCAAGCCACAATCTGGGAACGCTTTCTTTTAGGCAAAATTTCTCCCAGTCTGGTTGAGACAGAACTACGAGTACACTATGGGCTTTATAGAATATGCCTTCAGGATATAATGTAGTGTACGAACAGTTGTTTAATTCAAACTATGTACTATTTGATCAAAACTTAGAACACTCTTAATTTGTAATCTGATAATGCCAAAATGTAGAGGAGGAAGAGAGGAGAAATAAGAAATTTTTGGTGTCCAAAATAGAGGCCTGAAACTCTTTTTATAGCCAATTACAGCTCTTCATGTAGCAACTCAACATCCGTTAGATCGTGCCTATTTGGAACAGCTTCGATATAACGGTTCAAATTAGGCGTACCATCGTAAGAGAATGGACATCCCCTACACGAAACGCTACGAGTTCATTTAACGGTTCAGATCAAGTCGTTTCGGATTTTGAACCCTTTGATCAGATCATTTAATCACAATCGTTGATCTTTTTAACATCGTCAAAACTTTAGGCTCCCACGCTCCAAGAGACAATGCACAAGTGCGAAGTGCGAAGTGCGCATCAAAGCGCGCAATGCGCCCTAAGTCACCCAATCGCACTTTCGCGCGTCGCGTGTCGCACTTATACGTGTAGCGATTGGTGGTTCTTAAGCACCACCGCGATGCGTGGGATCATTGCCCCTTATTTGACTTGTCAACTAGAAGTTTAGTTGTCCTTTAGTTGATATACCACTACTTTTTGAGGTACTCTTCCAATGTGGAACAATAAGGGATTTTGAGCACTCCTATATCTTTCACACCCATTTGCTCATGTTTCTTCCTTATAAAAAATAAAACCCAAACTATGTTTAAAATAAAACACCAAATAATATCATAATATATTAATAACTAATGTTTAAAATAAAACATCAATTAATATAATAAAAATATTATATTATATTGAAATTTATCCAACATTCCCCCACCAATTTCAATATACACAAGAGAGCAAAACAAAAAGATAATAAATAACTTTTGGCACTATCGCTAAAATTTAGTACATAAATGAGAAGTGTCTTTCAGACTTGAACTTCCATATAGTGTAAATAATTCAAAGCTTCATCAAGGTGTTGTGGTGAACATCTCTTGAACCAAAGACCTTTTGAGATGAGCCGAACTATCACACATACTGATTTATGAGTTTATAATTGTTCTTCTAGCATGCACTTTTATGGACTTATGCTAATTCTGATTTCATGAGCGCTTGAGGATCAGTATTAATTCCATAGAAAGCGGCCACACTTTCGACACTCGTATAGGTAAATCAACTTTAGTAATTCTGCGAGTCACACTTATATGATTTATTAATAAGTAACCTTCATCCTCTAACATGCGAAAAATCAACACTAGGCACATAGGAATGGAACTTTTGTATAAAATTCCTAGTGTACCATAACTATAATTTAACTTGTTTGTACCACATTGAACTCTATCTATATTTTCAAGATATGAGTTGGGTTCCTATTAAATATAGTTATGTTATTTAATAGACCTTAGTCCCATTCCTTTTGAGGTGATATACATCATCTCCGTAACAAGACCTTTAGTCAAAGGATCTGTTAAATTCTCGTTCGTTTTAACATAGTCGACTGTAATTACTCCTTCCTTGAGTAATTTTCTTATAATTTGATGCCTTAGACTAATGTGTCTAGATTTTTCATTGTAAGTTTTGTTCGAAACTTTATAAATTGTGGCTTGGTTATCACAACTTATCATAATAGAAGGAGATGGCTTTTTTCATAAAGGAATATCATACAACATATTTCTAAGACATTCTGCTTCTTTACAAGCATATGTTAGGGCTATAAATTCATATTGCATTATTGAATCTTACACACATGTTTTTTTCTTGGATCCCCAAGAGATAGATGCTTTGACTTGGATTTTGATTCAAGATTATTCCAACTTGAATCACTATATACTTCTAAAACAGATGGATATCCTACATAATGTAAACCATAATCCAAAGTCCTCTTCAGGTATCTAAGTACCCTAGAAATCGCATTCCAGTGCTCTTGTCCTAGATTACTTGTAAATCTACACAAGACACTCGCTGCATAAGCAATGTTTGGTCTAGTGCAATGCATGGCATACATTAAACTCCCAATAATACTAGCATATTTAAGTTGATCCATAGCACGCCCAGTATTTTTCATTAATTTGATACTAGGATCCACTGGTGTAGTAGCTGGATTAAGTTCAAAATGATTATATCTTTTAAGAACTTTTTCTATATAATGAGATTGAGATAATGCTAAATAATTATCCTTTCTCACAATTTTGATTCCTAAAATCACATCAACTTCTCCAAGATCTTTCATAACAAATTTTGATAAAATAAACCTTTTGGTTTCTTCAATATATCTGAGATTAGAGCCAAATATTAACATGTCATCCACATATAAGCAAATAATAACACCAACACCATTTTCAAATTTACTATATATACATTTGTCGGCATCATTAACTTTATATCCATGGGATATAACAATATTATTAAACTTCTCATGCCATTGCATAGGAGCTTGTTTAAGGTCATAAAGAGATTTAACTAGTTTACACACTTTCGTTTCTTGGCCAGGCAAAACAAACCCTTCGGGTTGTTCTATGTAAATCTCTTCTTCGAAATTACCATTTAAAATTGCAGTTTTAACATCCATTTGATGAAAAACTAAATTATGAATACAAGCAAGAGATATAAATATCCTAATGGAAGTGATTCGAGAAACAGGAGCATATGTATCAAAGTAATCAATTCAATTTTTTTGCTGATAGCCTTTAGCAACTAGTCTTGCCTTAAATTTATTTATAGAACCATCCGGATTTAATTTCCTTGTAAATATCCATTTGCACCCAGTAGGTTTAGCCCATGGGGGGAAGATCGAAAATAACCCAAGTTTGGTTTGACAAAATTGAGTTCATTTCATCATTTATTCCTTCTTTCCAAAAGACAGCATCCCTGGATGTTACCACCTCATGAAAAGTTGTTGGTTCATCTTCTACATTAAGAAAAAATTTAGTTTTGTTCTTAGTCTCATTTAAATCCCCTTCAACTAAATAAATAACAAAGTCAGGCCAAAATATTTTTTCAGTTCCTTGTTTTTTACTCCTTCGTTGTTCAATGTCATTCGTTGTTTCCGAAGAAGATATTGGTTGTGAATTTTCTTTTAAATTTGAGGATTCAACAGTCGGATTATTATTTTTTAAACCTTGATTCAAAGTTCTAAACTTGTTTAGATATTCAAAGAATTTCACATCTACCAACTCAATGATTTCTTGAGTTTCAAGATTTAAAAATCTATAAGTCATATTGTTACTAGAGTATCCAATAAAAACACATTTGTAAGTCCTATTTCCTAGTTTAGGTCTTTTAGGTTCGGGTTTTCTTAAATAAGCAAGACATCCCCAAACTTTAAGACGTCTAAGATTAGGCTTACGATTAAACCATAATTCGTATGGTGTAATATCCTTATTTTTTTAATATAACTCTATTTAAAATATAACATGCAGATAAAACCGCTTCTCCCCACATCGACAAAGGTAAACCAGAACTGATCAACATTGCATTTATCATTTCAACTAAATTTTTATTTTTCCTTTCCGTCATTCCATTTTATTGTGGCGTATAAGGCACCGTAACTTGATGAATTATCCCATGAATATTACAAAATTGTATAAACTCACTCGGGTAATATTCACCACCCCTATAGGATCGTAGGACTTTAATTTTCCAATTTTGTTGAGTTTCAACTTCTTCTTTAAAAATTAGAAATTTCTCGAAAATTTCATCTTTACTTTTAAGTAAATATGTATATGCATACTTAGAGTAATCATCAATGAAAGTTAAGAAATATTTATTTCCACCACAAGTCATATTACTCTTCATATCACATACATCACTATGAATAAGATCAAGCATTTCGAATGTCCTCTCAACAAATTTAAACGACTTTCTAGTTATCTTCGATTGAGCACAAATTTCACATTTAGAAAGGTTATCAAATTTATAATCCGAGATTAAGCCGAGATTAGTCATATTTTTTATACTTTTATAATTCACATGACCTAATCTACTATGCCATAACTCAACCATATAAGCATAACTAATATCATTGATTACATTCATTTTGATCATGTCGTTACAAGAGTATCCTTTGCCATTAAATTAGCCATTCTTGGATAAGACAAACTTATTAGACTCATACATAAGTTTGAAACCTCTCTTATTGAGAAGGTCCCCATACATAAGATTTTTACATATATCAGGTACATGAAGTAGATCAATTAGAGTAAGAGTCTTTCCAGAAGTTAATTTCAATTCCATTGTGCCTTTACCAACTACATTGGTGAGAAGATTATTTGCCATCTTCACTTCTTTTTCATTAATTTCTTGATATGTTTTGAATGAAGAGCGGTCTTTGCATATGTGGGCCGTTGTGCCGGTATCCAGTCACCATCCACTTTCATTTTCAATGGAATTTGCTTCACATACAGTAGCAATAAGATCTTCAACATTGTTGGTTTCCTTTGACCCTTATTTTTCCTTTAATTCCTTCTTTTTAAGAAGACATACTCGAGAATAATGGCCCAATTTGTCACGGAAGAAACATTTTCCCTTCTTTTTCTTATTTGCACCTTGGTTCTTAAATTTTGAATCATTCTTTGCTATAAATTTTGAGTCTTTGGTAATCTTGGATTTTTTATCCTCATCCATATTGTCTTTTGAATGACCCTCACCTTGTTGATCCTTCTTTTCTCGAATACGAGTATCATCTTCAATATGAAGGTGACGAAGAATGGATTCCACAGTATAAGTCTTTTCATCATGATTAATTTTCTTCTTAAAGCCATTCCAATAGGATGGAAGTTTTAAAACAATCACCCCTACTCGAAATTCATCTTGAAGATTAACTCCAGCGACTTTAAGGTCACCAACAATCTGTTGGAGTTCATGTTCTTGTGCAACGACAAATTTATCATTACTCATTCTAAAATTCATATAGTTTGAAATCAGAAACTAACGGTTGCTCGCTTACTCATTTTGATACTTTGTCTCCAAAGCCTTCCATAATTCCTTTGTCGTCAGAATCATTCGATGAGCACTATAAACAGTTTGAGACAAAGCATTGAGGATGTGTCCCCGACACATAAATTCATCTTATTTCCTCTTCACACGTTTTTGTTTTATTTCTTCGGTGTCTTCGGGTATGGGATCGAGAACTTTCTTAAGGTTGTCATCTAGAATGTATGCTAGTTTTAGTGATGTGAGGAAGAACATAACTTTCTCTTGCCAACGAGTGAAATTTCCTCCATCAAAACGGTCGAGTCAGATTAAGTCTTGAGTCATGACTTGGATAGATTGTGCCACTATTCCTTCCATTTGAGTGGAGTAATAAGAATAATATTTTGCCTAAAACTGTTGGAATTTTGTAATGGAAAGAACAAAATATATTAATTAATTTCTGCAAGGCACATTCTGGGAACGCTTTCTTTAAGGCAAAATTTCTTCCAATCCGGTTGAGACAGAACCGCGAGTACACTATGGGCTTTATAGAATTTGCCTTCAGGATACAACGTAGTGTATGAACAATTGTTTGATTCAAACTATGTATTGTTTTATCAAAACTGAGAACACTCTGAATTTGTAATCTGACAATGCCAAAATTTAGAGGACGAAGAGAGGAGAAATAAGCAATTTTTGATGTCCAAAATAGAGGTCTGAAACTCTTTTTATAGCCATTTTTGCGACTATTCTTCAACAGTCACAGCTCTGCATGTAGCGACTCAGTAACCATTGGATCGTGCCTATTTGGAGCAGCTTCGATCTAACGATTCAGATTAGGCATCCCATTATAAGCGAATGGACATCCCCTACATGAAACAATACGAGTTCATCTAACGATTCAGATCAAGTTGTTTCAGATTTTAAACCCTTTGATCGGATTGTTTAATCACAACCGTTGATCTATTTACCTCGTCAAAACTTTAGGCTCCCACGCTCCAAGCGACGATGCGCACTGTCAAGTGCGTATCAAAGCGCACAATGCGCCCTAAGTCACCCAATCGCACTTTCACGCGCCGCGTGTACCGATTGGTGGTGCTTAAGCACCACCGCGAAGCGTGGGATCATTGCCCCTTATTTGACTTATCAACTAGAAGTTTAGTTGTCCTTTAGTTTATATACCACTACTTTTTGAGGTACTCTTCCAATGTGAGACAATAAGGAATTTTGAGCATTCCCATATCTTTCACACCCATTTGCTCATGTTTCTTCCTTCTACAAAACAAAACCCAAACTATGTTTAAAATAAAACACCAAATAATATAATAATATATTAACAACTAATGTTTAAAATAAAACACCAATTAATATAATAAAAATATTATATTATATTAAAATTTATCCAACAATCACATCACAGCTGCTCAAGGCCTTGAGTGGGAAAATCTTGAGGTTGAGGAACCTGTAGGTGAGGAAGCTTTTTGGGTCCCTCCTTTATTCTCTTAACCATCTTCTTGAGTTGATCAACATTAGAAGCTATTTTGGTCTCCATGTTATTCATTTGGTCAAGATGGTCGCTGCCTACTTTTTCTTCTAATTCTTTCCATGGCAAGTGCTCTTCTAAATCCCAACAATTAAACTCGCTATCACTCATCTTGCTGTCGGCCATCGATGGTTGTATGTCTACCTCAGGATCACAGATATGGTGTATGACAGTATTAGGATCTTATAAATATATGGTTGTTGATTCGAATATGTATATTATAAGAGAGTGGTGACAAGGAGACCCACTTTTGGGACTCAATTTTGAAACCCAAATATAAGATACAAATGGGTACAAATTTTTAATGAACATTTTGATGTGACCCGCAACAATAAGGTATAAGCTTTTAATAAAGTGGGTTTTAAAATTGGGTTTTTTGGGGGTCTCCCTAGATTTATTCATTATAATATATGTCCAGAGGCGGTGATAACTTTGAGTTAAAGGTTTATGCACACAAAAATGGGTTAATTACATTAATCCCTATAAACTATTACGATTTTGCACACTTGGAAAATATGCATAAAAATTTAACAATTTTTAGACATAAAATTATGTTTTTATCAACTCATTTTCAATTAAAATGTGTTAGATGTCAAAATTCAATAGTGTAGGAGCACTTTTCTTGTTTGATAGATTAGGGACTATCTACAAAATTATTATAATTCAGGGGGTTCAATATAATTTGCCCTACTAAAATCGAGAGATGATATAGAGGGAAGTGATGAAAATTTTAAAAATGGCACGAAATGATACGTAACCGACTCGAAATTGATACATTAAAATGTGTTCGTGTCGTACTTGTTTTGCAATTTTTTGACATGTGTTATGTTGTGTTCGAGTCAAAATTATGACTTGTGCAATTATGTCACTAGAATGCACCCCATGTGATGCACGGCATCACATATATATTTAGATATATATGAACATTACGTCAAACTACTCAGTCACTCAATGCAATTTAAAAAACAAATATTCAATTTCTTTTTGCGCTCGAAAATGCTTTGACTTTTTTACTTTTTTGATAAAAAAAAATACTTTCGTTGAAGTTTAACATGTTTTTTAAATAATAATTGAAAGCACACTACTTTAAAGTTTAACATCAGATATAAATATCAAAGAATGTCATAAAACTTAAGTATGGAGCGCAAGAAATGCATTAAACCTCATACAGGGTGGAGTCAACAAAAATGGGTTCCTTGTACCTTTTCGTCCAATGTCGTACCTGAATCAAATTGCAAAACATATTATGAAAATGGGTGTATGAGCTTTGACGATTTATAAACCAAGATATTTTTTTTGAAAGGCATAACTTAAAACAACAAATTTCATCTTACAAATCAAAATGGTCAAACTAAGCTAAAATCAAACATGGAGCCCAAAGTGTGAACTTAGAAGCTACAATCTTAAAAGAATATAGTTTCAAGGATTTAATTAACCCAATTAAATTTATAAAGCTATATTTAAGAAGGGTCGTAGTTCACATAGTCAACACCATACAACAATAGGCAGAGTAATAGTAAAAGGTTAATGTGCATACATCAAATTAAATATTGAGCATAGAAAAACATAAATGGGTGTTTGATCGATTTTCAGTTAGCCACACGGATAATGTGCATACGGATCTATACTAAGATGTTTTTGTCAAAAGTATTATTTAATTGTGAAACTATTCGTTCCTTTAATTTATTTTAATTTTTATTAAAATTTCACATTGGTGACTGATTTCTACTCAAAAGTGATTGACATTTTTGTTCTCTCTCTTTTCTTGTAATTGTAATGTAGTCCTTCTACACATTCATATAGAATATAATAATATCCACATTGCAATAAGTATTTAAAATTATCAAACAACAGTTGTGCGAATATGTAATATTTATAAGAAACACAATGAAGGAGATGAGCCTATGAGAGAAGGGAACAACTTTACGCCATAGTATTAATATAATTCAAGTCAGTGGGATGTATATTTAGTAGCAACCCTCATTTCCAATGCTTTAAATAAACTGAACTCTCTTTTCCATTTTCTACCTTTTAATAAATGAACAAATAAATCTTCCAATTAAGAAGAGATGTTAGTGTGTGTAGAGAAAAAATGCAATAATGCTAAAAGAGTACCTTTAGAAGTAGGAAGCTCCTTGCCATATTTCTTGCAGTACTCCCTCATTGACACTAAAGTCTTCCATTTATCTGATATCTACACATCCACAAATAAAAACTACATTAGGGTTTATGCTCCTACCAAAATCAGAAACCCCTGCTTAGAGAAATCAAAATCATAACTCACTCGACAAATGATGAGATCCCCATAGTCATTCTATACTTTGTCGTTTTCTCCCTTTCTATTGGGTTCATCTGATTCTTGTTGTTGTTGTTGTTGTTGTTGGAGATATGACTCCACAACTATTCTGACGAATCGCTTTAGAAATCATTACGAACTTTCTGAACACCACACTTGTTTGATTGACAGAGAGAAAACCTCCATAAGGAAAAATTGCGAGGAAAAGTGAAGATAGAGTTTGGGTGAGAATAGGAACTAGCTTGGGGTTTTGCGGGTATGGGGTTGAGATTGAGAGAGAAAGACGGGAAAGATGAGTATGAGTTTGGGAGAAGCCATCTACTGAGTTAGAAACGTGTGTGTGTGTGTGTGTGTGTGTGAGGGAAAAAGGTCAACTGAATTGAGGTAGGCAAGCATGTATGTGGGTTGAATAGATAATGAGAACACATGTGGGGGTTTAGTTGAAAATTTTCTCTTTCTTAATAAGAAAGCTCAAAGAAATCTCATTCACTCTCAAAAGTTGATGCGGCATCATAATATTCACACACTAAATACAAATGAGCTATTATATAAAGAGAATATTTGTGGTAATTTTTATTTGTGTTTTCTTATGCTATTATATTTAATTAGATGTGAAATCATAAATCATATTAATCGTGTCTTGCTATATTTTTAACGGGACTTGTGTGTTTTAGGTAAAAAAATGAGTGGTATCGACCTTGTCGTATCATGTCATTCTTGGATAAAACACAATACAAAAATGGGACCCCTAGTTCGGGGTTAACATTATATACAACTATTGGAGAAAAACTAATAATTGAAAGCTAAATTTGGCCGATATATTGTGCAAATATGGTGGTTATATAACTGTTTTCATTCTTTCATATCAACCTTCCATGCCAAGTGGCTAACTTTGAACAATTCATTGAATAACTTCTCTTTTATGATCTTTTCTCCCAAAAAGTACAATGTATTTTCCTTATTATTACATTTATATTTTTTCAGACAAATTTAACATTGTACTACAAAAAATCATTTTAAATAACTATTTCTAGGACGTCAAAAGATCGTAAACGGAAGAAGTCGGACATGAGAACAAAAGGAAATTACTTGCTTGTTAATACATAATTGAGATAATAAACACTAGTAAAACCTACCGCGTGCCTCTCACATGTGCCAAACTCTATAGCAGGCTACTAACAGTTACCCAAAATGGTTTGTTTTTAAAAAGCATTCTTCAGTTTCTCAAAAAATATTAAATTAACAAAAGTGTAAAATTGGGTAAACTACATTGTACTTTTAGTAAAACTAATTAGTGCCCACAAATCATAGGTAACTAATAATATGTGATACACTAATTCTTTAAACATTTTATTTGTAACAACAATGGAAGAAAAATTATTACATTATCTTATGACTGAAAATAGAATTTACAAAGTTCTTCATCTCCTAATGCTTTTTCATTCCTACAATTTTGGAATAGGAAGTTGAATCGATGATTCTCTTAGAGAATGTTTTCTAGAATGTCAATCCTGTAATTTGTTTATTTTTTCATTTATTATAGATTAGTAATTAATTAGATCTAGAATGTAACCCGCGCGATGCGTGGGTGTATTATAATATTTGGTAAAAATATAAAAAAATTAAAAATATAAACCCAACTACAAAAAACTTTGCATACTAACAATATTTATTGGTGGAGAGTAAATATAAAATACAACTATATAATTGTAGATTTAAACATGTAAATAAATATAACAAATTAAGCATAGAAAACACTGAATACTTTATATCGAAAGCCCATTCAACCTAGCTAAATTTGCATGCATGTTGATAAAAAGTTTCAACTTTTCGATGAATCACAAAAGTCTAAAATAACCAACATACATTGACTTTCAATATGCATGCTAATAAAAAGAGCTACATGTTAGTGTATGAGAAAAATGTAAGTATCAAAATGCATTAATCAATGTACATGTGCGCATTTATTTATAAAATTATTAGATATTGTTAAAATATATGTATAGAAGTCACCTTCCCTTCAATTGTGAAAAATGTCACAACTACAACCTAAGACTCAACAAAAAAAAATGTTCGGTTTAATAAAGAAATTCATGTCTTGAAAATCGTACTTAAAATACCCTAAAGCAATCCCTTCCTAAAGAACTCCCAATCTAGTTTCACTGTTTTCACAGATTATATGCCCAAGGTAACAACCACTTACCACATGAATTTTGTAAGATGAGATCCCTAATTCCCATTTTAGTAAATTACAATAGTGAAATGAAAAAAAATGATGGCGTAGGGTGTATACTATAGACTCATCCCAACAACATCAACATCGCAAACCTCATCCTTAACTTGACAACCCCACCGTAAGATTGAAACCAAAGTGATAAAATGAAACTTACAAAATATCTTTATTTCTTCTTCTTCTTCTTCTTCTTCTTCTATACCAATCTGGTCTTAACCCTATCCCTTACCCCGGCACACCATAATGATGATAAAATCATTCACAACAGCATCGTTTTGCCACTCTTGGCTAACCGAGCTACACCTTCGACTTCTACACCCTCCTCACACAGGACCCACCAACTAAATTCGATGAGTTCTGTCTCACTGATGGCCACTCTGTCAACTTCAAGAACCACTTTCTCTCATCCTTATCACCCTCTCTACTCTCTCCCCCACCCAATCAAACCCTCATCGCTTCCCCACCACCTCTCCACCTCATCTACGTCACTGAACGGGATGGAATTTACATGTGCGGGTTAGTTTTGAAGATCCGTTGGCCAAGGGTGGAGGTTGAGAAGAATAATGTGAAGAAGAGGAAGATATTTTCTGATGCGATTGATGGGAGTAGTGGGTTTTATAGGTGCCGAGTTGAGAAAAGTGTGAGGTCGTTGATGACTGTGTCGTTTACGTTGGAGAAACCTTAATTAGAGGCTGAGTTTATTAAGGAAACGACTAAGGAGAAGATGGTGCAGCTCAAGGGGCTTATATGATTATTGATTTAGGGCTTTTGGCTCAAATTTATCAAGAGAGCAAAGCACATGAAGAGTCAAATATTATACGGACATATGAAGACTAAAGAGGCGGAGGTTCTCGCGTTTAATTACATCTGAAATAACAAATATGGGAAAACTAAAGGGTTTCGTACAATAATATAATATAAATAGATATGTTTATTTTAAAAGTTAAATATAGATGTAATAAATGATATTAATACCTATAATATCTAATATAGATTATGTTTAAAATCTAAGTGTAATTTATATTACACTAGAATTTAGACCTGCGCGATGCGAAGACAGTTATAAACTCCAAATTTGTTGACCCTCCTGAAAAGTGGGTCATCTTGACCCTTATACTCCATTGGTGAAAATATTAATAATTATTTCAACCAACACAATTTAACTCCTACTCAAATTTAAAAGAAATACATTTTGATGCCACTTGTATCATAACCACATATAATATGGGAGAAAAACATATATTATCAAAATAAACTGATTGGAAAACTAAAACAGATCTAGATGGCTAATTATATTAGGGTTAATCGACAAATAGATTGAATGTTGTGTTGTTAACAAAAGAAAACTTGGGTATTTACATAGTTACCAGTTGGTATTTGTGTATTTTAATTGTGAAAGAAATTAAACAATCATTTCGTCAAATAAATGACATAGGTTTCTCTTCATTGGTGCATCAAATGAGGAATGAGTTTGGAAAAAATACCTTCTTACCAACATCATCGAGTAACATCATGGCCTAAAAAATTAGTTATGGTTTTTTTTTGGCTATTTTTCCTTTCTTTATCCTATCGTTGTCATGACAAAAACTAATGCAAAATTAAACACTCAATTCTTGCATCAATTGGTTTAGATATTTTTTCAACACAACTATCAAATGAGGAAATCAATCCTAAACAAAGAAGACGATTTCAGGGTTGAGATTATAGTTGGATAAAACCCAATAGTTCATTAGCATTCAGATAAACAACACCATAGATGAGCCAATAAAAAACAAAAAGAAGAATGAAAGAAACGTATAATTGATTGTACAAATTAGCCATACAATAACTACAAAAGTAAGGTTCCCTAAATTCAAATACAGTAAATAAAAAAATATAGGCATGTATACGTGTAAATAGTAACTAAGTAATTATAGAATTTATAAGAACCAATGTTCTTACATAAATTTTAAGAGCTAAACAACCAAGTTGGTGAAGGAGGTATAATTTTTGTGTGTTTTTTTGTGTTTGTGTTTTTGAGAGAGGGGGAGACAGAAAAAGGCCTATGATGGGTGAGTGACCATTTTGTGGCAAGAAAATCTGAGTGACGATGTTGGATTTGTAATTGTCTAAATTGGAAGTAGTTTTGGGGATTGTAGACCAACCGAGAAGACAGTGTAAGAAGAGAGAAATCTCTTTGGCTTTCATGGAAGATAAGCAGGGTGTTAGCAACTTATGGAGAGTAGGCTATTAATTAGACCCAACATGTGTTACGTGGATACTCTCTTTGCTGACCAACATTAACTCATGTAGTACATTTTATAATATATAGAAGATAAATATCTAATTAAGAATGTCTCTATAAATTATTTGACTTAAACTTAGGGGTAGCAATTTAGACATTATATGAAACGTCCTAAAATTGATATGATATATCATGTTCTTATTTGTGATGAAATTTCCCAATTCTTAATTGACATGATGATACTTGTCTTTTCATGTCGTTTTCAGGCCAAAGTAAATTATTTTTATTGCTCAAATATGTTGGTTATTATTTTTAAAGGCGAGAATTTCAAACAGTTTCGAAAATGGATCTAAAACGGATTTTAAAATGATTTTTAAATGTTTTTAACTCTTGGAGTTGTTTTGACTTCCAACTCTTCATTTCTTTGCCTTATTTAAAAGAGTCTTTTGGATTCCAACTCTTCATTTCTTTTAATTATAAAAGGAAGTCATGGGAAAACCTTTTAACCTACTTTTGGCACAAATTTGGACAGCAAATATATTTTATATTCCTCTTCTTTTTATATACACATTGGCCCTTGAGATTTATGAGTTCCAACCTTAGATTAGAGGTGTTCTTGGGGCTATTTTGTTGGAGGTTCTTGGTGGAGCTTTTGTAGATCTTTTGAGTTGATCTTGAGGATGTGATCATTGCTTTATCATCATGGTTTGAGGTATGGGGTTTTACAGAACCCAAAACACAAATTACCACCCCCTACTTAAGATATAATAATAATAATAATAATAATAATAATAATAATAATAATAATAATTATTATTATTATTATTATTATTATTATTATTATTACTATTCAATATTTATTTGTAGTAATAAGTCTCCAATTCAAGTATTAATGCAATATTATAAACTAAATTAATTAAGAAGAAAAAGTTCACTTAGATAATTGAGGGATAATGCAAAAGCGAAATAATTCCTTTAACTTCGTTTGTTACTCAGTGTACGTTATTACGTTGCAGGGAAAAATTAGTAGTTTTTGAGTGACCTTCTCACAAGACCACTGAAATATACTGACTTTGTATTGTCGCGTTAAACCAACACTAACATAACAATCAGTGTTAATGTAACAATGTCAGATTAGTTATACACATAAATGAAGTCACTATTGCTAGACTAAAGCTAATACGGGGATAAAAGGGATTGATTACTAATTAATTCCTAATAATATTCCTATTATTATTAAGTACTTATTAATTTGTACTAATAAGTGTGCAATTCACAAATTTAATTTAAATTTTATAAGATATAAATTAATCAAGAAGAAAAGTGTAACTTAGATAACTAAGTGAGGGATAACGCAAATATGAAAGTGTTTAAACATCATCGTCGTTATTTCGGTGTAAGTTATGATTTTGTTGTGTGAAATTAGTATTTTTGAGTAACCTTCTCACAAAATCACTAAAAAGTATGGATATCATTTTATCACATTACACCACCACTATTACGACAACTAGTATTGATGTAATAATGTCATATTAGTTGTGTAAGTGTAACTTGTACATAACTGAAATCTCAATCGTTAGCATAAAGTCACTATAGGGGTAAAAGATAATAATTAATAATTAATCCCTAAAAATATTTGATTTAATATTGTTTCTATAAATTTAAAATATTTTTAGTCACTTATAATAACATAGCGCACGCATAGGAACATGGATTAGACACATAGTTAAAGTCACTATATGTGTGTCAATGTCACTATGACAGGCTACGAATATTCTGAAAAATATGTTGAATGAAACAAAAAATAAAAATAAACCATGTTTCATTTATGTTGATGCCCTCAAGATAGCATTGGACTAAAAGTATCGTATACTTACTGCTACAAAAACACTTAATAAAATTAATAATTTTAAATCATGATTATTGTGGAGAAAACTTTAATAAAATATTAATGGAACTTAAATTTAACTAAAGTAAGTTATAATTCTATTTAAACATCAATATAAAATAAAGGATAAAGGAGTAAGAAAATTTTCTTGAACAAAATCATTGATAAGAGCTATCAGTTTCAACATCGTGAAAATGGGAACAGATGAGGCGTGACTTTGAGCAAGATATTAATGGTGAATATGGCTTGTGTAACACCCCGTAATTTTGAGTAATTTATTATAGAGGTTAATTGCATGTGTGGCGTATTTAAATTAAATGGAAAATAATGTGAAATTAGTAAATATTAATTTGTGAGAATAAGATTAATATATACGTGGTAAATTTACTAGCGTGTTTAAGTAAATTTACTATATCTTAATTCTAAACTACAATCACCAAATTATAGATTAAAATCATCCTGGTCCTGGTAGGACACAGGACGTCATATATTGCTCATGAGGAGGCCCACCCTACCGACGCTGCAATAGGTTCTTTTTTAAAGCGTCACAACTTAATTATTTAATGCTAAGTCACCACGATCATATAGGTTCATTCCTAGTTTACCCCAATCATTAAGATCGTCTAAATCCTCACTATAGTCAAGGCACATGAATCGGGACATACTAAACTCAAGTCCACAACCAAGGAACTTAGTATGTTCTCGCCACGAGACTAACTCTTAATAACACATTACCCAGGTGTATACTACTAGTGTCACTAAAGATCCTATTCATAAAATATTGCATTGTTACTTCAATCGCTACACGAAAGGGTTACCTAAGGTTCACTCCCTTGCCACTACAACTCCTCATTGTCTCTTCCGTGACCCCTTGCCACAGATAGTCCGTACTTCTAACCATGGTTCATAAGATACATTCAACAGCTAACAACCACTAAGGCGCTCACCCACAAGGATATCATCATATCTAACCAAGACTGACTGTACCTATCCCTAAGTGTTTCCCCACGCAAATTTACATACTTATCGAACTTACCATCACTCATGGTATTACGCCAAGGATCGAATTTGCCTACTTATTTCATATGTGTCACACCTAAAGCGGTATATGATTCAAAAATCACGATTTTCCTTTACATAGTTATGACACTATAATAGTCAATCCCTACCGTTGATTATTCACACCTGGTGTAATTTTCCCAATAGGCGTCATTCCATTTTATTAACATCTCAATTAATTCTATATCACCAAATCTTAATAGAATCACCTCATATTAACAACTATGGTGTCACCACTATAGGCTTACGTGGACACCCGTAAATTACTACCATTCTAATCAGAAATGCGGAAGTGAATAATAACCATCAATCTAATCGTGTGCCACTTGGCACTAATCTAACTTTTCGTGCTGTAACAACCCAGGTTTTTGAGCACCTATTTTATATTATTTCCCCCGATGGGCTAATACTCTAAAATAGGAGAAGTTGGAGTAAATATTATTCCCGTGAGATTTAGGGATAATACTTACTATGTTTTGTCTATTTACCGTATGAGAAGGTAAATGGCATTATATTGTGATATATTGCGTCGTTATATGTAAAACGACGGTTATGGCTCATGTTTAAATCGAGGTATAATTAATAAAGTAAAATAAAATTTGGAACATAAAATTGTTCACACTTTCCCGAATGCCAAAATAGAGGGTGCGGTTGTTTTTAGAATAGTCGAGATAGTCGAAATAAGTGCCATTTTGTGTTTTTGGGTTTCGGGCACTTTTGACGCGTTTTGGCTCAATTTTGCAGATACGAGTCATTTTAATGGTGTATTAGCAATTAAAATAGGGCAATTGTGTTTTAAGACCCGTTTAAGTCCCCCCCCCCCCCCCCCCCCCCCACCCCACCCACACCTTTTCTTTCTTCATTTTGTGAGAGAAGCCAAAGGAGAGAAAGAGAGAGGAGAGAGCTTGGGAGAAATGGGAGAAAGGAGAGAAAATGGAGATTTGAGGCCGAAATCCGTTGCTACCGGAGTTGAATCCGAGACTACAAACTCGAGGCAAGTTTCTTACTTGCTAGATGTTGATTTAATGTGATAAATTGCATGTTTAGTTAAGTTTTGGAGATTTAAACCATATATTGGTTTTTGTTGATTTTAATGATTAAACCCTTAATTCTTAGTTTTAATTTGATTTGAGGATAAATTAGTAGTTAGTAATGGTGTAGAAATGATTTGGGTTGAATTGTTGTTGTTGATGTTGGGCAAAATCAAGGGTTTGAGGGTTTTGGGAATTTAGGATTCAAACAACCCGTAACCCATACTTGGAAATTCTGCAGGATCGAATCGATTCGCCCCTAGCGAATCGATTCGGCAATAGGGAAAGTTACAGGTCTGAATAGGGCGAATCGATTCGGACCTACCGAATCGATTCGCTTTTGGGGACCGAATCGATTCAGAAGTCCTGCATTTTTGGGATGTTTTTCTAGTTTAGTTTTGGTACTTTTCTTTTAGGCTCGGAGTTTAGGAACCTTCCTTTGGGAAGTAATTAAGAGTCCTAGAGGGTGGTTTTGGGTAGACTAATGCCCTAGGATTAAATGGGATATTTAGGCTTACCCCAAGGGCTAGTTTGCGTAGGTTGATATCCGAATGATTTAGGAGATTAACCTAGAGATAAATTGGAGATAAAATGTTAAGGTTGAGACAATTGGGAGACTCTCCTTGAGGGAGATTCATTTTAATGGTTTAAAATATTATATTGAAGTCTTAGAGACTAATTTGAGGTTTATAGCACTTCGGGTCTTAAGTCATTAATAAAATAAGACATTAAGAATGAGAAATGCGTAAAGATAAAATGTGGTATTAATAAAAAAGTACAAATGATTTTGAGAATGTGAAATTGGATGTTTTCAAAAGGAAAAAGTAATGGTTTTCATAAATGTTAATGGATGGATACACACCTCTCTAAATCTCTATCTTAAGGGAAGTTCGCTCGTTGTGGTGAAGCCCCCTGACAAATTAACGCAGGGTGGATATAGTCCCTAGGCCATGTGAGCGTTTGTGTTGTATATTTTTTTGCGATGGGTAGGAGATTCCGGGTGTGGTCTTGACTATCCCGCAGGCACATGGCCGCTTCCCGACGTTTCGATAGGATCCCAGGTTGTCTAAATGATAGGCCCTGGAAGATGATAGCCATTTAGGGGCGCGCACAGTGGGGAAACCCGGACGGGCGGTCTTAGAATCGTTATATATATATGATTATAACTATTATAAATCAAGTTGGACTTGATGTATGATGGTGTTATAAAGAGCACAATGAAAATGCCATAAAGAGCATGAGAAAGTGCTATAAAGAGCACGATGAAAATGCCACAAAGACCATATGATGATAATTATATTCCGGATAAGGAAGATATTTTTACAAAATGTATAGTTGAAATGAAATGCCACAAAGAGCATAAGATTATGATTATATTTCCGAATAAGGAACGAATTTATGAAATGAATTAGTATACGATGAAATTTATTGGTAAACATTTGATAAAATGTTGTACCATTTATATATTCCTAAAGAATAAATGAGAATTTTGTTTTGATGATGAATGGATATAATTATGTATCCTTGCGGAGTATTAGATGAGACCTTATATATATATATATATATAATACATATAATATTGTGCTAAGGGTCTAATGTATCTCGACGATTAGCCTTGCCTAGTAGTAGTGTATCAGGGGGGTTCCTTGTTTGGATTCCCTTTGCAAGACACCCCACGCACGAATAAGGGCATAGTGTTGTGACTGGGGAGAAGTTAGCCTTTAGTACTTGGATTAATTAGGACAGAGTCTAATGTATCTCGACGATCAGCCTTACCTAGTAGTAGTGTATCGGGGGGGTTCCTTGTTTGGATTTCGCTTTGCGAGACACCCCACGCACGAATAAGGGCATAGTGTTGAGATTGGGGAGAAGTTATCCTTCTGTTCTTTGCTTAAATTGAACATCATCATTGATATTGCGCTAGGTTGCTATTATATTGAGAGGTGAGAAATATTATTGTTAATTGCGAGAGAATCATGCACTTAACTGTCATGCATTTTATTCACATGGGAATCATATCAAATCGGGCCCTGACCCGTATCTATATTTCTTTATTTCTTCATATAATCTTTGCCATTACAGGTGCTCTACCGCATGGACACCCGTATTTACATTTCCATTCCGGTTATCATGGAGCTACGGCATATTGCGGATGTTGTAGGTTATTTGTATTAGACGCTTCTTTCCATTCTACTTTAGTTATGTTCAGTTTATTTATTCGGGCGTGTTTCCCCAGTGTTGCACTCATTCATTATATTGTAAATATTGAAATGTAATACTCGGTGTAACTATTTGCATTGGTCTGTTCACCGACAGCTTATTCGGTGATTATTTATTACATTATCATTCTTAAATCTTCGGTTTTGATATCCATTGTTTTTGCAAATAGGATTGTCTAAGCGTTTTCTTTTATTTACAAATTTTCTTTTAATTGATAGCCCATTTTCTAAAATGATTGGTGGTTATCACGTACTATTATTTTAATCGACAGTGATGCTGAGAATGGACCATCTATGATTCCTGCAATTATTAGAGTATTGGGCTGGCCACCTAATATTTTAGTAGGCGGGTTGTCACACGTGCAAACCTCCTAGACTTTACCATCGAGGACACGAACTATAACCATCACCATACTAGCTTGACTGGCCCCAAACCAACACCGATGTCAAAAGATCTAACATCAACCTCATCACGTCACCCCCGAAAGGAACCTCGAACCTAGAGCTATGATAACATTTGTAATGCCCCGACCCGAAATTATGGATTACCCATGAGTCAACCATGTTCGACTCGAGCATTAGGAGTGAAGTGCAATGAAACAACCTAAATAATGTTGCTAATCCAGTTTTATTTTGATTATCATTTCACTTGTTAGCATGTGATTCCAGTTTCAAGATAAACTACGTGAGGGACCCATGGGGAGAATCCCGAAGTCCAAATAAACAAAGCTACTAATGTAAAACATGAATAAAATATACTTACCAGTATAACACTCTCAAAATACGGAGCTGCTCCTAACCTGCCGTAACAAAATGGGTTATGATCCTATGCCCAGTGGGATTTATACAAGTAGTATATAAACGAACGACATAAAGGAATATGTAAGGACACAAATTTCCAATTGAGTCTTAATGTTGTGTTGGATCAATTCCGAACAAAAATATTTGTGTCATAGGATAGTTTTGAGTGAGTATCCTCCAAGACTATGACATGCAAGAGTTGAAGACGTAGCGGCTAAGACTTATAGAGCTTTATCATTGTCGAGTTTCAAGCGCCATGTTTCTACATCATCAACATTATATTCCGTAGTCTCCAAAAGGTATGAATGCATTTCTATATAAATATAGGGAGACTTGGAATAATTTTATATTGGGTGTACTTTTATTTTAAACTAAGGCTTATTTTCAGAAGGTTTCTTTAAAACTTTAAAATAAAGTTTCTGGGCTAAAAATGGAATTTTAAGCTTTTTGTCAGTTCGTTTGAAATTGTCGTTCGAACGAGTTTTTGTTTGAACGAGAATATCGTTCGAACGAGGTTTGCCAACGACTTGCCACTGGAACTTTGTTAGATAGTTCGTTCGAACGAAATGTCGTTCGAACAAAATTGTCATTCGAACGAGATTTCGATGGGAACAGTTTTTGTCAGTTTCTTGGCACTTTCCCACTACTTTGTCCCACTTATCTTTCACATAAACTAATGACTTCGGGACTAGAATTTTTCTAAGAACTTTTTCTATATCTTAGTGAGTTTTTAAGATCTTAATTCTTTCATAAAGAGATCCCTTGGTGTTTGTTATTTAAATTGATTTATTCAAAGAAAAAACCAAGTTTACACCCAATAAACAATGTTTTAATTCAAGTTTCTCTCTCTCTCTCTCTCTCTCTATATATATATATATATATATATATACATCTTTCTTGGAGAGTTTGTTTGGCACCAGATTCATCTCTACCACTAAAGAGAGTTTGGATTTGCTTCTGCATCCCATAAAAGAATAAGCTTGTTTGTTGCGGCATTCTCATATGGTGAAAGGCACCATGTGTGGTTGACGGGTTCCTAAAGTCCGATTGGTGGATTTCGAAACCACGGTGGATCTCCTTGGTTATTCGCTAGGCAGAGGTGTATACAAGAAGGAGCGTCGGGGCTTGGACAGAGTCAAGTCAAGTGTTGTAAGTCTTATTGTCTTGTATTTGTAAAACCGTACTTACTGGATTTGAGGCTAGGGCCATCCGAGGTTGTTTTTCGTTGTGGGGTTTTTCTCGTACATTGCGGCGTAGTGGTTATTTCTTTATTTTATCTTTGGCATATTCACATTAGATGCATGCTTAGTTAAAAATATAAAATTTGTTTAAATCACTACTCATGATTAAATTGGTGCTTAAATTAAGATTGGGTAATTGTTAATTTAATTCAAGTCATTAACTTAAATTTTGTAAATATTGGTTTGGCCTAAATTTGTTAAAAATGGATTAATTATTTTGTTAGGCAAATTTCTAGGACTTGGGTTAAATTGCTTTTGGGATATAAGTTAAATATTCACAAGTTTGTTTTAAAGTGAAATTTTTAATTTTGAGAAAATTAAAATCCAGCTTAGTTTAATTTTAATTTTGGAAGAATTAAAATTGTAATATTTTAATTGTGAATCTCGCATAGTATAGTCCCTTTATTTGAACCATCCTTATTCCGCATCTATAAAAGAAATGATCTTTTTGTAGTAAAATTTTAAAAATTGGGGGTCCTATCGCACTTTCAACAAGTGGTATCAGAGCATTGATTAAGAAAATCTCTCCTTTTCCGAATACTCACACACTACAACTACATGCATGCGAAAATATGTATATAAATACATACGCATACCTTTGAAAAATACATGTTCCAATGCATTAATCAATTTAATCCCGAAAACCTCATTTTCATAGATTAATTAACCTTAATATTATTAACGGTCTTCATTATTCATATTTAGCATTTCCCACTTTATTTAACACACACTCCGTTCAACACTTGATAACTTTACACTTAATTTAGAAACACCATTCCTTTATCAGAATTTATCCTTTTATTCATTTAATATCATTTAGAATTTTCATTGAAAATCATCATTTCAACTCACGCACTCACCGTGTTAGAAAATAATTATTTAATCCTTAAAAATACTTTTTACAACACACTCTTGTGTTAAATATGTATTTCACTATTTAGGTAGTTTAACCACCCATGTATCTACCTTATTTATCCTTTTTCCTTATCGTATGGACATTAGTAGATTTACGCATTAACTTGTCCACTTAGCCTTTGCAAACACATTTATTTTGTCAAATCATGTTAGGTTGTGTTTACATATTTATCGTACAACCCATTTCTTGATTTGTATTCCACATTTCATTTAACTTTTTCTTGGAATCTTCATATATCGCATACTTACACGGGCTCTATACCGACGGTTATGCGCACCATATGCTCTGGCCAGTGGTTTATGGCTTTTCACCCAAGGGCTCTTGGCGCTTCTTGCTTATTCCCGATTGCATCCCAATCCTTTATAATGTGTTTAACATTTGACACATGTCCACATTATTCCATTTTTACCAATCGAAGCCAAAAGTCCAGACTTAACCATCCGTTTTTCCAGTAACACTTGAAAAATGATTTCTTTCTTCTTTAAGTCCTTTATTCACCCACATGTTGATTTAATGCCAAAATCATCCACGTTTAATGACTTAATTCATTATTCAACCCACACTAGTGTAAAACTATTCTTTGATATTTTTATACCATAAAAATATTCCATTTTAAGTAAATTACCAATTTACCCTTCATTTGCCAAAACTTACTATTTGGTCCTTTTTAAGTGTTATTTTTGAAAAATGGTTATTAAGTTCCCACTTAACATTAATACAATTTTAACCATTTTAACACTTGTTCGATATCATAATTAATCTCACTTTCTTACTTACCACTTTAACATTTTTAATGCATAAAATCACACATTTCTACATACTAAAGTCTCATTTTCTCAACATTTGAAATACACACTTTATTTATGAAAATTGGCATGTTAAACACCCATGGGTTATGAAAATAAAAATTAATTTTTATTAACTGGGATGGTTTTAAATTCCGTCCCTTAAAATAACCCGGGAAAAATTAGCGCTAAAAAACCGTATATGCTTTAAGGGATGGTTTTAATTACCGTCCTTTTTGAGAAATACCAAAAGGGACGGTTTTTAAAAAACTGTCCCTTTTGTTACTATCAAAAAGGACGGTAATTAAAACTGTTCCTTCTGGTATAGTATTAGGGACAAAAGGACACGGCCGTCCCTAATATTCATTTTTCTTGTAGTGACACTTCATTACTATTTACACATTTAATCCCTTTAACTTCTATTATTCACTTTTACACCACAAATTATGTAAAGCCATATCTTTCATACATTTCATTGTTTAACCCACTTTACTTTCCACATGAGTTTCACACACTTTAAATATTCATCAAAGTGAAAGTTTCTCCTTCTCATGTTCATCTTTATTTTTAAAGTAGAAAATCCCCTCTTTGTCTCATAAAAATTGTTAACACAAGCCTAATTCATTTATTTACATAAAATTACATCATTTATGATTTAAACACTATTCTAACACATTTTATTATCTAAAATATTAAGAGCACATATTCTGAAAATTTCTACATTTCAAAAGCCATTACAAATCATCTTTTTGGAACCCCTTTCATATAAATGTCAAGATGATAATTAATCAAAACCTAAATGCAAATAATATCAAATCCTACATATATTTAACCTAACATGCTGAATTTATATTATATCAACCAAACATGAATCAAGTTAGTTTACCTAACTCAAATGAGCTCTAACAATGGTGGAAATGGTGAAGAAGATGGAGGACCCACCACATCCAAAGGTGGACTCAAGGGTGTTTCTAAAAGCCCACCAAATATTGTCTCCATGAATCCATTCCTCATCATGTGAACTCTTTTTAGTACCCAAGGAACCTTCTTTAAACCCCATCTCCAAATTCCCAACAAACATCAAGAAGATCATCTTCTTCTTCCAGCAAGTTATCCTAGGGTTTATATAAGGGTTTGAGAGATTGGTTGTGGTATATAATGGTGTTGAATTGACTTGGGTGTGTTAGTAATAGGTGAGAATAATCTGGGACAAAGGGTCTCTTCCATGAGAACTCAAAGCTTGAGAAAGAAGAAGAAGAAATCTGGTGGGTTTTGTGTCTTTTTTAACTTGTACGATTATCTCTTATACCCAAACCAAATGTTTATTACCAAACGAGGACTTAATATACCCCCCAAAACTTCCCAAATCATGTATTATAAGTCCCTTAGGCCGACAACTCAATGGGATCTAAGGCTACAAATCAGACAACACGCATAAGAAGGGACAAACGCTACCCACCTGGTACTTGCAGTCGACTGCAACCATAGGACCGGTCGATCGTTCCCAGTGGGTAAAACCATAATTTTTCTCAACTTTTACCCACCACATTTTTATGTATATTTTTAGTACCCTAAAAACTTGGTCAAATAATTTTTATCGCCAACGATGAACTATTGAAAAATCGCACAAAGTTCTACTTTGTTATGTCGCGTACCTACATTATTATTGAATAATACTAACCATGACTCGGGTCACCTCCGTTCCTCGACTAATTCGTGTCATACATCACCAATGCATCCGTACTAATTCAGTTAACACGAATATTCATCCACGCAGGTCATGCAATGTAAACCCTTACTTTTTAATCAGTACGTGCGGCGTGTCACCTTTTGTACAATTTGGTCTATTTTCTTATGCATTTGTTCTCCAATAATTTTTCTGTGAATAACTATTTAAATAGAATAAAATTATTTATTCCCAGGGCGGGGTATTACATGAAATTTGAGATTTCTTTTCCTTTTTTTTTGGCTAGAATTATTTTTAACAAGGTTGGAATCTCTTTATGTGAATTTGAGATTTTGAGGATGGGTTTGAGGTTTGAGATTTGATTATCAAGTTATTTTTGTTGAGATTTATTTTTTGGAGTAGGTTTTTTGCTGAGATTGACTTTTTGGAGTGGGATTTTTTTTCGAGATTTGAGGATCGATTTTTCTAGTGGAGAGTGATTTTTTTATCGAAGCATATAGATTTTTTTAATCAAGGATGGAAATTTTTTGGGGGAAATTGTTTATCAAGGTTGTATTTTTTTTGTGAACTTTTTTTTAAAAGAAAATCTCAAATGTTCCACAATTTTTTTCCAATATTATACAAGCTTATTAAATACGAGCTTTTTTTATTAATTTGAAAATAGTTTTTTTATCTACTTTCTTTCTGGAAATCATTTTTATTTTGTTGGAAAACATCTTTCTAGTGATAAAAACAGATTTATTTTTTATTTATAGAAATCGATTTTTTTTGGAATATTAGCAAGCTATTAAAACGTTTTTTCAATACTTTTTTTTCTAGATTTTTATTTCTAATTTGAAAACCATCGACTGTTTTTCTCTCATTTTTAGATATTTTCAAATATGTATTACATGTTTTTTTTATAATTTTCAATTATTTTCAAAGGTTGAAATGTTTTTTTTCCAGAGGATCTTTTTCTTTCTTTAAAACTTATGGTTTTTATGGAAATTATTTTTATGTTTTTTTTAAGGTAGCAATTTTTTTTGCTGGATTTTTTTTTTGTTTTACATATTTTTTAAAGTTTTTTTCAATATTTTATATTCTTTTTATTTTTTCTATAAATTCCAAAATATTTTCAGCATTTTTAAACTTTTTTTATATTTTCTATTTTTTTGGTAATTTCCACTTAAATTTTTTTTCTTTTCTATAATTTCCAAGTTTTTTTTTCTATTATAAGATTTTGTAAATATATTTTTTCAATTTCTCTTTTTAAAAATATTTTATTTTTGGCTTGGATCAAAATTCCCCATGTACACATGACATGTGTCACGCACATGACCAGCCTTCCGTTAAAAAATTTGACACCATCAGGTTTTAGGGGAAACGTGTAGTATTTGTGGAAGCTTGGGGGTTTAAGTGTAGAAAATGAAAGTTTAGATAGTGAAGTGAAGTACCGTAACAGAAAAATAATTAACACAACTGAAAAATAAAAGAGCATGCAGAGAGAGAGAGAGAGAGAGAGAGAGATTGTGAATCAAATCAATATCACAACTTGACACAAATTTGATGGCACCCAACACAATTAGTTGGTCCTTGCTTAAACACAAGCCTGGAGAAAACGTATTGTGCATTTAGGGCATCACCTGTCTGTACTTAACATTAATAAAAATACAATATGAATGTGACACGTTTTCCATCTCCTTCACTCTATAAATAATATTTTTACACATGCAAACGTAGGGTGATTTATATATTTTTTTCTACTTAAGGAAGTTTGAATGCCGAAAAACCAACTCGTATATCCAATTGTGACGAGGTGAAAACACGAAATAAATTGATGAACATTAACCTATTTAAAACCAAATAAGACCGTTAGAATAAAGATTGTAACATAATCATCATGATGATCGGTGTCAATCTCTACATTCCTTTGTATATATGTGGTACATGAAACAACTCTAAACCCCCCAAACTCAATTACATCCTAAATGTTAAAGAAATAGTACAGAAACACAATTTATTGCCCACTTTCTTACCCACTGAATAGGACAAACACGAAATATACACAATACTCTTCAATTGTAAACTAAAAAAAGTAAATAAAAGAGAAATGAATCGTACAATTTTGTGGCGCAAAAAAAAAATTGTTTTCTTATTATCTTTTTCCATCAAATTTTCCTAATAAGTAAGTTTCTTTTTTAAATAAAAAAAGTGATAAATACAATACAATTCAATTAAATATGATACGATATAAAATTTTATTTTTTAATTTAATACTAATGTATTTCAAATAAAAGTGACATGACATCAATATAAATCATATTTTTTAAATCAAAAGCAATAAACAAGAATGGACACGTATCTGGGCGACGAGCTCCTTGAAGAAATCTTCTGCCGCCTCCCTCAAAGCGCTTGCTCCGCTGTGCCCCTAGTGTCGAAGCGGTGGTATTACCTCATCCGCCTCTCTGAAACTTCCATACCTCTGACTATCTACCCTATCTCCGTGGTACGAAACATGTTTTACTTCATTTCTTCACTCGAAATAACTTCACTCTCGAGAAACTTGATTTGCGATTATTTAATCAACTGGATGATACACATTTTTCATCCATTGCTCAATATATGATGAGATTATCCAGTCTTTGCCTACAATATTCCTGTCTTATTACCAGCGAGGGACTTAAAAATTGGCATTGATGGGTTGCCTCTGTCTCATCAAAACAGAACTCGGATTGTTTGCTACATTGGGGAAGCTGAGGAAATTAGACTTTTATTTGTAGCTCAGCATGAATTTCGTGAACAATTACTTGTAGATCTTCTAACTGTGACACTACTGATTTTTCATCACCTATTTTAAAGTCCAAAAAATGAATCACAACATATTTCTTACTTCTTGCATCTTCGGTTTTATATTTCTTATCTACCATCAACCATAACTCTCTAGTAGTGGAAACAGAAAAGTAAACATAATATAGAGCATCATCTAAATTGTTCAGAATATGGTTTTTGCACATGAAATAAGATTTTTCCCAAAGTTGGTTAACAGCAGTCCTAGTAAGTTCGACCTCTTCAGAATTATCTCCCTTAATTTCTAAGGTTTGATCAAGTTCCAACAGGTTCAAATAAAATAACATCTTTTGTTGTCAAAGCTTAAAATTCGGTCCAATAAATTTTTCAGGCCTAGCAGATGCAATCGTTGGAGGATCAAATTTTCCCATTATATGAATATTAAAATATTTTTGTCTTAGATTGTTGTATCTGTATACAAAAAAATTTAAGATCACAATAAAATTATAACGACTTATCTGAATGCTAAGGTGTGTGTTAGACACACGATAAAAATATCGCCCACACTGAATCGAGTGATGCCTCGAGCCTCAGATATTTGTCCCCAGGATTCAACAGCGTTGTTCGTTCGATTGAAGCACACAATGGAGAACGTACAGAACCACACCACTATTGCCCATAAATAGTATTTAAGGAGGAACGGATTTTTGAGAGTGAGAAAGAAGGAAATTCAGAATGATAATTTGTATAATCATACATCTCAGACTCATTCTGCAAGGACCTTTAAAGGGATGCAAACATCAACCTATGGCCACCCCATGGATTAAAATAAGTAGCCACAAACGACCCTAAAGCAACCCTATGGCTTAAAATAAGTAGCCACTACCGCCCCTTTGACCACTTCCAACGGCTAGGAATAAACGTATTATAATATTAATAAAAAAATTCATTGGAATTTTAATTTTAAATAAAAGGGAAATAAATAAAAAATGAAATTACAATTGGGTCTTGACTTAGGACCCAAGCCCAAGTCCCCAAATCCCAAGTGCCAAGTCTTTATATATAATACATATAGTGTGCACCTAGAGGGAGTTGAATCCATGGCCTCATACAAGGATTCTGAAAACTTACCACTGGGCTATTAGAGGTTGTTGTGAGTAATTCATTCACACAAAGAAATATACACAAAAACACAACAATCTCCCACATGAATGAAATACGAGAAGAAGGAATAGAAGTAAATTTTTGGGCTGTAAAATGTCGTTAGTAGGCAGAGGTGTCTTTTGGACTTGAACCTTCCTTAGTGTTGGTCCATTGGGTTTACTAATTATTCAGTGAAATACATATCTTGAACTGAGTAGTTATGTTTGGTAAACCTATTCAATAGATTACACACATGACACTTTAATATACTTGTGGTAGAAAAAAGTTTTGCTCATTAAGGCCATAATCTATATCCCATTATCATGAGCGCTCTAGGACATTCGGCCACAATTTCCATGGACAGCGACCCCACTGCCACACTCACTTAGGTGAATCTATCAATAATGTCCTGTCACATCCCTCTTGAAAATCCAAGCCATAGTTTCATTAAGAGTTTAACTCATCCTTTCTCATTACATGTAGAATTACTATTATTAACATCATAGGGAATAAGAAAATTTAAACTATCTATAATGCTTACACATAATCGCTCATAATTTAGTTTTCCCATGGAACCTATATCCTCGGATCTCCATTCATATAGGTTGGGTATCCATAATGGTGATTCTACTCATTACACTTTAAGCACATCCCCCTCGATGTTTTGCAAATAATATCTCTTAGCAACCCTTTGGTTAATGGGTCCACTAAATTATCACTTCACCTCACAAAGTCAATGGTTATAATGCAATTAGATATGAGTTGTCTCACATTATTATGCCTGCGACGGATATGTCTTAATTTTCCATTGTAGGACTTATTGCTTGCTTTTGCTATTGCTTCTTGGCAATCACATTGTATAAGTATCGCAAGTACAAGTTTAGGTTACATCGAAATGTCGGCCAAGAAGGTCCTCAGCCACTCGGCTTCTTCACTTGCTTTATCTAAAGCTATGAATTCAAACTCCATTGTTGATCTCACAATGCATGTCTATTTTGAGGATTTCCAAGATATGGCAGCCCCACCGAATGTGAATATATAACCACTTGTTGACTTTGATTCCTTTGAATTAGAAATCCAATTAGCATCACTATAACCTTCAATCACAGGAGGATAAGATACATAATGTAAGGCATAATCCAAAGTAAATTTCAGGTATCTCAACATTCTAATAAGTTCATTCCAGTGATCATTACTAGGATTACAAGTATATCTACTCAATCTCCTAACTGCATATGCAATATCAGGTCTAGTGCAATTCATAATATACATTAGGCTACCAATAATTCTTGAAAATTCAAGTTGTGACACACCTTCTGCTTTATTTTTCTTTAATTTACTATTTGGATCATAAGGAGTTCTAACAGGAGCAGATTCATATTGATTGAATTTCTTTAACACACTTTCTATATAATGTGATTGTGATAATTTGATTCCCTCGGAATCCCGTATTATTTTGATTCCCAAAATAAAATCTGCAACTCCCAATGAAAGGACATGTTTTTATAAATGTCCGTCACAATTAATTATGTCGTATACCATTACAACCGTCGAAGAAGTTCAAGAGAAATCTACATCAAGATAGATCCGAATATATCAAGGTTCTTCATCAAAAAGCCTCCGTAAAGTTTACTTTGGTAAGGTTATATTTTAAATACCTTAACTTTGCACTTAGAGCTTTGGGATATTTTTACAAAATATTTTCTAAGTGTTGGAACAGACTTTTTTCGCCAAAATTTGAGAATGAGTATTTTTTCTAAGTGTTGGAGAAGATATAAAATTATATTTTCTGACGTTCCAGTCATTCAAACGACTTTGCTCTGTCGTTCGAACGACATTGCATTATCGCGCGAAGTCGCTTGAATGACACGCGCATCTCATTCGAGTGAGATATCCTTTTTGTTCGAACGACCGAGGCGGTGCTATTTTCTATATATACTTATTAAATTGTTTCGTTTTCATGCGAATTTGTAGAATTCTTTTTGACTTCTTCTTTTAGGGTTTTTTATCCCTTTTGTTTTCAATTCACAAAAATCCCGTATGCTTTGGTGAATTGTTTTGGTGTTCAATAACACACTTTACTTTTGTTCATTCTTTGTGAGGAGATCTCTGCAACCGACAACTGCGTGCTATTATGGAGGGAGTCCTTGTGAAGATTTTAGACTGCATGTCTGGACTACTCGTCTTGGTGGTATAGCTGTGTGCGAACCATTACTGATTTATTTTTAGTCTTTGCTTTGGAGGTTTGATGAAGACACCGTGCGTTACTCTTGTGGGCGAAAGCAAGATGGTATGTAAGTCAATGGTCTTGTAAACTTGTGAGAGTTCTAGAAATAAAAAGGTTTTTTCCTTTGGAGATTTTCCCTAAAATTTATGTCACGTGCTTTATTTATTTATGGTTTGACACACGCACACATGTAGTTCCATGTTTAGGGCCTGAATTAATTTTGTTTAAAAATAGATTAATTAAATAAGGGTGCTAAATTAGAAATTTGTGAATTTAATTAATTATCACACACCGTCATATTTTACAAATTGGTATCAGAGTTTATTTAAGCGATCACCACTTTTACACCCTAGTCTTTCATATCAAAATGTTCAGATAACATCTTGTTTGTTCTTTTTATAATACTCATATGTGATCCAAATATTAGCATATCATCAACATTTAGACATACAATCACACAAGCATCTCCGTGGTATTTAAAATACACACATTTATTAGATTCATTTATTTTAAATCCATCATTAATCATTACATGATCAAATTTTTCATGCCACTCTTTAGGTGCTTGTTTTAGTCCGTATAAGTATTTAACTAGCTTGCAGACTTCATTTTCAAATCCTTTAATGACGAAACCTTCTGGTTGATCCGTATAAATTTCTTCTTCTAATTCTCCATTTAAAAAGGCAGTTCTCACATCCATTTGATGAATTTCCATTTTATAGATGGATGCGAGGGAAATTAAAATTCTAATAGAAGTAATTCGCGTAACAGGAGAATAAGTATCAAAGAAATCAAGTCCCTCATATTTTTTATAACCTTTGGCTACTAACCTAGCCTTATACTTTTCTATGGATCCATCTGGTTTCATTTTCCTTTTAAAAATCCATTTACACCCTATGGTTTTACATCCAGGTGGCAAGCTAACTAAATCCCATGTGTGATTTTTCATAATAGATTCAATTTCACTATTAACAGCCTCTCTCCAAAATGGAGCCTCAAGAGAGATAATAGCGTCGTGACAAGATTGAGGATCTTCTTCAGACAAAAATAAAATATAATCAGGCCCTAAAGATGTTTCTATTCTACGTATTTTACTTCTTCTAGGTCCTTGTATTTCCATTTCATTCTCTCTCCTACTACTAGATGGCAAATTCATGTTTATAGGAGAATTCTCAAATCTAGTTGTTGGATTATGTGGATAAATATTTTCAAAGAATTCTGCATCACGAGATTCAATAATAGTATTTTTAGATACACTATCTACATCTGATTTAAACACAAGAAATCTATAAGCGCTACTGTTTTAAGCATTACCTATAAACACACAATCAACAATTTTAAGTCCGAGTTTTGTTCATTTATGTGGTGACAAAACTACCTTACCTAAACAACCCCACACTTTTAAGTATTTGTATGACGACTTTCTTCATTTCCACAATTTGTAAGGAGATTTATTAGATTGTTAAGGGGAATTTTATTTAAAATATAGCATGCGAAAAGTACCGCTTCACCCCATAAGTTGTGAGGACGACCCGAATTGTTTAACATTGCATTTACCATATCCTTTAGCATTTGATTTTTACGTTCAGCAACACAATTTTGTTGTGGACAATATGGTGCAGTAGTTTGATGTATTATGCCATGCAATTTACAGAAGTCATTAAACGGCTTAGAATATTCTCCTCCTCTATCCGATCTAACAATTTTTATTTAGTCGATTTTCAACTTCTGTTTTGTAAAGCTTAAATTTCTCAAGTGCTTCATCCTTCGAATGCAAAAGGTACACGTAACCAAATTTCATGTAATCATCTATAAAGGAAATAAAGAACTTATTTCCACCCCTTATTTGAATTCTTTTTAAGTCAAAAAAATCTGTATGAATTAATCCCAAGATTTTAGTAGGGCGTTGTACACTTAGAAAAGATTTTCTTTTGAATTTTGATTCTACACATATTTCACATTTATGTTCGACATTTTCAGGTAATTTTGGGATATCTCCTAAATTCATTAATCTTCTAAGTGAAGCAAGACTAACATGTCAAGTATACTATGCCACAAATATAAAGAATCAGAGAGATACGCATAAGAATTAACTACATTAAAACTGGAGCCAATAATTACACTTAGTTTGAACAACCTCTCACACATGTAACCCTCTCCCACAAAAACCCCATTTTTAGTTAAAACAAACTGATTAGATTGAAAGACCATTTCAAAACCCTTGTTACTCAACATCGAACCTGAGACCAATTTTTTCCTAATATCGGGCACATATTGCACTTCGTTCAACGTTAGGACTTTTTCAGAAGTGAATTTTAAATCGACCTTCCCTTTTTCAGCAACTACAGCCACTGAAGAATTTCCCATATAGAGCTTTTCATCACCTTCTTCCACGTCGTAGTAGGATAATATACTTATTTCTCCACATATGTGCCGGGTGGCCCCAGTGTCCACCCACCAGTCCCTAATGTTGCTAACGAGATGAGCTTCTGAAATGACAGTAGAAAAGTTATCAGTTTCAACAATTGAAGCTTGCGCATTCCCATTAGGTTTTTTAGAGTGGTCATTGTTTTTCCTTTTGTAGCAGTCTTGGGCCCGATGTCAAGGTTTACCATAAACAAAATAGACTCCTCCAAATTTCTTAAGAAAACATCAACCTATACCCCCCTTTTGATTAAAATAAGTATCCACTACCGCCCCTACAGCCACCCTATGACTTAAAATAAGTATCCACTACCGCCCCTCTGACCACTTCCAACGGCTAGGAATAAACGTATTATAATATTAATAAAAACATAATACATATTTTAATTTTAAATAAAAATGAAATTACAATTGGGTCTTGACTTAGAACCCAAGCCCAAGTCCCCAAGTCCCAAGTCCCAAGTCTTGATATATAAATCTGAAGCTAGAAAGAAGTCATGGAAATGATATATTCAGAGATTAGAAGACAGGTTAGGGGAGATGGCTAAAGCCAGAAACCCTCTCCAAAGAACCTTTATCAAGGGATCACCTTTTGTACAAGCAATTGTGGATTTTTCCACACCCTCAAAGTTTAAAGCTTCTGTAGTTACACTGAAGTATGATGGAAAAATTGATCATGTCCTCCACATAAAGCAGTACTAAGTTGCTGCAGATATCTATGCAGTTCCAGATGAGATGAGGTGCAGGGAATTCTCGGGGACTATCACTGGATTTGCTCAAATATGGTACAACGGTCTTCCATGGGAGTATATTGAAACTTTCCATCAATTGGCAGAGCTCTTTATAGGAAACTTCTATATTGGTGTGAATCCAGTCAAGAGGGTAGCACATCTGTTGAGTGTAAGGCAAAGGGAAGTAGAGAGCACACGAGATTATATCACTAGTTTTAACAACGAGAAATTTGAAATCATTGAATATGAAGAGAAAATAATTATTACAGCCCTCATGAGCGGTCTTCTACTAGGCAAGCTGTACTACACTCTATCCATGGATCCCCCTAAATCCATGGCAGAGTTGATGACTAAAGAAAATAAGATTATGAATGGCAAAGAAGCTATGGTTGTGAAGAAGAATGCTAAGGCAAAAGTAGAGATGAAAGTTGAAGGTATGTCTGAGAGGAAAGATCACAAACATAACGGAGGGAACAAGAAGTCAAAAGGCAAGGAAACATAGGAGCACTTGAGGAAATATGAAAATTATACCCTGTTAAAGGTGGATATAAACCATGTTCTGGAAGAGATAAAGAACAGCGAGGAATTAAATTGTCTAGGAAAATTGAGGATAGCTCCTCAAAGAAGAGATAAGTACAAATATTGCGAGTTCCACAAGGACCATGGTCACACGACCAAGTAGTGCGTAGCTCTACCAAATGAGATAGAAACACTCATTAGACGAGGGAAGCTGAATCGGTTTGTTGATCGCCGAAACGATGAGAAGATCAACAAAAGATCATGGCAAAGGTCCAAATCTGCTCATCGATCAAGAAATAAAAGGAAAAGGGATCACAAAGATGACCCCGATCTCCCCAAAAAGCCAAAACAGCCAGAGCGTGAGGTATTTTCAATCCGTTTTAATTCATTTGATTGTAATATGATAACAGGTGGAGATGTAGGAGGTGGTGATCATAATACTGAAAGGAAAGCTTACCTCAATGAGGTCCAAGCTTTTTCCTATATAGAGCGGATAAATCTAGCAGAATAGGATCATCCGAGGAAGGTCAACAAAGATAAACTGGTCATTGGTTTTTCTAAAAATGATCTAGAAGGCATTTTATATCCTCACGAAGAACCTTTGGTGATCAAAATGAGGATGAAGGATGTAATCATCTCAAGAGTATTGGCGTATAATGGTAGCTCGACGGACATCATGTTCTACCCTTATTTTGACAGTTTGAACCAGAAACTCGCTCAGTTGCAACCGTATCATAGGCCCCTCTTAGGTTTCTCTGGCGAAAAAGTTTTTCCACTTGGAATGATCAAGTTGGACATGCTGATTGGTGCCTGGCCTGCCCGCAGATTGGAAAATATACGATTCTTTGTAATGGACAAAAATATCCAATCAGCCTATAATATAATCATGGGAAGAGTAGGCCTGAATAAGTTTGAAGCGGTTCCATCAACTGTAAACCAATGCTTAAAGTTCTCGACCAACTTTGGGGTGGGAATTGTGAAGGGCGATCAAAAGGTAGCTCGAGAATGCTACTACTCATCTTCCGAACAGGAAGAGTTGGAGGATGCAAGGAAGAAAACCACCACTTACCAAGTGGATAAGTCTGATGTGTCTGAGATTGAAACCTTAGAACCCAGAGATGAAACATAACTTGTTAAGGGTCTAGTCATGGAAGAAACAGAGAGCATTATTCTGGATGAGGAATGACCAAAAAGAACAACTCAGATTGGTGCTTCACTTAATCCGATATTGAAGCAAGAGTTGGTGGTGTTTCTAAGGCAAAAAACTAAGTGTTCGCATGGAGTCATGAAGATATGTCGGGGATAGACCCAGCCTTCATGTGCCACAAGCTCAATGTCAATAAATAGATCAAACCGGTGAACCAACGGAGAAGGGTCGTTAGTCTGGAGAAGAACAAGGCTATTCAAGAGGAAGTAGAGAATCTACAAAAGTCTTCTTTTATTGAAAACGTCAAGTACCCTGATTGGCTAGCCAATATGGTGATGGTAAAAAAGAAGAACAATAAATGGAGAATGTGTGTGGACTTCACAGATCTGAATAAGGCTTGCCCAAAAGATAACCTCCCTCTACCCAGAATAGATCAGCTGGTAGATGCTACTTCGGGGCATGAATTATTGAGCTTCATGGATGCTTACTCCGGATACAATCAAATTAAGATGAAACCAGAAGACAGGGAGAGTATCTCTTTCATTACCCCACGGGGAACATACTGTTACAATGTTATGCCTTTTGGTCTTAAAAATGCAGGCGCTACATACCATTGGATGATAAACAAGGTGCTCACAGAGCAGATCGACAAAAATATGTAGGTATACATCGATGACATGCGGACTAAGAGGAAGAAAGTTGCTGACCATATAGATGATCTGAGCCAACCATTTGACCAGCTAGAGAAGTACCAGATGAAGCTAAACCCGACCAAGTGCATTTTTGGCATACAGAAAGGCATGTTCCTTGGTTATATTGTAAACCAACGAGGTATTGAAGAAAATCCTAAAAAGATTAAAGCCTTCCTAGAATTACGATCCCTGACCACCAAGAAGGAAGTACAGAGCCTTACGGGGCATATAGCATCTCTCAATAGATTCGTCTCCCGAACAGCTAATAGATGTATTCCATTATTTAAGGTACTAAAAAAAACTTCGAATGGAATGACGAATGTAAAAAGGCATTCCTGAAGTTGAAGAGATACTTGGTAACACCTCCTTTACTGTCCAGGACAGTGTTAGGAAAAAAATTATAATTGTACTTGGTTGTCTCAGAAAATGTAGTTAGTTCAGCTTTAATGAAAATAAAAGGTTAAGTGCAAAAACCAGTTTATTATACGAGCAAGGCATTTAGGGGAGAAGAGATCAAATATCCAAAATTAGAGAAGTTGGCATTAGCGTTAATTAAGGCGAGCAAGAGAATGAAGCCATATTTTCAAGCCCATACAATAGTGGTATATACTAAAATGCCACTCAAACAGGATTTACAGAAGCCAGAAAAATCTGGAAGATTGATGTATTGGGCAGTGGAGTTAGGGAAATATGACCTTGTCTACGAGCCAAGGTATTCTCTCAAAGGGCAGGCAGTGGCAGATTTCATCGCGGAACTCACCTACCCAGATACCTCCGACCAACAGGGGGATAATGCAAAACAACTCACGGATGCCAGAGGATCATCAGATCTGTACCCGATCAACTCCCAGCAGCAGACCTGCCAGTATGGCTGGTGACCAAGCAATAAGAATCCTATGTAAGAGCCCCGAATTGAGGGATGACGAAAGGAAGCACCATATATTCCATCAGGGGACTTTGTCAGACCAAGGGTTTAATAAATGTATCCATATATGGAATTTGTATGTTGATGGTTCTTCGTGTGCAACGGGTTGTGGAGATAGAATTATTCTCAATAGTTCGGATAAGATAGATATAAAATATGCTCTGCGTTTCCAGTTCAAGGCTTCCAACAATGAATCTGAGTATGAAGTCGTAATTGTGGGTCTCAATTTATCTAAATCATTAAATGCAGAGCAAGTAATGATGTTCAGATATTCACAACTAGTGGTGAATCAGTTGCTAAATTTTTACGCGACAAAAGGAGAGTTCATGTCAAGGTATCTCGCTAAATATATGGAGATTGAATCCAATTTTGCAGCTGTCCAAGTGATCAGAATACCAAGACTAGAGAATGCAAGGTCAGATGCACTAGCTCGGTTAGCCTTAGCTACTCTCACCGAGCTACAAAGAATAATTCCTATTGAGATACTGGCTAGTAGAAGTATCGATGAAGATTTAATGGTAAAGTTTATCACTTTGGGTATGGGACCTTCCTGGATGGATCCCATCAGGGCTTACATCGAAGAAGGCATTTTACCATCCGACCAACTTGCAGCTAAGAGGTTAAAGTTTAAAGTTGCTAGATATGTCTTAAACAACGAAGTTTTATACAGAAGGGGTATGATCGCGGGCTTGCAAAGATGTGTTCACCTAGTGGAAAGTCAAGATCTAGTGGAATAAATTCATGAAGGGTCTTGTGGAGCTCACGTGGCAGGTCAGACTCTTTTACAGAGAATAGCTACGCAGGGGTACTACTAGCCAATAATGCGTGCTGACTGTACAACTTATGCCAAGAAATGTAACAAATGTCATCGATTTTCTATTATATGAAGAACTCCTCAGGCATTGCTGACGCCAATTACTTCACCTTGGCCATTTTTCATGTGGGGAATAGATTTAGTTGGGACTTTTCCAACTACAAGAGGATGATTTAAATATTTAGTGGTCGCTGTTAATTATTTCACAAAATGGGTAGAAGCTGAACCTCTCATCGATATGGCATATGAAAGGGTCTATCAATTCATATGGAAGAATATTATTTGTAGATATGGTCTGCCACATGCTTTTATCACTTATCATGGCACTCAATTTGATAATGAGGAGTTCACCGCGTACTGTCTACAATCTAACATCCAAAAGATCCATTCTGCTCCTGGTCATCCCCAAAGTAATGGGCAAACGGAGGTAACAAATAGAACTTTGTTGAACGGGCTGAAGAAACGGTTGGATGATGCGAAAGGGAATTGGATCAACGAGTTGCATTCTGTGTTTTGGGCTTACCGAACAACTCCCCCAACAGCGACTGAAGAATCTTCTTATATGTTAGACTTTGGAAGTGAAGCAGTCATACCTGCTGAACTAGGCCTACCTACTCACAGGGTGTTTAATTTCAATTCTCCAATAAGTAATTTGATGAGATGTTTAGATTTGGACATGCTCGAGGAAGTTAGAGAGGACACAGCAATCCGAAATGCCTCTTATCAGCAATGGACTGCCATGTTCTACAATAAACGGGTCAGGAAGTGTGATCTCAAGTCAGGATATTATGTGCTCAAGAAATTCATTCAGAAGAACAATAAGTTGGAAGACAACTGGCATGGGCCTTATCGTGTCACAGCGGTTGTTCGACCTGGAACCTACAGAATAGAAACTCTAGAGGGAGAAGAATTAAAAAATGCTTGGAATACAGAGTACCTGCGCAAATATTACCAGTAATGTAGATTCACATGTACTCCATTATTTTAATATGAATAAAAATGATAATTTCCCAAAATTCTTTTGAGTTCAATTTTTTTTGGAGTACTAGTCCTACACACTACACTAGCTAAGTGGTCAACATCAACAACCATCAACTAAGGTTGGTCGACATATCAATAACCACCAAGTAAGGTTGGTCGGCATATCAACAACCACCAACTAAGGTTGGTCGGCATCAATAAATATAACCAACAATATTGGCACAATAATTATACAAGGCAAGGCCTGTTTGATTATAGGTGACCTTAAGGGGCATCTAAAACTAGGCAAGAAGATGGGTAAAATATCTACTTCCTAGGCACTAAGGCAATCTAGATAAGATTGTTACAACTAAGCAGGAACATGGGATGAAAATAATTACATTGCTTAGGCACTTATGGGTGATAAGTCACTATAACTAGGCAAACATATGGGGCAAAGTTCCATTGTCTAGGCAATCAAATCAACATAGGATAAATTGTCCCTTAATATATATACATATATTTAGCAATGCAAAGATTGATAAGAAAAATGTCATACAATTAATTTATTTCCAATGAAATAGAATTACAAAAGATGATGTTTCATTTAGTAATTACTAACGAAATTCAAATAGCCTATTCTATTGGTTTCTTTCCTTCAGATTTAGGTACAGGCTCCATTCCAGTTGGAGGATCATCTAGAGTGAAAGAGGAGTTAATAAAATTCAAATCTCGCAGAATTCTAGTGGTTCTCGAGCTAGGTCACTCAAGCAGATGTTAAGGTTGGGATATATCAAAATCTTTATGAAGATTGTAGTCATCAAGGTATTTGGAAATCAAACACTGACGAATGGAGTGGGATGGAATCCAGTTGACATCTAGCTTAAAGGAGGCATTGGCAGATCAAGTAATCCGGGCTCATACCAATCCCATAACTCTATTCCTTATTCGACCTTCATCAGTTAAGGCGTTCAACCATCCTTGTTTGCATCCCTCATTGTTTGATTTTTTCAAACTGGCATCAAGATGGCATAAAGCTTCATTGTATCCCCCATCCAAAACTCTCTAGGCTATTTATGGAATTGATAAGTTAATCTCTCAACATGCTGATGAAGCCTCATCACCAAGTTTTTTTTACTCTCCAACGCAGAACTCTGGTTGGAAAGTTTCTTTGTAAGAGTTTGAATTTTCTCGGACATCTCAGTTAATGCTTGATTTTTTTCCTTCAATTGAACATCTTAATTTTCTAAGGCCTGTTGAGTCCTAGCCTCTTCAATGTTGCTCCGACCAGCTCTTGCTCTACCCCGTAAGGAGGATGTAGGTCTTGTTCATTTCAAAGCCTCCAATTCTTTTCTCAATGCAGCATTTTCAATTTCCAAAAATGAAAAGCTCTCATCACTGACTAGGACCAGAGCTCCAGAGGAAGAAGTAGATTTTAGTTGTCTCAGCTCTTCTCTCAAAGCATTATTCTCTTCCTTCAGTAACTTAGTGATTTTGTGATCTTCAATCTCAAGATTTAGGACACTCTCTCTCTTATTATGGGCTGAAATGAACTTGTCATTACCCCGATCAACGCTCAACTATTGGTACTTTTTCTCATAACCCTCATGTAAAAGAGTAGTGGCTTATTTGTATTGCAATTGAAGTTCTTCAATCATTCCTTGAAGATATTCAATCATTTCGTAGTAAGCCACATTATTTTCTATAGCCCGATCAATCAAGCATTTTAGATACTGGTAAGCATTGATTGCTCATTTAGAAGCACCAGATCCAAGAATATCATTTATTTATGCTTTAGTAAAATTTTTATGACCAGCTTTGAAGTAGTCCGTACACTTCTTCATCAACTCTGTATCATGAGTTGACAACAGTTCCATCCTGGCAATAAACTAGCAAGGAAAAGTAAAAATAGATCAACAACGATACAGCTATATCAAATAAGTGAAGGAAAAACTCAGAATTAAAGAAAAAAGTCCATTTTCTTAATCATAGGAGGAGAGGGTACAACCAAAGTTACAAAAAAAGGGAAAATAGAAATACAAAACAAGTAAAGAGTTGAACAACTTTACACCTTCTCCTTATTCCCTATAACATCATCAGTCGACTTTGAGGAAGGAATTTGTTGCACTGTGGGCAGTTGACGTTGCTCGGTAGAGGGAGTGGCTTGGTGAACATGCTCGTAGGACTGAGAGATAGTAGCAGCAAGTTTTTATTCTATAACTAACAAAGAAAATTCATCAGATCCAGCTTCATCTTCTTCTTCTTCTTCAATAGCAGGAGGAGGGCCATGAATGTGTCTCTGAAATAACTCAAAATCTTCAGCAACGTTATATTCTTTTAAAGCGAAAGTCCATCCATCCCTGTAGAATTTTACACTTGCATACTCTATTTGGGTAAAAGCAGCAGTATTGGCTTTATTCCACCCTTTATCCCAGCCAGAGCTAAAGGCCTTCTTCACTGCAGCTTTTCTCTTCAACCTCTCCGAGGAAGTATTTTCCTTAAGGAGCTCTTTGACAGACTTCACCTTTTCCTCAAAGTCTTTCTTACGTCATTCAGCCTCTTCAAGCTTGCCCTCAATTTCCACTTTGCTGGAAATGACAACCTTGCACTTCTCCTCTGCCTCCTTAGAAACATTTACAGCCGCCTTGGCAGCTTCCTCAGCTTTTTGTTGAGTTGTTTCAGTAAACTTGATTTTATTTTCCCAGGCAGCTTTGTCCTCCTCATACTTCTGCCGGTACTACATCAAAGATTTTGACAACCCAGGGAGGGCTTCTTCCACCCCACTGGATGAAGTTGAAGCCTTGATATCCTCATCCTTCTCCAGGATATTGTTAAAATACACCAAAAATTACAATAGAAAAGAATCCCAAGTCAGAATATGAACATAGTAAAAAAAGGTAAAATAACAAGTGTGATGATACTTACTGATGCAATATATTGGGCAGCCAAGTAAGTAAATTTCTCCCGAGGAGTAGAAGTCTCAGCAGCTCGACAGTAAGGAAGAGTCCCGGACCTGATCAATATCTGAGCCAAGCTAGGAGCCATGAGAGCTGGAGTAATGATTCTTAAAAAAAGGTACCTCAACCCCAGAGGGTTAGGCAGCATCATCTACAGTCTTCTCAATAAGAGACCTTCTCAATCTTTTCAAAGGATCAACTTCAATCAAAGGTGTTATCTCTTCTTGAATAAGGAAAACCCCTTCAATTAACGTTCCTGTCTCTTTAGGGGCAACAAGGGGCTTCTTACTGATATCCTTGACAGTCATAACTGTTCCACCAGGTTGAACAACATCCTTTTTATTAGTCCCTTCAACTGGGACATCATATTTGCTTTTTTTATCCCCATCAACACCAGGGGAAACCTTGGCAAAGAGATCGGGCATCCTCCTTTTCTTCGTCATCAGGTGAGCAATAGAAGTACCCAAGTTAAGAGAAGATTCTTCGATAAATTAAGAAGAGGCTAGAGACTGCTCAAGGTCAATCACCAAGGGAGGAACATGAGGTCGAGCAATAAAAGAAGAAGTGGTGTTCTTGTATTACGGCAAATAAGAATCAAACCTCACGTGTTCCCCAGCTATTGCTCGATGAAATACCCAGATAAATTTCAAATATTTTATGTTAATATCACTCTCTTTTGGGAATTTTCTCTTACAGTTAATTGTAACAAATAAAAAATAAATGTTAGTGACACATTTTATCAAACAAAAACAGAGAAAAATTAACAAAATAAAAACAACCTATCCCATTGCCATAAAGTGGACATCTGGGACTATGGTACACATCTTTCCCTTTTAATGGGGGATGTTGCCAATTTTTCATCACAACCCCATGTTAAAAATAATCCCTATTAGCATCAGGGAGATTGACCACTAGAACTCTGTTAGAAAACCTAGTTTTTAAGTAAAATTTAGTATCGCTGGTAACCCATTTATAGCAATACATAATTTCAGGAATCCCTAAATGAGTTCCATGAATTTTATTCAATCTATGTACGCCATTAACTACCCTCCATGTATTTGGAACTACTCTTGTATGAACAATATCAAAATGTTGGAAAAATTCCAAACACAAGGGATTAGGCGGGAAAGAAAAACCACATTCAGCTACAAAAATGGAAGGAAACCAATGTCCCTCAGCTAGAGAAAATAAATCTGAAGGGCAAGGAGGTTCTTCTAGAATAACCCAAGAAGGAATCGCAAAATCATACCTAAATATATCCAACGATTCGATGAGGTAAACCATGGTGACTAAAGAAAAGAAAAAATAAAAAATAAATTCTTACAGAAAATCAAGAATTCAGCTAAGGCGGATGATAGAAAGAACGATCGTAAGAAGAAAAGGTAAGAAGACAAAGAGTTGGGAAATCTAAAAGGCAAAAGGTATAAGACAATTTGATTTATCGTCTTTAAATGCGCTGCTTTGGGAAACGAGAAAACTAATGATCGCTAGAGACGACGATTGCATTTCCGACGGCTAAATAATGAAAAAGACGTAAATACCCAAGTGTCTGTCGAAGATTCAAAATATTTACGAGTTTGCCATTTCGCGCTCAAAATTATTAATGTCACAAGTGTTGGAAATTTGTAATCTACCAAGACTGGGTAAACATGTCTAAGCAACTTTTGGGCATAATATTCCACACTCATATCTAACCTCGACTGTGAAACATTGGGGGCTTCTGTTGATACAAAAATTAGTCAACTAACGTGGACCAATTATATGAAGACACGTGTCATCTTGCGTGGCATACTTACTGAGCAACTTACAGAGCCGAACTACTCAGTGCACCGAGCTACTTAACATACCAAGTATCTGGTGAGAAAGATCAAACAACAAAAACAGATTCAATGAACATTCTTGCCTTACCATGTACAGATGGATATGTCTCTTAAATAACGGCATATTATCTATTCATACCGATAGCCCAAGGTCTATATACTTTGTAACACCCCCATACCGGGGTAAGCTTTGATAAGTGAACATACCCAAGATTAAGGAAAAATACCCAGCAATATAAAAACGTGGACGTAGGCCATTTCCCTAAGTTTTTCCCTAAGTTTGAACCACTTTAAAAATCCTTTGTCTTATTTATTTATTCATATTTATCTGTGACTAATTAATTAGATCAAATCTAGTTTTTTACATCAACACTCCATTCTTACCTACATAAACCACCGTCCAACAATAGTAGGAGAAACGAATGGTGATTCCGGCTGAAATTGTAGGAGAAAAAGAGGGGGATTCCGAATGAAATCTACAAAGGCTAAAGAGGAAAAGTTTGTGATTTGGAAAGAAAGGAGATTCAACCACTTTTAAAGCCTTTTTCAACCCAAAATTTAGTCTGTGACATATAAGTTCAAATCAACAGATACAGGTAAGATCCCTTCAATTATTTTTGTGTCCCTCCAATTATTTCTTCCTTTCTCTCATTTTTTTGGGTAAAATATCTATTATCTCAGGAAGATATGTTTGTATCGACCAAGATTACACCGAGATATCTCAGCACTAGTTTTCGCATCTAGCCGACTTTTATTTATTTTTGAATCGTGACTTGTTATCGGTTCAGTTACCTGATATTTCGAGTCAACTCAACCAATACCGAGTTGACTCGATCGGATATTTTAACCATGGTCATGTACCAAGCACATAATAATTTTTCATCCAACTTAACATTAAAATGGAAAAAAAGATCTTGTTAAATCGGTTTAGCTAGTTTGAGGGCTTAATTGGAACTTTTCATAATTTAGGAGCCATTTTGGAATAATCGTGATAGTTGAGTAATTTACTCTTTACAAAATTATAATGAAACATTTTTTTCATCGCAAGCTAATGTAGGACTCTATTAAGTCCACTTGGTTTACTCGGTTATGCATGGTGAGACACCACTTGGACTTTGAACTTTACAAAATTATGTTCGTCCTTTAGTAACAATTATGGGACAAGTGTCATTCTCTGCGAAAAGGAAGAGGGGCGTTACAAGGCGGTTTTTGGTGGTCACGGGACTACAATTTTAAAAATACATGGGATGGGAACTAGAAAAACTTTGGAAATGGAGCTAAACCCCAAAAAACTATTTTACGTTTGTAGAGAAACAATTTTGGGTATTCACTATTATGAAATTGGATTGAATTTAAGAGCCCTTTTTGTGATGAGATTTATATTTGCGAGTCTTCCAATATTTGTGTGAGGGTTATTTTTGTTTGAGAAGGAGATTATTATGTGTGTGAGGAAGGATCAAAAAGTTTTTTCAAATTTGTATTCCTCTTCTATTTAGTGACACATATTGCAATTGCCATTATATTTGTGTTCTTTCATCTCATTTTTTCTTCCTTTATCTGAATTGACATATTTTGATGTTTGTTGGTCATAGAGCCCTAGCCAAACAACGTGCTTCCGCACAATAACTTAAACAATAATAGAACATATTTGGTACATGTCTATGTCATCCCAACCCCATAATTCATCATTAGAGAACTTTTTCCCAAGGATTTTACCAAGTGGCGGTCATAATTTCTAGTTGAGATGTAATGTGGAGAAGAATAATCTCGTAATAAACTCAATGTTGAAGAGGAACATTAAAAAACACAGTCAACTAAAGCGCACCACTTCAAATACAAAATTTGAGTATCTCATCCTGTAACTTACAAACTATGTAAACTACTAATTTAGAAGCCCTTTTGCACACCCAATTAACTAATAATTATAAAGTCTCGTCAAGAAAAATCCTAAGAAACAGAATAAAAACAAACATTTAAATAAAACAAATTCAGAAGGAAATGAAAAGAGGGAATATAAACCAATATTCCCAAAACATAACATACATCGTTTCCAACTTAAACTTCAAAAAATAATCCTAGCTATGCCATAAGTCTAAAATTGGTTTGGAGAATTTGATCATGGCAGTTTGCACACTGTTATTGATTTAGAATATACATATTGATTAAAATATAATTAAAATTTCGTAGTAAAACAAAATATTGTATGCAAAAGAAATAGAACAGATAATTGATATTGTATCGAGTATACCAACCAATAGAAAGTTTGCATTAATACTTTTTTAGGAAATGACAAACTGCCCAAAGCAAATAAAATAATGTCACAATAGAAATCAGATTGTCAGAAAAAGCTTAGGGGCCGTTTAATTGTGGAAAACAGTTTTCTATTTCATTGTCCATATTTTGTGTTATAATTTGGCAAAGTATGGCCTCTAAATGGGAAGAAGAATGAAAATTCATGGAAAATTATTTTCCAACTTAAGCTAATCTGGAAATCATAAAATACATGTTTTCCAGAATTGCTTAAGTTGAAAAACAGTTTTCCACTCCTCCTTCCCATCTTAATGGCCCATTGTCAAAGATATAGAGAAAAAAGTGGCAATGGAAAATGAAAAATAGTTTTCCACAACTAAACATCCCCTTAGCTTTTGCTATAACAATTTCCATACATAATGAGTATTTACAAAATAGTATATCGTAGTTATTTAACAATGACATGGTGCCCTTAATTTCTCTCTTTCCCATTGCGAGAGTAAGGTTGCATTCCAATATAGATTGTACCTGTAAATATTTTTAGCTAATTTATGGGTAGGCCAAAAATGTGAGTGACTTAAGAATTTGTTCTAACATAGATATGGAAACTAAAATGTTATGCCTTCAGACGCATCGGGATATTTACAAAAAAATATAAATATTATTTCTAGATTATTTATTTAGATATTATTTAGGTTACTATTAGGATTTATCTTTTAATTAATTATTTATTTTAATTAGGTTATTTAGTTCCCTTTTTAGTTAGGAGACTTGCTCCCCTAATTTAAGATTATTTATGAACAAGGCTTTAGCCCTCTCTTGTAATCAGAATTTTAAGTACACTTTATTTATTAATGAGATTTGAGAGAAAATATGGTTTGATTATTATTTTTGTTCGTTTGTGTCAATTACATTGCGTTTCACATCAAAGTGGTATCAGAGTTGCGTTCTCTCCTGATTTTACGTACAAGAGTCAATCATGTGTGTATCGAGGTCACAAGCTATGGAAAACGGGACAACCTATCGTATGACGTGTACCCGACGATAATTAATTCTCCAAAATTAGCCACCACAGTCGCGCCACCACCAGCGGTGGTTGAATTTGATTTTACGGCCCAATTTAAAAATTGGGTAAACAAATAGAGCTTTTGAAGGTAAAGCCACAATGAGAAGCCATCTGACGGGTACACGGGTTCAGGGCGGTGGGTTTTTTGTTGCCGACGAAGTTGGTGAAGATCGAGAGATCACCAGCCATTGTCGACTAAGGCCATGACGACATGAGGAGTACAGATCTGAGCGAGGGAGCCCAAGAGGAGGGAGTTAGGGTTTCATTTGTTGAGTTGGGGATTTTAAATGTAAGAGTGGGCTTTGAGGCTTTTAAAGAGAATGGTTGCCTATGTGGTTCTTATTTGACTTTGGTCCAATTTTAAATGACAAACCACTTGGGTTGGGTTTTAATGGACCAAAAATTAATTTTTTGGGTGTGGAAAAAAATTGGCAACTCCTAAAATTTAAAATGTTGTGAAATATTTTATTTAGGCACCAAAATGTACAGAAAAATTGTGCCAAATTAAAAGACCGATTTATTCCAAATATTTATTTAATTAGCACGGGCGGTAACAAATTAATGTGAAAGGCCAAAAAAATCAGAAGATCGTGATATAGGGTTGGGCATGTATAATTTAATCCTATAGCGCCTGGGATGAGTTTTTCAAAGAAGGGGGGAGTGATGCATCTGGATATTTACAAAAAAATATAAATATTATTACTAGATTATTTATTTATATTATTATTATTATTAGGATTTATCTTGTAATTAGTTATCTATTTTAATTAGGTTATTTAGTTCCCTTTATAATTAGGAGACTTTCTTTCCAACTTTAGAATTATCTATAAATAAGGCCTTTGGCCCTCTCTTGTAATTAGAATTTTATGGAGACTTTATTTATTAATGAGATTTGAGAAAGATAATTGAGATAAAATATGATTTGATTATTATTTTTGTTCGTGTGTGTTCATGTCTGTGTCAATTCCGCTGCGTTCCATGGATACGACCCTGATAATACATATTAAACTGCTGGTAAAGCTCTATGAAACATCCCCGACCGGTTATTAAAGGCTGGTCTAGTCGCAGATTATCCGATCGGAGTTGGATTTCGGGTGTGCATCACCATCAACCTTGAGCTTAATGAGCAAAATTAACCAGTCTGTAAAAGAGGGGAAGAAGATGATGCGCGTGAGAAGCGCAAGAGAGCTATAAAAGATGATGATGGTGATCAAAGATGATGCTGTAGGCATAGATTTTTCTATAGCAATTTCCATGCCTAATGAATGATTTCAAAAATAGTATAATAGTAGTAATTTAACAATGACATGGTACCGTGAATTTCTCTCTTTCCCATTGCAAGATAAAGGTTGTATTCCAATATACATTGTACATGTAAATATTTGTAGCTAATCTTTGGGTAGGCCAAACATGAAAGTAACTCGAGCATTTGTTCAAACACATAAAAACTAAAATTTTATACCTTCAACCTTGACCTAAAGACCAGAAGTGTCTACAACTATGTACATGATGAGCAAAATAAATCGATCTATGAAAGAGCAGCAGAAGATGAGAGGTGTAAGAAGCGCAAGAGAGTTCTGAAAGATGATTTTGGTGATCAAAGGATGTTATGCCACTGTACCTGTAGTGGATTACCAGCAAAGTTGACTCCCGTTGTGATGGGGCAAGGAAACAAATGAATGTTGTAAGCTTAGTGCGTGTAACAATGGTAACATAGGGAGTTGGGGGATGAACTTCTGCACCAGATCATTTTTTTTACTAAGAACAAAAAACTTTGTGTACTTTTCTCTTTCAGATAGAGTTTCAATGTTCAGAGAAAGCGAGTATGCCATTGTGGATTTGGAAGTGGGGGAGATGAGGAAGTTAAAAAAGACGGATTTTAAGTGTTTGATAAGATGGTGAGTGTTTCCTCTTTTGGATAGAATTTCTTGTTAGGTGGAGAGTGATCTCTGTTTTGGATATGATTGCTAGTTTCATGGGCGGGATTCCTGAAATTTTGAATCTTGAAAAAAAATCCAGAGACAATCGTGTGTTGTTAACTGTATTTAAAATCATTAGACTAATATAAAATGCACTACATACTTATAAATGCAACTTCTCTTAGAATATGTCCACGTGGAAATTATTATATACTAAAACTCGAGAAAAACTTAAAACCCGTCCACTCGCCTCTCACGATTATTCCTCTCAAAAAGTCGCACCATATATGTCTCTTCCTCTCCAAACAGTTAACCATTACCCATTTTCTATTTGTGTCCATCTCTCTCTCTCCAAAAAAGCCTCTCCATTTTCCTCCCGTTCATCTCTTCACAAAAACCTCTCCATTTTTTCTCCATATACATCCTCCATCCATCTCTTCACTAGTCCACAATAATTATGAGATTAAAACTAACCATATCTTCTCATCCGCCCTCTGCCCTTCGATGGACGACCCCAAATCAACCCCTAATAATTTCTTCAACGCTCTGGATGACTTCTCTTTTTACGATTGCTCGAAACACCCAAACCCAAACCGCGATTACTTTCACCATTCAAATCCAATGACAATATCTCACAAACACCCAAACCCTCGCCGAAAATTTCAACAGAATCCATGGATTCCAACAAATCCAACCCCATTTCTTCACTTACTTTTGAAATTAATGACGCTACATAGTTAAGCCTCGGTTCAGGTCAACAAATATTCAGAATGGGGAAAATGAAGTTACTTTAGAGACTTCCACGGTTATAAAAACAGTTGTTGATGAACCCTCCTCCAAGGTGTGTTATTTTTTACTCAAAGTATGTTATCTTCTATATTTCTGTTATACATTTGTTCTTTTCTTCCTTGCCCACATGTGCGTGTGTCATATAGTTTTTGTTTGGATTCGCTTTTATTTTTTTCTTTATTCTTGATTCGTGGTTCAATTTGTGTTCTTCTCCTAAATCTTCCTTATTATATCAATTAACTCTGAAAAAACTTTTTATATAATGCAGATCATTGTCGGCGCATGGCGGTGGGCTGACAGAGCAACGAATCAATTGGAATTGAGGTATAAAAGTTTATAGAATACATATTTGATAAAATACCTATGCAACTATTTTGCTCACTCTTATTTGTAGTTTTGGACGCGGGTTATGTTATGATAATTTTTTAACAATGTTGAGGTCTATCAGTTGTTCAGTGAGCGTTCGATTCGAACACCAGTTTTTTAATTTTATTAGCAATTGGTATTTGTTAATGTTAGATTATTAAAATCTCCTAGATGTTTCTTTTAGTGCGCAGTTACTATTTAAGAAAATGTCAAAGGGTAGTTGGCTTCTGTTACATTTGAGAATCTCATCCTTATTCATATATGTATTACTTTAAATTATTTAATGATAGTACCTCTTGATCTTGCAATAAGATGTAAGAAAGTAATACTCACAAACTATTCTAAATTGTTTACACTCCTTTAAATCCTTTTCATTTCTATAACTAATGGAGGATTTGTCTTTGTTTAGTAAAATTGAAGGCAACAAATGTTGTAACACATTTTTGTGGAAATTACAATATTACATAACGCTATAAGTTTTATTTCTTATTATTTATTATTACAAAAGCAAGAATATAGATAATTAAAAATAAACACTATGTGCGCAGTGACAGTCTAACTTGCGCATCGTGCGGGTTTACACCTAGTTTGATGTATATCTACCGCACAAACTAATACCCAACGGGATACTAATTGCAATAATGTCTTTGCAGAATTTCAATTTTCAGTCAGTCTTTTATCTTTCTCAACATTCAATATTAACTATTTTGTCTTATGTTGTCTTCTCTCTCATGCACTATTTATTATAGAAATGCTGTTCAATTACATGAGGGGGAAATTTCAATTTATCTTGCATTTCTAAGGATGTTGCAACCATGTAATCGTTATTTTTTCCATCTACATCAATGCAATCCTTTAGGACATAATACGAGGCACTGAAACACAGCCTGATAATTATGGTTGGGTCTTAAATATTCACAGTTGTTAATGAGATGAAGTATAGTGTTTTATATGTATGTAAAAAGTTCGGTTGAATTATTAAGATCTTTAAGATGTTACCCAAGATAAAAGGTTTGTGGATATGGCAGTTTGTAAGTGCCTTTAAGAATAATGGCATGAGGTGAAATTTCAGGCTTCATGGATATGGTGGTTTAATTACTTTTACCACTAGCTGCTGCAGATAATTTGGTCCTTTGAGTTAGAAATCACCTTTATGTAGGTATATATATTCTCATATATATGCCATGACATATGAATTGTACAACTTTTCAGTATTTTCCTGCCATGTTCCCCCTCTAATTTGAAGAAGTCACAACAATATTTTGGGATGATCTACACTCCCCAACCATTCCCATTTCTAAACATAGAAACAAGTACTTATCTTTGAAAGAATGTACCACTACGAATCCTACCTCATTAATCTAGTTTTTTTAATACAATGGATGGGGGAATATATATACACAATGGCTTATTCTAAAATATTCCCGCACATCATTCACATGCCTCTACACTATCTCAACTAATCCCCACCATATAAAGTTACGAAAATGCTAGAACGACCAAAAATTGTGACTAAAGTTCGCATTGGCTTCATGTCTGGGCTCCATTGTTGTGCGGTCCGGACACGAGTTAATACGGATGCGACATGTCGGGGAGACGCACTTTGGGGTGGCTATAGAAGCACTCATAAAGTAATTACAACTTAAATAAATGACTTAATCATTTTTTTCTCCTCCATAATGTTGGTCATGACATTTCCATGTCAGTACATGGTTTTTATGTCAGTACATGGTTTTTATGTCAGTCTACTATATTTTACATATGTCCTTAGTATAATTTAAATAATTTATTTTAAACTTTAATACATTACTAAATTTGGATATTAGAGTTTAATACATTTTAATTTAAAATTAGACTTTGCACAAAATCATTAAAAAAAATTGTCCAAGTTTAAATGTCACATGTCATTCCAAAAAAAGCAAAAAAAATAAAAACCAAACCATTTCTCTCAATGAAAGACTACAACCTCCCCACCCCCAATTGGCAACCACCTCCCCCCCCCCCCCCCCCCCCCCAACACATACACATACCCCAGTCGAAAACTCTCTTTGAAATTGAAAATCCCATTTTGTTTGCTGATCGTTTCTCTCTTCAAATAGGTGTTTTGGTTTTGTTTGAGATTTGAGATATTAGATTTGCAAATATTCTTTCTCAAACCATTTTGCAGATCTAGGAAACCCCATTTTGGTTTAAGATTTTTAGATCAGAGAGTTGGTATGTGTAGAACGTTTGTTTAATGTTCATTTGGTTGCAAAATGATTTTGGCCTTGAGAGAGGGAGAGGATAAACGACAATGGGGATGGGGATATTTAGTTGTAGGATACCTGTTTATTTTGATTTGGCACATGGTCGGCGCTAGCCATGTGCGAAATGGGCAATGACACATGGCTCATTTTAGAGTATGCATCTATATATGTATATTTTAGGGGTACAAAAATATTTTATGTATATTAAATATGTCAATTTTTAAAATAAGTTTAATTTTTTAGGGGCCCATTTTTTTAACTACCCAAAAAGAATTTGTATAGAGAATGATTCAACTACCCAAAAATCTCACCCAACTCATTTAAAATTTCTATTTTTCAAGGCCATTTTTCAAAGGGAAATTTACAATTAGGTCATTTAATAATAATTTTTAAATATTTAAGTACAATCTTTTTAGAAGGCCAAAGTTGATTTTCGCACAAGGCACTCCCAATCTTAAGCCTGAACCTGGTTTGGTAGCATATGTTTTGTTCGTGTTGGTGAAAAAGGATTTTGGTGGTGATGAAGGTGGTGGTGTGTGGAGTTTTTTTTAGGGGCTAGGGTGCTTTTATTTTTATTTTTTTATTTTTTTGAGTTATTTTAGATTTTATTTTCATTTTTTTATATTTTAAAAATTACACCCATCAAATTAACAGTACCTCTCCATTGATGGAAAATCTGTAAAATCTATTTTTAAATTAAAATATATTCAAGTTTAAAAAAAAAATAGTAATGTATTAAAGTCGAAATGATCCATAAAATTAATAATATATCTGGAAATGAGGTAGGAGGAGCAAAGGGTGAACGGTTTCATGCAAATAGGCTTAAGCCATCACGGTATTATGCTTGCTCATATATATATATATATATATATATATATAGTTGTTATCACATGCTTTGCTTTGTTTATTTAGGTATATTGGCATTAAATCTTTCATTAAGATTGCTGTAATTTATTTATTTTGGGAGATTGGCATTTTTTTTGTTGAACTGTGATTTAATTAGAATAGGCAAAGCCCAAAGATACAACCTAAACCCTAAAAGGCCAACTACCCACAAAAAGGCTACAAACAGCCTACGATGCACACATGCCGAAAGGGAAATTGGCATTAATTAAGGTTGCTACAATCTATATATTTATTTTTCTAGTAGACAGCGAAACTTCTTGGGTCATTCTTAAATAAAACTCGTATGGGAGACACCATTCTCATGGAAGGAACAAAACCGCTCACACTAAGCAGTTTTAGTTTGTGGTCGAACTGCTTATGGGTTGTTGGTTTTTATTTCTCCCCTTTAAAATGACTTAGGGGGAGCTCAATGTTATATTAAAAAACGATCATCAAATATAGTATTATCACAGAATATGTCAAACACAACAATGAAAAGTGTTATATCACAATGTAAGAGTGTCCTGGTTAAAAGATTTATATTTATATTTATATTATCGCGAAGTCACTGTTATATTAGGCTTAGAGACTACACCCTAACACTTCAAATGTTATACCAATTCTTGTAAATATTAATAATCTGGTGTATCTCAGTTCTTATTTTATCTTTTTCAATCATTGCTTCTCCTTTAATTGTTATACCATTTCGTTTCTTACTAATTTTAAGTAATATATGTTCTATGGTCAGATGGTCATAAAAAGGGAGGCTTTGCTATATAATCATGAAGCATGAGGCTCCGGCATTGTTTTCTGGGATTTATCTTTTCGTTCATAATCACATGTTTTTCTTTATTCAGTTTGAGGTAGAAGTTAGAACTCATAGCCACCGTTTTTATGGTTGTGTTATTTCAGTAGGTAACGATGTTTCATCTCTGTTTAGCATTAGCTTCCTATTATTCTTTCAAAGGTTGAACCTCTTTTGCTACACAAAATTTCTTCTAAGCTCGAGGTATCAATAATAATATCAGATTATTTTCAAAACGGTGTAGTGATGCGTTGTTAGTAACAATATGAATGACTGATATGAAACTACTCTTAACTCTAGAGGAGCCAAATCCATTTACTTAAAAAATGGTGAATTTTTTGTAAGCATGATATAATTTTGTATTTTACACAACAAAATTTGTTTTATTTCATTTATATTTATGGTTCCATTCTTTGTATGCAAAGTTTATGTTAAGTGTGTTCTTTATCATTCTTTATCTTTTCTGGATATTAAAAGTTGATCAAGAGGCAGGGCATGGGCCAACTAGGCCGTCACGTAGCGCCCCCGATTAATCAAGGCCTTGAAATTAAAAAAACAAATAGGTATAAAAAAATTATTTAAAACAAATGTAATTATGAAATAAAACAATTAGAGTTTACCACTTAAAGAGGCCCCCAAGAAATAAATGCACTCTAATACTAAATATATTTAACACTTAAAAAGCGCTTCCAAAAAATTCCAAGTTCACTCTAATACTATACTCATGAAACTTAATCCATGTTTAACACATTCACTCACCCACTTTTAAGACACTCATTCACAAAATTTGTTTACTTCTATTATTAATTGGGTTAAAAAAAGCTTTAAAATAATGATTAGGTTGAACTAGATACCCCCCTACCCCAGTTTATAAGGGTTTATAAAGTGAAAGTGTTTTTACCAACTTTTTAAAATCGCAAAACAGTGTAGTGTGAACTAAAAAAAAATTGAAGGGTACCTTGGAATGTTAAGCACCCATAAAAAAATTCAGTTCAAAATTCTTTTTTTGACTATTTAAAAAATAATCGCCTCTTAATCCATTTTAGCCAAAGACGAAATGACAAAAAAAATGATCTTTCAGTGTTTTGGTGAAGTCCCACATCGGTTGGACGTGAGAATTTCCTTCCAGCCCCTTCTTATAAATAACTTTGATTGCTCTCTTTAAATCTAAGTTGGTGAAGCTTTAAATAGTTAGCATGCCTTGAGTTTAAAATTTGGAGTGCATTGTTCTTTTAGTAAAAAAAAAATTGACTGATGAAAAAATTCTAATTTTAGTTTTTTTTATTTCATTTTTTTGGAAAACTGAGTTATATTTGTCATTTGGTAAACATCGTTGTTTTGGTTAAAAAATTGACTAACTAAAAAAATGATGTAATCTAATATTTTTTTTGAAAGTTTTTTATACTTTCAAATAGTAGTTCAACAAGCTAAAATGCGTAGGCATAAGGTTAATTTTCAAACTTTGGCTTTCAATTATTTGGACATGGTTCAGTGTTCTACTTGATGAAATTTTTTACTTTTGTTTTTTGTTATTACGAAATTTGCCGAAAAATCGATTTTAATGCAAACTCCAGGTTCGATTTTGGTTTACATTAGGTTGTACCAAATTGTACAAATGGTAATTTTAGTATATTAAAATTGGTTTGTTAGATTAAAATTGGTTTTGCATTGAAAAATGCAAGAAAGTATTTTTTTAATTTGATTTTTTATGTAAAATAATTTCGTTTTTATTTTTTTGCTTAGGGCGCCAAAAATTATAGAGGCCGATGCTGTCAAGAAGATTCTCGACATGCGTTTTTGAACAACTTTTGATAGAACCATCAACGAGTAGGAGTAGTTTATCATCCTTGGTGAGAACAAGAGATATGCTTGACGTGGGAGTAGAGAAAAAATTATCTGTAACGGTTATACCATGTCATAAAGATGACATGGTATAACAATCCAATGAGAGTAGGAGATTTTACAATGAGAAATATTATTAAATAATAATTATAATCATTGTAATTATAAGAAATTGCAAACTCTCTTGGCACTTTGAGAAGTGTAGAAATCACAATGAGGAGTATTATTATGTCTCTTATGCATTCAGAAGTCAATCGAATATAAAGATAAAATAATAATGTTGATACATCTATATTTATATTTATATCTATATCTATATCTATACTATCTCTAAAAGTCTGTTAAACAAAAATGTTAATTTGTACATTTTGACCCTTCTCTTTCTCAAAATGTTTAATCGTCCACTCTTATATAACCCAAAAACCGATGGTTTCTTGCTTTCTCAAAACTCATTGGCTTCACGCTCTTCGTCTCTTATCTTTTTTTCTCTTCTCTCTCTTTCAACCCTTCTCTTCCATCTCTTCTCCTCCTAATAAATTGCCAAAAAGAAAGAGGAAAACCCTTACAGAGGGTTTGTCAACGCTTGCGACAACAAGAGAAATATTGGATTTTCTGAAGAATAAAAAAGAACAAATGTTCGTGCAATATTTTTCTAATTTTTTTTACACCTCCGGAGTTAATCAATCATTTGGTAAATCTAATTGAATCTTTTCATTTTCTGTAATTGTTTTTGTCCATGCACTCAAAATGGTCCCGTTGGTTGTTTTTGCATGATTGGATTTATTTAAAAATTGAATTAAATCTTTTTCACTTTTTTTAATTGTTTTTGTCTAGGTACTCTAAATGATGAGGTCATACGAGAATAATCAGAGTATGATAGACTTGTAAATACTCAAGGAAATTTTGTTATCAATAGAATGTATTAATTAAAACTCTTTATTTATTTTTCATGATATTTATTGTTCACTAGGATATAATGTTAGAAATTTATAAAGGTATTATAATAATTATGAATCCAAGTTTGTTGCAAGGCATGTTCTAGGAACACTGTCTTTTAGGCAATATTTCTTCCCTTCCGGATGAAAACTGCGAGTACACAATGGAGTTAAAGTATAAATTTTCCTTCAAGATATATTACGTGATGTTTCTTGTTTAATTAAAACTATATACGATTTGATCAAACCAAGAACACTCTAAAATGTTAACCTGATAATACCAGGAGGTAGAGGACGGAGAGAGGAGAGCAGAGCAATTTTTGGTTTCCAAAACAGAAGCCTGGATCTCTTTTTATAGCCATTTTGTGGCTATTTATGGACAATCACCACCTTTCAGGCCTGCGATTCATCAACCGTTGGATAAACTGACACACCCTAACCCAGTTACTTATAACTAAGTTTGAAAGTTAAAGTAAGTCAAATCATAATTAACTTAAGAAAACTATAAACATGAGTATCCTTTTCCAGTTATTAACATGAACCAACAAAACTAAAACTTTTGACAATTTTAAGTAATTATGCTTATTCAAACTTACTGAAAAGATAAGTGGGATTAAATTACCCCATTTACGTTGAACCAAAATCATGGTTTCATGCATCCCTGGCTAACCCCACCGACCTCCTAGATTTGGCCGTGATATCACAATACCTGAAAAACATAAACATAGGAACCATGAGCAAAATAGCTCAGCAAATGCATCCCTACTACTCTATTGCATAAAACTAAATGCAATAAATAATATCCTTGTGATGATATATGCATACTTATCCGGCCCATTCATAAATAATTACCAATTATATACGTATCCGGCTCATTCATAAAGAATAACGAATTTTATACTTATCTGGCTCATTCATAAAGAATAACCAATTATATACTTATCCGGCCCATTCATAAAGAATTACCAACTTATCTAAATCATGATTCACATATACTGTTTGCAATAGACAATTTTCTCCCATTCCTGGTCAAGGATTAACCCCTTGTCTTTAATAGACATATCTCCCTCATTCCGAGTCAGGGAGTAACCTCCTATTTCAGTAAACTGAAATGAACAAATTCATATTCAATATGATTCTGATCATATTTGTAACCGTGTATAATACATCTTACCAATAAGTGATATTCAGATCATATCCATAACCATGTATAATACATCGTACCAGTGAGTGATATTCATATCGTATCCATAACTATGTATACTACATCTCTATCAAGTGAGTACACTCACCTTGGCCACTTCATGTGTTTTTTCCCTCCTTTTGTCTAGCACTTATTCAACTGACTCTTCTTCCATTTCACATATAAATTCTTACAATATTTGTATCATCATAAGGATATTAACAATCCAAAGAATAACTTAAACTTAACCCAATTCATAAGCATCATATAATCCCATTCAAATCATATATCGTAAATGAAGTCCAATCTAACTTCATGGTAAAATATTTACCATACCCAAATCATAGGCCAAATATATTTTAATTTCTTCTTATTATTTTCATCCTTAACATATTGGGTTCCAAATTCAAAAGATGACATATCATTTCAAGTTTCCTAGACCAATATATACCCATTTCTTTGCTACATAGCAAATTTGCCCTATAGGCTCCTCTATCGTTAAGTCAATTTCCAGGAATGTTCCTAATTTTTCTGTATCATAACTTTCTATGATATTTCACCCAACATTAATAAACGTATTGAAAAATAGAAAGTTAAAGTTTATTAATTTTTAAGGTTCATTTTCTATGTCAAGCAATACATCGAACACATGGTGTGCATACTTACACTTTTGGGGAAGATTTTATACCTGAACTTCAAACTATCACCAAAGATTCATTTCTTGGTATTTTGACATATTTTTCAGATATGTTATACATATTTGAGTCTATTTTTATCTCCAATTATAAGGATTCAATTCCAATAAATATACGAAAAGATATAGGAGTTTGAATACACAAGGTTTCCAATCGAAGCAATATACATGATTTACACGTTCAACTTTACTTAAACTCGCATCTATTCATAAATATACCTTAAGACATGGAATTCTAGTAACCAAAAGATGATTTTTATAATTTGAATCAGAAATACCAAGAATATAACAAGATTTATGGGTAACCTTAACTTAGGGACTTTAACGTAATTTCTACGGATTTTTCTTGAATTTTTCTCCTCACTTTCTTCTTGTCGAAGTTACCGACTCTCTCACCTTATGCTAAACTCTTCCTTTATGAAATATGTTGACGGAAGAGCTTATTTCAAGAGTTATAAGTCGGCATAAGTCACTTCCCCTTGGCTTAATTAAAATCTAACATGTGTCGCCATATTAGACAAAATATACTTTAAAGTTAAATGAATACTTTACCCTTGTTTGTAATTTCAGCATAACTCCCTCCTTGGACCTTTGTTTTACACACCATTTGTTTTATTACAAACTTAACTCTTATATCTACAACTATCTAGTTTTCACCTCAAGTTAATTAGCGTATTATAGTGGCCAAAACTAGTCTCGAACTTGAACATTCCTACCGAAGACTTCACAAATTTGTGTTTGTAACTAATTCAATATTTCATAAGTTGTGAAGGTAGGACTAAACACAATAACATAACCTTATATATTCTAATAACACATTATCCCCATCCCATATGGTAAGCATGACTTAAACATGATTTATCATAATCATATTCGGGTCGTCACAACCTTCCCCCTTAGAAAATTTCGTCCCCGAAATTTAGGATGAATTTCACTTATCAAACAATTGGGGATACTATTTTCTCATTCTATCTTAACTTTACCAAGTTTATTATTTAATTTCATGGATCCGCCACAACACTTTAACTACGAAACTAACTTTATTCCCTAATACTTTCTCCTTACGACCAAGAATTTCAACTGGTTCCTCGATGTACGACAAATATTTTTTCATAATAACTTCAGTTTATTTATCATTACACATAAGAATAATCGTCTAATGATTTATTATTAATGAAAACCAATCCAAAACTCATTTATATTACTCCATACCTTTATATACGTATGTCAAACATTCACACATACTAGATTATCAGTTGTATCATCGTATATTCACAATGAGTGGATATTCTTAACAAACCTAGTATAATTTTTTACCTTTCTTACTTCATTCCTATAGTCTATCCTTATCATCGTGTAATAATTCAAATCATAAATATCATATTACCAGATTAGATTATTGCACGACATATTTCCATCTTCCATTCAACACCAAATACACGTGGTTGGCTTTAACTACTATTTATATCATTTCTAATGTTTATTAACATGATATTCTTATGCAATATCATTAATACACTCATCTTAGCCATTTGGTAACATGGATGTTAAACGTACCATCACCACTTACAACTTTAACCATACTTACTAATCCTGTAATACTTCTGTAACTATTATATGTCGTATTTCTTTTAAATAACCCATACAAATACGTTAATATATCCCCTTACGGTATCTCACATATCACATTAACCTTACACATACTTCTTGGTGACTCTGTATAATGTCAATTATATTCATTATATGCCATACTCTTAGTGATAAAACGTACGTACAATGACAAATACAAATCAATAGCCACCCAAACCAGTTGTCTATATTCCAACCCGATTAACATATTGCCCATACTCATACACAACACATACTCTTAAAAGGGCTCCCCAATATTTTCAAACTTCCAACTCTTTAACACTTCGTCTCAACTCTGCTATTGATATAAGCATTTCAAAACATCCCAAGAGTAATATTCACTACATATACTCGTACTATTAAAAAATACATCTCAACTCTTTTTACTCTTTTCTTCTACTTATCATAATTCAGTATGAACCCATATTTGAATCAATTATGATATATTAACTAGTAATTGAATTTTAGACCATTTCACATATTAAATTTAAATAGATACAACTATTAATTTTTTCACTTCACCTTTACCCTGTGAATATTCATTTTATTCACACTCTAACAATTTACCATCTCATCCTTTAACGGAATATGGGTTCCCGTACTTCATTCTCCCACATAAATGGGCACACACCAAACCATGGCTTAATAAGTTACACAACTCAAGTCTACATATTTCAGTATAAGAAGAGATTACTTTCAATACTTCACAATTTTCGTATACCACATTTTGTCTTCAAAAAGTTTCCTTAATTGACAAGTTTTTCCATACCACAAATAAAACAATGTAATGATTCATATTAAAATACATGTATTCGCTGTCATCCCCGAATAGACCTTAACGTCTCATTTCCTTTCCTGCAAAATGATTACATTTCATATCTCGCACAATAATATATATGTATAACTAACAAATGTTAGCCAACGAAAGCTAATTTACTTATGACTGAAAACAATTTCTACTTCCACTGCCAAATCTAGGCCCTCTTTACCCCAGAACCTCCAAAACCTAGGCTCTGATACCAAAGTTGACACACCCCAACCCAGTTACTTATAACTAAGTTTGAAAGTTAAAGTGAGTCAAATCATAATTACCTTAAGAAAACCATAAACATGAGTATCCTTTTCCAGTTATTAACATGAACCAATAAAACTAAAACTTTTGACAAGTTTAAGGTAATTATGCTTATTCAAACTTACTGAAAAGATAAGTGGGCTTAAATTACCCCATTTACATTTGACCAAAATCATGGTTTCATGCAGCCCTTACTAACCCCACTGACCTCCTAGATTTGGCAGTGATATCATAATACCTGAAAAACATAAACATAGGAACCATGAGAAAAATTGCTCAGCCAATGCATCACTACTACACTATTGCATAAAATTAAATGCAATAAATCATATCCCCGTGATGGTATATGCATACTTATCCGGTCCATTCATAAATAATTACCAATTGTATACTTATTCGGCTCATTCATAAAGAATCACGAATTATATACTTATCCTGCTCATTCATACAAAATGACCAATTATATACGTATCTGGCCCGTCCATTCAAAAAGAATGACCAACTTATCTGAATCATGATTCACATATCCTATCTGCAATAGACAATTCTCCCCCATTCCGGGTCGAGGATTAACCCCCATATCTTTAATAGAAAATCTCCCCCATTCTGGGTCGGGGAGTAACCTCCCATTTTGGTAAACCAAAATGAACAAATTCATATTCAATATGGTTCTGATCATATCCGTAACCAGGTATAATACATATTACCAATAAGTGATATTCATACCATATCCATAACCATGTATAATACATCTTACCAGTGAGTGATATTCATATCGTATCCATAACCATGTATAATACATCTCTATCCAGTGAGTACACTCACCTTGGCCACTTCATGTATTTTTCCCCTGCCTTTGTCTGGCACTTATTCAACTGATTCTTCTTTCCTTTCACATATAAATTCTTACAATATTTGTATCATCATAAGGATATTAACAATCGAAATAATAACTTAAACTTAACCCAATTCATAAGCATCATATAATCCCATTCAAATCATGTATCGTAAATGAAGTCCAATCTAACTTCATGGTAAGATATTTACCATACCCAAATCATAGGCAAAATATATTTTAATTTCTTCTTACTAGTTTCATCCTTAACATATTGGGTTCCAAATCCAAAAGACGAGATATGATTTCAGGTTTCCTAGAGCAAGATATTCCCATTTCTTTGCTACATAGCAAATATGCATTATAGGCTCCTCTATTGTTAAGTCAACTTCCAAGAATTTTCATAATTTTTTTGTATCATAACTTTCTATGATATTTCACCCAACATCAATAAACATATTGAAAAATATAAAGTTAAAGTTTCATAATTTTTACGATTCATTTGTTATGTCAAGCAAAATATCGAACACATGGTGTGCATACTTACACTTTTATACCTAAACTTCAAACTATCACCAAAGATTCATTTCTTGGTATTTTCACATAATTTTCGGAGATGATATACATATCTAAGTCTATTTTTATATCCAACTAGAAGGATTCAATTCCAATAGATATACAAAAAGATATAAAAGTTTGTATGCACAAGGTTTCCAATCAAAGCAATATACATGATTTACACGTTCAACTTTACTTAAACTCGCATCTATTCATAACTATACCTCAAGACATGGAATTTTAGTAACAAAATTATTATTTATATCATTTAAATAAGAAATACCAAGAATATAATAATATTTATGGGTAACCTTACCTTAGAGACTTTTATGTAATTTCTACGGATTTTTCTTCAATTTTTCTCCTCACTTTCTTCTTCCCGAAGTTCTCGACTCTCTCACCTTAGGCTAAACTCCTACTTTATGAAATATGCTTAAGGATGAGCTTATTTCAATAGTTATAATTCGGCATAAATTCCCTCCCCCTTGGTCTGATTAAAATATGACATGTGTCGCCATATTAGACAAAATATCCTTTAAAGCTAAATGACTACTTTACCCCTGTTCATAATTTTAGCATAACTCCTTCCTCGGACCTTTGTTTTACACAACAGTTGTTTTGTTATAAACTTAACTCATATGTCTACAACTATTGAGTTTTAACCTCAAGCCAATCATCATATTATAGTAGTCAAAACTAGTCCCGAACTTGAACATTCCTACCGAAGACTTCACAAATTTGTGTTTGTGACTAATTCAATATTTCATAAGTTATGAAGGTAGGATTACACTAAACACAATAACTTAACATTATATATTATAATAACACATTATCCCCATCCCATATGGTAAGCATGATTTAAACATGGTTTATCATAATTATATTCAGGTCGTCACATAAAGTCTTTTCGAAATTTATTTGATCGCACGGTCTAGATTTGGTGTCTCATCGTAAGCAAATAAACACACCCTTGTACGAAATTTTGCGATTCAATTTAACGGCTCAGATCATCCCACTTGGGTAATAATATCCCTTGATCAGATTGATTAACTACAGCCGTCGATCTGGTTGACTTTGACAAATCTTTAGGCTCCTACGCTCTGAGTAATGATGCGCACGTTAACTACAGTCATCGATTTGGTTGAATTTACCAAAACTTTAGGCTCCCACGCTCTGAGCAACGATGCACATGTGATAAGTGCCAAGTGTGCAATCAAATCGCCCAATGCGCCCTAAGTCGCCCTTTCGCACGTCGCGCGATCACACGAAAGCACACCGCGTGTCGCGATTGGTGGTGCTTCGCACCATCGCAAAGCACCATAGCATAGCCTATTTGACTAGAATAATAATAGTCATCTTTTGTCTTTTAGCTATATACCCTTCCACTTTCTTATAAAGTTTCTATGTGAGACACTAAAACCATGCCCACCTCATTTACACCTAATCTTCTTTAGATCTCTCTCTTTATCTAGTAGAATAACTAATATAAAAACCCAATAAATAAAAACTAACTTACACAATATAAATATTAAATTATAGTTCAAAATAAAACTCAATAATACAATTTAATTAATAAATTATATTATTTTGAAATTCCAAAAATCCTCCACTATTTCAAAATACTCATAAATAAGGAATTGAAGGTACAAGAGTATATAGATAATAACAAAGCGTCTGGCATTATCGTTGAAATCTAGTCGTAAATGAGAAGTGTTTTTCAGACTTGAACTTCCACTTAGTGAAAATAATTCAAAGTTTCATCAAGATGTTGTAGTGAACATATCTTGAACCAAAGACCCTTCGAGACGAGCCGAAACCATTACACATAATGATCTTTGTGTTAAAGAGTATTCTGTTAGCATATACATTTACAGCCTTGTGCTAATCCTGAATTCATGAGTGTCTTAGGAGAGGTCTTAGTTCTATAGAAAATGGCCACACTTTCATCACTCATATAGGTAAATCAACTTAAGTGATTCTGTGAATCACATATATGATTTATTAAGAAGTAAATGTCATCCTCTATCATGAAGAATACCAACACTAGGCACATAGGAATGGACTTTTACATATAAGTTCCTAGTGTTCCATAATTATCATTTAACTTATTAGCACCACATTGAACTTTGTTTATATTTTCAAGACATAAGTTGGGTTCCCATTAAATATAGTTGATTGCTTTTATAGACCTTAGTCCTATTCCTTTTGAGGTGATATATATCATTTCTCTAACAAGACTTTTAGTCAGGGGATCTGCTAAATTCCTGTTCATTTCGACAAAGTCAATTGTAATTACTCCTTCTTTGAGTAATTTGCAAAAATTGCGTTTACAAGATTAATAACAAAAAGTTATAAGTTTAGTAAACTCCAAAATAAACTCGTTGAATGAAACACTTTTCAAAATAAACACCATATGTGTTAAAAAAAATTCTGAATATGATCTCTAGACTTAATAGTTTGATTACCTTAAGTTTTTAAAATATAAAACGTTCAAATTAAGTCTCAACTACGATATTGTTCGCCAAAGTAATTAAGAACATTCAAGCAAATTAACACGGGATTTTTAACGTGGTAAAACCCTAAATTAGGGAAACATCCACGGCTCCCTCTACGGAGCAAAAAGAAAAAGTCCACTAAAATCACAACCAAGTTACAACCCTAAAGCATGCAACTAAGAACCAAAATACAAGAACAGAAAACGTACCTACCCGAGTTTACTCCACTCTCAAAGGAATTCTTTCTTGATTTGTTCTTCTCCACGCAGATTCCTTGTTGTCCTTGAATCTCGGATTTCAGCAGCCCCAACAAACAAAATACCTCACCAAGAACCACAACTCCTAGTGTTCGTGTGAAAGTGATAGTGTTTGTGAACTAACTAAACATGAAAAATGCTTCTCACGTCTCTCAATCAATTACAAGCAATTCCTACAAATTACATTCAACTTCTATATGATATGCAATTTGATTTCAAATCCAACCTGAGTAATAAACTTTAGTAATTTTCAGATTTGACGCACAACAATTTTTTCTTCAAAATATTGTCCCAAAAAATTATTTATATTCAAACTTATTTCACTCAAATGTGAAATTCCAAAATGAGACAATCTTTATTTCCAAATCTGAAAATATACAAGTATAATTTCTCAACAAGTATTTGATATCACAATCTTGAATTAAAAAAAATTACAACAACAATAATAACCAAGATCCAAGAACAAACACACAACAATCCTAGAAATAGTGTATAAGATGTTCCCTAAGAGGTATAGGGAAAGAAGATACACAAATCTGAAAACAGTCCCAAAAATAACTCCGGTAAGTTTTTCCGGCGAGAAATGGAACTCCGACAGCTTTCCTCTCACGATGTATAAGTTTGGCATCGGCACTAACTTCTCTCTCTTGAAACGATTCCGGCGATGAGAGTCGCTTTTACGACCGACGATATTTCCTTTCCAATAATTTTTTTGACACTCGGTTCTGGCGACGGCCCAACATCGTCGATTTCTCTCTCTCCCTATCGAAGTTCTCCAGCGGCCTCGTTTATCTCTTCTCTTTCGTCTCGGTTGAGGACAACTTCGACGATGAAGTAGATGAGTTCTTGGTTTACGCAGGTCCGGCGAACGATTTCGATGTCAAAGGTTGACGGCAGCTCCAGCGGACGGTTTCGATGACGGTGGCGGCAATCTCGATTTAGCCGAGTTCCGACGGCGACGGCGGAATCTTTCTTGGTCTCGATTTTTCTTAGATTGAATGGAGAAGAAGGTATATAAGAAAATAGAGTTTTCTCTCTCTCAGATTTCTCACAGTTTGTTTTTTTCTCAAGAATGGATGGAGAATAAGAAGTAATGTGAGATGAATTTTCTCTCTCCTCTCTATTCTATTATCAGCCGCCTCTCACTTTCTTCTAAAAAAAACCAGAGATAAAAAAAACCTAAAAGATATTATATATGAAGATCAATAGGGTTTGTTATAAATGAAGGGTCTAGATCTAATCTGCAAGATCTAAGGGTGTAGAAAGAAAGATGGATAACTAAATCTAATTGGCTAAGAGGTGTTCACTAGGATTGAGTCACTAAACATCTAGTCCATAGATAACCACTCAATCTAGGGTCACGAATGAGTCTAACCACCAAGACACTAAAGAAACACAGAAAAGCCTTATTAAAAAATAACACGTGTGTTTTTTAAAGTCTTGGAAAAATTAAATTTTTCGACTCAAAAAAAATATTAACCAATTAAAAATTGAACCAATCTAATTTTTTATCATAAAAAATATTCTTATGTTACTTCAAATATATTTTTAAAATCATATTTCAATTAAATGAAAAATCATTTTAAATGATTAAAAAAATATTCAAATGAATTTCTTTTTCCAAAAAAAATATTTGAAGCAACAACACTACCATAAAAAATATGCACACATAATAAACATGTATATGCAGTGTATGTGTCCTAATTGTGGTTCAAGAGTTGTACTTACCTCTTTGTGTCACATTGGAGATCTTGGACTGGGATGATTTTGATGAAGCTTGATGCCTTTTTGAGATAGAGCAACTCGAAAAAATCTAATCCTATTTTGTCTCGATATCCAAACTAATTGGAACTCCTATATGGCACAGACTCAAGTAAGTCAACCATATAGTGTGTTCTCATAATTGCCTTAAAATTTGATGTCTTAGACTAATATGTCAAGATTTTCCATTATAGATTTTACTTGAAACCTTGTATATTGTAGCCTGGTTCTCACAATTAATCATAATAGAAGGAGATGGCTTTTTTCATAACAGAATATCAAATAATAAGTTTTTAAGGCATTCTATTTCTTTAATTGCATCTACTAGGGCTATAAATTCTTTTTGCATTACTGAATCAGATACACATTTCTATTTCTTGCATCCCCAACAAATGGATGCTCCTCTTAGCATAAATATCCAAACAGTTGTGGACTTCGATTTTTATTCGAGGTTATTCCAGCTAGAATCACTATATCCTTTTAATACATATGGAGACCTTACATAATGCAAATCGTAATCCATAGTCCTCTTTTGGTATCTAAGTAATCAAGAAATAGCATTCTAATGTTCTTATCCTGGATTACTTGTAAATCTACATAACATTTGTACCCCATAGGCAAAGTCTGGTCTAGTGCAATGCATTGCATACATGAGACTTCCAATGACACTGGCATATTTAGGTTGATCCATTGTACACCCAGTACTTTTCAATATTTTGATACTAGGATCAACAGGCGTGGTTGCTGGCTTAATTTTAAAAGGATTATATCACCATTTTAATATAGTGCGATTGAGATAATGTTCATGTATTGTCTTTTCTTACTATTTAGATTACTAGAATCACATTAGCTTCCCCTAAATCTTTCATATCAAAGTTTGATGATAGAAACCTCTTATTTTCTTCCACATATTTGAGACTGGACCCAAATATAAGCATGTCATCCACATATAAGTAAATAATGACTCCAATACCATTATTAAAATTACTATAATTGCATTTGTTGGCATTATTTACTTTAAAACCATGGGATCTTATTATCTTATCAAACTTTTCATGGCATTGCATAGGAGTTTGTTTAAGGCTATAAAGAGATGTAATTATTTTACATACATTCTTTTCTTAGCCAGGAAAAACAAACCGTTCAGGTTGTTCCATATAAATCTCTTATTCTAAATCACCATTTAGAAAGGTTATTTTTACATCCATTTGATGAATAACTAAATTATGAATAGAAAAAAGAGATATTAATAGTCCAATGGAAGTTATGCATGCAACGGGTGCATATGTGTCAAAATAATCAATTCCATATTTTTTCTTATAGCCTTTAGCAACTAATATCACTTTAAATTTATCAATTAAAACAACCAGATTTAATTTCCTTTTAAATATCCATTTGCACCCAATTGGTTTTGCTCCAGGTGGAAGATCTGTAATAACCCAAGTTTGATTCGACAAAATTGAGTTAATTTCATCATTGATTTCTTCTTTCCAAAAGATAGCATCTCTAGATGTTACCGCTTGAAATGTAGTCGGTTCATCTTCCACATTAAGAACAAACTTGGTTTTGTTCCTAGTTTCATTCACATCTCCCTCTATAATATAAATTACAAAGTTAGGCCCAAATGTCTACTCAGTTCTTTGTCTCTTACTTCTTCTTGGTTCAACGTCATCCGTTGATTCCAAATGTGATATTGGTTTTGATAAAGCATTAGAAAGTGAGGCATTAATAGTCGAATTATTATTTTTCAATCCTTTATTCAAAGTACTTAACTTTGTTGGATGTTGAAAAAATTTCACATCCACCGATTCAGTAATTTCTTGAGTTTCAAGATTCAAGAAACTATAAGTCGTACAATTGTTAAAGCATCCAATAAAAACACATTTGTAAGTCCTATTTCCTAACTTGGGTCTTTTAAGGTCGGGGTTTCTAACATAAGCAAGACATGACCAAACTTTGAAACGGTTAAGATTAGGTTTACAATTAAACCATAATTAATATGGTGTAATATCCTTGTTTTTCAATGGAACTTTATTTAGAATGTAACATGCAGATAAAACTTTTTCACCCCACATAGACCAAAGGCAAGCCAAAACTTATTAACATTGCATTTATCATTTCAACCAAAGTCCAATTTTTCCTTTCCATTGTTCTATTTTGTTGAGGTGTGTATGGTGCCGTAATTTAATGAATTATTTCATCAGTATTACAAAATTGAATAAATTCATTTGGGTAGTATTCACCACCTCTATCGGATCCTAGGACTTTGATTTTTCGATTTGGTTGAGTTTCATCTTCTGGTTTAAAAATAAGAAATTTATCGAATACTTCATCTTTACTTTTAAGTATATATATATATATATATATATATATATATATATATATATATATATAATAAGTTACAATGGTGTTTTTACTATTCATAAGATGGGAAGACACTTCACGGTTCAGATCGAAGCCAACAATGCAATGATCCAATGGTTGAAATTAAAATACCCCTTTTACCATTTTTGTCCCTTACATATTTGAGTTCCCCCTCTTTTTTAACCCTTCCTTTTCTTTCCCCCTCTTAACTCAAATTCAAATTCATGGGTAAAATAGAAAATTACACCTATCAACTCTAATTAGTGATGGACAACCACAGACTGTTACTGAACTCACACTTTCAACTCAAACCCTCTATCTCTCTCTCTCACGATCCCCTCTTCTATCACACCACTCTCTTTATAATTCGATTTTTGTTGCCCGATTTCCCTAACCAATGCCCCCTTTTGTCTGATTTCCCTAACCAATGCTAGATGTGTATACATTTTTTCTTGAATTTTTTTCGGTTATGAAGGTGTATTGTAACTCTAATATGGATGAGATGGAGTGGTAAGATGGGTATTGTCCGATTTCCCTAACCAGTGCCCCGTTTTTTTTTTTCTTTCAGGTAATCAAGAGGTGAAGGTGACTATGCATGCGTGGTTCCTCCATCAACGGATCTCGGCATTCTCATAGGTAAGACTTTGGTTTCTTTTAAAGAAGGTACTATTTTTACCGGGTAAAACTGGGTTTGCAAAAAGGGTTTTAGGTTTCAGGTTGGTTATGGGTCTACTGGGTCAGCGGGTTATAGGGTTGGGCATGGGTTAAACCTTACAGATTGTGATGGATTCTTGGTGTTTTAATGGGTGGTTTAGGATATGGATGAGTTGGAGTGGTAAGATGGGTGTAAATAGGTCATATTGGTGGTTGGGTCAAAGGTTAAAGGGTCTCGGGTAAGATGGGTCTAAATAGGTCATATTCTCTATACTTTAAGGGTTTTGTTCAAAATAAGTTTATGTGGGGTTCAACCATCATACGTGACACTTCTTCTTATTACCACATGTGGTTATGTTCTTGTTTCAAAATTTTAGTTCAATTTGGAGGTACACAGGTGGTCATGTTCTTGAATAGCCTCAAATGTTAGGAAACATTCATTATTTTGATGGTTTACATTCTTAATGTTGCATGACAGCTGTTTTGTGAAATGATTTCCTTTGATATGATTTTAATTTATGTATTATTGACCCAATTGTTTATTTCCTTTTTTGGCTTTCGATTTTCGTCTATTGTATTTTGTTATCGATTTGTGGTAACTATGTAATTCATTTAACTTTTTAGGGGTTTTGGATTCATAATCAGAATGTATTATTTTGCAAATATGGTGTACATTTTTGTGTCTTTAATGTTTGATCTTGATTGTGTTTCAAATGAACAAATTTAAGAATCAAATCTTAGAGGATGACTCGGATATCTTTTGTTTGATTGGGTCAAATCAGGTATAAATCTCCATGCTGCCTCTCCTCGCTCCACGCCGTCGCTTCTCCTAGGTAAGTTTCAAATAGATTGGTTTCGATTTTAGGTTTAGTTGATGATTTTAAGGATTAGTTTCTGATGTTAATGATTTAGTTATCTTTGATCTTTATATGTGATATGTTTTGTTCAAACGGGTTTCTAGATCCACGTGCATCTGCCCTCCCGTGCTACAGGTTATATCTCTCTCACTTTTAGCTGTTGCGCACTCTGTGATTTCTGCCCTACCGTGCTACAGATCCACGTGCTTCTGCCCTCTTTGATATTTATTTTTATTTTTATTGGGTGCTGATATCATTTTTGGGTGTTGATATTTCCTCTTTGCAGTCACTAATGTTTTATCGTTTGTTTTCACTATTATAGTAGCTCTTCATTATTTCTTTATGGTAGATATTAACATATTTTCTATTCTCAAACAATGGTTTTAGGAACATGCTATATGATGGCTGAGCAATATATAATTTTTGTCTTACCTTGCAATATATAATTTTGAGTTTGCTTGGATATAATGTTCATTCTTTGTGCCAGGTATTTGACTCGGTATCTTCGTGTTTCGATAGAGTTCATTTTTGTTGCCAAGTATTTGACAAATTTCCAAAGTGAGCATTCCATTAATTTTGTGAATCTTTGGGTTTATTTTTTTTGTGAATGACTGTTTTTGTATATTATGCGCCTAATCGTGATGAAGGGGACATGTGGAATTTTGCTTAATGCCAAGGTTGTATGCGTAAATCGGAGCATTCCATTAATATCATGTTTGATCTAACTTATTTCTCTTCCTACAATTTTGATAAATGTTAAAACTTTTTGTGGCACAAGGTGGGAATGCAAGAATTCATTCTTACTTTTTGTTTAGATCCAATCGAAGTTTTTCATTGGGGTTTTAATTTTGAATAACATGGGGTATATGTACTAGTTTAGATCCAATGCAAGAATCCACTAAGTATGTTGGTAATTTCATTTGTAACAACATGGGGTTTTAATTTCGTTTGTAACAACACTGTTCAAAACAACACTCTTCATTATAATAGTAAAAGGAACCTTCATAGGGAACTCTTCATTATAACACAAATGTGTTGTTACTTGAATTTAGATACCACCAATTTTGCTTATATAATCAGCTACTTTCTAATTCTAATATTGTCTTCTGTTATACCTGCTGCAGAGGAGTTTCCCTAATATATTCAAGGTGTGGTTGTTTTTTTGTGATTTTGATAAGGATGTTACATTATTTGTGCTCGGTTAGCTTCTTTACATTGATTTTTTTCTACTGTCTTCTGTTATAGCCCCAAAAATTGAGGTTAGCTTCTTTACATTGATGTTTTTTTCTTTTTTTTTGGCTATCATGACATGTGATTTGTGAGGGTGTGTTTTCTATTTTGCAAATTCTTTGACATAAATTAAGAGGTGTCGATGTATATCCATCTCCTACCTAATGCAATCAAATCAATTTTGAATCCTACAGTCTAATTTGTTATGTGTTTAACTAATGATCGTTTTTGTAGTAAATTGTTTAAATACATATTTCATAAATTGTTTAAAAATATTGGTATTGTAATTTGTTGACTTTTCATGTTTCACGTAATTTGTGTCTTCTGATTTTTCTTAGTAGAAACTCGACACCCCCTAGCTACCAGGGTCGAGACTGTTGTGATCTTCCTACAGATTTTTAAAGGTAAACTATAATGGTTTTAAGTGTTTGAATTTACATTTTTAATAATCGATTACTTTAAAATTACATATGTTTAGTGCCGATACCATCACAGCTATAATGAATTCAATGCTTTATCTATCTGGATTCCAATATCAAGTGTCCATTTTTATGGTATGACATTTAGTGTTTGTAGTATTGAAAGCTAAGAAAAACATTGATTTTGATCAATATATTTTGTTTAATCCACAATCAAAGTAAGAGGCAAGTTGTTTCCTGTTTGAGTTTTGATTGATATCAGAATGACTTTTTTGGATTACCAAAACCACTTCAATTTTTTGTTGTTTTAAACCTATTTATCTTTTATCAATACTTATATGAATATCATTAGACACGAGGGGCTTCATTGTGATTAGATATGAGTGGTTACCAAGTTTGTAGTGTTGTGATTTGGAGTTGTGGTTCTCATTTTATAACATGGGGGGTTTCATTAGACACGGGGGGCTTCATTTGGGGGGTTTCATTGTCTACTAACTTCACTAATATCTACACGTTAATCCTTGATATTCTTTGGTTATAGACAAACCTTCGTAGGACTAATGTTTGATTATCGTTATTGATATTCTTATTCAGTTCATTAATTCGTAGAGTTTTTTGGTTATAGAGAAACCTTGGTATATTGTATTTTTGTAGGGATGCATATAATTATGCGCAAATGAACAAATTATGAAATTTGCAAGGTAAATTAATGATATTTAGTTGATATAACTTGACAATACTTTTTGATAATGAGATTTGCATTGAGCCCTTAAAGATTCATATCATGAAAATAGTTATCTCTAAAGAGAATAGTTAGTTCAAAATACAGTCCCGAGGGTTGACAAAATGCCCAACTCTCAAATCTTTTCGTCGTACGACTATACTCCTGATTAACCGCAATGAGGACTTAGTACAATAATTTGACCTGTTGATGTAGTTAAGGTCAATGAAATACCATTATTTGTCACTCAGGTAAATTTCTCATTAAAGGATATTTTGTCCACTATATAGTATTTGTAACTGGTAGATGCTTATTGATATTTATTAACTATAACTTACTCATATTTATGTTGCCATGGATTTTTAATATTCAATTGGTATATGCGTGTTTCATATTTTCTCCTTTTTTATTTTCTTTTTTTTGAACTTTGCTTCATTACCCTCTATTTGGAGTTTATACTGATAAAACTCAGAATCTCAGATCACTCTTCTTTGTTTATAAAGGTTGATGATGTTGGTGCATCTGTACAATAGGTATGAGGTTTGATATGTCCCTCTCACTGTCTTGATTTTTTTTTCTCTTCTTCATGTTTGAACGCGAGTTTTTAACTAAACAACCTCCTTAAGCACCCATCAGTGCAACAGCTGAGTTCGACGAAATTAAATATTTTGTTGAAATTCAGATTTCTTAGGGGCTTTTTGATTTCTATGAAATGGACTCATTACTTTGTGGTTTTGCTTGATGGTTGTTTTTGGAATGGTAAATACTCGGGTACAATTATTTTTTTTTATCTATATATATGTATTCATGTGTGATTTAAGATTATTAATTGTGCTATGATCATTTCAATTGCAATATTATTAATAATCATTGTAAAAGCAGGGGAAATGTTCATTATAATATTAAGCGAGGAAAATGGGGACATAAGTAGGCAGGGGGAGTGGCTTCTTGGTCTGCGTGAGTGGTGGGAGCAACTTGGTGGGGGAGGGATGGCTTGGTGAAGGCAGGGGTTGCAAGGTTGCGTCGGGGTTTAGGGAAGTTGTGGGTTTTTAGCCGGTAAGGATTACCTGGTAGTTGGGGGGTAGCGGGAAGGGGTAATGGGTGTAAGGTGTAGCAGGTGTAATGGATTTCCTCATGTCTTTCTCCTTTTCACTCTTTCACTTCTCTCTTATTATGTCTCTCACCCAAGCTCTTTCCCCAGTTCATTCTTCTCTCCTCCGTGGATGTTAAACGACTAGAACTAGAGGTATGGTCTCACTCTCTCTTCTTTTTGTTTTTTCAACTATAAATTTAGGGTAACAGTTCTGATTTGGGTGGTTTTATGGATTTTGGTTTGGATTGTATAGTTTTTTCTTGAAATTATAGTTTTTCTTTTTCTTTTTATCTTCTATTGTATTTTTGTATGCTTGATCGATTTCTACTTCAATTTATCTGCAGATTTTTGCTCATCTCATTACCATCAAACTCATCTCATTACCTCTAGCAATCCTATACCAGATAATGAAATAGAGAGTGGTTAGTTTAGATTTGAAGAGTTAAAATGCAGAGCAGGAGCAGGAGCATGGCCTTGAATTCGACTACTACTAAAGAACCGCCACCTCACAAAAAATGACATGCTCTTGCCAGGTATCTTCAATTGTTCTTTAATATATACAAAGTTGAATTTGTTGGATATTTCAACTAAAAAAAATTGAACATCTATGGGTGTTTTTAATGGTATTGACAGTTGCGTAGACCTAAGGGAAGTGGAATTTAGAGATATAGAGGCCAACAAAAATACTTAATGGATATCACTACTGCTGCTGCAGCAATAATACAGCAGTTGTTGCAGGAGTAGCACATCAATTGCTATAATGAGTTAGAAATGCCTAACTTATATTTTTTTTGTTGTTGGTTTTCAAGTTTTCTTTCACGGCTTTCCAAAATTCTATCAATGCCTAACTTATTTATTGTTTGAACTCCTCTGATGAGGCTCGAGCATGGGGCGTACCTTGGGCCCAACATTGGACATGATGGAGATGTGGGATACTGCCTCGGAGAGTAGGTGTAATACTGCTTCCGAGAGCAGGTCGCCGTTGCTTTTTATAATTTGAAATGAATGTTATGTATCTTTTATAATTAATGTTCAATCGGGTATGCTTTAATGTTCAATCAGGTATGCTCTTTATAATATTTTAGTCACCATGAAATTAGTAATTGAAATGAAACATAACCATTTAAGTGGGTTCTTAGACTTCATTAGAATGAGGTATGATACACTTGAATATGCAATATCCATATCTCCATTTTATCAACTGGGAATACAATTAACTTCGTTCAAATCACAGATTGCAGGAAATACGCGTAAACTTTAATATCAAATGTCAACAATGGCCATAGATCACTGGTGGATCATTTATGGGGTGCGTAGGACTTTGAGGGAGCATTACGAGGTAGTTGTGAATTGTTAAAAAAATAGGTAAACTGATATCTCACTCTGTATTCAATTATTTAAACCATTGGAATTCACTGTTTTCGGCAACTAAAGAGGCTTTCATAAACATTCGTTTCACATGGATTTACCATTCAATGGAATTCATTTGTTATTTACGCACCAGCCATTCAAATTCTATCTTTCTACATTTTATATATACACTGCATATTCCATAACACATGCCATTTCATGTTATATTTATGTTCGTTTTACATAGTCTGTTCCTCAAACTAACTCAAACTAACTCAATCCCTCCCATGGTATGTTCCAAAGTTCCAGAAATGGATCACTTACTTATAGAAGAATAATACAAACTAGAAGTGGTGTCTATAAGCATGTGTTGAAAATAAAAGATAGGACATTTTGGGCTTTAACTTCAGAAGTGAATTTCAGTTTCGAATCTGCCTGGAATAAAAAAAAATGTACATGTTAATACATTGCAACTTTACCTTTATGCGTTAATACATTGTTTGTTCCCCACAATGTAATTGATACAAATTATGTTTGGGTTTTTTAAAGAAACTAATATTTGTTGGTTTCTATTTTTTGATCAGGTAAACCGTGGTGGTTTGGGTCGAGGGGGTGTTGTTAGCATGATCAAGGGCATGAACATAGAGAGTTATTCAGGAAACTATCCAACTTAAAGAACATTTTGAGAAGGACTTGCTAGATTCTCCTCAAGAAGCTAAAGTTAGTATTAGAGAGTTTAACAAGGATTCTGCAGTCAACTGAAAGAACATTTATGTTTACTTCTCATGCCACCTCTCGATTTCTTAAAAAATTGAAGCTTCTTTTGTCAGCATTTATTAAAACCTGTTTTTAGTGTTTTAAATACCGTTTTTCATCTATTATGTTTCACCTTCCATTTTACTGATTTGAGTCATTTATTCAATTCATAAATATGCAGGTGCACATTTCTAAACAGAGGTGAAAGTCTATTCATGTTTAAATACTGATTCTCCTGATGAACACGTGTTCATTTTTCTATAGAAGCCAGCAGTTGACGAGCCACCTACTGCCATCATTTGCTATTAAGGTAAATTTGTCTGCCATCTATAAAATATATCCCATTCTGCTTTGATCTATAAATATGGGCTCAGTTAATATTCAAAGTACTTTTTAACTATTTTCACAGCTCTTATTTAGTGTTTTAGATTTTCGTTTATGTATATCTTTATTTTGAGTTCTATTTATAGAGATTTGTGGTTTAGAATAGACGCAATAACACTTCTTAGGTGTAATACATCTGTTCAAATAGTTCCTTTTTCCTAATATTGTTATTTGTTTTATTTGTAGACCAGATATGATGGGATCAAACTCGAAACTGCATTTTTGTATAAAAGAGGTAATCCAAATGGATTCGGCTGAATCAATCTCGAATTTAGACAATTTGGATGTGATTGTATATTTCATTTTACTGATTGTATATTTACTTATGTGATTGTATCTTTGTTCGAGAAATTGATTAATTATGTTTATTATTTGTAAAATCGTATAGAAAACCGAGATGGAGAGAGTGATAATGGCCAGAGGTGGGAAGAAAGTAGCACCTAATCCAGAAGCACCATGGCACAGACATTTTGAGGAAGTTCCACAGAACGAATAAATTCATATTCTCCTTTTCCATCCTTCTAGCTCCCATCTCCGAATTTTGGGTTTTTTTTTAATTTGTTGGATTTGTTGTTACCCCTTAAGTAGGGTGGATAGTCCAACAAACAAAGGAGACTCTGCCCAGTTTTTTTTTTTAAATTGACACTTTATTTTTTTGAGACACAGTTAATTTGGTTGGTGAATATCGTATATTTCATTTTATATGTGAATTTGTTTGAATAATTTATTCAATTTGGATGTTGGACAATTTGTTATTTGTTAAGCAGGGTGAATAATTCCATAAACAAAAGAGATTATGCCCAATTTTTTTTTTAAAATTTGACACTTTGATTTTTTGAGACACAATAGGAATTCGATGGATGAATATTGTATATTTTGTATTATATGTGAATTTATTTGATGAATCTAGACTATTTGAAAGTTATTGGACTATTTGACATGGTTTTAAAATTACACTTCGAATTTTTTACATTTCGCTATTACGTACTTTGAAAAATTGTCGCCATTTCACAATTACGTACTTTGAAAAATTTCTTCGTGATATGTTTAACCTCCACCGATAGCATATCCACAAAGTGATATGTTTAACATATATAGTCGTGCCTTCAGGCACGGGCATACCCTAGTATGTATATATATATATATATATATATTTTGGAGTAATCATCTATAAAAGTTAAAAATATTTGTTTCCTCCACGAGTGACATTACTCTTCATATCACATATATCACTATGTATAAGATCAAACATTTCGGATGTCCTCTCAACAGATTTAAATGACTTTCTAGTTATCTTACATTAAGCACGAATTTCACATTTATCGTAACGTTCAATTTTACAATTAGAAATTAATCCTAGATTAGTCATATTCTTTGTACTTATATAATTAACACTACCTAATCTACTATGCCATAAATAAATAGAATCAACCATATAAACGGAACTAATATCATGTATTATATTAAATTTGATCATGATCACTTATTATATTAAATTTGATCATATCGTTACAAGAGGACTCTTTACTAATAAACTAACCATTCTTGGATAAGACAAGCTTATCTAACTCATACACAAGTTTAAAACCTCTCTTATTGAGATGGTCTCCAGACACAAGATTTTTACAAATTTTCGGTACATGAACTACATCAATCAAAGTAAGAACCTTCCCAGAAGTTAATTTCAATTCTATTGTTCCCTTTCCAATTAATTTGGTGTAAAGTTTATTCTCCATTTTTACTTCCTTTTCATCGATCTCTTGATATTTTTTTGAAAAGAGAATAATCTTTGCAGATATGAACGTTGCGCCGGTATCAAACCACCACCCACTTTCATTATCCACAAAATTTGTTTTGCAAACCATCGTAATAAGTTCTTCAACATTATTGGTTTCCTTTGCCGCTTGTTTTCCCTTAAATGTCTTCTTTTTAAGTCGACATTCTTGAGTAAAGTGACCTGATTTGTCACAAAAGTAGCATTTACCTTTCTTTTTTTAGTTCCACCTTGTTTCTTGAAATTTGAATCATTATTTTCTTTGAATTATGACACCCCCCCCCCCCCCCAATTAAATATTGGGTGATCAGTCCTTTATAAAATTTTAAAACAGAATATCCGATTGGTTCATTCTTAGCATCATTGTCGAAAACATTAACTTTAACAATCACCTAATATAAATCAAGTTGGTGCCAAAATACTTTTTCCTTTTTAATTTGTAACAAAAAAAAATCTTTTATTTAATAAGGCCCAGAATTTAAATATAAACCACTCACCAATGAACAAAGATAAATAATAAATCTGAATTACTTACTGAAATAAATACGATCGAATTTAAACATTCCAGTTCAAAACCTTAAGCCAAAGAACCACAGTAAACTAAATCCATTTAGAATTAATAGAAAGTAAACCAAATACGATATCTGATAAAATGTCTAATGAATGGGCGACACATGCCCTAAATGAAAAGTCTAGATAAACTGAGAGGAAAGATAGGAGCTTTTACTGCAAAGACCTACAGATCCATAGTAGCTGCAGCACACCAAGTGACCCAAGTCCCTAAATCTGATGACCCTGTGGCTGAGCACCCGATATAATACATATATATATAGCAAGAGAGAAAAGAGATACAAGAGATGGGTTAGAGCCCGATGTGTAAAAATGTTTTTGCAAGTATTTAAAACTACTTTAAAGCAGGTATTATGTACATGTTAGATTCGTGCTTTTACATGAAGATCTCACCTCTCTTCTATTGTGCACTCCTAGCACATATTTTATTTAGTACTAGTAACTCTACCCAATATATCTAGTTCAAGTCACTTAACACTCTTTACATCTAACAATAATGTTCCCATATTGCCCATACAATACTCCATAAGTGGCCTCTCACATATTACTACCTATGTCGTTTACTATATGACTATTTAAGTCTCTATCTCTTTGGATTAAGATCATATGGCTTCATTGCCAAAACTACCAGTTTCTCTTAGTAGAATATCTCATATATATATATATATATATATATATATATATATATATATATATATATATATATATATATATATATATATATATATATGTAAGTCCCGCACCCTCGGGTTAAATCCCATTACTGCTATTAATATACTTACCCCCGGGTTATCACCCATTAGTACACTTAAAACAATATCCTTGCACCCTCGGGTTATCACCCATTAGTGCACTAAATAAAAATATTACACCCCCGAGTTATCACCCTTTAGTGTATTAACCACATAACCTTGCACCCCCGGGTTATCACCCATTAGTGCACTTAACAAAATATCTAGTAATAGGCATAGACACATCCTATTTAAATTTAAAGGTATTATCCCACCTATTTGTATACTTACCATACATATTTTATTCTCATTATTACGTACTTTATAGTATTACTAAATTACCACACTCTTTGGTAATTTCCGAAGTAACTCTTCTTTTCGGATTAATTAAAGTATAAAGGTCACATACTTTCTCGTAGACCTGCCTCATTGCAAATCTATTAACTGGAAATTTCTCTCATTCGAATAAACTCGAAAATTCAAAAATTGCCCCTAAGAAATTTCCCAAAAATTCACCTTGTTGCTCGAACCGGATGGCAATGTCATTTGAACGACTGCCACGTGCGAGATGCCTATCTCGCTTGAACAACCTTCGCGTGACTTCGCGCGAGACCTACTGTTTCGTTTTCTTCCCAGAATTTCAGCGTTTTTCCACCATTTTAACCCTAAAACCTCTACTGTTCATTCCGAAACACCCAAACAACAAACCCAATCTATGTTACAACCTATTTAGATGATTTCTAACAACCTAGAATCATTAAATCCTCCTCATACATAAATTTAATACGAAATCCCAAAATTTATTTAACAAGAATCCTAATTATTAATTCAAGATCATATCTCCAAATTAAACCCAGATTTGTACATGGAAATTATCATTATTTCGTGGATAACGTCCTATCTACATGAAGGAATTCAATCTCTTATAAATTCAGACCCAAATATGAATCAAATCATTAAGTTTTCATCAAAATTAAATCTCATAATTTAATGGGTTATCAACTACTCTGATCATGCACATAATTATTACTAAATCACGCAAGTAATAAACACTTGCCTCGAATTAATCGTTTGATTTCTTGATGTTGCTGATATGGGTGTGTTCCTCTTGTTCTGATCTACACGATGGTGGTGATGGTTGTGCAAGATGGTGCTAATTAGGCCCTCCCTCTTAGAATTTGTTCTCCCTCACACCCTTTGTGGCCGCTCTTTACTTTTTGTATCTCTCAACCCTAATGAACCTCTCGTGGCTGATAAAATAACTCCCAATTTTCGTCCATTTAATTCCTCCAAAAATCAAAATTTCAAAATTACCCCTATGGGGTGTCGGTTTGGCCTAAAAACGTCCCGGAGTCTAAATAAAATACCAGGGTAGTGTTTTCTGACTATTTCGACCCTCCCGGACTCAACAGTGCACTCGAAATTACCATACAAGTTGCATAAAAATAGTTTACTTTTTATATTCCGTTCAATTAGTCCTGACACGACTTACACGCGTGTCCCGACTTAAAATACCAAACTGTTGTATATTTGACTCTCGATAATTTATCAGATTCAAAAATTACATATTACTTATTCACTCAGTAATATTCAATAATTCTCGTTAATAAGTATTAACTCTTATCACACTAGTTAATAATTATTTTAAATCCAGATTAATTACCAATTAATTCTTGCATATTTATTTAATTAATCCCACAATAATAATTAATCACATAATTATTTAGGTTCTCAAAAACACAGGGTGTTACATACTTCCCCCCTAATAACCAAATTTTGTCCCGAAATTCGAAAAGTATGGCATACCTGGTACAAATAAATCTGGATATTTCTCATGCATATTCGCCTCTCGCTCCCAAGTGGATTCCTCCATATTGTGATGCTGCCACTGAACCCGCACAAGTGGAACTACTTTTGACCTCAGTTTCCTGTCACTGTAATCTAGGATAGCCACTGGACTCTCCTCATAATAACTGTCAGCTGCAAATTGATCTCCTCTATCGTGATGTGAGTGTGGGCCAAATCATCCTGCAGATACCGCCTCAATGACGATATGTGAAACACATCATGAACACGGTGTAAGTGCTTCAGCAACCCAAGTCTGTATGCCACTGGTCCAATCCTCTCGATAATGGGAAATGGGCCCACGTACCTCGAAGCCAACTTCCCCTTCTTCCCAAACCTCATTACTCCTTTCATAGGAGATACATGTAATAATACTTTATCCCCCACACTAAACTCTCTAAATGACCGCTTCGCATCAGCGTAGCTCTTCTATCGGTCCTGGGTTACCCGAATACGACTCCTGATAAGCTCAATCCTAGATGAACTCTCCTGAATCACCTCTGGTCCGAGTAACTTGTTGTCCCCCACCTCTAGCCATCAAGAGGGAGAACGACATGGACTTCAATACAATGCCTCAAATGGGTCCATGCCAATCATGAACTAATAGGAGTTATTATAGGCGAACTCCACCAGTGGAAGAAACGGCTCCCAACCTTGTCCAAAATCAAGGACACACATGCGTAGCATATCCTACAGCATCTGATTGGTACGCTCTATTTGTCCATCTGACTATGGGTGATAAGATGAAATTTATTTCAACTATGTACCCATGGCCTCCTGAAAGCTCTCCCAGAAGCGCGACACGAAAATCTTATCTCTATCATACATGATATCTAGGGTCACTCCATGTAGCCTAACGATCTCGATAATGAATAACTGTGCAAGCTGGCCCGTGGTGTAGTCTGTCCATAATGGCATAAAATGAGCTACCTTGGTCAATCGATCCACTATAACACATATGGAATCGTGACCCCGCTGCGATGTAGGTAACCCAGTAATGAAGTATATGGAAATACTTTCTCATTTCCACGTAGGTATCTCCAACGATTGAAGTAACCCTAGCGGTCTCTGGTGTTCCACCTTTACCATCTGGCAGGTAGAACATTTGGACACGAACTCTGTAATGTCCTTCTTCATCCCTCTCTACCAGTACTTTCTCCCCATATCTTGGTACATCTTATCCCCTCCGGGATGTACTGTAAACCTGGATCCATGTGACTATGTCATAACTGCATGATGTAAGGTTTTTCCCTCTGGGACCACTAATCTCCCAATAATTCTCAAACCCCCATCACAACTCACGGAATAGGACTCAACACCCCAGCTAGGATTCGTACAATCTGCTCCTGGCAAAAAGTATTCATTTCTTGTTCCTGTATCACCCTCGTAACAATCTCGGGTGTGACTGACATAACAGACATAAAGGAACGGGCTACCGCGTCCTAGTGTCCCAAATCTTTCCACTTTGCTCTCCACGCTTCCGCTACGTCACCTACCGGCCTACGGCTTAATGCATCAGCAACCGTGTTAGCCTTCCCCGGATGGTACTGTATATCGAACTGATAATCCTTCACAAACTCAATCCACCTGTGCTGACGCATCTTCAACTCTCGCTGAGTGAACAAGTATTGCAGTGACTTATGATCTGTGAGAAAGCGGAACTTTTCCCCCAACAAGTAATGTCTCCAAATCCTCGGTGCAAATACGATCGCCGATAGCTCAAGGTCGTGGGTGGGGTAATTCTTTTCGTGAGGCTTAAGCTTGCGGGAGGCAAAAGTTATAGCCTTCTCCTCCTACTGAAGTACTCCTTCGAGTCCCGTAAAGAGACGTCAATGTACACTAAATACTCTACTCCCGTCTTGGGCAAAGCAAGAACTGGCGTCGAAGTTAACTTATCTTTCAGCTCATCAAAATCCAATTGACAAGCATCATCCCATACATACAGTACTCCCATGCGAGTCAAATTCGTCAACGAACCCACTATCTTTGAAAAGCCTCGAATGAACCTCATATAGTACCTGGATAGCCCTAAGAAGCTATGAACCTCTTTCGGTGTCATGGGATGTCCCCACTCCCTCACTGCTGATACTTTGCTTGGGTCAACCGATATCCCCAATTTCGATACAACATGGCCCAAAAATTGTACTTTCCGTAGCCAGAATCCGTACTTCTCATACTTAGCATACAACTAATGCTCTCGTAGGGTCTGAAGAACCTATCTCAAGTGTTCGGTATGCTCCTCCTCAGTGCGTGAATAAATCAGGATGTCATCTATAAAGACGATGACAAACTGATCCAAGAACTCCCTGAACACTCGGTTCATCAAGTCCATGAATACTGCTGGAGCATTTATTAGCCCAAACGGCATGACTCTCAACTCATAGGATCCATACCTCATCAAGTAAGAAGACTTCTATACATCATTCTCCCTAATTCGTAGCTGATGGTATCCTGACCTCAAATCTATCTTCGAAAATAAGGTTGCTCCCTAAGACGATGATGAAATCTATCTCTCGACTGGGGGGTAGGCCCGGTATCTCTTGAATTTAAATATAAACCGTTCACCAATCAACAAAGATAAATAATAAATCTAAATCACTTACTGAAATAAATACGATTGGATTTAAACATTCCAGTTCAAAACCATAACCCAAAGAACCATAGTAAACTAAATCCAACTATAATGAATAGATAGTAAAGCAAATACAATCTGTGATCAAATGTCTAAGGAATGGGAGACACGTGCCCTAAATGAAAAGTCTAGATAAAATGAGAGGAAATATAGGAGCGTCTAATACAAAGACCTACAGCTTCCACAGCAGCTGCAGCACGCCAAGTGACCCAAGTCTCTAAATCTGATGACCCTGTGGCTGAGCACCTGATATAATACATATATATATATATATATATAGCAAGAGAGAAAAGAGATGAAAGAGACGGGTCAGATCCCGATGTGTAAAAATGTTTTTGCAAGTATTTAAAACTGCTTTATAGCAAGTATTATGTACATGTTAGATTCGTGCTCTCACATGCAGATCTCACCTCTCTTCTATTCTGCACTCCTAGTGCATATTTTATTTACTACGAGTAACTCTACCCAAGATATCTTGTTCAAGTCACTTAACACTGTAAGGACATAATTTTATAAATGTCCGGGGTAGAATCTAGGAATTTTTTATTTTTCCCTAGATCACAGTTTGTATGTCTGATACCGCTACATTCGACACGTCAACAGGATCATCCTTGATGGCCTTTATCCGAATTCAATGCATCCATTATCTTTACGTACATCATGCTACATGCGACGTGCTGCTCAGCTCATTCCCACTACTCCTCTATGCCTTATCGGTAAAATGGTTTATTGGAGCTTTAATCTTTGCATAAATATTTGGGAAAATTTTTTAAAAAATTATTTTTGAAGTCTGGATTAATTTTTATCAGAAGCAGAATTTTTTCCAAATGTAGAAACGAAGTGCCTTGAACGACGAGCTCGCTCAAACGACTTTAAACTGTCGTTCGCACGAGATAGGCATGTCACGCGATCTCGTTCGAACGACATTTGTCCTTCGTTCGAGCGACATGGCTATCTCGTTTGAATGAGCCACCGCCTCGATTTTTGTATAAATACTTATACATCTTCTACACGATTTTCAAGTCTTTCAGCAATCTCAAAATTCTGCGAAAATGGTCCAGAATAAGACTTCATCTTTTTAAGGTTTTCTAAACCTTTTTGATTCACAAAACCATTCCCATATATGTGTGTGAATCTTTAAACCTTAAAGAGGATCATTTACTCATCTGGAGTAATTTGTGAGGAAGTCGTTCTCTTTTTCATTGTTTCCCTACTGGAAAGGGATAGTTCCAGCCGACGACATCAGAACCGACACCCGAGGGTATTTCTGTGTCACTTATTTTCATTGTAATCCGTGTAACCATTTTTTACAAAATTATAGTGAAAATAAAAGGTTTTTCCCCTTTGTGGGATTTTTCCTCATTTGTGTGTGTTTGAATGTTCTTGCTTGATTTTATCATCATCAATCACACCTAGATGCATGTTAAGGACTTAATTGATAAAAATTGCATTTAGTTAAATATTTTCTTTATTTGAACGCAAGCGCACTCTTTCAAATTGGTATCAGAGCCAGTTACACAATTTTACAGTGTAATTTTCCGCAAAATTTTTCTAAGATATCAATTTTCTGAAAAATTAATTTTTTTTTTAAAACGAGTGTTTTCATAATGGAGAAGTTATATAATAAAATGCCAGTTTTTACGGGACAAACTATCCATACTGGAAAGCTCGCATGATATCTACATTAAAAGCCATTGATGAACGTGTATGGATTTTGGTTTAAAGAGGGTGGAAACCTCCCTCTGTCACTCTTGAAAACGTGACCAATTTAAAACATGTTACTACATGGACTCAAGAAGAATTTAAATGGTCATATTTTAATTCTAAGGGTTTAAGTGCTATTTCTCGATTTGTCACACCTGATGAGTTCAAAAGCATAATGACGTGCACCATGTCAAAAGAGGCATGGGATGTTTTGCAACATACCCATGAAGGAACTAATGCTGTGAAAGAGTCTAAACTGCAGAATTTAACAACTCAATTTGAAACAATCACCATGCTTGAATCTGAATGTTTTGATGAATTTTATGCTAGACTGTTTGATATTGTTAAAACTAGGTTTAATCTTGGTGAACACATTCCTAATGCTAGAGTTGTTAAAAATATTCTTAGATCGCTGCCTAAGCGTTTTATCCCTAAAGTCACTGTGTTAAATTCTATGGGTAATTTAAATACGCTTAAATTGGAAGAACTTGTAGGAGACTTGCAAACTTATGAAATTGATATGTTTCCTAAATTTGTAAAGTCCAAAGATAAGGGAATTGCACTTAATGTCCAGGAGAGAAAGAGTGAGGGGTCGACAAGAAAGAGGGGAGAGTCATCTAGAAAAAGAGAGACAGATACGTCAGATTCTGAGTGTGATTTTGACTTAGATGATTTGGCCCTATTTGCTAAATATTTCAAGAGAATTCTCAAATTCAAGAAAAATGGTAATTTTCAAGATAAAAAGAAGTTTGAGAAAAATAAGTTTGAAAAGAAAATTGAAAAATATTTTAAAGATCCTCCTAAAAAGGAAAGTGAGAGATGCTTTGAGTGCGACGGTAGAGGTCATAGAGCTTTTGAGTGTGCTACTAGGACGAACAGAGAAAAGGGCAAAGTTGTCCTTAATGCTACCCTTAGTGACGACAGTGAGGTCGAGTCTGTGGATTTTGGAGACGAGTCACCGCATGAGTGTAACTTCACCGCATTCATGGCTAGTCTTGAGAGATCTTCTAGTGCTCCTCACGACGATGAGGATGTTGCTTCACAGGGACACCTCGAGAGTGAGATCGATGTAAGTGAGGGGGAGGATGACGCAAGTGAGAGCGAGAGTGATCTTCAACGTGCCTACATCGAGCTATATTCTGAATCATTTAAAACTAAAAAGCGTAACAAAGTGTTAGTTCTTAGTATCACCGCTTTAGAGGAAGACTTAAGAAAATAGAGAGAGAGAGAGAGAGAGAGAGAGAGAGAGAGAGAGAGAGAGAGTATGCATGTGTTGAGAAAGAGAGTTTGTTTAGAGAGAGAGAGTTGTTTTGAGACAGAGAGATGGGACTTGACTAAACAAGTGGCTCGTCTTACGAGTAAGCTCCATTCCTCCTTGGAGACTCAGAAGAAACTTGAAGCCCTTATAGCCCATCTTACTCATGATCTTGAGAGAGCATGGGGAGTTAAGGTACAAATCGAGGACATATCTTGGAAGATGATAAAGATGCTCCTCGGCCCCGCTTTAGGTTTTGGTGATAGGTAGGGAATAGGTTATGATGGTGCCTCCAATTCCCAAATTGCACCTGGACTAGTTCCTGAGTTTACTACGACTCCTTATGGCCATCGTCAAAAATCTCGAAGGAGAGTTCGACCAAGAAAAGCAAACCAAGGTCCGCCTAAGATTGTGTTCTTTTATACATATTGCAAAAGAAAAGGCCACCTCAGGGAGTTTTGCTATAGTATGGGTCGGACACGATGTACTACTGCTCCACCATAGCATACTGATGATTTTACAAGTCTGAGAGAGCGAGTTGAGTTTTTAGCAGCCACATCACAGAGTTTGATGGAGGAATTCTGACGGATGTCTTTGCCGTCAGTGAATGCGTCTCACATTCTGGATAAAACCAACAACAACAACAAGGGTAAACAAAAGGTCACCACTTCTTGGGTACCTAAGAAAGATAAAAAGGCCCTTGTTGTTCATGTCGCTCTCAAAGCACATAATACCTCACAGTGGTATTTTGATAGTGGGTGCTCCAAACATATGACAGGTGATGCCTCATTTTTTACTTATCTTGAGGATTATAAAGATGGTAGAGTCACCTTTGGAGATGGGAGCAAGTCTAGCATTGTAGGACGTGGTACTGTAGAGTTACCAAGATTTCCTAAGCTAGAGAATGTCTTGTACGTCAAAGGTTTGAAAGCAAACCTTCTCAGCATTAGCCAGTTGTGCGACGCTGACTTTATCGTAAAGTTTGACCGGGACACTTGTAATGTATATAATCAAGACGGTAAACTTTTAGTGCGAGGGGTGAGGACAGAGGATAATTGCTATGGGACTAAGCCCACGTCCTCACTTGTCTGCAACAGTGCCACGATCACTCCTATGGATCTGTTGCACCAACATCTAGGTCACGTGAACGTTAGAGATTTAACTCATTTAGATAAAAAAAAAAGACCTAGTACGTGGATTACCATCACTTGGAAAGCCAACTTCAATGGTTTGTGGACCCTGTTAGTTGGGAAAACAAATTTGTAGCCCCCATAGGAAGTTGCATTCCATTACCACCTCTCGTGTACTTGAGCTTATTCATATGGATCTTATGGGTCCTACTCGCACTGAGAGTCTGGGTAGTAAGAGGTATATCCTCGTGATGGTGGATGATTTCTCCAGATACTCGATTGTAGGTTTTCTGAGGGAAAAATCCGATGTTGTGGAGTTTTTAACGACCAAGTGTCGTGTACTGCAAAATTAACACGGAGTCACTATTAACAGGATACGTAGTGACAACGGCACTAAATTTAAGGAAGCAAAGGTAGATCTTTAATGTGATAGCCTTGGGATCAAACATGAGTTTTCTTCTGTGAAGACTCCTCAGCAAAATTGGATTGTTTATAGAAAGAATAGGACGATCCAGGAAATGGCTAGATATATGCTTCTAGGTCGTAGAGTTGCTAGGAAATTTTGGGCAGAGGCAGTGTCTACTGCATGCCACACTGTGAATAGGGTTTACCTGCGTCCATACACACTTAAGATGCCTTATGAATTATGGACTGGCAAGAAACCCAACCTTGCATATTTTTGTGTTTTGGGGAGTAAATGTTACATCCTACGGGATAGAGAGCAATTAGGAAAGTTTAACTCCTGGAGAGATGAGGGAATATTGCTAGGATATTCATTGAATAGTAGAGCGTACCGGGTCTTTAACCTGAAGAGATATAAGGTTATGGAGTCAATAAACGTCACCGTGCAAGATGGCAAACCTCCGACAGTTATTGATCCTAACCTTTAGTGTGAGAATTAGGTCTTTTCTGGCAGTGATTTACTTGTCCCCCACCCACACTCTGTGGATTATTCTCCTGTGTTAGGGGACACACCAGCTTGGGTTCGCAAGATTCATGACCCTGCCTCCATTTTAGGCGATCCCACTCTTGAGGTCAGGACTCGTGCTCAACTAGAGAACGTCGTTAGTCACTTTTTCTACACATCCAAAGTCGAGCCCAAGAATCACAAAGAAGCACTCAAGGATGAACACTAGATATCTGCTATGCAGGATGAGCTGCTTCAGTTTAAAAAAAATGTCTAGGAACTAGTCCCCCGACCTAGTGAGACTAATGTGATAGGTACCAGGTGGATTTTCAAGAATAAAATGGATGAAAATGGTACCATAATCAGAAACAAGGCTAGGTTGGTCGCTTAAGGCTACACACAGATAGAGGGTGTAGACTTTGGGGAGACATTTGCTCTTGTTGTGAGGCTTGAGTCCATCCTCTTACTACTCGCTATCGCATGTCATCTGCGCTTCAAGTTATATCACATGGATGTCAAGAGTTCCTTTCTGAATGGCATTCTACAGGAGGAAGTTTATGTGGAACAACCGAAAGGGTTTGAAGACCCTAAGAACTCAGAGCATGTCTACTATTTGAGGAAAGCCTTGTATATCTTGAAACAAGCACCCCGTTCTTGGTACGAGAGGCTTACTTCCTATTAGGGGTGGCAATTTTAGAAACGACACGAAAAAACGACACGGAACGACACGAAATTGACCCGAAATTGACACGATATTTCGTGTTCGTGTCGTGTTCGTGTCGTGTTTTTTTGACACGAAGTCGTGTCGTGTCGTGTTCGTGTCTTAATTATGAGTCGTGTCGTGTCGTGTTGTCGTGTTATCGTGTTTTTTAGGCCTAAAATTTAAGAAATTATGGTTGTCGTGTCGTGTCGTGTCGTGTTATTTTTTATTCGGGTCGTGTTCGTGTCAGCTAAAAAAAACACGAAGTCGTGTCGTGTCGTGTTCGTGTCCGAAAAAACCTTGTCGTGTCGTGTCGTGTCGTGCCAAAACACGACCCACTGACCCGATTTGCCACCCCTACTTCCTATCTCTTAGCCCGTGGCTTTAAGAGAGGGGGAGTTGATATGACGTTGTTCGTCAGGAGAGATGATGGTGCTATTTTGGTTACCTAGGTTTACATGGATGACATAGTCTTTGGATCCACATGCTCCCAACATGCTCATCACTTTGAGGAGGAGATGAAAAGTGAGTTTGAGATGAGCATGGTTGGTGAGCTTACTTTCTTCCTTGGTCTCCAGATTCGTCAGCTAGAGGATGGGATGTTTATCTCCCAATCCAAGTATGCTAGAGACTTAGTGAAGAAATTTGGTTTAGACTCCGCTAAGCATGCATGTACACCTATGAGTACCACTACCAAGCTTAATAAGGACACTTCAGGTAAGGATGTAGAGAAAACCTTGTATCGGAGTATGATAGGTAGTCTTCTCTACTTGACTGCCAGTCATCCTGACATAGCCTTTAGTGTTGGAGTCTGTGCGCGATATCAGGCATCCCCGAAAGATTCACACTTAATTTCTCTAAAATGTATTATCAAATATGTGAGTGGGACTCTCTCATACGGTATTTGGTATTCCTTGATACCGATGACCGTTTGTCCACCTATTCGGATGCCGATTGGGTCAGGGATGTAAATGGTTGTAGGAGCACTTCTGGTGGGTGTTTCTAATTTGGTTCTGCTCTTGTCTCCTGGCTGAGAAAGAAGCAAAATTCCATATCTTTGTCCACCGCAGATGCTGAGTACATCGCCGCCGGGAGTTGTTGCACGCAACTCTTGTGGATAAAGAAAATGTTGGAGGATTATGGGATTTTACAGGACACCATAACTATTTCCTGTAATAACACGAGTGCGATACACATATCCTGCAATCAAGTCCGACATTCATGCACAAAGCACATCAGGATACGATACCACTTTGTACGTCAGTTAGTTGAGGATAAAGTCGTATCCTTGAGTTTCGTACCCACCGACCGTCAGTTGGCCGATATTTTCACAAAACCTTTACATGCCCTTAGATTTGAGAGTCTTAGGAAGTCTTTGGGGATTTGAACAATTGACTGAGGGGTTGGTCCGTGTCTAGGATAGGATGCATTTTCATGTTCATATCATATTCTTCCTATTGCTAGCTTATATCATGTGTATTATTACTTTTGTTTTCTTTATTTTTTAGAAAATACAAAAAGATTTTTTTTTTTAATTTTAAAAGCTCAAAAAGATTTTATTTTGATAAATTTTTGAAAAATCTAAAAAGATTTTTGCATTTTATTTGCACCTTTTATGGATGAGCATTTAAGATTGCCAAGTCACAATTTCATACCATTTATCCATGTGACTGTTTGATAGAGATTTGAGACGCTACATCATTTCATCCATGTGCTTTACATTGATTGGAGTCTTTGAGATGTGATTAGTGATATCTTTCTACATGTTTGACTCTTATCTCCTTTATTGCACACATGCACGGATTTATTTGATTATTGTACTTGTCTATCACATACTGGCTTGAGTGTTTCCATCTCAATTCTATCTATACAACTAAAAATATGCAATAAAACTTGACAATATTGGAATGGATGTAAAAACCATTTTGGTGAGACTATGTGTTTATTTGAAAATGGGGAAGGGCTGCGAAAAGTTCATTTATCCTTTGCGATTCTAATCTATCGTTAAAAAGGACCTAAAAAATTGAGGAATTTTATTATTCAGGGTCCAAAGAGGTTAAAAGAGCCCGAAAAAATTAAAGGCAATAAAAAGCAATATATGCCAAATATGGGCCATTAGGTTTCACCATCAATTCTCCAATGTTTGAGAATTTAGATCGCCTCTATTCAAAATATAAATCTGAGGGAGTTTGGTTGGAGAATATAAACGAGTTTTCACTTCCTTGAAAGTCCTGAAAAAGCATGAAATAGTTTTGGACGTTATTGGTGTGGAAATCACTTTGAGCTTTGATTTGTTGATTTGATTGAGTCAATGTCTCATATTACCACCTTTTTACACCAATTTTTTTTTTTGAGTTCATTCGTTAGGAGTATCCAATATTCATCGTGCAGATATGTCATGTTTGTATGCATTGATTTTCCTATCGAATTTGATGACACCCCTACATTTACGCTATCATAGACTTGGTTGTTTTTGTGTTCTTTCATGATGTGATTCTTTGTTGTATATTATGTGTGAAAATTTTTCAAAAATCCAAAAATAGCAGTTTATTCCCGTGTGTCATTATCCATGTGCATTCATTTATGCTTCTCATATCTGTCTATTTAGGGACATCATAAAAATGGGGAGAAGAATTATGGGAGAGAAATTATTTTGGTGTTTTGTTGATTAATGAATGATTTGCTTAAGCTTAATTGATCATTAATTTTTGCATATTATTATATTTCAATCTGTTACTTGTCACGGGTATTTGCTTTATCTCATGTGTGTAAGTACAACAATGTTCATTATTGGATTGCACACCCTTATGAGAAAAGCTTTAGAAGTTTTTGAAGAAATGAAGATTTGGAGACATGTCAATTTAGTATTCTCAGTTTGAGGGTTTAATGGGGATATTATCTTGTATGTCATTTGATTGCGCAATTCAGATTCAGATTTTTATGTATGTACCGACATAGACATAGGGGGAGATTTGTAAGGACATAATTTTATAAATGTCCGGGGTGGAATCTAGGAATTTTCTATTTTTTCCTAGATAACAGTTTGTATGTCCGATACCGCTACATTCGGCACATCAACACGATCATCCTCGACGGCCTTTATCCGAATTCAATGCATCCATTATCTTCACGTGCATCATGCTACATGCGACGTGCTTCTCAGCTCATTCCCACTACTCTTTAATGCCTTATCGGTAAAATGGTTTATTGGAGCTTTAATATTTGCATAAATATTTGGGAAATTTTTTAGAAAATTATTTTTGAAGTCTGGATTAATTTTTATCAAAAGCATAATTTTTTCCAAATGTAGAAGCGAAGTGCCTTGAATGACGAGCTCACTCAAACGACTTTAAACTGTCATTCGCGCGAGATAGGAATGTCGCGATCTTGTTCGAATGACATATGTCCTTCGTTTGAGCGGCATGGCTATCTCGTTCAAATGAGCCACCGCCTCGATTTTTGTATAAAAACTTGTACATCTTCTACACGATTTTCAAGTCTTTCAGCAATCTCAAAATTCTGCGAAAACAGTCCAGAATAAGACTTCATCTTTTTAAGATTTTATAAACCTTTGTGATTCACAAAACCATTCCCATATATGTGTGTGAATCTTTAAACCTTCAAGATGATCATTTACTCATCTGGAGTAATTTGTGAGGAAGCCATTCTATTCTTCATTGCTGCCCTACTGGAAAGGGATAGTTCCAGCCGACGACATCAGAACCGACACTTGAGGGTATTTATGTGTCATTTATTTTCAATGTAATCCGTGCAACCATTTTTTACAAAATTATAGCGAAAATAAAAGGTTTTTCTCCTTTGGGGGATTTTTCCTCATTTGTGTGTGTTTGAATGTTGTTGCTTGATTTTATCATCATCAATCACACCTATATGCATGTTTAGGACTTAATTGATAAAATTTGTGTTTAATTAAATAATTTATTTATTTGAACGCAAGCACACTCTTTGAAATTGGTATCAGAGCCAGTTACATAATTTTACAGTGTAATTTTCCGCAATTTCCAATTAGACTGAATTTCGGACCACAGCTTCCTCTTGTTTACGGCAAGAAGATATTCCAATTTCAGCACATTCCAATGGTTAGATCTCTTCTTTTATAGCTAAAATAGTATTATGAAAATTAGCACAAATGTAACACCCAGTGTTTTTAAATCGGTAATTAATTAATTTATTCGAGAAAAATAAAATTTTGGGTTTAATGATTTTTATTAATTAAATATGTTGGTGCTAATTTTAGAAGAGTAGAATTTCAAGCGGAATTAAAATCGGAATAAAAATTTGGGGGGTGGGTGGGGGATATTTTTCACGGTTCTAGGTCGTGACTAATGGGCAAACTTTCTTTTTAATTAAATAGAATTAAACTACGCGAACTGGCCTTTTTTGTAAGGAGCGAATCGATTTGGGTTGTGGCAGTGGCGGCGGATGGGTTAGAGGCTTTTATAGTGTTTGAGTTGGTTTAAATTCCTAATCACTATATAACACTAATAATTCGTGGGGAGACTTTTTATAATAACTTTTCATCATATTTTCTCTAGAGAACACTTCTCTACTATTTTCCTCTCAACCATAATCATCAACCTCCAACTTAATCAAGTTTTTATCACATGTTTTCGAAGGCTTAATTGGGGTTAAATCAAGATTGTCCAAGAACGACTCTTTGCTAATTTTTCAAGAGGAATCCAACTGTGTTATCAGATTTTCTTCATCTCAATCATAAGCATGACTAGTCTATTCTTTTCCTTTAGTATTATGCGTCTTAAGTGTCACCCACACCCTTAATCATATGTTTTTGATAAAATCAATTAGTAACTTAATTAGAGAAAGTGAACACTTAAACTTTGGGACTTTGTTTATGAAACTTTTAAATATGAATTAATCTTTGAAACCCTTGGATGCGTAGGTTAGATTATTGGGTTTTTATGGTTTTGGGGTGTAGGTTCACATATAGAATTTTATGGGGTTATTTATACGTTATATGGGACGCGAACACACCTATATATATAATATGACTTATAAAAGGGAACGATTATGGTCCATCCTCAGCATCACTGTCGATTAAAATAATAGTATGAGATAACCACGAATCATTTTAGAAAACAGACTGTCAAAATTTAAAATTTCGTAATTAAAAGAAAAACACTTAGACAATCCCATTTCTAAAAACGGTGGATACCAAAAATCAATGAGTAAATAATGACAATATAATAAATAATCACCGAATAAGCTGTCGGTGAACAGACCAATACAAATAGTTACCCCGAGCATTACAATTCAATTATTACAATATAATAAATGAATGCAAAGCTTGGACAACACGCCCGAATAAATAAACTTAACATAACTAAAGTACAATGGAAAGAAGCGCCTAATACAAATAACCTACAACATTCGCAATATGATATAGCTTCATGACAACAGGAATGTAAATGTAAATACGGGTGTCCTTGCGGTAGAGCACCTGTACGGCAAGGAGTATGTGCAAAAATAAAGAAATATAAACGGGTCAGGTCCCGGTTTGATATGATTCCCATGTGACTAAAATGCATGACAGTTAAGTGCGTATTTCTCTCGCAATTAACATAATATTTCCCACCTCTCAATCTAAAAGCACAACCTAGCGCAATATCATGAGATGTTCTAGTTAACCCAAGTACTAAGGGCTAACTTCTCCCAAGTCTCAACACTATGCCATATTCGTGTGTGGGGTGTCTCGCAAAGCTAAATCCAAACAAGGAACCCCCCGATACACTACTACTTAGGCAAGGTTGATCGTCGAGATCCATCAGACCCTCAGCACTTAATTAATTAATATATATATATATATATATATATATATATATATATATATATATATATATATATATATATATATATATATATATATATATATATATATATATATGCATATGCATGGGAGGTCACATCTACAGCTACTCAAGAAGACATAATTAAATCCAATCACTATCTAATGGCACAATTCCTATTTCATTCTTTAGGAATATACATATATGCTAAATTCATTTTATCAAATGTTTACCAATTCAATCTCATTACAAAATTTTCTTTACCAATTTTTATTTCCTTTCTTCCATCCAGGAAAAATACATGTTTAAAGCAAGTTTTATTAACATAAAAGTGTTTTACCTTTCCATTTCATAACATTTCATTTTCATTCTTCCATCCGAAAAATATATATAATTTAAAGCAAGTTTTATTATCCTAAAAATGCATTAACATTTCCATATCACATCATCCATTTTCCTTCTTCCATCCGAAAAATGTATTTAACAACCCATTTCCCTTCTTCCATCCAGGAAATGAAATTAAAGCCATTTCATTATCATAAAATGCTTTAATAACCAATAATGTCCCACATTATTGTACATAGTTATATATCATATAATATAATGCATTCTAAGACCTCCCTTCCAGGTTTCCCCACTGTGCGCGCCCCTAAATGGCTATCATCTTCCAGGGCCTATCATCCAGACAACCTGGGATCCTACCGAAATGTCAGAAAGCGGCCATATGCCTGCGGGATAGTCAAGACCACACCCAAAGTCTCGTAACCAGCGCAGAAAAATACAACAAGCGCTAGTATAGCCTAGGGACTATATCCACCCTGCATTCATTAGCCATGGGGCTTCACCACACGCGCGAACTTCCCTTATGATAGAGATTTAGAGAGGTGTGTATCCATATTTTAACATTTATGAAAAACATTACTTTTTTCTTTTTGAAAACATCATATTTTACATTTTCAAAAGTCATTCATTTGTACTTATTCATTTAGTACCACATTTCAGAATATGCAATTCTTATTCTTAGTGTCATATTTTATTAATGACCTAAGACCCAATGTGACATTATCTTCAAACTAGTATCCAAAGGTTCATACAATTTCATAAACCCTCAAAGTGAGTCTTCATCAATAATAGACTCCCAAAAGTCCCAACATTAATATTTAATCTCCAATAAACTTTTAGGTTAACTTCCTATATCATGCGGACATTAACCTACACAAACTAACCCGCGGGGTAAGCCCAATCAATCATCCCATTATATCCTAGGACATTAGTCTACCCAACTCAATCCCTCTAGGAACTCTTATTACTTCCCTAGGGAAGGGTCCTAACCTCGTACCTAAAAGAAAAAGGGCTAAAATCAAACTAAGACAAATCTCACAAAAATAGGGCAACCGAATCGATTCGCCCTAGGGCTAAATCGATTCGCCCCTAGTTGCGAATCAATTCGCCCAAACAGCGAAACAATTCGGTGAGTAAAATGACTTTCTATAATAGCCAAATCGATTCAGTCTTAACCCGAATCGATTCGGTCATCCAGACCTGTAACCTTCCCCTTATCCGAATCGATTCGCCCTTAGGGCCGAATCAATTCGGTCCTGCAGTTTTGCCCAATTTGGGCTACGGGTTGAAGAACCCTAAAATATCAAAAAACCCAAATCTTTGATTTCTTCCAACAACAACAATAATTATTTCTACTATATCATTCCTACACATCAAATAACTAATTATTTATCCTCAAATCAGATTAAAACTAAGATTTAAGGGATTAAACACCAAAATCAACCAAAACCCATTTAGGGTTTAAATCTCCAAAACACCTAACTATACATGCAATTTATCACATTAAATTAACATCTAGCAAGTAAGAAACTTGCCTCAAGGTTCGTATTCTTGGATCCTCTTCCGGTAGCAACGATTTACGGACTCAAGTCTCCATTTATCTCTCTTTTTCTCCATTTCTCCCAAGCTCTCTCTTCTCTCTCTCTTTGTCTTGGCTTCTAACACAAGAATGAGGGAAATAAAGGGGTTGGGGGACTTAACCGGGTTTTAAAACATAAATGCCCTCTTTTAATTACCAATACACCATTAAAATGACTCGTAACAACATAATTGAGTCATAACCCACCAAAAGTGCCCGAAACTCAAAAATACAACTTGGTACTTATTTCGACTATCTCGACTATTCTAAAAACAACCGCACCCCCTATTTTGGCATTCGAAATAAAGTGGACCATTTTTATGTTCCAAATTTCATTTTATTTCATTAATTATACTCCAATTTAATTATGAGTCATAACCGTCGTTTAACATATAACGACGCAATAAAACACAATACAATGCTATTTACCTTCTCATACAGTAAATAGACAAAACATAGTAAATATTATCCCTAAGTCTCACGGGAAATGATATTTACTCCAACTTCCCTATTTTATAAAATTAGTCCATCAGGCAAAATAATATCAAATAGTCGCTCAAAAGCCCGGGTTGTTACATACTCCCCCTCCCCTTAGAAGGGAATTTTGCCCTCAAAATTCAGGTGTATCGTATCACCATAAAAGGTATACCATACTAAACTACCATTCTATCATTCTTAACAAACCCCTCGGCAGTGCGGCGTCCCCATTGGACTCGGACTAAGGTCATTACTATTCGATCTCAGTCTACATGCTTCGTGCTCTAACCTAGCACCCAATCGTTTCTCATAAACTATCAATCCTACCATTCTACTATGGAAGGAGATACCTACACATCTCGCCACAAATTTCCTTACTTCCCGAAACACGTTACACCAATAGTAGGGGATAACTACACTAACTTATAATAGCTCACCCCAACACTACTAACTTCTATTCGCATTGGTGTATCCCTTAAAAGTATACGGCTCAATGAGCCCAAGCATTAAGGAAATGTTCCCGGACCACTCCAAGTCCAAGAAATATACTATCCGCTGGTTCCATTCTAACGAACAGGCAAGGCACACTACCAACTACACTAGGCCACACACGGCACCATACTTATAGGAAACGATCTGAACAATTGTACGAAAATTCGATCCATAAAAGCTACTACTCCCATCCTTCCCCGTTCCACCACTAGTCTCTTCTCACTATTAGGTGAATTGGTCAACCACTGACGTGAACGCTCTTATTAACGCGTCCCCATGGATAAACTCATTTCGCTTGGCATTCCATGCCTAAACTAATCTCTTCGACGGTTTTCTACCCGGCGTACCTACTACCCCATCCGCACTTCCTTAGTGAAAGGGAGTATCCAATTAATAGTCCTTTATGAACTCCAACTTGTTGCTCGTAAAAAGACCCAAATTCCTGCCCAGGAAGTAGTGCTTCTAATTCTTTAAGGCGAATACTACCGCTACGAACTCTTCGTCAAGAGGGGAATGACACTTGTCACGAAATTCAAGTTTGTGAGACACATAAACAATGGGTCCATGCTCCTGTATTAATACTTCCCGTTTCTGGCAAGGACTCGTTCGTTAAATCCACTCTCGATCTTAACAACACGAGTGCAGGAGTAAAAGTCAACTCATCCTTTTAACTCCTCAAAAGATAGGTTACCAACGTAACACTCTATCCACGAGAGGCTCCACCACCTATGGCCTACCATTTCGAATCACTCGAGATCCCGTACTTCTCCGTTCTAGGGACTCAATCCCACTTAGATTTAACCCACAAACCTATTGTGGTCAACTCCCTACCACCATACTAAAACAATGTCGCATGCCTTAAGGGCCTTACATCCTAAAAATCCTAAAGTTAATCGACAAATCTTAACCAAGTCGTATAGGTATAATACTAATTATATCCCTAGTGTCCAAGACCTTTCTCGGCTTCCGACATTAGCTAGGTTTCATGCTTAGGATGTCTCGCCGAGGCAAAATCCAAACAAGGAACCCTCCCGTTATACTCCTACCTCGCATCGTCGGTCGTCGAGAAGTAACGGTCGAAGACACATGATCGCGACTGTTAAAATCCTAACTCGTAACTCTACTAATGCACTTCTACTTTTAAGTTTTACCATATCAATTAACTGAGGGAGTTACTTTCTGTAAGATGCCACAAACACTTTATTCCAATATACACACATATCTTTATAAATGTCCTTCTCATCAAGGCATAACCATAAGTCTCTATCTGACTTTCTTATCTTAGTCTTCCCCACATCGATCAGAGGAAAAAGTATTATAGTACTCATATATCGCACATAAACTTATTCCTTAATCACTCAATTACGTGATCCTTGGCCAAAGTTTCCAACTCAGCGTCTAACCAACCAAAAAGAAAGAAAGACAGTAAAAGAAAAGAAAATGCAACAATCATGCACAAACAAAGCAAACAGACAGTCAAGCAGAACAAACAAAACAAATAATGAAAACTACCTACATACCGTAAATCACCTTTATAAAGTCTCAACCTGAATCCAGAGGAGATATTATAGAACAACTAGCTCTTTCTCTAGAACTAGAAATAGGATAGCCTCACAATTTATTCGATTTCTATCACAACAACCTAACCAAGAATATCTCCACTCGTGTATTGTATATAATACGAGTAGCACATACCACAAATGTGCATCTAAAATATCTCCACTTGCTTAATAACGAGCGAAGAAAATATAGAACTTCCCTACCATGGAAGCCATATAGATATACTTACTATCATAATATCGATAGCACCACAACCTCAAATTTACACCCCCGAATCTAGGGTAAATGCCACACTACTCCATCTTATTACAAGGAATACTCCACCCTCACCTAAGGTGGAAATTCCCACCAACATTCTTGCCAATCTCTTTAGCCACTACTAAAGGTTCCAAGACACATCACTCTAGTCTTATCCGAACCAAACTACTTCCATCAATGCCCCAACTAGGCATTCTATTCTTGCCCTTATTTCTACTCGACAAGATCAAAACGTGTAGTTCCCTTAACTTCTTCAGCAAAGAGAACATTATACTGGTCTCCCCGACCTTAGTTCAATGAGTCTTCCCTGGATGGAGTTCCACCAATGGGGTCTCATGAACATTACTTCTCTAAAAGTGTTAGCAACACTTACTTGTGAGCCTATCATTTCCATTGAAAGGCCCACTCACCCTTGTACCAATCCACTTCGATTCAAGGTTCTTTAACCCTAAAATTATTTATTCACGGTCGGCCTCTGGTCGAGCCTCAAGTGAATATTTGAGAATCTACTTTCTCATCATTCCTGATATCCCAAAGAAACTCACTGTTGAAAACATCTACCGGGTTCCTCTACGGGTAAAACTTCCTGCTCCACCGAAATGTGGCGACTACCATCTCCGCCACTTCAACCTTACTCTTATGGGTGAAATATTTTCCTCTAATCTTCACACCTGGGCACTTCTATACCCATCTCTAGGCCAAACTCTCGGGCCTTAAGTTCTCACCGAATGAGATTACACTTCCTCTATCCAACCAAACTTCAGCATGTGGTCCTCATCAAGGATCCCTCAACTCCAACTTAATGTAGATTGGAATCCCAAGCATAGCACCACTCTCTACAGGCAGCGGTACCTGGAAAACTATATCTACTGTACTCAGTAGTCACGGTAGCAATATTAAAATAATTCTATGGAGGGAGCGACCTCTAAAGTGGCCCTCATCCCCGACTACAACTTACAGCTCATAGTAATACCATATCATGACGCCTTCACAACGGCCTTCCTGACGCCCTTCATTTAATGACTTACGAGTCTCACATGAACACGCAAAGGATCTTCGAGGTTCTCAAATCATAGCAGGAGAACAAAATCTCACAAGAGAAATCAACAATCTTAACCTTAGGGTTCTATATCAAATCAGAAGTAACGATGAAAGCGACATACGTCCGCACAGATTCCTAAGGACTCTAGAACCTAATGCTCTGATACCATCTGTGACAACCCACCTACTAAAATAATAGGTGGCCAGCCCAATAGTCTAATAATCACAGGAATCATAGATGGTCCATCCTCAGCATCACTGTCGATTAATATAATAGTATGAGATAACCACCAATCATTTTAGAAAACGGACGGTCAAAATTTAAAATTTTGTAAATAAAAAAAAAACACTTCGATAATCCCATTTGTAAAAACGGTGGATACCAAAAATCAATGAGTAAAGAATGACAATATAATAAATAATCACCGAATAAACTGTCGGTGAACAGACCAACATAAATAGTTACACCGAGTATTACAATTCAATTATTACAATATAATAAATGAATGCAAAGCTTGGACAACACGCCCGAATAAATAAACTTAACATAACTAAAGTACAATGGAAAGAAGCGTCTAATACAAATAACCTACAACATTCGCAATATGCTATAGCTTCATGACAACTGGAATGTAAATGTAAATACGGGTGTCCTTGCGGTAGAGCACCTGTACGGCAAGGAGTATGTGCAAAAACAAAAAAATATAAACGGGTCAGGGCCCGTTTTGATATTATTCCCATGTGACTAAAATGCATGACAGTTAAGTGCGTATTTCTCTCGCAATTAACATAATATTTCTCACCTCTCAATCTAAAAGCACAACCTAGCGCAATATCATGAGATGTTCTAGTTAACCCAAGTACTAAGGGCTAACTTCTCCTCAGTCTCAACAATATGCCCTATTCGTGCGTGGGGTGTATTGTAAAGCGAAATCCAAACAAGGAAACCCCCCGATACACTACTACTTAGTCAAGGTTGATCGTTGAGATCCATCGGACCCTCAGCACGTAATTAATATATATATATATATATATATATATATGTGTGTGTGTGTGTGTGTGTGCGTGTGTGTGTGTGTGTGTGCATATGCATGGGAGGTCACATCTACAGCTACTCAAGAAGACATAATTAAATCTAATCACCATCTAATGGAATAATTCCTATTTCTTTCTTTAGGAATATACATATATGGTAAATTCATTTTATCAAATGTTTACCAATTCAATCTCATTACAAAATTTTCTTTACCAATTTTTATTTCCTTTCTTCCATCCAGGAAAAATACATGTTTAAAGCAAGTTTTATTAACATAAAAGTGCTTTACCTTTCCATTTCAAAACTTTTCATTTTCCTTCTTCCATCCGAAAAATATATATAATTTAAATCAAGTTTTATTATCATAAAAATGCTTTTACATTTCCATATCATATCATCTATTTTCCTTCTTCCATCCGGAAAATGTAGTTAACAACCCATTTCCCTTCTTCCATCCGGGAAATGTAATTAAAGCCATTTCATTATCATAAAATGCTTTAATAACCAATAATGTCCCACATTATTGTACATAGTTATATATCATATAATATAACGCGTTCTAAGACCCCCCCGTCCGGGTTTCCCCACTGTGCGCGCCCCTAAATGGCTATCATCTTCCAGGGCCTATCACCAAGACAACCTGGGATCCTACCGAAACGTCGGGAAGCGGCCATATGCCTGCGGGATAGTTAAGACCACACCCGGAATCTCCTAACCAGCGCAGAAAAATACAACAAACGCTCATATGGCCTAGGGACTATATCCACCCTGCATTCATTAGCCAGGGGACTTCGCCACACGCGCGAACTTCCCTTATGATAGAGATTTAGAGAGGTGTGTATCCATATTTTAACATTTATGAAAAACATCACTTTTTCCTTTTTGAAAACATCATATTTTACATTTTCAAAAGTCATTCATTTGTACTTATTCATTTAGTACCACATTTTAGAATATGCAATTCTTATTCTTAGTGTCATATTTTATTAATGACCTAAGACCCAAAGTGCTATTATCCTCAAACTAGTCTCCAAAGGTTCATACAATTTCATAAACCCTCATAGTGAGTTTTCATCAATAATAGACTCCCAAAAGTCCCAACATTAATATTTATTCTCCGCTAAACTTTTAGGTTAACTTCCTATATCATGCGGACATTCACCAACACAAACTAGCCCTCGGGGTAAGCCCAATCATCCCATTATATCCTAGGACATTAGTCTACCCAACTCAATCCCTCTAGTAACTCTTATTACTTCCCGAAGGAAGGGTCCTAACCTTGGACCTAAAAGAAAAAGGGCTAAAATCAAACTAAGAAAAATCTCACAAAAAGAGGGCAACCGAATCGATTCGCACAACAGCGAATCGATTCGGTGAGTAAAACTGACTTTCTGTAATAGCCGAATCGATTCGGCCTTAACCCGAATCGATTCAGTCATCCAGACCTGTAACCTTCCCCTTATCCAAATCGATTCGCCCTTAGGGACGAATCGATTCGATCCTGCAGTTTTGCCCAATTTGGGCTACGGGTTGAAGAACCATAAAATCCTAAAAACCCCAAATCTTTGATTTCTTCCAACAACAACAATAATTATTTCTACTATATCATTCCTACACATCAAATAACTAATTATTTATCCTCAAATCAGATTAAAACTAAGATTTAAGGGATTAAACACCAAATCAACCAAAACCCATTTAGGGTTTAAATCTCCAAAAAACCTGACTATACATGCAATTTATCACATTAAATCATCATCCAGCAAGTAAGAAACTTGCCTCGAGGTTCGTAGTCTCGGATCCTCTTCCGGTAGCAACGATTTTCGGAGTCAAGTCTCCATTTATCTCTCTTTTTCTCCATTTCTCCCAAGCTCTCTCTTCTCTCTCTCTTTCTCTTGGCTTCTAACACAAGAATGAGGGAAATAAAGGGGTTGGGGGACTTAATCGGGTTTTAAAACATAAATGCCCTCTTTTAATTACCAATACACTATTAAAATGACTCGTAACCACATAATTGAGTCATAACCCACCAAAAGTGCCCGAAACTCAAAAATACAACTTGGCACTTATTTCGACTATCTCGACTATTCTAAAAACAACCGCACCCCCTATTTTGGCATTCGAAATAAAGTGGACCATTTTTATGTTCCAAATTTCATTTTATTTTATTAATTATACTCTAATTTAATTATGAGTCATAACCATCGTTTAACATATAACGACCCAATAAAACACAATACAATGCTATTTACCTTCTCATACGGTAAATAGACAAAACATAGTAAATATTATCCCTAAGTCTCACGGGAAATAATATTTACTCCAACTTCCCCTATTTTATAAAATTAGCCCATCAGGCAAAATAATATAAAATAGTCACTCAAAAGCCTGAGTTGTTACATTGTTATTGTTAGAAATTCATCCTATTCATAGGGTAGGCCGTATGGTTAAATTCTGGACCCTTAGGTATGGGACTAAGGCATATTTTGAGGATCTCTCATCAATAATAAGGGTGGGATAATATGATAAATGAGAAATTGAGAAGATGTGAATTAATGCCTAAGATAATAATCGGTATTAAAATTGGTGGCGACATAATGTGTTGGGACCGACAGTTTAAACGGGTCAGCTTACGTTTATATTGTGTCGTGTGTGGAATCTTGTCATATTACGGGGTTGACAGTTTAAATGGATCAGTTGGCTATTGACAAGGGGAAGTGTAAAATTTTGGTGGGAGTACCACCCGTGGCAGGAGGATCGCTATAATTAAAATAATAATAAATTGAGAAGAATGATAAATTGGATTAATTTAATTAAATTAACATCATGGGACTTGGTATTTAAAATTATATTGGTGTGCATTTTGAATAAGAATTAGTAAGGGTAGTTAGTGATTAGTTCGATTGCGTTAAATCATATCTTGTTTAATTAAAATATTTTGTTGTGATATTTCTCTCGTATGATGCTATTGTCGGTATTCAAGGATCCTATTTGAGGGGAGTAGTGTGTATTCATGCTCGGGGATCTGACCTCGTGCGTTGACTAATTTTTTCAGGATTAGTTTTGGAGAAGTTGCACATGACTAATTTGGAGATATTCGTTTGGAGGTGCAACTGGAAATTGATTTACTTTATTGATTTATTTAGTTTAGACTTTATTTTTCGTCGTATTTTATTATGAGACTTCATTTGAGTTTTATTAGGCCAATGGTTCCAAAGTTATTTAACGATTTTAATTATAGTATTTACAGTTGGTTTAATATTCATATTTAAATTAATTTATCATTGGGGATTGAATTTATTTGGAGTTTAGTATGTAATGGATTTCTTTTGTCACACTTTTGGTTATTATCATTTGGGATTGATTCAATTATTTATCTTGTGGATTGATTTATTTATGTCTCATATCTGTCTCATGCTAAGAATGGTATTTATTTAGTGGCTCCCGGCACAGTTCGAAGGTGTTGGCTGGCCACCCTGTTGTCGGAATTTCGCGGGTGTTACAACAAATTTGAATTTTTAGATTTCTCTCCATAATCATATGATTTCATTATTTTTTCCTTTCGTGTGTCAGAATGATGGAAAATCATTCATTTATTTATAGGCAAGAACATGTCTCAATTCTCCAACAGTCACTTAATCTTAACCGTCCATGAAGGTAGATGCCCAAGAGTCATTTTAACTCTTGGTATTTGAAGTACCTGACACGACTAAGAATATGTCTCAAAAGTGCGTACTCTCTAGGCTCAAGTGCAAGCCTATCACGTTAGTAATAAACCCGGTAAGTCGGGATCGTATCCACAGGGAAATAGGACAACAGTGTTCTGACGACATTGGATAGATAAGGAAATCCTAACTCTGACTCTACGGGAAAAAGAAAAGGTGATTTGATTTGTGGAACAACTACACTAGATGCAATTATGAAAAATGCAACTATTCTAAATTACCTAAAATACTGATGAAAAATTATTTAAAACTTTAAACTATATGATGAGAAAAACAGGACGGGAATACAATCCCTCAACCCTAGTGTATTGATGATATAAAACTAATCGTAAATTTAAATGATTAATTAGACCTAGAATTTTGTACTCCCAAGCATTACGTATATGAGGTTCAAGCCCGCATCATACTTAATTAGAGGACGAGCAAATCGATATTGCAATAGTTACACTCGAATTGTATTCTAAAGCATCCAGGTTACCGGAAGCAAACGAGATCCAAAGATCTACAATTTTCATGTTTCTACACAATATGGTCGTAATAAACCATTAAATTTAGAGGTTTAATTTTATGTACATACAACTACCACATCACGTTGGGTTCATGCATCCCGACCTTTAAAAGTCTAGCCTACCATGATGAAAGTAATGAAAATGATTTTGGAATTGCAAGAAGACATGATTAAACTAAGGAAAATTTGTAGAATGATGTAAGCGGGAAATTAGATAGATGAAATTACTCACTAATCTTACCAAAGCACTCAAAGCATTAACTACAATTACTGGTAATCACTGAAATCTGAATAATTTTCAATCTTGGAATTAAAATAATAAGCTATCTCCAAACTAGGTTTTCCTGAAAAGAATGGAGAATTAACTAAATTCTCCGTACTAAGAATGATAATAAAACGGTTTTTTATACCCTATAAAATTGCAGGAGTTTTAGATGCACTAGGACTTTCCATTAGAGAAAGATTACATAATAAAAACTCGACAGTCGGACCGGTCCGGTCCTCTTGCGGTTCGGTCTGCCTGGAATACGAATCGATTGTTTTAATTCTTGGACAGATCCCGGTTCTTTTAATTTCTTTCAGCTCGGTTCGTCTTCGATCTGGGGTTCTCTGGAAATTGGCAATGCGGACCGGTCCGACTCGGATCGGTCCGGGCTTCCTTTGACTTTTTTCCTTCAGACTTTGACTGCTCATAATTTTCACACTGGGACTCTGATTGAGGTGCTATTTCTTCTTACGTGCTCATGAACTTGATATCTTCAACTTCTCTTTAGGTGCCTCATTCGAATTCTGGGTGAAATTACAATTTTGCCCTTTTGACTTTCCTTCTTTTCTTTCTCGATTCTTCCGGTTTATTTCTTTCTTTAATTGACATCAAATACTTGTAAAATCAATACGAAATACCAAAAACTCGGAGTACTCGTTAGGATAAGTCAGTAGCAAGATTATGAGATAAATTCAAATCGATTACGTTGTTCGAGGTGCTAAAAGTAACTAAATTAAAGGGATAAATTTGGAAGAATTTATGCCTAATCAAACCCCCTAACTTAGAACTTTGCGCGTCTCGAGCAATGTAAAAGAATCTTAGCAAGGCTCAACTCTTGAAAATCATTTTATTGGGATAGAATACCTTTTTTTGCGGGCAAGCGATTGCATTTAGCATATGCAACAAGCCTTTAAACCTCTAGGTTACCCTAGTATGACGAGTGGTGTCTCGTGAGGGTTTGTAATGAATATACCCACAAAATTAGACTCAAAGAAATTTCAAAATACGCAAAAATTGTATAATTCAAACTTTCTCGAAAAATAGTCATCATCAAGTCATGCTCAATAGTCTCAAATCATAGTGCGTGTGTGCGAAGCCGAAAGTTTAACCGCCAATTTCCACCGATTGATCATTACGTTACTTACCCAAAAATTCATTTTGATTTCAAACTCTCACGGAATCCTCTCACAAACAAATATCTCGAATTATGGCTATTCTCTCGGTATGCGTGATAAAAAAGAGTAAATGTAATGGACGCAAAGTCACGCATACAAGTAGAAAGATAAAAAATTTATAGTGATAGGATCTCATCAACGGATTACGATTTTAAAAATGGTAACATTGCTTCTTATTCACGCATTTAATCTCTTTTATTATCTTTTGGTGTATTAGCTCTCTACGTGGTTACCAATCTTGCAATTCGGACTCGGTTAGGACTTTTTTCGTGTTTTAAGGTATATTGGGTGAAATGAAAATGGTAGGGAAGGTTGGAATTGGAAAAGTCATTTATGATGTCCATTTGTGCTTTTTCCAGGCTATTGCTCAATTTTTTTTCTTTCTTTTTCTCTATTTTTTCTGTTTTTCACTTCTTTTCTTTTCTTGCTATTTTTGTTGAGCATATCTATATTTTTTTTCTTGCCCCTTTTTGTTGCACTTTTCGGACTTTATTGAATATTCCCTTTTCATAATTCCAGGCTACTTGAGTTTTTCGGGGTACCAAATGAAAAGGATAATTGTTATTTGGCTCAATTGGGTTATCAAAGGGATAATTTTTCACATCTTTTTATGGCTAATATTTTTGGGTAACAAACGATGGCCTACTTCATTGTCCGAATTACTTATTAATTTACCATATGCGTCTCGAGATTAATTAAGTTTAGAAATCAATTTTGGCATGTTTTTCAAAGCAATATCACACACATTTTTCATAACCGATCAAAATGAAAGGATTGAGATCCTCGACGACTTTTTAGACGCTGAAAAGAACTTTGAGTTAATAATTAACTCGGATTGATTTATAAGTTTCACAAAGATGAAAGGCTCGAATCTCATCGGGTTTGTTAATCTCCACACTAATTCATTAAGTCGTCAATTTTCACACAATTTCCATCTTTGGTCAATTTCGGCTTTGTGTAAGTTGAATTTTACAACTTGCGACTTCAATTCGAATTTTAATGATATTTTTGAAAAATTTGAATTCCAATTTTTATTTATTTTGAACACAAATATCTTTGGATTTTTCAAAATTTTATGATTTTTTATTTTGAAATTTCTGGGCATTTTTGAAAATTTGTAAAGTTTTAGAAATAAGCACTTGTGACCCCCCTAACTTAGACTTTTGCATTGTCCTCAAGCAACAAGGACTAAAATTTAAACAAGGAAAAATAAGAAGTGCGATAAATAAAACAAACAAATGGAGAAAATGCAGATTTTTATAAAACAGGACTGTGGTACAAAAAACAGCAAAGAGCATACAGCATGTGGACAAGGGAAATAACTAAAAACTGTTACAACCAAACAAAGCTTCACTGGGGTGGTGGTTGGGAAGAGCTAGGCACGTCGGGGTCATAGGGGTCATAGAAGTAGGATAACAATGGCTCGTTGGGATCCCCTTGGCGTCAGTATAAATCTGCTTGGAAACGAAACATTATGTTGGTATCGCGACGGTAGTCGGTCAAAAAGTTATTGAATCTCGTCTCAAGGGCCGACATGTGATTAGTGAGGTCGTTACCCGCCCATTCAAAATCTGGGTTGTCTTCTTCTTCATTGATTCTTCATCCGCACCTACGTCACCCATCTCCACATTAGCATATGCGTCTTCTTCGTCCTCTTCATCTTCATCTTCATCTTCCTCACTTGAGGCAGCATCGTCCTCGTCATCACTTCACCGCCTTACTCGGAGAATGGATAGCTGTTTGGCACTCTGTGTACGGGTTCCCTGTCCAAAAGGATTGGGGAGGCGAGTACGATCAAGCAGTGGCTCAATGCCAGTGTCCTTGAGGAAGGAGGTAATCAAACGTGCATATGGGAGTGGTGTTGTACCTTTCTTATCCAGGGCCGCGACCATGATGTCGGCGTATAGGGTGCGAGCCAGGTTAATGGAAGTGTTGGGATCGAAGAGGTGGTACGTCGATGTATCCTGACGGGGATGCATCACTGAATCATTGGACGTTTGCAAAATATTTTCACACACAATTTGGAAGGTGAGGCGTGCTTTCTCATTAAGACAGCCAACAGCGACAACTTGCCCCCTCCATGCAACATCAGGGGCAATGCGCTCCATAATGAGTTCTTTGGCGACCGGGGAGACATTCCTTGGGTAGGTGAAATCTTGAACATCGGGAATGTCGTATTCGCCCAACTTGGCCGTGAGAAGGGCCAACGAAAAAGGGATGACGGTGCCGTAAACATATGCTTGAGATTAGAATTGGCCCGTCCGAATAAGGGTGTCATAGAAAGATCGAACCTCATCTACCCAAACCGCTTCGTATGGTTGATTGAGGAATCGACACGAACCCCTAGGCATGAAGAGGGCGGTGACGGAGTTGGGCAGACCTGACCATTGGACAGTGCGCTCCATATGGAGTTTGTGATCCGATCCAAAGAATCAATTGCACCACATCTCCTCTTGGCGGGAACGGAATTCACCATGGCCGGAGAGGAGGATGTCGGTGGAGTCGTATTTGACGGGGGCGAGGCATTGGGCCATGATAACAGGGAGAGTTTGCTAGAAAATTTAGGGAGAGACAAGAGAGGAGTGATGTGGTTGAAGGTATGAAGAAAAGTGGAGGCTATGGGTGGATATTTATAGGGGAGGGGTGGGTAGGGTTAGGGAAATGGAGGGAAAGGGTTTGGAGGGAAAGAGGGAGTTTATGTGGGAGGGAAATTAAAGGGTTGGTTATGGGGAAACGAATTTGGAGGGAAGGGATTGGATTGGGGAGAAGGGGGTGCACCTAGGGAATAGGGGAAAAAAATTCAGAAAGCGGACAGATCCACTGGGGACCGAACCGGTCCGGTCCTTTAATTTTTTGAACTTTTCAATTGCCGGATCGATTCGGCTATACAATAAAGAAACCGGTCCAGGGCGGATCAGTTCGGCCCAAAAATAAAGGAACCGATCCGCCTTCTTACATTGAGCTGGGTTTCCCTCGAACTTAATTGCGATCGCTCTTCTACGAAAGTTTTCAATTCTCATCATGCTCCCTATCAGTTTGGACTCAAAATCCTCTCGATGTCTATAGTCAATGCAACTTGACTCGATTTCTCGAAACATGTGAATGATTTCTCCTGAATGTATCCTAATCCTATGGACTCTCACTATTCACACGACTCTCATCTACTATACACAAGAATTCACCCCATACGCGTCGAGGGTGCAAAGACCTCACTGTAACAGCTCATTCTAGCCCGTAAACAGGATCTGACAACCAAACGGTGTCGAATTCTTTCACACACGCCTCTGGATATGGCTTTAGGCGTTGTCCATTTACTTTGAATGTATTTTCCCCTTTCAAATCATCTAACTCAACAGCTCCGTGAGGGAAAACATTCTTCATAACGAACGGGCCAGACCATCGTGACCGCAACTTGCCCGGAATAAGATGAAGCCGAGAGTTATAGAGAAGAACTTTTTGCCCGTGAAGAAACTCTTTGCGTCAAATGATTTTATCGTGAGCGAGTTTCATCCTTTCTTTGGAGATTTTAGCGTTCTCATACGCATCATTGTGTATCTCTTCTAACTCATTTATTTGAAGCTTGCGAGCTTCACCGGCCTTATCCATGGCATAGTTTAACTCCTTAATTGCCCAATACGCCTTGTGCTCTAATTCCACAGGAAGATGGCAAGGTTTTCCATACACAGAGAAAAAAGGAGACATTCTAAGCGGATTTTTGTATGAGGTACGATAGGCCCATAGCGAATCATTCAATCTAAGTGACCAATCTTTCCGGGTAGGATTGACGGTCTTTTCAAGAATGTTCTTGATTTCCTGATTTGCTAGTTCGACCTACCCATTCGTTTGTGGGTGATAAGTCGTTCCAACCTTGTGAATGACACCATACTTTCTCATGAGCTTCGCGAATGGCCTATTGCAAAAGTGTGTGCCATTATCACTAATTATCGTTTTCGGAGCACTGAAGTGGGAAAGTATGTGTTCCTGCAGGAACTTAATCACCACTTTGTTTTCATTTATCTTGGTAGCTATAGCTTCTACCCATTTAGAAACACAGTCTACCGCGATAAGGATGTATAGGAATCCAAAGGATGTGGGGAAAGGGCCCATGAAGTCAATACCCCAGTAGTCGAAGATCTCAATAATGAGTATGGGCGTAAAAGGCATTATGTCTCATCGGGTAATAGCTCCCATCTGTTAGCACTTATTGCAAGATTTACAAGCATTGTTCATATTTCGAAATATTGTGGGCCAATAGAGGCCGCATTGCAGAATTTTAATGACCGTCTTTTTCGTCGAAAAGTGGCCTCCACAAGCTTTCGAATGACAAAATTAGATGACTTTTGGGATCTCGTCATCCAGTACGCATCATCGGATGATTTGGTCGGCGCAATATTTAAACAGGAAGGGATCGTCATAGAAAAACATGCGCGACCAAGTAATAAACCTCTCCTTATCTTGCGGTGTCTAGTCGGGAGGGACGACTCCCGTGATAAGGTAGTTCACTATATTCGCAAACCAGGGCAAAGAAGAGGTACCAAAGAGTTGCTCATCCGGAAAGTATTCGTCTATGGGTATGGGATCACTAGGTACGTCGGACGAAAGCAATGATAAGTGATCGGCAATGACATTTTCTAATCCTTTCTTATCTTTAATGGAGAGATTAAACTCTTGTAGGAGTAGGATCGACCTTATGAGGCATGGTTGTGCATCTTTCTTTGCAAGTAGGTATTTTAATGTCGCGTGGTCGGTGAAGCAAGTAATGGGAGAATCGATAAAGTAAGACCGAAATTTATCAAGAGCAACGACTATCGCTAGTAACTCCTTCTCGGTAGTGGAGTAATTGAGTTGTGGTTTGGTAAGAGTCCGACTAGCGTAGTAGATGACATGAGCCTGTTTGTCTTTTCTTTGGCCCAAAACAGCCCCTATCGCGTAATCGCTAGCATCACACATAAGTTCAAATGGTAAGGACCAATCCGGAACTTTCATGATGGGAGCGGACATAAGCACGGTTTTTAATTTTTCAAAAGTGCTTTGGCATGCTTCTATCCACACAAATGAGTTGTCCTTCATAAGTAGGTTTCTTAAGGGCCTAGTGATGGCGCTAAAATCTTTAATGAACCTTTGATAAAACCCCGTATGGCCCAAGAAGGAACGCATGTCTTTGAGCAATTTTGGAAGGGGTAGATCGGCTATGACATCTATCTTATCTCTATCAACTTCTATCCCCTTGGATGAAACTATGTGGCCAAGAACTATTCCCTCGATGACCATGAAGTGGCATTTCTCCCAATCCAGTACTAAGTTCTTTTCCACATACCAGGCAAGTACATTTTCCAGTTTTTCAAGACAAAGATCGAAAGAGGTGCCAAAAATGATGAAATCGTCGAAGAATACATCAATTTCCCTCTCGACCATGTCGTAAAATAGGCTCAACATGCACCTTTGAAAGGTCACGAGTGCATTACACAAGCCGAATGGCATACGTTTGTAGGCAAACGTACCAAAAGGGCAAGTGAAGGTTGTTTTCTCCTGGTCAAGTAAATCTACCTCAATTTAGTTATATCCAGAATAAACATCAAGGAAGCAATAGTAAGGGTGGCCCGCAACTCTCTTAAGCATCTGATCAATAAATGTCAAGGGGAAATGGTCTTTCCTAGTTCCCGCATTGAGTTTCTGGTAATCAATGCAAACGCGCCACCTGGTGGTGGTACGTTGGGGAACTAGCTCTCCCTTAGCATTCTCAACCACTGTCATGCCCGACTTATTCAGGACAACTTGAATAGGTCTCACCCACTTGCTATCCGAGATTGGGTAAATAATCTCGGCATCCAATAGCTTAATTATTTCGGTCCTCACCACTTCTTTCATATTAGGGTTTAGCCTTCTTTGCATTTCTCTCGAGGGCTTAATATCCTCTTTGAGATGGATCTTGGGGGTGCAAATCAAAGGACTTATCCCTTTCAAATCAGCAATGCACCAACCAAAAGCACTTTGGTGCTTCCTCAGAATCTTTAGCAATTTACCCTCCTGCTCTTCGTCTAGGCTAGAGGAGACAACAATAGGAAATGTCTCATCCTCTCCTAGGTATGCATATTTAATATGGGAGGGGAGTTTCTTCAATTCGATGTTTGGAAAATTTTCGTTAGAGGGAACCATGCGTGTATCCCTCAGTGGTAATTCCTCGAATCTCGAAACCCAACTTATATCTCTCGCGTCCTCGTCCGACGCTCTATCATAAAATAACTCTCTCAATTCATCAACCTCCCTCTCGAATGCGGTGTACGTCCCCTCACTCTCGTGGCTCGACGCTAAACAGGACCCTAAGGCGTCTCCACAATAATTTTCCTTAAAATACTCTTCTACGATCTCGTCTATTAGGTTCATCGCGTGAAGATCATCTTCTCCCCCCGTCTGTTGGGCGATATGGAAGATGTTAGTCTCTAAAGTCATGTTCCCAAAAGTGAGTTGCATTCCCTCATTCCGATTATTGATGATTGCGTTAGCCGTAGCTAAGAATGGGCGCCCAAGGATGATGGGAACATGGTTGCTTGAGGTAAAGGAAGGCTCCGTGTCCCAAATGACAAAGTCTATCGGGAAGTAAAAAGTGTCAACTTGGACGATCACATCCTCAACTATGCTTTGTGGAATCTTCACGGTTCGATCCGCTAATTGGAGAGTGACCTTTGTGGGCTTGAGGTTGCCTATAGATGTCGTAAGGGAGAATATTGGCGCTTTCTCCCAAATCAAGTAAGGCTTTCTCAATTTTATTTTCTCCAATGATGCAGGAAATGATGGGTGCACTGGGATCTTTGAACTTGGGCGGGAGATCATTAAGTAGGATGGAGCTCACTGTAGACACCCCATTATGTTACCTCATAACTCTCCTTAGGTCCCTAGTACCTCCCTTCATCACTATAAACCCAAGTCACGTCCCGAGGACTGACCTGGAAGCCATCGGGCACTCCCCGGCTCGGTTTGACCTAAAAGTCAAACTTTTTGTCTCGACCAAGACTCAATTAATCTTCAAAGGGCACTGAATACCCTTTCTAAAGGTCCGCCCCGTGCGCGATTCTGACTTACCATGCGGACGAATGATCCATTTGCGTCCGAAACTTAACCTAGAGGCCACCGGGCGCTCCTGGGCTCTGTTTGACCTATGTCAACTCTTCAGTCCGACCGAGGCTAAATGAATCTTCCAAGGGCACTGAATACCCATTCCAACGGTCTGCCCCGTGCGCAATTCTGACTTTCCATGTGTACAAACGATCCGTTTGACTTCGGGAGGTAACCGAATGCTTCCCGGGCCCAGTTGACCAAAGTCAACTCTCCAAACCAGGTCAACCTCTTTGGAATGTCGAAGTACATCTCCTAATCTTTCCAACAGTATGCCCCATACGCGATTCGGACTTACCGTGCGGACAAACGATCCGTTTGCGTCCGAACGATTCCCCGTCCAGTGGACCGACAAAAGCTTCCGAGCCATATTTGACCTAAAGTCAACTCCCCAACCTGGGAGTGGTCCAAAGAACTTTTGAAAGTCTCTGAATTACCTTTCCAACGGTATTCCCCGTGTGCGATTCTGACCAACGGTTTTCCCTCGGCGGCTGATTTTTCGAAAAACCCTAAAGCGCACTGCCAATTGGCAGGTTCCAGACCCTGCCTATCGGCACCTGCCGATAGGCAGGAACAGGTCTATGCCGATCGGCACCTACCTGGGCCTATAAAAGGAGGCCTTCACGTCATTTGCAAGGAGGATCCCAGATCTGATAAAAATCTCTCTGAACGAATCCCAGAAACCTCTCTCGAAGGCAGCTTGATTTCAACTTCCAAATCCCTTTTTTACTTCCACTTTTCATCATCCTTTTCATCAAACTTGGTGAATTATCCACTCTCTGTCATCATCCAAGTGCAAGGGATGCTCTCCAACATTCAAGATCAAGCTCAAGATCTTCAAGAAACTCTACCTTTCTCAAACTCTCTCTTAAATTCTCTTAAATTCTCAATAACTTGTTTTCTTATTTAGCACTTTTTATCTCATCTCACACATCCTAATATACTTTTTATTTAGTATTATTGCACATCTTTTATTTTCACAAAACCCAAAAAATAAGAAAAAGAGGGTTTGCTCATAAATTCTGAGTAGGGATTCTCACACTTTTTCCACACTTTTCTCACAACTAAAACACTTTTTCTACACACACACACACACACTTACAAATCAGAGATTCCCCATTTGGATTTATGGGATAAACCCCACCCCTCGTTTTGTATGCGAACTATGTGGACTTTGATGCCTTTATAGGATACGTAGGCGTCTCGGGGTAAAACCTGAGACTCGAGTCCTTTGTCTCACTTTTTCTCTCATTTCCTATCTTCTCTAAATTCATTTTCCTTATATTCTATATACTTGCCCTTAGCGACGCATTACTCCATATGCGCTATCGTTCCCTTATATCGATCAACGTAGGGGTAATCGCGTAAATCTTATTTTTCTAATATTACTTTTATATCTTCCTACGGATGACTCGTTTTATCTTTTCCATGATACAAGTCGAGGATTCCTACCTCCATTCTATATATACACATGCACACATATCACGGGGGAAACAAAAGGAAAATAGAAAATATTCATGAGAGATCGAAGGATGCGCGGGACCCGAGGATCCTTCCTCCGCGCGCCCGCTCGCACGGGCGAGGATCGGGGATGGCCACACTCATGTTCTGTGCTAGAAAGACATTTTTGTTTACCTTCATCCTCCTTTTTACCGTCGATAAGTCTTTGATGACTTTTGCATAAGCTCGAATTTTCTTAATGGCATCGAGGAAAGGCAGATTCAGCTTTACTTAGCACGTCTAGCACTCATCACGGGGGTTTACTTTATGGGAAGGAATCAACCTTTGAGGAAATGGTGCCACGGTGGGTGGTTTCACTACTACCTCGGGCTCACTAGTGTCTTCTTTCTCACTCTCATTCAAGGGGACATCTTCGGCCTCTTTCGTGCCGGGCAAAATCTCCTTGTCTTTGGTTGTGTCGTGTGGGGGAGGTGATAAATCATCGACTCTCCCACTACGAAGAGTGGTCACAGCTTGACATTGTTCCTGATGTTCTGTCGAGGTAGAGCTAACACTAGTCTGACCTTGGGGCGGTCTTCGGCCCTGGGAAGGAAACTTTCCCTTCTCTTGGATACTCAACGACGATTGCAACTGTGAAACGTTCGCATTCATGTCGTTCATCATGTGCTCATGCCTATTATTAGTTGAAGTTTGGGTATTGATAAAGTGGTTGATCGTATCCTCGAGACTTCTTCGCGGTGGAGGGATGTATGCTTCTTGAGGTGGTGGTGTCTGCACATGTCCTTACATGTGTGGAGCTTGTTGAAAGTGCGGTGGTGGAGGTGGGGCCACATTTGAATTAGGATTCATCGTAGCATGTTGTTGACCAAAGCTAAAACTAGGGTGGTTTTTCCATGAAAGGTTGTAAGAATTCCCGTGCGGGGTACCAAAATTACCCTTGAATCCTCCTATGCCATTGACTTGTTCTTGAAGCATCATTTTGTAGGCGGGTATGGTCGGGCATTCCTCAGTTGAATGACCTGCCTCACAAATTGCACACACCTTCTCAACAGGTTTTGGGATGGATCCAGTTGGTCCTCTTCCCAATACCTCACATACGTCTCGCAGTCCTTTCTCAAGCATATCGAGTAAACTGTCCACTATAGAATTCTTTTCTACATGAAATAGGCCGGACGCCGATGGAGAGGTGGTCACTTGACGACTTCAATTTTGAGCATTAGGGTCAGATTTATCCCAGGATTGGGTAGTCTCGGTGACATACCTCAAGTGAAGGTCAGCATCGTGGGTGTTTAAGTCGACAAACGGACCACTACCCATGGTTTCAACGAGTTGCTTGGAGTTAATGTTCGGCCCATTATTGATAAAGAAAATGATTTGTGTTTTATCAAAACCATGATGGGGACACGAGGCAATTAACTCATTGAAATGCTCGTAGCATCGCTCGAATGACTCATTTTCTAATTGTCGGAATGTTTGAATTTGAGCCTTGATGGAATTCGTTCGATTTGGAGGAAAGAACTTTTTGAGAAATTTGGATTGTAATTCGTTCCATGATGAAATCGAATTTGGAGGTAAAGACAATAGCCATGATTTAGTCTTATCCTTAAGCGAGAATGGGAAGAGTTTGAGGCGGAGCACATCTTTTGTGCAAGTTTGATCGCTAAGAGTCTCGCACGCCTCCTCAAATTCCATGATGTGGGTATAAGGCTTTTCTGAATCCATTGCATGGTAAGTGGTAAGTATCTGGATCATCCCATTCCTAAAGAAAAACTGTCCAGCATTGTACGGGAGTAAAATGCATTCTAGAGTAACAGTGCGCTCGGGATATAAGACGTCTCTCAAAGGGCGATATGGGGCCTCTCCCTCGTCGGCAGCTGCACTACCGTGTTGTGACATCTCTCTCTCTCTCAAAGATTCGGTATACTCACTTGGTATACTAGGGGTTCTCTCTGAAGTGTGTCCTAAGAAGGAAAATGGCGTGTTATTTGAGATTGAGTGTGACGGTGTGGGAGGTGGAACCCAGAGCTGTGGAGCGTTAGGAGTGTGAGGGCTATCAGGATCGTACTTAACAATTGGGTTTTCGTGAATGTGGGTTGGAGAATTATGGGGGGTTGGAGTGAGTTCAGAATTTTTCATTAATAACTTGTGAGAGATGGTGATGAATCTTTTTGTACTTTTTGAATTTTTATATGTTTTTGGATTTTTTGAAATTTTTGGTCAAAGTTTTTGATTGACTCGATCTAATCCTAAGTCTACCTAATTCCCTGAAAACGGCGTCAAAAACTTGACGCGACTAAGAATATGTCTCAGAAGTACGTAGTCTCTAGGCTCAAGGGCAAGCCTGTCGCGTTAGTTATAAACCCAGTAAGTCGGGATCGTATCCACAGGGACATGGGACAACAGAGTTGTGACGACGTTGGATAGATAAGGAAATCCTAACTCTGACTCTACAGGAAAAGGAAAATGTGATTTGATTTGTGGAACAACTACAATAGATGCAATTATGAAATTATCAAAAATGCAACTATTCTAAATTACCTAAAATACTGATGAAATATGATTTAAAACTTTAAACTATATGATGAGAAAAACAGGACGGGAATACAATCCCCCAACCCTAGTGTATTAATGATATAAAACTAATCGTAAATTTAAATGATTAATTAGACCCAGAATTTAGTACTCCCAAGCATTACGTATATGAGGTTCAAGCCTGCATCATACTTAATCAGAGGATGAGTAAATCGGTATTGCAATAGTTACGCTCGAATTGTATTCTAAAGCATCCCGGTTACCCGGAAACAAACGAGATCCAAAGATCTATAATTGTCGTGTTTCTATGAAATACGGTGGTAATAAACCATTAAATTTAGAGGATTAGTTTTATGTACATACAACTACCACATCAGGTTGGGTTCATGCATCCCGACCTTTAAAAGTCTAGCCTACCATGATGAAAGTAATGAAAACGATTTTGTAATTGCAGGAAGACATGATTAAACTAAGGAAAATTTGTAGAATGATGTAAATGGGAAATTAGACAGATGAAATTACTCACTAATCTTACCAAAGCACTCAAATCATTAACTACAATTACTCGTAATCACTGAAATCTGAATAATCTTCAATCTTGGAATTAAAATAATAAACTATCTACAAACTAGGTTTTTTCTAAAAAGATTAAAAAATTAACTAAATTCTCCGTACTAAGAATGATAATAAAACGGGTTTTTATACCCTACAAAACTGCAGGAGTTTTAGCTGCACTAGGACTCTCCATTAGAGAAAGATTACAAAATAAAAACTCGACAGTCGGACTGGTCCAGTCCTCTTGCAGTTCGGTCTGCCTGGAATCCGGATCGGATCGCTTCTTTTAATTTCTTTCAGCTTCGATTCGTCTTCGATCTGGGGTTCTCTGGAAATTGGCAATGCGGACCGGTCCGGCCCGGATCGGTCCGGGCTTCCTTTGACTTTTTTCCTTCAGACTTTGACTGCTCATAACTTTCACACTGGGAATCTGATTGAGGTTCCGTTTCTTCTTACGTGCTCATGAACTTGATATCTTCAACTTCTCTTTAGGTGCCTCATCCGAATTCTGGGTAGAAATTACAATTTTGTCCTTTTGACTTTCCTTCTTTTCTTTCTCGATTCTTTCGGTTTCTTTCTTTCTTTAATTGACATCAAATACCTGTAAAATCAATACTAAATACCAGAAACTCGGTGTACTCGTTACGATAAGTCAGTAGCAAGGTTATGAGATAAATTCAAATCAATTATGTTGTTCGAGGTGCTAAAAGTAACTAAATTAAAGGGATAAATTTGGAAGAATTTATGCCTAATCAGTACCCTTTCATTAACCAAAGTGACTCTTAATATTAATCTAATTATGGAGCACATTATGTAGAATTATTCTTTAAAATAATTATAACATTCTCCCACTTAGTCCATAATTATTATAAGGCACGCAATAATCTTCGAGTGGTCCTTAAATGATTTTTCATAAATACCTTAATCAAATAAATCATTAATTCGAGTCATGGCACTCCCATACTAATTCAAGAGAATGATCGCTTCCATGTACCACAACATTAACAACTCATCCAATAAGGTCTATTAATTGAGTTATTCAATAATGGTCCAATAATGTCTTATACAAAAGACTTTGCTATCACATTCATCAATTCACATGCATGTAAACTTATATTGCAAGACAAAAATTGAAATATTCAGAATACACTTTAATTGATATAAAATATAGTGTCAAAAATTAAGCACCAAACAATTCACAACACTTATACTTAATTGGTTGCATGCAAAACACATATCTTAAGCATGTTTCATGAATGTTATTTGGTGATAGCCCATTTAATAGTGGATATGTTACATTAGCACTTATATTAATGTGTTCAGCTGACATTTGTTGTTTATGAACTTCTTCGTTCACATATAGGTATTATATCCTAATGTACCTAGGTTCTTTAAAATACCTATCAGTTCTTCATAATGAAAATTACAGCGGGGTTATTATAATATTTCAGCAGATGGTAATAACATCGACAACTCCAAGTCCCAAAATAAATTTTTCGCACCCATAATCCATAAATTGTAGCCTTAAAATATGCTACATACAATATCGAATTATTTCTCACTCTTTCATAATATGCCAAAATATACCTACTTAATCAAGAAATAACAACTATCAAAATTGTGAGCATATAATATTTTTAATTTCTCATTACTTCATACTCTTAAAATATTATATTTCTCTAATCTATCATTAATTACTAAGAGAAATCCAAAAAATGTATAAATTTACTCCCACTGACTTCGAGGTGTGTGTATATATATATATACCTCGAAGTCAGTGTGTGTGTGTGTGTGTGAGAGAGAGAGAGAGAGAGAGAGGCAGGGTCATGTGCACACTAAGTTTGCACATGTGCTGACGCACACCTATTTTTTTTAAATATTAAAAAAAATATTTTTGAGTTGCTTTTTTATGTGATATTTAAACATTTCACTGGACCCATATAAAAAAACAGTTAAATTTTTTTTTTGCTATTTTAAAAAAATCGGTCAAACTTTTGCAGCTTTAAAGTACTTTAAAAACTGCGAAAGTTTGACCGATTTTTTTAAAATAGCAAAAAAATGTTTTTTAGTTGATTTTTTTTATATGGGTTCCTTGAAATGTTTAAATATCACACAAAAAAATCAGCTAAACAATATTTTTTTACTATTTTAAAAAAGTAATGTGCAAACTTAGTGTGCACGGGAGTCTCTCTCTCTCTCTCTCTCTCTCTTTATATATATATATATATATATATATATATATATATATGTGTGTGTGTGTGTGTGTGTAACTCGGCTCTAATGCGGACACAACTTGCAAATGGATTTTTGAGTGATTTTTTAAAAATAGCAAAAAATCAAATTTCGACTTGATTTTTTTATGGTATTTAACCATTTTAGGGGACCCTTATAAACAATCAACTCAAAATGAATTATTTTACTATTTTTAAAAAAATTAGTCAAGCATATGTCACTTTTTAAGGGCTTTAAAAACTGACATATATTTGACCGATTTTTTAAAAATAGCAAAATAATTCATTTTGAACTTATTTTTTTTATAGGAGTCGCTTGAAATGGTTGAGTACCACTCAAAAAATCAAGTCGAAAAAAGTTGTTTTTGTATTTTTAAAAAACACGAAAAAATCCATCCGCAAGTTGCATCCACATTAGAGTTATATATATATAATCAAAAATACATAAAGTATTCTTGAAAGTACCATTTATAGGAGATTGACATAAGTTTATATAGTGACTTTTCAACACATACAGTTCTTTTCTTAAACTCTCATAAGTTTTCACACTAAATGTAACTCTTATTCAAAAAGAGCTACTCCTAAACTTTGTTTTATTAATGGCATTACTATTTTTTTAAACTTGTGAAAATAAAATTCAAATATTTCTTACACCTTTGTCAAATTCACATTCTTGTGATAAATCTCACAATCATTCAGAATAACAAACTCATTTAAGAGCTTCTGAAAGCTATTCATATCGACTAACCAAAAGAAAAATTACTTTGGATGTTAAGGGAGTGAGAAGAGCGTCTCAACTTCTTTTATGACCACATTTGGTGATTTGATACTCCCACTAATTTCATCCTTCTTTAAAGAATTTGACTTGTTCGATTTCAAGAGTAAATAGTGTACCTTCTAAAAATTGTAGACATAATTATAAATTTCAATTCTTTTAGTGGATTCTAAATCCATTCATATATTAGACATTCCCAATCACGCAGGCATGTCGAATTGGGCAAGTAAAGTGGAATTTATATAATATACTTTTAACCATATATATGCATTTTTGTGTGAATAACCCTTGTGACGATATCGACTTGTTGCATTTGACTTGTTACTTTATAAATACATTATATATGTAGGTCCACTATCCAAGGACTATAATCTCCCACTTGGGCTAAATAGATCATTCTAAAATTGTAAAATCTTAAGAGTCTGATATTCAATTATGCTACAAGATTGAAAAGCTACTTTGAAGTTCAACATTATGATATAGGATCAATATTATTTTTCTTGTAAAATTTTCATAAAAAATAATTGTACAAACCACCATAAGAATACCATAATTAAGAAAAATATATTCTCATATAAACTTATAGATGTTTTATATACTCGAAAAAAATATTTTGAAAGGTCATTGAGGGTTTTTTGAAATGATTCCAAAATAACATAAGAAAAGTTATCCAAGAATTTATGGTTTGTTATATGGTTTTTCTTGCAAGCATTCTCATATCGATTTAGTGCTATGTTTCGTAGAACTTTAGTTTTTTGAGAAATGAAATAAAAATTATTTCATTCATATCGAATGACACATTATAACTCACACATTGTTTGTTACATACTGGGTACTCATATTCTAATCTCTAACATTACGAGATTTTGCAAAAAATTTATGCTTAATCCATTTAATAATTCTTAAAAATTTTAAAACAGGGCCACACACTAATCTATTACTAGTGAGTTCCTGGAGTAAAATTGAATTATAACGATTTAATATTTTAAGTGTAACTTAGTTTCTACATTTCATTCTGCGAAGTCAGTCTCGAGAACATTAAAACGGATAAAACATGCAATTTTAGATAAATAAAATAATATAAAATTAATGGGATAAATGTAACACCCCGTAATTCTGAGCATTAAATATTTAATTAATTCAGCTAAATTTAAATTACAAGTGTGTCGTAATTTAATTGAATTAATTGTTATGTGTTTATTTAAATATTAATAGGGAGAGATAATGATTAATATAAATGATATAAAATTTACTAAGTGTGTATTAAATAATGTGTGACTATTATTATACGTCATAGCGAGTTAAACAACGGGACTTTGTTATATCTCAATCGGGAGTCAGGTATAGGCTATGTTGAGGTTGATATGGAAAATTGTAATAAAGTGACTCGAATGACGATTCTGAGTGCACGATTGATTTCGAATAGGTCAAGATAGTCAGAATAGGGTATCTGAGGGTAGTAATTTGGTCTCGGGACATTTTTAGGCATAATCGAGTCCACACGGGTTGTTCGGGTCATTTGGGCTTGGCCCATAAGCCTAATTTTGAGATTAACAATAATAAACGTAAATTATGAAGTTAGTGGCAGCCATAAATCAATTAGAAAACCCTAGATCTGTAGAGAAGAAAGGAAGAAGGAAGTGGGGAGATTTTGGGAGTTAATTTGAAGAGGGATTGAGGTGCCTGGGTCAAATTCATCCTCTTCATCAAAGGAATCTGACTCTATGAACCTAATCAGGCAAGTGGTTAACTTTCTTTCAATTTAAATTGCAGTATTTCGATTCATATCACAGTGGGTGTGATTGAAAATTCGTTTTGGGGTGGGTTTTCGTATAAAAATAGGTTTTCATTAAATTAGACACTTTGTAATGAATAAAAGTGAGAATTAAGATGCTAAACGATTCTAAGTTGCTGGAATATGAATTTTATGAGAAACGTAGTACATGATGATGTTTAATTTTCGATTATATAATCTAAGTTGAGAACGATTGAATTAAAACACGAACAAAAACCCAAATTGGGAAATATTGGATGATGAGGTAATTCGATGATGATTAAAGGTTTCTAGTACTATTAGGACATGTTAAAAAAATTAAATGCTGATTTTTATTGGGTGAAGTGTGGAGAACAAACCAAAATTTTCAAGGGTTAACAATGGTGAATTTCGTAACACAGCATACGAAGAAGGAGACCTGTTCCAACAATCGATTCGGTTACTAAGCCGAATCGATTCGGCAAGGTGAACCGCTTTGAAATAAGGCCGAATGAATTTGGTTGCCTAGAAAAAGGGGAATTTTTGTGTTTACGCCCTAAATGCACAATTAATTATCTGGGGGACTTTTGTGTTGTTTTTAAAATATAGGGAGGGACCTATTTAATTCCAGTAGGCTATAGTAAGGAAGTGGTTAGCCAGTTTGGGAGAATTCTAAGGTTTGGACCTTTATAGACATACTATGAAATTGAGAGAATTTTGGATATCGGGATGGGATTTCGGACAGAGTGAGTAAACTCAAATTGTGAACCAGTATGATAAACATGAATTAGAGTCATGTAGATATTCTTGGTTATTATAGGCAAGTTCCAGAAGAGTTAGGCACGGGTTATGATGATACTAGAAATAGCAACACCAGCTCAAGGTGTTAGAGAGCTCAAACAGATATAACAATGGCAGCACATAAGCAATATAGACATGGATGGAGAAGAGGAGAAAAATATCAATATAAGTGGTTCAGCCTATTTAGGCCTACGTCCACTGTGCAGGTGAGTGATCTTTACTATAAAAGAAGGGCACTAATGGCCTTGTGATACAATACTCACACTCTATCTACTATATATTTTGATAGATCTTCGGCTAGGGTTTTGTAATATGTGATCCCCTTCAAGGAAGAAGATAAATGGTATATATAGTGCTTAGGGGGTGTAGTGTTCCCCCTAAGCATTCAATGAGCATATGTAGGATGATCTAGCCAATATCATGTGGACACCTGGCTGTGCCACATGAAGATCATAATGACCAAATATTCCCCCACGTGAGGGAATAATCTAGTTATAATGATTTTATCCACGTGTTCTGGGCTTCTTTGTACTTGCATATGCTCAGACTGGTGGCATCACCCATTGGAACCTCCGCCTAGCTGGGTACGATGTTATGACTCTGACAGGACCACTTATCCTCCAACTGTAAAACCTCAACCGGATAGACCAGTCAAGGTTAGGTAACTGGGCTCATTTTTGCTATCGACCTACGTAGAGTATGAGACAAAATCAAGTTGAACCCATAAAGTTGTTGCTAATCTCGGCTGCTACTTGCTGACCAGTGGGATTTTTTGACGACTTGGCTATGAGATAGGATGACGTTATTTCTCAGAGTACCAGGGTTCACTTACCACTGAATCCTATGAGGGGATGATGGTATGGTATGAGTATGGCTCGGCTAAGTCTCAATCCCTTGAAACATGGACATAACATAAATCTGTCGAGCTTCCCCCATTAACTAAGATCCTCGGCACTTCACATCCATGCACCTTGGTTGTGATGACGAGAGGGTCGTCATATGGATCTAAGACACCCTTAAAGTCTAGTCTTGAAAAGCTGACTATGAGGGTGTCCATGTCCACATTCTTCCTTTTCTATTATTTAACATCAATGGAGGCCAAGTGCATAACCTCGGCCTTTGCTATTGCCTTCCCCTCATCTGCATGGGCTTTACGATCGACCACTTTCGATCCTCCTCAAGCTAGGCCACCACAGATCCTTCAAACCCCATATGATATCATGTTAAGCCTCTTTACTGGGACATTGTCGTCCTTTGGTGGGCGATCTAGATCATCACTGTCCTCGTCTGAAGGATCATCTTGTCTGGATAGTCCATCTTCTCAGCATTTATCATTCTTCCTCTTTCTAGGGTTGGCTCTACCACCCTTGGAAGCGCCTTTTTCCAACTACTTTCTCAATTTTCTAGCTTTTAACATTTTTTGAATCTCGTCTTTTAGAGCAAAGCATTTGTCAGTCAAGTGTTCGTGGTTCTGGTGGAATTCACACCACAAGTTCTTGTTCCTCTTATGGGGAGGATCTCTTAACTTTTCAGGCCACTTGAAAGACCGATCACTCTTTATCTCGTTTAAGATGTGCTCACATCTTACTGTCAATTTAGTATAGTATGCAAACTTATCATCTGTCGACCTTTTCTTCCCATCTTTATTCTTTTTCTGAAACTTATCTCCACTACCACTTCCTTTCTCATCCTCATACTTAGCAGCCATTGCCTCTTCACCATTCATAACTTTTCCAGATGTTGCAAGCAACTCGGCCATTAACTTAGGAGGGCCTTCAACAAGCTTCCATAATAAATTTCCCTTATAGAGGACTCCCATTAGGTCTATCATAACTATGCTTTCCTCATAGTCTTCGACTTCTAATTTCTCTTTGTTGAACCTTGCGATGTAATCTCTTAGACTCTCATTCTTCCCTTGCTTGACATAGAGCAGATGAGTTGTATTTTTCTGAGGTTTGGCCCCAAAGCAAAAGTTATGGATAAATCGCTCGACCAACTTTTTGAAGATCTCGATAAAATTCTTTGGAAGAGAAGTAAACCAAACGTGTTCATCCTCGGTCAAAGTGCTTGAAAAATCTCGACATTTCATCTCATCTAAGATGGAGTAAATATCGGCTGCCGATTGGTATATTTCAATGTGATGGACAGGATTAGTGCTTCCATCATACCTGGGAGTCACTATAGGCGGCCTTTCTTATCAAGCCTATGACATGTTCTTGAAAAAGTTCTTGTGTATCCTTCAAGCCTATAACATGTTAAAGTTAAAGACATTGCGGCCTTTCTTATCAAGAGAGAACATCATAGTCGAGTTTCAGTGCCTCGTTTCACGTCATCAACTTCATATTTCAAGTCTCCAAAGGTATGAATGATTTTATATATTTGTAGGAGACTTGGAATAATTTTATAATGAGTGTAATTTTGTTTTAAAATAATTTTTATTTTCAGAAGGTTATTTCAGAACCTTGAATAAAATGTTTTGGGGCTTAAAATGAAATTTGACCATTCTGACATTTCGTTCGAAATTGTCGTTCGAACGAGTTTGTCGTTCGAATGAGAATTTCGTTCGAATGAGTTTGCCAATGACTTTTCTCATTTGGCCACTGGAACATCTTTAGATGGTCATTCGAACGAGACTTCGTTCGAACGAAAATCTCATTCGAACGAGATTTTCGACGGGAAAATATTTTGGCAGTTTTTCTTCATGATCCCACTCCTTTATTCACACTAACTCTTCCAGATTTATTTAGTACGGGAACCTCTTTTGAAAAACCAACTTTTGACACACTTGGAGAGATAAATATGGAGAGAGAATTCCCAAAATCAAAAGTTCAATTAATTTCTACCAAAACACATACACCCATTAGGTTAAGTTTAATCCAAGTTCCTATTGTTATATACTTGCTTGGAGAGTGTTTGGCATCGGGTTCTATTCTACCAAATTGAAGAGTTAGTTTGGATTTACTTCTACATCCCATAAAGAAGAAGTTCATTGTTTTACTGTGACGTACTCACACGGTGAAAGGCGTTGTGCGAGGGTTGACGGTTGTCCAAAGGCCTCATTAGTGGATTCTAAGGTTCCGGTGGAGTTTGGGATTGTCGACTAAGCAGAGGTTGGTACAAGAAGACACATCAGGGGCTTGAAGGAGTCGAGTCTAGTTGAGTAATTGATTTGTCTTGTACTTGTAAATATTTTGTACTTAGTGGACTTAATGCTAGGCCCGTCCGAGGTTTTTTTCCATTTTGGGTTTTTCCTCATACCTCGTGGCGTAGTGGTTTGTTTATTTTATCTTTTGTAAAATACACCTTAGATGCATGCCTAGGTAAAAAGACAAAACTTGGTTTAAATCAGTACTTGTTTATTTTGGTGCTAATTAAATGTTTGGGTAAAAGTTTAAGTTAATTTAACTCATGTCGGTAATTTAATTTGTTAAATTTGGTTTGTGTGAATTTTTTTTGTGTGTGTTCACCATAATTCACGTATTATGGTTTAATTTTAATTTGTTTTATCAAATTAAAATTTATCAATTATGTGTGTTGTGTTGAACCATCTTATTCCGCATTTAATGGAAATTCATTTTGAAAAATTTAAAAATTGGGGGTCCTAGTATTCCAACAGATACGAAATTTCAGATGCTTCTCGACTTGCACCACGAGCCAATCCAGATGCACAGCCTGGGCCACAACTAGCTCAGGCACCAGGGACTATAAATGATGCAGAGGTTACCGCCATTATGTCACAGGCAATTAATGAGGCCTTGACTACTTTTTCCTAATAGGAACCATAGGTGCCACCTCATCCTCAGGGTGTTTCTCCAGCTCCTGCACACTCATTTCCTTCTGCATGGGAGCGAGTCAGAGATTCCTTTTTGAAGGCTTATCCTTTCGAGTACAGGGGCGCTGTGATGTAGTTGCGACGTGCCAATGGAATAAGGATATACAGAGGCATTTGAGGATGTATGAGTTCACTGACGTACAAAGACAGTACTATCTACCTTTAAGCTAGTAGGGGCAGCCTTGCACTAGTGGGAATCCGTTACCACCGCATAGGAGTGAGACACCACGACCATTCAGGAGTCTGGGGAGCAGTTCGACCGTAAATACTATTCATCCACCGTACAAACTGAGATGAGAAAAAAAATATTAGACATGTCACAAGAGGGGAGGACTATAGCAGAGTATGAGGAGGAATTTACTAGGCTAGAAAACTTTGTCTCCGAGGAGGCTAGTATGAAAGAGAAGAAGATACAGTTGTTTGTGGATGTTCTTACCTCGAGGATCCGATAGCATTCGTTGGGCAATACCACTTTAAAGACATATACGAATGTGTTGAATATTGTTATGCTACACTTTCAGGACCACGGCTTCCATGTTAAGGTAAGCAAGTGCTTCGAAGAGTCCAACCAACAGGGCAGGACTGGGGGTAGCAGTGCCAGTGGGGTACAATCGAATTAGAGTTAGTCGAGGCAGAGTGAACAGGGTTCCCACCAGGGGGATGCTTCTAAGCATTTCTGTTTGGGAAATTACAGACAGGGACATGGTATTTTTAGGTAGGGCCAGCCGGGCCAACAACATTTTTAGCAAGGACAGGGTAGAGGTGTTAGTGGGAAGCAGGGCCATAGGGGAGAAAATTTCACATGCAGGTGTTTCATATATGGCAAGAATGTCCATATACATCAGGGTTGCCTTGATAAGGGCAGGGTTCAGCAGTAGCAGGGCGCTTGCCAGGATCCCCAGAGGCCTATTTTTCCCACTGCCCTCCCAGTATCATTGCCTGCAACACCAGTCGTTTTAGCAGCCCCACTTCATAAGGGAAAGTTATAGTACATGTAATTACATAACATCCACCAGGACGCAGTTTCACAGGCTCCACCTACAGTAGAGGGTATGTTTGTTATACATGGGACTTTGGGGCATATTTTATTTGACACTGGGGCTTCACACTCATTCATAACCACTAAATTTGCACGAGACACAGGGTTATTAGACACAACCGATAGTATAGTCACGTGTGTAGACTCGCCACTGGATAGCGGGACACTTATATTATTTATTTGTCAGGTGTGAGTATAGATATTGGGAGACTTATTTTGCCTGTCGATATGCTTGTGTTATATCTGTAGGAGCATGATGCCATTATTAGTATGTATTAGCTAGCAGCGTATATGGCCATGATTGACTGTTATAGTAGGAGCATAATGTTTATGATTCCTGACCAGGAGACGTTCTTAGTGGCGATGCCTCATCCCGAAAAAGGATCATCGACTAATTTGTATTATATAGAGAAAGAGACCTCTGACGGAGTAACTATTTCCCTAGATTAGATCCCAGTTGTGTGTGAGTTTGTCGACGTGTTTCAGGAGATACCGGAATTGCTGCCTAGTAGAGAGATAGAGTTTGTTATTGATTTAGCATCGGGCACTTGATCGATAGCTCGAGAGCCATATCGTATGGCTCCTAGGGAAATGAGGGAGCTACGGGATCAAATTGAGCAACTGTTGGGGCAGGACTTTATTTGTAGGATGACTTCCTCTTGGGGTGCTCCAGTACTATTTGTGAAGAAAATGGATGAATCTTTATGACTATGTGTGGACTACCGAGAGTTGACTAAATTCACGATACGGAATAAGTATTCATTTCCCATAATTATTGACTTATTTGTCCAGTTTAGATGAGTCGCCTACTTCTGAAAGATAGACTTGAGGTCGGGATATCACCAGTTGCGCATCGAAGATCAAGATGTATCCAAGACTGCCTTATTGACGAGATATGGGTCTTACGAGTTTCGAGTTATGCCATTCGGGCTAACCAACGTGCCTGCAGTGTTTATGGACTTGATGAATAGGGTGTTCGGAGAGTTCTTGGATCAGTTTATCATTGTATTTATTGATGACATCTTGGTTTATTCTCAGACTGAGGAGGAGCAGGTTGAGCATCTGCGTCGTGTTTTGCAGGCATTGCGCGAACAACAGTTGTATGCTAAGTTGGAGAAATGTGGGTTTTGGCTGCGTGAGGTTTAGTTTTTGGGTCATATTGTATCGTCTAGGGGGATATTGGTGGATCCTAGTAAAGTTTTAACGGCGAGGGAGTGGGGAAATCCCATGACACCGATAGAGGTGCGTAGTTTCTTAGGATTAGTCGAGTACTATAGACGATTTATTCGAGGATTTTTAAAGATTGCATGTCTTTTGACTAAATTGACTCGCAAAGGCATACTATTTGTTTGGGATGATGCTTGTTAGTTGGCATTCGATGAGCTGAAGGACAAGTCGACTTCAACACCCGCACTCGCACTTCCTAGGGTAGGGGTGGAGTATCTTATTTTTACTGACGTGTCCTTACAGGGTATTGGGGGTGTGCTACAGCATGAGGATCAGGCTATATCTCATGCTTCCCCCAAGCTTAAGCCTCACGAGAGTAATTACCCCACCCAGAACTTAGAGTAAGCGGTAGTCGTATTTGCATTGCGGATTTAGTGACATTATATGTTGGGAGAGAGATTTTTCCTATTCACAGACCATAAGTCACTACAATACTTGTTCACTCAAGGGGAGCTGAATATGCGTCATCGTAGGTGGCTTGAATTTTTGAAAGATTATTAGTTTGACATCTAGTATCACCCGGGGAAATCTAACGTGGTGGCAGACGCGTTAAGCCGCAGGCCAATAGGGGATATAGCTGAAGTTTGGAAGGAAAAATGGAAGAAGCTGGGACACCAAGATTCAGTTATGAGATCATTTATATCGGTTATGATCATCACTCCCCATATTTTCATGAAGGTAGTACAAGCTTAGGTAGCGGATTTATTTTGTTAGGATCGGTTCAGACAACTTTTCGTACTTAGTGAGTTCATAAGGAGGCTTACTCTTCAACATGAGGTTGATTGTCCAATATGGGGGGGATTTATGATACGTAGTGATGGCAGAGTCGCATGGTTCACGATCTGCAGTACATCCTGAAGGGGATAAGATGTAACAGGATATGAAATAATAGTATTGGTGAAGTGGAATGAAGAGAGACATTGCAAAATTTATCTCTAGGTGTACCACTTGTAAGTTGGTGAATCTGGACCATCATTAGCCAGTAGCGGGTTCTGCATCCATTAGAGATTCCTATGTACAAATGGGAGAATATTTCCATGGATTTTATTACTGGGCTGCCTACTTCATAGATGGGTCACGATTCCATTTGGTTGATATCGGATCGATTGACCAAGGTAGCTCACTCTCTGCCAGTCTAGATGGATTATACTACGGGACAGTATGCCCAGATTGTCATCGCTGAGATAATGATATTGCATGGGGTGCCACTTGATATTGTGTCCAACATGGACAAGATCTTCATGTCTTATTTTTTGGAGAGTTTTCAAGAGGACATGGATACCGAATTACGATTGAGTATGGCATATCACCCATAGACGGATGGGCAGACGAAGATGACGAATTAGATGTTCGAAGATATTCTATGGATGTGTATCCTTTATTTTAAAGGGGTTGGGAGCACTATCTCCCACTAGTGGAGTTGTGTATAATAACTCCCACCAATTCACGATTGGTATGGAACCATTTGAGGCATTGTACGATAGACCTTGTCGTTCACCCGCTTGTTGGTTAGAGGTGGGGGACAATAAGATACTTGGACCAGAGTTGATTCAGGATGCGTCAACCAAAATTGAGTTGATTAGGAGTCGTATATATATTGCCGAGGATAAACAAAAGAGTTATGCCGATGCCAAGAGATTCTTTATGTAGTCTAATGAGGGGGACTGGGTGTTACTATGTGTATCTCCTATAAATGAGATAATGAGGTTCGGGAAGAAAGAAAAGTTAGCACCAAGGTATGTGGGGCCATTCCCTATCATTGAGCGGATTGGGCCAGTAGCATATAGACTCTATTTGTCGGAGAATTTGCATCGGATTAATGATGTATTTCACATTTCTTCACTGAGGCGATATCTCCGGGATGAGTTAGATAACATTCACATTGTGTTGGAGGATAACGATTTGCAGCCAAATATTTCATATGAGGAGAGGCCAGTGGCTATCCTAGACCACAGTGAGAGGAGATTGAGGTCGAAGGTAGTTCCACTTGTACGTGTTCAGTGGGAGTATCATAATGCCGACGAGTCCACTTGAAAGTGCAAGGATGAGATGCGCGATAAATATCCAGAGTTATTCGTACCATGTATTCCTTTTTTCGAATTTCGTGACGAAATTCCGTTATTGGGGGGGGGGGGGGAGGGGAGTATGTAACACCCCATAATTTTTATGATTTTTATAATGGGATTAATTAAATTAAAAACGGGAAATCAATCCATATTAAAATAAATATTAATTAGCGAGACAAGGTATAATAATTATTTATATTGAATATTACTTAGTGAATGAGTAATAAATTGGTAAGAAAGTAGTATGATTGTCGTGAGTGAAAAATACGACAGTTAAGGTAAATTTAAATGGGACGCGCATGTCAGTCGTGTCGGGACTTAATTTTATGAAATAAAATGTAATATCATTTCGAAAAATTCCAATGGTCGTTTTGAGTGTAGCAATGTCTCCGTAAGGGTCGAAAGAGTCGGAAAAGTGTACTCAAGAGTTTAGTTTGGATACCGAAGCATTTTTAGGCCAAACCAGCACCCTGTAGGGGTATTTTAGTCTTTTAAAATTTTGGGAAAAAGAGACCTACAAAAATTGGAGAGTTATATCATATGGTAAGGTGAGGAAGGTGGGGTTAAAAGTTTGAAAATCACAAAGAGGCGAAGTGAGGGAGTTCCAAGGCCATTCCCACACCATCTTGCACCACCACCATCACTGGAGCGTAGATTGGGGGCGCAAAACACAACCATACCACTTTTCTGCATAGATTCAGACCTACGATTTGAGGCAAGAATTTATCTTGCTAAATTTTGAGCATATATACCATCCATGTTAGTGTAGGATGAACAAATTCACGAATACATAAAGATTTAATGTTAATTGAGAGGGCTTAATTCATGTTCTTGGGTAGGAACCCTGATAGGTTAAATCTTTATTCATGTAGAATGAATTTGATGAATTAGTAACGTTAACATGTGAAGAAATCTAGATTTTATTGAAGATCTTGAATAAAAATGATAAAATAGAGTTTTAAGGACTAGTCTTGAATTAATTCAATTCAAAGGTGTTCTTTGACAATTTGATGATTATATTATGTTGAAAATCATGTATATATATTGGTATGACATTTAGAATGTTTGGTTGGGAGTTTAGGATTGTGTAATGGATGTTTTGGGATTTTAAAATGGCAAAACCCATAGCAGCGGTGAAGATGAACTGCCAGGTACCCAGAACCAGTTCGGTCTGTTCTCAAATCGGTTTGGTGTACACCCCAAATTGGTTTGAATGTACCCTCAAACCGGTTCGGATGAGCTATTAGTCCGGGCCTTGGTTTGTCTTATATTTTTTTAAATAAAAAGGTTAGGATTTGAATCTTCCCCTAATGATGATAATTAAGGTTAAAAAATTTTGGACATGGGTTGATATTAGATAATTTCTCGAGAATTGAATAGGTCTGGGGAAATGCAAGTGAACCTTATACCAGGCCAGTAAAAGCGGGATATTATAATTACTGAGATAATTTAATGGGAAGTTAGGACCCTTTGAGTAATGGGAGACACTCGAGAATATACGATGAGAAGTATAATTGAAATTTAAAAATACGTAGGATATTCGAGAGTTATATATACTGCGTATGTGACATATATTATGAGTTATGTGTATACCTATACTGATATATATATATATATATATATATATATATATATATATATATATATATGTGTGTGTGTGTGTGTGTGTGTGTGTGTGTGTGTGTGTGTGTGTGTGTGTTGTGTGAATATCTATTGTTTGATTATTTATGTATGAACATACCTAGGCTACTTGCTATCATGGGAGATTCCACATCATGGACAGTCTCATCCGGATGAGCCCATTGGGGAGGGGGGGATTTTGACTTGTACCTCAAAACATAGAACTTAGGTATTGAGCATCACTTATGTGAATAAGGGTGTGACTGGTCATTTGGGTACGTTAGGTATGTGCATAGCCCAAAGTCTTAGAACTATGTTCGCCTCCAAATTTATGAGAATTTTTGAATGTATGATTCGAGTGTGATTCTGAACCCGGTGTCCTTAATTAGTACGTGATGTACCGGGCCTTGATAGCAGAGTATGCCCACATCGCAGGTCTCCACCTCGGGATTCCGTATCCGTGTATATTATAAGAGTGATGTAAATATTTATACGTGTGATTTATTCTACTACGAGTGTATTAGTAGATAAGATAGATAATGGTATCTAAATTACTCTAAGTGTGTAAGAACTTAATCATTAACTGGTGACTCTAAAAAAATAAAAGGGAATGGAAATTTAGTAACATATTATATGGGCAATATAGGTGGGTACAATGAATTAATAGTCGGGAAAAGGCTTAAGTCAAACTAGTTTGGTGGGGTAGAGTAACTAGGTTGGTTTAGAAGAGTACGCTAGGCATGCATAATAGTTGAGAGGTGATGATCTCAAGTGAGAGCACATGAAGCTAATATGTATCTAATATATACTCATTAATGCATTTTAAATAGTTGTTAAAATATTTTCAAACAGTTTTACTTGGGCTCTGGCCCGTTTCAAATCCACTTTTGTAAACGCATTTTAGGTGCCCAGCCACAGGGACACCAGGCTTAAAAGTTCTTTCATTTAACGTGCTGCAGCTGCTGTGAAAGTTGCAAGATATAAGTAGTAGATGTTCCAATTTAGCATATGTATCTCAGTCGGGCATGTCGCCCATCTCTAGCCAGTGATTATTTATATAGACTTTGCACTTTTATTTTATTTCTGTGACACCCCGCCTAATTAAATACCGGGTGATCAGTCCTTTATTAAATTAAAATCAAGGTGAATGGCTGGTTCATTCTTAGCATCACTATCGCAAAATAAAATTTCCAATTTAAACATCCTAATTAATTAAGCTAAGTGTCAAAACAATTTTAAACCTTATTTCTATTTTATTTAATTCCATTAAGAAAACCTTTTCAATAATTAACAGTTAAGAATCATATAAATGTTAAAGATGGCAATTAATACACAAGAATTTAACTAATCAGATAAATAAATACCAAGTTTAAAAACTACAAATAAAATCATCCTGACATGAATTACATCCCAAAGAGTACCAAATACTGAAAATAAATGAACATAAATCTCTGACAAGTCCAACTGAATAGGGAAACGAACGACACATGCCCTAACTAATCAGAACTAAAATAAGAATAGAGTCAACAACGAGGTCGTCTAAGCAATGGCCTGCAACTCCCACATAAGCTGCAGCACGTCCGTTCCAAAGAATCTAAGCATTATACCCCTGTGGCTGGGCACCTGTAATATATACATATATATATATATATATAAGAGAAAAGAAATAACAGGAAACGGGTCAGAGCCCGAGTGTAAAACAATTTAAAAATCGTTTAGCAAGTATTTAAAATGCTTACCGGCTAATGTAACAACCATGTTAGTATGCGTCACTCTCTTAAGAAACTCTCACCTCTCATCTAGTGTGCATGCCTACCGTACTATTAACCTCAAAAGTTTATTTTAACTTAACTTTCCCATAAAGTTTCATACCGCTAACTACAATGGCTAAGATAATTAATTTCTGAAAATTAAGCTCTCTCATATATCTTATATTATATGAAAATAACCCAGTGATGTCACAAAATTTCCAAACACTTATAATAAAGTTGGAGTATTTATTCATTACTTAAATACTTTTATGCATAGTAGAAAGTTCCCATACTTAAGTATATATATATTATCGGCACCCCAAATAAAATCTATGGTGTTAGCATACTCTATTATCAAGTCCCCGTATCACTCGTACTAAAGGAAATACTAGTTCGAAATCACTCTCGAACTGTATGAACATAAAACATATACAATTGGATGCGAAGTATAGTTACAAGTCACTAAGAGGTCAGCACATACCCTCACATCTCTTAGGACCATCTGACTATCACTCAAATAGCCTGTATCAAGGATACTATCTTCTAGGGTACAAGTCGTTATCCCCCATAAAGGCCCAATCGAGATAAGACTGTCCCGGGTGCGGAAACCCCCATGATAGAAAGTAGCTCTGGTATGATTTTCACACACACACACACACACAAACACACACACACACACACACACACATATATATATATATATATATATATATATATATATATATATATATATATATATATATATATATATATATATATATATATATATATATATATATATATATATAAGTATTCACATTTCTAAATTAGGTGCGCCCACGACCCATAATTATAATTATCTGTTCTTAGCACATTTTACTTGGTTATCTCGCATAACGAACTCGTCACTTTTATTCTCATATATAAGTTACTCCACACTTACTTCTCATCTCTCGAAGTATTCTATTTCCCTAACTATAATTTCAGTAGGCACTCTCACTTATCTCCTAGTCTAACTTACTCACGAGTCTCGATCTTTTATTAGACGTACGCATGATTTCGTATGGGTGAATAACTCCCCGGTAACCCATAATTTCATACTACATTAAGTTTCACTCAACGGGGTCTACCTAGGCCCTACTGGTCCTCTTTATATCCCATTATACTCTAACAATAACAATAAAGGGTTCCTAGCCATTTTAACCGGATTAAACCAACAGACGAAAAATATGCAGTTTTCCAATAGGGGTTGATCGATCGAGGAAAGGGGGTCAATCGATCGATGTTCTTGGGTCGATCGATCGATCAATCAGTTCTTGCCGAGAAACTGCCATTAAAACCTACGGGTTTCATCTTCCAACTTTCTCCAAAACGTCATTAACAACTCCCAAACTCTCAAATAACATTACTACAAGTTCTATATACATATATGCAAGATTTCCTACGTGAAACATGTACAAATTCAACAACAGAATTGAATTAAAGGGCCAATTTATTTTAATTATCAAGAACCCCAACTTTCCACTAAACTTCCATTATCCTATTTCTTTTTCCAGATTTCTCACTTCTAAATTAATCAAATTCCGTGGGTAATCCTCTACATATGATTGGGATGTCCAGAGTTTATTTATTTTCTCTGCAACATGTGGTTGGGTTCTCTAAATACTTGAGTTCTTCCATGAAACATAGGTTCAATCATCCTAATCTAACATGGTGTGACATTTAACTAAAAGGGAAGCAAGATAGATACTTGCCTAGAATTTGAGTTTCTAATTTGTGGACGAAAGAGGTATGGTTGCGTTCCTCGTCGCTCGATCTACGCTTTGGTGGTAATGGCGGTGGCGGTGTAAACGGTTGAGTCTTTGGCCTTGAGTTGCTTGGAAAGCTCTCCAACTCCTTATCTAATGGCCGTTCTTTGATTTTGTGTTGTTAACCTTATAAGGAAACTCCTAAAGTCTGATTTATCCTTAGGAAATTAGTGGGTTTAATTACCCAAAAATGTCAAATGTTTATAATACCCTACCGGGATGCCAATTAAGCCTAAAAATGCCCCGAGACCCAAACTAAACCCCCGAGTACATTATTTTGACTATCTCGACCCTTCTGGACACATTAGTGCACTCAAAATGACCATACGGGTGACTTATAATTTGTTCACATTTAATAATAATAATTTAGTCCTGACACGACACAGGCGCGTCTCGACTTAAATTTTCATAATTGCCATTTTATTCACTTGTGACAATTTTTATAAAATCAGTCTTATATATTACTTTACTCTTTTTGTAATATTCGAAAAATTCCCAATAATTACTACCTCTCGTCACGCTAGTAACTATTTAAATTAATTTCGGGATTAATATTAAATTAATATCTCAATTTAAATTTAATAAATCCCCAAATTTTAAAAGCCATAAAAATACGGGGTATTACATTTTCCAGTATTGACGTTGGATTTTGTTCTTATTATGGATGATTGTATTTGGATTTCAGTATGGAGTGTTTATTCCATTCACTATTATTTATTCAGATGTTTAAGTATTTATTATATTGTTATTTGGAATGGTGAGTGTGAAATATTTATATGCATGTTAATAATAAGATTAAAATTTGACACAGGGCCATTAGGGTATTAGTGAAATAAATTTGATTTCGACATTGATGCTAAGAATGACACCATTAATGATTCCTGTTTAATTTAATAATAAACTGATCACCCAACATTAGAATAGGCGGGGTGTTATAATATTATAATTGTTTATATCCCTTATATAGATGAAGGTATGCCCATATCTTCTATGACAACCCTGCTTTATATATCTAATTCGATTAGCTACGACCAATTAAATTAAAATTGAGTGTCAATATGTTGGCATTAGAAACATAATTTAAAATAAATACAGTAAAGTAAACATGTACACTCCCATATGTGTAACCAAATCACATCATAAAAACTATAGGATCCATAAGTAATATCAGTACTGAATATAAAATGCCTAAACATACGGGCCCAAAGATAAACTAGGTAAAGAGTGTAATGTAAACCTCTTAACACTATAAAATCCCTAACAATGGAAAATCTCTGATACCACACTCTAAGGAAGAGTGACAAAATAGGATAAGGACCAGCGTCCACCACTACAAGATCCTAAGAATAGATGCGAGGTCATCCAGCTCCACAGTCTACTGTCCAACGGGGCGAGGACCTGTATAATACATACATACATATATATATATATATATATATATATATATATATATATATATATATATATATATATATTTATGGAGAGGAGCAAGAAGCAAGATAGACGAACGTCAAAGCAAGAAAACAAGCTATAAGATTATAAGATGTACTTATAATGAACGCACACTAGTCATTCTCGTCTCTAGTAATTAAGTTGTTCAATTACTCAACCAATGCTCCTATATCGTGATTACCCAACCCAAACTAGAGTAACGTGTAGTCTCATATCATATCATGATTAATCATTATTAATCACATTTCAGTATTTAATGTATCAAAATATTTCCTTCAAGTATAATATCAAATGCATCGATTCTGGATATTACTTTAAGACATAAGCATAATATCTCACACAACAAGTCATATCGGGTCACTATCGTTACCCGGGGGAGATTACCCGGGGGAACACTAGGCCTACACACGAATATTTCCCAATATTACGTGGCAAGGGTAATCATACTAAGTCCTAAATCACATGGCATTTCAAGGTCTTTCTATCCGACCCGCATTACAACCTTGTGTCCGGTTCCAGTGGTTTATCTCCGACACGGCACTCGAGCGGAACCTAATCGGATCAATCATAAAAATCGCATTTAACATGTGCCTACGTCGACCGGAGGACTAGTCTAGTGTATACTCGACAATATAGATGTAAAATAATTTTACACTTATGTATATATACAATCGTGTCAAGTCTCTTACTCGAGTTATACAATAGTCATTATTTATAATATAACATAATTTACATCATTAATTTACTAATTCAACATCAAATCATTTCAAGGTTATATATCCCTAATAACCATAACTATGTGATCAAGTTAGGATATTAGGCACAACACCACAATTATCTTACTAACAACATGAAAAATATTATCACACTTATTTCAACAACATGCTGCCCAGAATTTAAAATGCAGATTCGAGACTCTTTCGATCCGTTTTTGAAAAAACTTAAAACTACAAAGTTGTTCGGAACGTGATTTTCTATAAGAACGCGCAAGCATGTTACCATAGCCTACATAAAACAGACCCGAAACTAACATATAATATTCGCCCCTGTTTTCGACAACTTTCTGTCCAGAATTTTAAAACGCCGATTTGAGGCTTTTTCGATCCGTTTTTGGAAAAAACTTAAAACTACAAAGTTGTTCGGAACGTGATTTTCTACAAGGACACGCGAGCACGCTACCATATCCTATTTAAAACAGACCTGAAACTAAGATATATAATTCGGACCTCCTCACGATAACTTTCTGCGCAGAACCGTAAAACACATATTCGAGGATTTTTCGATCCGTTTTTGGAAAAACTTAAAACTACAAAGTTGTTCGAAATATAATTTTCTGTCGGGCAACGAGGACGAAACATCCATTTTCGGAACCAAAACAGCTCAAAACAGTTTTTGATATGACGATTTACTCAAGTTAATAGATTTCTCAAATTCAAGAAGTTGTTCAATAATTCAATCCCTAAAATGATGTTATTGCATTTGAATCTATATGGAGGGTGATCCTAATACATTGCATATCATTTTTAACATCAATATCATATTAATTTGGGGATCCAAATACATGTTCATGTGAAATTTCATTATAGATACATAATATACACATATAGGTTATTAATTTGCCTTAGATTGTATGGAGATGTTGATGAAGAAGATAACAACCTTCTTCTTCTTCTTTCTTCTTCTTCTTCTTCTTATTTATTCTTCTTACTCTCTCTCTCTCTACAAACCCTAGCTCCCTTTTGTGAAATGAAAAATTGAAGACTTCTTCTCTTCTTTTCTATTTATACCTAGGGTTAGTTTATTTACAAAAATGTCATTGTCCCAAATTTAACCCTCTCGATCCTTTTACGCATTAATTCTCTTCTAATATTTAAGTCTCATATTCGTATCTCAAAGAATTCATTTTAACTTTTCATTTCCAAACATTTCGAATATATATACTAACATAGTTTTATTTCCAAACATTTCGAATATATATACTGACATTGTTTTTTTTTTAATTTCAATTCAATCAAAAATGCGGGGTATTACATCTTCATATCTCATTTCATGAGTTCCACACGACATAGTTAGGTTATTAGATTATTGATGATTCTCTTCTCATTCTTAGGTACATGAACGTTGAGTTATCCTCAATACGGTGTTTGATGGCTGATGGAGTTAATATATTCTTAAAAAAGGAACTTTCATTGAGGTTATAATATTTTTGTCATAACGAAGTTTTAACCTTTTGATTGTCATGAATTTTGTTCTTCAACTAAATATTGTGGGACACGACCCATAATTTCTTTCCATGGTGTTGTTGACATTTCTTACTGCGAATACAGTTATTTTAGATTCATCTTGATTTGAGTTTCAAAAGTCATGCTTATTATAATATTGTTATTACTTCCTAGGACATTTGTGATGGGATGGTGTTATGGAAATATAGACATCTATTTATAATTAGATTATTCAAAATTTAGATGTCGTGAATACTAAAATGGTTGTTAGTACATATTAATGACTAATAGCCTACCCATTGTTAAAAACATGGAGTACCAGAAAGTTAGTGTATGCCCATATCTAACCAAAGAAAATAAAGAAACATATTGAAGTAGCTTATATCTTTGCAAACGTCCTCTTAATTTTAGATGCAACTGTTTTATAATGCCTACTAATATTGAACACGTTTTGATGACAAAATGAGGGTAATTGTTGTGAGGAACTTAAAAGAAATGAAATTTATTTTCACACAACGACAATCTTTTCAGAGGAAGTTGTACTGCTACTACTATATTTGTTTGGGAATATGTTAATTCAAGATGCCCACGTACATATAGCTTTATTCTTTTAATTTTATTTAAAGAACCTTTTATGCACCCACACTTTTCAAACGAAAATTTGTCTATTCCAACAAGATTTATAACTTTTTAATATTAGAAAATTGTTTATATGCTTGTTGTATTTTGCCTTTATCAATATTCTAAAATTGTATTCCATATTGGTTCTTAATATTCAGACATTTTATCAATCTACGGAACAATTTTTGTCAACTTTTGTAGTTCATAATTAGTAACAATAATTCAATCATAATAGATAGGGCATTACTAGGTTATAACCTTTTTGCAAATCTTATGATACCTAATTAATTCAAAATTTTATTAAATGAAAATTTAACATTGTTTATTAAATGAAATTATTGAAATCTTTATTATATTTATTATATATAGGTTAAAAATTAATGACATATTATATATATACATAGAAAGAGAGAGAGAAGCCCCCTCTTGTAATGACTCCTTATGGTGCAGACCCCGGTACATACCATTTTTTTAAAATAGTAAAAAAATGAATTATTTGATGAAACTTCATACATATAATCTCCACGGTGAGAATATCATCTCTAATTTTTGTCATAAAAAAACTCAATAAAAAACCGTTGAGATAAGGTAATATATAAAAAATAGTATAAATATGCATTTCCGACCGTTGAAATGTTGGCGATCATCTCATCTAATTTTTGATTGAATTTTTGTATGAAACTTCATGGATATGATCTCGGCAGTAAAAAAATCATATCTATGAAGTTTCGTAAAAAAATCAATCAATAAAGTGGCTGGCGCCGACCCAACATTTCAAAAAACGATTGAAAATGAATATTTATACCATTTTTTACATATCACCTCATCTCAACATTTTTTTTATTAAATTTTATTATGAAAAAAATTGGAGACGATCATCTAACTGTGGACATCATATCCATGAAGTTTCATCAAAAAATTTATTTTTTTATAATTTTAAAAAAATGGTATGTGCCGGGTTTGTACTATAAGGAGTCCTTACATGTGATTTTATATATATATATATATATATATATATATATATATATATATATATATATAGTATGGGGTGATTTTGAACTTATTATTATTTTGAAGTTGAAATCTCTATTAGATGTTAACTTATTTTTATTTTTAACCTATAAAGTGAGATTGTGAGATAATACGATGTTCAACTTTTAAGTTTGTGTATTTTTGCCCATTTTACTTTTTACTTTTTATATTTAAAATGACATATAATATTTTTTATTTTACATAATTGATATTGTGACTGGGAAACTCATGAGCAAGCGTAAGGTATAAGCACATATTTTACATAATCGATAGCAAGGATGTACACCATGAAACCGGTCATGCAGTTTAGTAGATGGAAGTCTTCATTTATTATCTATGGGTGTGAATCCATCCTTTAATGATAGTTAAAGAATGAGTTACAATCCATCCTTGATCCATGAATACTTATGATATAAACACATATTTTTTTTGAAAACCTGACATAAATATCCTTCAACAAAAAAATCATAAAGAACGAGTAGTTGATTTGATATTTTCTAGAATGCATGAAATATCTCCCCTATGATATTTGCTAGAAGTGAAAATGTTTCCATTCTACACAATTTTTTGATGACTGCTACCAAAAGTGGTAATGTTTCCCTTTTGCACAATTTTGATTTGTCATTTTCCAGAAGTGGAAATGTTTCCCTTCTACATTTTGATTTGACATTTGCCTGAAGTCCAAATGTTTCCCTTTTATAACCATTATGTGCACTTTTAAACTGCTTACACATAGCCCCTTCTAGTCTTGTTGAAATAACAAAAAATGACTTCTCCCATATATGGCCATAATTGTTTTTACTAGAACCACAATCGAAATATTTGGTATGGGAGGAAATGACTTTTTAGTAACGAGGCTATTTACACATCACATAGGTTTTGTGGGTACCCGGAATTAGGACCATGGGCCTGGACGAGTAGCCCAGTCCTGGCAGCCCAAAGTCCAGTCCCCTCATCTCTTATTTTAATCCGGTCTCCCCCCACGTTCTCATTAAGGGAAGTTATAGGGGAGATGGAAAACGTGGGGGAACCCATCACCTCCACTTACCTACATGTACATGTATATATTAAACCCTAGGTCCGGGGCAAAAGGACAGCTTTTGTATTCTCTGTAATTACTCTCCGGAGTATATATAAATAATATCGACTGCACCACCGTGGACGTAGGCACATATTTGTTGAACCACGTACATCCTTTGTTGTGTGATTGTCATTTTATATTCCTTGTTCTCTCTTGGTGAATGCTTTCTTCTTATTTATTTGTGTTGCACAATAATTGTCACCACAATTGGCGCCGTCTGTGGGAAACGTTCATCTTTCCCTGAGAAGAGCCCACACCAAGGAAGGAGTTTAAGATGTCTGGTCACAGCAGCAATGTCCCTCAGGCAGGAGATATTCAAGAGCCACCTGCTCCTCGCAGGATTAGGTCTGAATTTCAACGTTCAAATCAGGGAGCTCGCCTGGAAAGGCCAGCCTCAGAAGAAAGTCAGGGACCAGCGAGGTCCACACAGATATCCAGATTGATTGATGCGTACGAGGCAAGGCTCCACGAGCAGAGGGAGTCTTTCCGCAGATACGAGGCTGAGAATGCTCGCTTGAGAAGAAGACTAGAAAGACTGGAGAGGGAACTTCATCCTGATAACAAGAGACGTCCATACCGCACTCCTAGCCCTCAGGTAAGAAAGTCTCGTAGTCGAGGAAGGAGCCCTAGGCGAGAATCTCAAAAGGTCGAAGGAGGCGAGTCAAACGACGACCTCCGCGAATGGCTGCGAAAAGCTCGCCGCTACCAGAGCCATGCTCGCAGCGATGAAAACATACGAAATCTAGTCCGCAGGGAGATGGACCAACATCCTGCCCACCACGGAACAAGATCAACCAGAGAACTCGCAAGGCGAGCTCTCAAAACCCAGATGAAGTCACCATTCACGAGGGAAATTGAAGAGGAGGAATCCCCCAAGAAATTTACCATTCCAAGGTTCAAGATTTACGACGGAAAGACTGATCCCATCGATCACGTCAAGCAATACCGACAGGCCATGACCCTCTAGAATCACCGAGATGCCCTGATGTGCCGCATTGTTCCCTCGAGCCTGCATGATGTAGCACAGAAGTGGTTCGAAAGGCTCCCCCACCGGTCGATCAGGAATTTCAAATCCCTAGCCGAATTTTTTACGGCCCGATTCATTACCAGTAGCTCCCATCCCAAAAGGATGGATGCTTTGCTAACAATGAAGAAAACGCCTCAAGAGACCCTCTGAGACTACGCGAAGAGGTACTGGGAGTTATTAAATGAGATCGAGGACTGCGCAGAGGAAGTGGCAGTGGCCTCCTTAAAAATTGGGCTCCCTAGTTCTTCCCTCCTATACCAGTCCCTGACGAAGAAGGAAACTACGACTATTGATGACCTAATGACCCGAATCGAGAAATACGCAAAGGTGGAAGATGTCACCCGCCCTAATACAGGATAAAACGTTCGAGCTAAGCTCACTACCAAGGGAAGTGAGAAAACTGAGAACCAGAAGAAAGGAGGAAAGAACGGAGGCAAAAATGGCTCCAAGAATGGAGGAAACCATGACGCGTCGAAAGTATTCCAGGCGGTCAACACCGTCTTCAAAGAACCAATTTACAAAATTCTCACGAAGATCAAAGATGATCCATTCATCAAGTGGCCCAGGAAAATGGGAGGAGATCCCTCAAAGAGGAGCAATGCGTTAAGATGCGCTTTTCACAAAGAGGGAGGACATAAGACCGAGCACTGCAAAGCTCTTAAGTCTCATTCGAGGAGTTGGCCCAGTCCGGGCATTTGAACGACTTTGTGGAAAAGAAGGCAGAGAAAGTGGCTGCCAACAAAGAGGCGAGACCCGACAACGTGCTGGAGGATGATGCTGGACATGAGTTCGCAGTAATCGATGGAGTATTTGACGTCAAGCAGATACAAGGGAACTCAGCTTGAATGGAAATGAAAAAACTTACAGCAGTAATGCAGGCTTTTCAAATCGATCTAGCAAAGTCACAGTCAGTAAAGCGTCGACGAGCAGAGGACGTCAACTATAACAAGCATATTGTTTTCACGGATGAAGATTTGGTGGGAGTAAGGACCCCACGTCATGATGCCCTGGTCATTACACTCAGGATAGCCAACTTTGACGTCGACAAGCTGCTCGTCGATCAAGAAGCTCATCCGAAGTAATGTACCTCGACCTATTCAGGAAATTGAAGTTGAGCGTCGCCGACCTAAAGGAAGATAATGTTCCTTTGGTCGGCTTTGCTGGAAAAATGACCATGCCCCTGGGCAAGATAGTACTGCCAGTGCGTGCTGGAAACGTCTCTAAGATGATCGAGTTTTTGGTAGTTGACATCGACTCACCGTACCAGGCCATCCTCGGCAGGGGATGGCTTCATGCGATGAAGGAAGTCTCCTCGACCTACCATCAGAAGCTCAAATATGTAACCGAGCGAGGAGTAATGGAGATCCACGGTGACCAAGCGATGGCGAGGAAGTGCTTCATAGCAGCCATCCGACCAAAGCCAGAGAAGAAGGTCGGTCAACCCAGCGAGAAAGTCGAAGAAGGTGTGATACCTTCCAAGTAGCAATTGAAGTACGTAAGACCTGGAGTAGAGGAGACCAGGATCCTCCCCTCCGAGCGTGTCATCGAGGACCTGGTAGAAGTTATGGCTGAAGTTGGTGACAGTAGTAGAGTCTTCTTGATTGGAGCATCTCTCACCGACCAAGAACAGAAGGAGTTGACGACCTTGCTGAGACACAACGTAGATGTTTTCGCATGGGAACCATACGAGTTGCCTGGAATCGATCCTAGTATGGTCTGTCATCATCTGCACGTCGACCCCACATTCAAGCCAATCACGCAGAAGGCACGGAGAACTGCACCCGAGAAGTCTAAAGCGGTCGAAAAGGATGTCAAAAAACTGCTGGATGCAGGATCCATACGGGAAGTGAAATTCCCCAAGTGGTTGTCCAACCCAGTAGTAGTTACGAAGAATAATGGGAAGTGGAGAGTTTACATCGACTTCACTAACCTCAACAAAGCATGCCCTAAGGATAGTTTCCCCCTCCCAACGATAGACCAACTAGTAGATGCCACTGCAGCTCACGAACGAATGAGTTTCCTGGACGCATACTCAGGATATCACCAGATCCCCTTATATGCCCCAGACCAGGACAAAACGGCGTTCATCACGACAGTTGGGTTATATTGCTACAAGGTCATGCCCTTTGGGCTCAAGAATGTAGGGGCAACCTATCAGCGGCTGGTCACTAAAATGTTCAAGGATCAAATGGGAGACACAATGGAGGTCTACATCGATGACATGCTCGTTAAGAGCAAGAAGAAGGAAAATCACCTCTCGGACCTGTCAAAGACCTTCGAAATCCTTAGGAAGTACCAGATGAAACTTAATGCGAGCAAGTGTTCCTTCGGTGTCCAGTCGGGAAAATTTCTTGGGTACTTGGTCAGTAAGAGAGGCATAGAAGCTAATCCAGACCAGATCGATGCAATCAATAGGGTGCAATCCCCTCGAACAATCCGGGACATGCAGCTCACTGGAATGCTCGCCGCCTTAAATCGCTTCATCTCCAAATCCTTCGAGAAGTGCAAGCCTTTTTCCCAGCTTCTAAAGGGGAGTAAACCGATAGAGTGGAGCCCAAACTGCTCGCGAGCTTTGGACGAGCTCAAGTCGTACTTAATATCCCCACCGCTGCTTGTCATACCACAGCAAATGGATTCTTTGTACCTGTACCTCTCCGTATCCAATCACACTGTCAGATCTGCGTTAATATGCGAGGTTGCAGGAATCCAACACCCCGTTTACTACGCGAGCAAGACCTTATTAGACGCCGAGCAAAGGTACCTGCCATTGGAGAAGCTCGCCTTTGCACTTGTAATAGCCTCGAGGAAGCTGAAGCATTATTTTGAAGATCATACTATCATCGTCCTTACATCGCATCCCCTTAAGGCGGTCCTAAGGAAAGCAGACTTGTCAGGCAGACTGTCTAAGTGGTCAGTCGAGCTCGGCTGGTTTGACATCCAATTTCAACCAAGGACAGCTATCAAGGGTCAGATCCTTGCTGATTTCATAGCCGAATTCACGGGCGAAGAACTCTCCGACCAACCTCAACCAACAAGGCAAGAGAAGAACTAAGCAACAGAGAGAACCTGGAGACTCTTCGTTGATGGAGCCTCCAACTCAAAGGGGGTAGGGGTAGGCATTGTCCTCATCACTCCAGAAAACACAATCCTCGAACAAGGAATCAGGCTTGGATTTGCAGCCTCCAACAACCAAGCAGAGTACGAAGCCCTAATAGCCGGTCTCCAAAAGGCACAAACTCTAGGAGCAAAACGTTTACAGGTGTTCGGCGACTCCAACTAGTCTTCAATCAGATAAGTGGAGATTACAATGCAAAGGATGAAAGAATGGCAGCCTACCTCGCCTTAGTGAGAGAATTAATGTCAAGCTTTGAAGAGATCAACATCCAGCAGTTTCCCAGGGGGCAAAATAGTCATGCTGATGCCTTAGAAGCCTTGAGTTCGGCATTTGACTCTGACCTTAAAAGGGTCATCCCCATCAATTTCCTCATTTGTTCGAGCATTAACAACAACAGCAAGTTACCAAACGTGGAACAAATACTCCAGGTGGGATCAGCCCCCAGCTGGATAGACCCCTTGAAGGACTATTTAAAAGATGGAACTCTCCCAGATGACAAGAAAACTGCCCACCAGATAAGAGTCAAAGCTGCCCGCTTTCACTTATCCACAGGAGGCGACTTATATAAGAAATCCTTCTCCGGTCCCTACCTTAGATGCCACCACCCAGGTGATGTCGAGAAAGTGCTACATGAGCTTCACAGAGGAATCTGTGGAAGTCATATCGGAGGAAGGTCTCTAGCCTTTCGAGCAATGAAGGAAGGCTATTGGTGGCCATATATGCAAAAGGACTCCACAGTATATGTCCGCAAATGCCTAAAATGCCAATTCCACGCTCCTATGGCCCACCAACCCACCAGCGACCTGAAGTCCCTGTCCAGCCCATGGCCCTTTGCCTAATGGGGAATGGACATCGTGGGACCGTTGCCTACCACCGCGGCAATCGCAAATACCTGTTGGTTGCGACTGACTACTTCACTAAATGGATCAAGGCTGAACCCCTGGCGAACATCCGAGATGCTGATATGATAAGGTTCATATGGAGGAATATAATCACTCGGTTTGGAATCCCCAGAACCATCATCACCGACAATGGAACGCAGTTCAAAAGTGGCCCCTTTCAAAACTTCTGTAATGAACACGGGATCAGACATCACTTCAGTTCGGTGGCCTACCCTCAGAGCAATGTCCAAGTTGAAGCTTCCAACAAAACTGTGATCGATGGATTAAAGAAGCGATTAGAGTGAGCCAAAGGCGCATGGGTAACAGAGCTACCCCATGTTCTATAGGCAAAATCGAACCACTCCTCGGGGAGCAACAGGAGAAACCCCATTTTCGCTGACATATGGCATGGAAGCAGTCATTCCATTAGAAGAAGGTTTGCCAATAATGAGATCCAACCTTGTCAACCAAGGCCTGAATGATGAAGCATTGCTCTCCGAACTCGACCTAGCCGACGAGCGCAGAGAGCTAGCCCTAGTGAAGCTAGCGAACTATCAGTAACAGCTCGCGAAGCATTACAACAAAAGGGTTAGCCCGAGGGCGTTCCAAGTTGGGGACTATGTTTTAAGGAAAGTCCTGGGCAGCACAGTGAAGTCGTCAGACGGCAAGCTAGGCCCAAACTGGGAAGGACCCTTTAAAGTAACTAATGACGATCTGCAAGGTGCCTATCACATGGAAACGATGGAGGGCATAGAAATACCACGAGCATGGAACGCAACTAATCTCAAGAAATTCGATTTTTAGATATTTTTCTTGTATTCTTTTGTTATGAAAACAGAAGTTCATTTTCCTTATTACTAATGAAAGTTACTTAATTGGTTACACTCCGAATGGTGACAGCTGCATTCATCGCACATCTTTTCCAAATAACAAGCACATTGATCACTATAGCAGGGGAATACCCCTCCTCAGGTCATCGTCATAAAACACGAGAGACCTCTCAGCATTGCCCCTAGCAATATATGAAGCCCTACAGGGGATCCTTAGGCAATACGACCAAATTTTATATTGGTCATCAAACCTACTTCGGTTGAGTAAAATCCTGATCGGATGAAGACATCCAACACCAGATGTGTCCTCGCCAATTGCCCCACTTAGGCCTAAGGGAGTGTGACGACACAACCTAAAAGGTAAAGTGGAGCATAATGGTATACTGGTATTATACTGGACTGGGGGACACTTGCATGACAAAACAAAAAACATTACAGAGCAACAAAAGTATGAAAAGTAGGATGCACACGTTTAGTCGGCAAAATTTCCCAAAACAAAAACTTTTCATTAATCCATCATACTTACAACAATGGTAATACATGTTTAGTCGGCGGGTCGCCCAAAGCATTTACATTATCAAAAATATAAAAAAAATAACTAGCAAAATCTCAATGGGGTGGAAGCCTCCGAGCAAGATAATCAGCCACTCGAGCTCTTCGTCCGTCATCAGGAGCAGGAGCTAACTCTTCCACCACCTCGTTCGTATACGACTCCAATAATTGCCGAGGAATAGCATCGATGGGGATCCATCGGTCATCCCTCCGGAATGGGTTAGGCATCAGCGTGGAGGAAGACATCTCATGACGATACCATAGCACCGAGTTCCTCGGGACTTGTAGCTCTTTCAAGGCACTTAGCCACCCCCTGATAAAAGAAATCTCCTCGAACTCAGACAGCCTTGTTCGAGCATCCGACCAGCCTTGATCATAACCGTCAGCCCACGCTTGCCGAGGGACTTTCTTGAACAAGTGCCGCAACCGAGTGACGTCCCTTTAAATCCCAGTAGTGATTACATATGCTCGTTGAACATCACCGCGGAGTTCTTCCATTTCCCTATCACAAAGTTCTTTTCCTTCCCTGTTTCTGCTTCTGGTGCTCCTACCATCTCGCAGAAGGGGAGAGCGAGTGAGACTTCGCGACATAAGAGGTGAAACATTATGATCAGCTCTAGCTCGCGATGATGAGGAGCCTTGTAATACTGCTCGAACAGTGCTCGGCGCATGCTCCCTGAGTCGTAAGACTTCTCTCCTCAGATCTTCATTCTCCTGCTGAAGAACCTCCCCTACTTGGTTGATCTCGGAGGCCTCTAATAGTTTTGTCTTCAGCACATTGATCTCCTCTTTCACTGAAGCACCAATGTCCTCCATCTCCTGGAGCCTATCCTTCAGCTTGGCCACGAGCTCAGATTGCTCCTTATACTTATGATTTCTAGACCTGAGGGACTTGCAGAGCTTAACGAAGGCCTGGTGAACTTCGAAACTCACATTGGGACCAAGGGTCCTACCCAACTGAGAAGTAGCAGGAATGTAATCATCCACATCAACTAACTACAAGCAAGAGAAAGAAAATGGAGAGAAAGGGACAAATCAGTACAAGAAGAAATGAAGCCTTTTTCATTAATGAAGATTAAAGTTACATCGAACTGAAAAAAGAAAAGTTTACAGAATGGAAAAAACAAAAATACAAAACAATCCTATCAGATAACTAACTGGCAACCTCAGGTGGCCCAGAGGTTGATGGCCCTTTCCCCTTATTAACATCAACAGGAGCACTGTCCTCGGCAGGGGTGGTCTCTGTCACCTCAACAGGAGAAACGTCAGCAGGGGGTGCCTGAGGAACAGGATCAGAGCCTTCAACGACTGGGGCAGGGTCCTCATATAAGATTGGCCTCGGCCCTGGGCCGTGCTCGTCAAAAAGGGGAGATGCAACATCTACTCCAGCAGCAATGAGAGCCTTGTCCCATCCTTTCTTGAAGTTCAGACGGTTAATATAGCCTATCTAAACTTCAGCATCCTCATATGTTGCGGCCCAGCTGGAATTGTAAGAGTCTTCCTTGGCAGTAACAGCTTCAGACTCCTTCTTCAGCTCTTCAGTGAGCGCCCTGTTCTCCTCAACGACTTTAAGCTTTTGCAAGCAAACCAAGTCATACGCCTGCCTCAGCTCCTTCAGATCTTGGACTAAAGTGTCCTTCTCCTTATTGGCGGTGGCAAGAACCAAATCGGATGAAATCCGAGCAGCATCAACGGCTTTGAAGTTGGCCTCGAGCTCTTTACCATTCAGCTTCAGGGTAGAGTTCTCTTGCCCCATCTCACTATTCTTCTTCACCAGCTCATCGCGTGAATGATACAGCACGGCGAAGTCAGTAACAAACTGCAGAAAAAAGAAGGCATTAAAAGTGGAAAATGGAGGAAGTCAGAAAAGCATAAGGGAAAAAGGGGAAAACCTTACCAAAGCAAGCCTCTGACTAGCCTGAAAGGCCAAGTGCTCTGACCCTACAACACTTTGGCGATCAGCCGGGAGGACAGCTCTCTCAAGCAAAGCTGGGGACAGCTGAGGAAAAATTGCCACGGAGGCCCCCTCGGGCAGAGCAGACACCGGGACTAAGGCCTGCCCGGCCTTCGTCCTCGCTTCAGCCATCCTCTTCTCCTCCTCCTTCTCGCTCTCTTTCCTCTTCCTCTCCTCCACCTTTCGTTTCTCCTCTATTTTCTTCCTCTCTTCTTCCTTTTTCCTCTCTCTCTCTCTCTCTCTCACCTGCTCCTCTTCCTTCCTTTTCATGTCCTGCTCCTGAGCAGAAGACCGGGAACCAGTAGCCACAGCCCCCGAGGCATATTTTTGCTTCTTCGACCTATGTGCGAGGAGCATATGGTCTTCATTATCATCATCCCGAATTAGGTTCTTCCGGGGTGGAACCATTCCTTCACTCGAACTGCTAGAGGTACTCGACGATCCTCGAGCTTCAAAAACCTCCCTACGATCAGAGGAGCTACTACTGCTAGAGCTCCCTCCCCGCCGATCACTTACAGCTCTAATAATGTCACTCTCAGAGCCACTCTCTTCCTCGTCCAATTGGATAGGACCTGCAGCAGTCTCTTCAGATGACTCAAACTCTGGGATACTATCCACAAGCCTTGCTATAAAGCTGGAACCAACGTTCTTGTACTCGAGCAGGAAGGCAGCAGATCTGGGGTGCTCGCTATCACCTAAGGGCTCCCTAATTTTCCAAGTCTTTACCAATTCTGAAAGATGGACCTCATTGAGTGCAGGTTCCAAGTTCTTTGACTTCGCTGTGCAAGAAAAAGCAAAAAAGAGTTAGAAGGATTATAAATCAACAAAATCAAAATAACAGTATAATGTCTACCTATGTATTCCTCCCCATAGAAGGGGACAGAGAACCTCTCAGACCTCGTCCCTTCAAATTGGGGAGAAAACTGCCAATTTCTAACAAGGAAACCTTCTTGCCAGTAGTCCTTATGGGAATCAGATAGATTTACTACCAATACCCTGTTAGGGCTCCTAGCTTTGAGGTAAAGGACACCAGAACTAGTTCGAGAAAAGGAGTAACAGAAATAGACCTCGGCGAGCCCTAACCTAGTTTCATACAATTAATTTATCCTATGGACGCCATTTACTATTTTCCACACATTGGGCGAGCATTGTGCAGGAACAATATTGAAATAGCCAAAGAAATGAAGGAACAAATCATTGGGAGGAACAGTGAGTCCCCCCTGGGAAAGCAACAGAACATGGATCCAGTGAGCATCATCTATCTCTCTAACGTTTCTAGGAGGGTAGGAACAACACTCAATATCTACCCACTCGGGAATGTTGTAAAACTTCCTAAACTCAAAGACCGACCTATTCCCAATCTTCTCCATTGAAAAGCCCTATAAAACTACAAACTCAAAGAGAAAGCATAGAGAAAAGATACATGGAACTTACAAGATAGAAGACCAATTCGAACGATGAAGAAGCACGAGCCCAAACGGCAAGTAAGTAATGACACTGGAGATTGAGAGAAGAAGGTACGAAGTGCTAAAACTCACAAGGAATGAGAAAATGCTGGAAAAATTGGAACAACAATAGAGAAGTACCTATTCCAAGAAACCTTCAAATTCTACTAATCACAGTGCACAAGATACAAGGCGGGTGCCGCCAAAATCAGCTTCACGATTTCCAAAGAATTGCAAAACAACCATTATGGCTAATCATTTAAATCTATTGAGCCCATAAACATGGCCCAACAAATTTAGGGGCAATTGTGGGTACCCGAAATTAGGACCATGGGCCTGGACGAGTAGCCCAGTCCTGGCGGCCCAAAGTCCAGGCCCCTCATCTCTTATTTTGATCCGGTCTCCCCCTACGTTCCCATTAAGGGAAGTTATAGGGGAAATGGAAAACGTGGGGGAACCCATCACCTCCACTTACCTACATGTACATGTGTATATTAAACCCTAGGTCCGGGGCAAAAGGACAGCTTTTGTATTCTCTGTAATTACTCTCCGGAGTATATATAAATAATATCGACTGCACCACCGTGGACGTAGGCACGTCTTTGCTGAACCACGTACATCCTTTATTGTGTGATTGTCATTTTGTATTCCTTGTTCTCTCTTGGTGAATGCTTTCTTCTTATTTATTTGTGTTTCACAATAATTGTCACCACAGGTTTGATCACCCTTGTGGTCATATTTTTTTATGAATGTTGGTCCTTGCCGATCAGGCTGACGTGAAATTAATTATTGTTAGTGGTTTAGGGTGGCCCAAGAAATACGACGAATGATGTGATCTTGATGTGTTGTGTTTATATCATCAAATACCAGTGCTAGAGGTAATGATATAAAAATTTATATTATATCACCACAAACCGACCATGATGAAGCAATTGATTTACTAGATGAATTTTTTTGGCAAATGGAGAAGAGACTGCAACGATACCATAGCTAAACTAGGATCAAACACAATTACTCGTATGACCAATACTACAAATTAGAAAATAATTATCAGTACACATTTTTTTATAAATACATATATATAATTTAAATAAAATAATAAATATAAAATATACAATTAAATTTAGTACCTCCAAGAGTTGCCACATTCAATTGAATTGTTTGACCTCTACACAACTAGCTATATTTAAAGCATAAAACACCCTTGTAAAAATAGTAGATCCGCAGTCGTATACATCTATATTTTTGAATTCTTCTAAGTAGTCGGCCCAATCTAGTAAAATTGTTGTATTCGAGTTTAAGAAGAATATTATTTCGAGAACAAACATTGTGAATACCATTGATATTTGTAGAGTAGTTACCGGATGATTTTCCCTTGTATTCCACCATTCCTATAAATAATTTTTAATCGAAATGGCAGCCATAATTCTCCCATAAATTTGATAATGATTAATACCGGGAAAATAAGTTTCGATCATTGTTTCAATGGTCTTTGTAGATTCCATTAGAAATGGCGGCAACGCGACGCCCATACCTATTGTAATTTCTACAACATATAAATAAGTTTGTTTAGACATATTGTAATTCAAAAAGAAATGTTTCATGTACTAGGTATAAAAAATTCAATTAAATAGTTACGTACCTGTTAAATGAACCTTATGTAGTTATCCCAACTTTAACATACATAAAATGAAATGTATGTGTCATGGGAGACCATCGTGATGCTAGGGATTCCTCTAAATTATTGACTGAATTAAGGAAACCTTTGAGAAAAAGGTAGACCATCCGTATATATCAATGTAGTGTTTCACTTGTTTGATACCTTGAATTTACAAATACATCTCCCACATGCTATGAATACTATCATGCATGTTAATAAAATATTGATTTGGCGACGCTATCACTGTAACAATATCTCTAGTGACATATCGTTCATTGTCAAATAATCGCCATCGATCGAGATATACTCTCTCTTTTTGCAGTGCTGTAGGGTGCCCATTGTCGGGAATGGGTTCGACTTTTTTATTCACAAATTTACTTTTGAATTTTACAACCAATGTCATTTGGAAAAATATGATTATCTCTAAATAGCAGAATATTGAAATAATGCCACACTTTTTGAAATTGTAAGGGATTTTACAAAATAAAGGAAGGTTGAATTGGTTTATGGGGTGAAATGTGAATTGGGAAGGTTTATATATGGGGTAGGCAACGGTAATTAATGGGAAGAAGGCAACGGTAATAAACGAGCAAAATTAAGTCATTTGAAGGGGGAGTTGTCTAAACATGGAACACTCCCATATTCGCCTCAAATGTGGGACTATTCCACGTTTTGTCAGTTTTCTGTCGAACCCCACTACGAACCAACCCTCCTTTTCACCCATTAATACTCTAATCCTATGGGATCCCATCCTGTATGGCCTTAGGGCATCATCTGTCCGTGCTCAACATTAATAAAAATACAATACGGATTCGATATATGTCCCACATGTCCCTCACTATAGAAATTATATTTTTACATGTGCAAGCGTAGAGTGTTTTATCTTATTTTTTTCAAAGGAAGTTTGAATACCGGAAAACCGAATTGATTATTTAATTATGGAGAGTTGAAAACGTGAAATAAATTGATAAACTTTAACCTATTTAAAACCAAATGAGACTGTTGGAATTAGGCCTATAAATGGGTCAGGTTCGGGTAGGGTTTGACTAAAACTGTCTCGGACCCATTTAAATTATTGGGTCCTACCCGATTACCCGACCCGATTAGCTTAACATATTTCAAATATTAACAATGTTAAAATCTATTTTTTGTTAGATAAATGTAAAAAATATTTTTTTTCAAAGGCAAAACTATCCATTACAATTTTCTCCTTAGAATATATATATATATATATATATATATATATATATATATATATATATATATATATATATATATATATATAAAATTTAAATATTTAAGTAAGTCAATCGAGTAATCTTATCAGGTATATTAAAAATTAAACCCGATCCATTTAATAAATGGGTAATCGGGTAAATGGATCTAAAAATATAGCTCAGACCTGTTTAACATTCATAGGTCTGGATCGGGTCCGATTCAAAATCCAATCCATTTACAAGCCTATTTGTAACACCCCGTATTTTTGTACATTTAATATTTAATTAATTCGGGAATTTAAATTACTTGTGTATGGTAATTTTAATTGAATTAATTATGGCAATATATATATTTAAATATTAATCGGGGAGTGAATGGTTAATGTTTAGGGAAATTTATTTACCAAGTGAATAGTAATAATTTAATTACGTCATTTCGAGTATTAATGACAAGGTATACACTTATCCCAGCCGGGAGTCGGTATAGACTAAATTGGGTGTGAGATAAGGATTTTTATAAATTAATTCGGATGCCAATTCTGAGTGCGCGGTTGAGTCCGGATGGGTCGAGATAGTCAGAAAAGAGTACCCGGGGGTAGCAATTGGGTCTCTCGGGGTATTTTTGGACATAACAGGGCCCACACGGGGTGAGTTGGGCCACTTTAATTAAGCCCATTAGGTGAAAAACGGGATTAAGAGTTTTTAACCTAGTTGGGAGATTAAGAAATGGCAGCCAACATAACTCTAAACCTAGGGTTTGAGAGGGGATTTGGGGAAAAGCAAATCAAGAGCAAATTGGAGGGTTTTGGAGCCAAATTGAGGGACAGCAACAACGGATCAGACACTACAAACACTTTGAGGCAAGTGGTTAACTATTTTGATTCTTAAAGTGTGATAATCAATTCATATCATAGTGATGTGTAAACCAAAATTCGTTTTGGGGATATATGGGTACAAAAAGGGGTTTTGATAATGGAACCATTGAATGAAATTTAAGGTAAGAATTAGTTGTGATATATAATTCTGAGTATGATTATCTGGTTTGAATGAGAAAAATCGAAATATAAAAGGATGGAATTTGAATTTGAAATTGGGATTATACCCTAGAAATTTGTGTTCTTGGGAGGGTCAAGATTCATAGTGTTAATTATGTTAAAAGGTTTAGCTGATATTTTTAGTTCATGAGAAATGTTATGAGATGATGAACAGACTGATTTGAGGTTGGTTTTGAGGAAAGAAACCTTGAAATTTCGTTAATGGTGGAATTCAGCAAGGTAGGAGCGCTGGCACGAAGGGATCGATCGATCGATCGGGGGCATCGATCGATCGACGATGGGAAATTCTGGGCAGTTCGACCTTGGGTGAAGTATAAGGGGGAATTAATTATAAAATAATTTCCATACAATTATTAGTGGTAAATAATTGTGAAACAAATATTCCTAGAAATTATGGGAGAAAGTAATTGGGACTAGAATGAGTTTATGTGGGACATTTAATGGATAAATTTGAGAGACTTTATTCCAAAATAGTGAGGTACGGGTCAAGTGAGTGAATCCGGGTATATTGGTCAAGCGACCCAAGGTAGTGAATTAAGTTTGGAGATAAACTAAGTAATTTAGAGTCGGGATATAGACTCGGGAAATATTTAATTTCGGGCCAAGTGAATCGAGTCCGGGTATGTTAATAATTATAGGCAAATATAATTGGGAAAATTCTAGAAATAAAGGTGCGACACATTGTAGGCAAAAATGAGGGTATTATATTATGAGATGTAAATTGGACCAAGTGAGTGAGTCCGGGTATGTTGGTTAAGTAATATCAAGGTATTAAATTAATTATAGAGAGAAAGTAATTAGTTTGGAGTCGGAACATTGACTCGGAAATGTGGAGGTAAGGGCCAAGTGAGAGACTCCGGGGACAATGGTTGGGTGACACCAAGTTATTAAATTAATAAATGTGAAAATTAATTTAATTAGAGATGGATTGCAGACTCGGATATGTGTTGATTAATTAATGTGTAAATTAATTAAATAAAAGTCGGATTGTAGACTCGGGTAAGTATTAAATTAATAAATGTGATAATTAATTTAATTAGAGTTGGACGATAGACTCGGGGAGATATTAAATTAATGGGTGTAATAATTAATTTAATTAGAGTTGGACGATAGACTCGGGGAGATATTAAATTAATATGTGTGATAGTTAATTTAATTAGAGTTGGACGATAGACTCGGGGAGATATTAAATTAATGGGGGTAATAATTAATTTAATTAGAGTTAGACGATAGACTCGGGGATATATTAAATTAATATGTGTGATAGTTAATTTAATTAGAGTTGGACAATAGACTCGGGAAGATATTAAATTAATATGTGTGTTAGTTAATTTAATTAGAGTTGGGTGCTAGATTCGGGGAGATATTAAATTAATAGGTGTGTTGATTAATTTAATTGGAGTCGAGCCACAAACTCAGGAAATTTCAGGCAGTATACGGGATAATTTGAGTACACGGTAAAGCCGGAGTTTATATTATATATATACGGTGCAGTGATAGTATATATATATTGTGTGTGATAGTAAATATCAGTGACTAGATATTTATTCAATTTAAATACTCTAATGCTATCAAGGGAGGTTGCGCGATGTGGGTGAATCCCCTAGCTTGAGGAGTAGGGCGAGTATATCCCCAGGTCATAGCATCCGGTACATGGGTGAGGAGATTATCTCACTTTCAGGAAGGAATATGACCGCCTCCAATTCATTATGTAGTAGACCAGGTTGGTGAGCGAATCCAACTTGGAAAACTAGGTTTTGTGAGCACACCTAGTGAGATGGCATTTTAGAGTGAATCATCCGGTGAGGGTATACTCGGAAGGATGGATACGCGTATGATATATGTGTGGATGTTAGTAAAGGTGCGTATATGGTAGTAAATATTATATGTAGGTGATAATACAGTGTGTGATGTATTTACCTTATATAACTCGGGTTACAGTTATACGCAGTTAATTAATGAGAAATTAATTAAGTTAATCATTGGTGGAAATAATACAGTGTGTGATGTATGTATTTTATATAACTTGTGACACGGTTATATGCTATTATTTAAGAGGAATTAATTAAGTTAATTGTGAAATAACTTATAATTCAAGAATTATTATACTCGGGTTAGAGTAGTTTAGCAAGGGAAGGTTATACCAGGACTAGTTGGACGGGGTAGTACAACTAGGTGGGGTTAAGGTAACCGGTAGGTGTGCACAATAGTGGAGGGTGAGAATGTCCTCAAGGGAGTGCGACACTAACTTAAATATGAAGCGCATTCATGCATTTTAAATTACTACAGTTAATTCACTTGCTAAATATTTTCAAAATGTTTTGGGTTCTAACCCTTGCTATAAAACTATTTTCAAAACCTTTTAGGTGTCCAGCCACAGGGACGCCGGGATTGATATTTTATTCCAGGAACACGAAGCTGCGGCATATGTGGATGCTAGCAGGTGTTTGGATTAGACGCATCATTCATTCATTCCTAGAGTAGGAATTTTGTATCAGTCTCAGTTTTATTTAGGGCTTGTAGCCCAGACTTCTCGGTACAGTTTTCAGGTGTAATTCATTTAGGTGTTGTATATTTGTATTGGATTATTTATTTGGTGGCCGGTGATTTATTCGGCAAGTTGTGTAATTATTATTCTATTTACTTTCATTCAGTTGTGTGAATGGTTTATATTTTAATTCCGCATGTATTGTTTTGTTTAATTAGAAAGTTAAAATTGGCAGCAGTTTTTGGAATACTAGGTGGTTAGTATGTTTGAAAAAGTTTTCGACAGTGACGCTAAGGTTGATCCAACTGGGATTCCTGTTTTAATTTGGTATAGGACTGATCACCCGGTATTTTATTAGGCGGGGTGTCACAGATGGTATCAGAGCATCAGGTTCTAGTGTCCTTAGGTTCTGTGCGGCTTTTCACGCTTCGGCTTAGCAATCTTTGATATAGAGCCCTATCATAGGATTGTTGTATTCTCATACATATGCGCATATACGATCTTCTGCGAATTTATATTTGAAAGTGAACTCATACAATTCGATTCTCATTCCAGATGACGCCCAGGAGAGGGAGAGCAACTAGGGCAGCAGGGGGAGGTGAGACGAGGGAGGCTCGTCAGGAGCAAGAGTTACGGCAGCAACTGCCAAAGATAATTTTGGCAGCACAGGTAACCGAACTAATGGCGCGGTCGATTGAAACGACGGTAGTCACAAACGACAAGGTACTTTCCACGTAATCCACCACAAGTGTTAGTGGCGTCGGATGTTCAGACTCACGCGGGGTCGTTGGGGTGCAAATAAGAAAGTGAAGTTATTTTTAGTGGGAACCCACCAGAGTTGCGAGGAGGTTCAGGTGTAGTACTAGCATGTCAAGGAAGAGAGGTATCCAGCATCACCTACGCATGGGAGATTGCGATGGGGTGCGAAAATAAATGCTAACCACTTTTAGTTAGTGGGAGCGGCGCTACAGTGGTGGGGGTCGATCACCACAATTGAGGAAAGGGACACACTAGCTACTGCAAAGTTTTGGGTGCGATTTGACCGCAAGTATTTTTCCTTCAGCGGTCGAGACCGAAATGAGGAGAAAATTTTATGAGGAGACTCAAAGGGAGACCGTTCAATGGCCGATTACGAGGAAGATTTCACTCGTTGGCAAATTTTGTACCAGATGAGGTAAGCGAGGAAAAGAGAAAGGAAGCAAAGTTTATGGATGGGTTATTCTGCAGAATCAGACAACATTTAATTGATAATTCCGCATTAGTAGGTTATACTGATGTCATTAACGTAACACTCCGGCACTGTTGGGAATATCACTTCCACGTGAAAGGAAGCGGGAAGGGAGTGGGGATTAACCCGTCGGATGAGGCAGAAGGGAACAATACCAGTGGAGTATCCCAGCAGAAGACTGGGGGAGATCAGGGGCAGGATTTTCGGCAAGGAAATCATGCCAAACGATCTAGAACTGGAGGCTATCGGCGGGATGGCCAGGAATTCCAACAAGGTTGGCATGGAAGGGAGCAGTGGCAGGGTGAACATATTAGAAAGTGTTTCGTTTGTGGGGAAAGCGAGACACATGAAGAGATATTGCCTTAAGCGAGGGAGGGGTCAAATACAGGACGAGGTCCTGGATGTACAGCCACTAAAGCAAGTCACGGGTATATTCGGGCAGGGAGAAGCTGCTCCGGAAATCGAGAACCAGTCGTTGCAGCTAGAGTATAGAAGTAATTATTTTACCCTAGGGGCATGGGGTATATTGTTGAGTGACAAAGAGGATGTCACAGTATAAGACTTATTTTTCACTAGAGTTCGCAGGTGAGTCGAACTTAGTGGGTACGTTGGCGGTAGCAACCATAGCATGTGGGTAAACTTTCCGAAGGGTAGCGGAGTTCCTTAGTGTTCTTCATGGGAGAGTGGAGGAGTACACTGAGTGATTGGTTGAATTATGCGAGGAATTACTACTTTCAAGAATTATGGGAGTAGGGTTGATAATACTTTTTAAACATCGGCTGGATAGCGATGGAATTTAACTATTGTGGATAGTGGTGTAAAATTTTGGTGTCCGCGACACCAGGGTATGGTTGGTACTAGGTATCATCGGAAAGGGCGTATAGCCTATATATATGTGGATATATATGTTGTATTGCGTGGTGCGATGGCACATAGTGAAGTTTTGTGTTCTCACATTTTATCCCGGTAAGTGGGGATGTTTACTGAAGTGAATCAGGGTGGTTAAATTGATTTTCGAGCAAAGAGAGATAGCTCGGGGTTTATTTTGCGCAAGGACTAGTGGTAGTAAGGGCGCAGTATTATGTTGTCTTTGGTAGCATAAGGGTAAGTGTATATTCTTTTGTGTTGAGAAACAAGTATTTATGGGGAGATAGTTGGACGTAGCATGGGTTGAGTACCCGGGCAGTAACTATATATGTATATATATATATAGGTAATATGACTACGGGTTCGGAGTTATATTATGGGTTACGACTAGCATAGTTGGGTAACTTTCGTGTGGTAGGGCACGGGGATAGGGTGTATGGGCACCCGGGTTAATTAAGGCAAAAAAAATTTGTGCGGTTAAGCACGGGTATAGGGTGTATGGGCGCACTGGTTAAGTTTAAATACATACTTATGTAACGTATGATTAGAAGCGGATGGGATAGATATAGCGGGCTTGGAGGCACATGACTAGTGAGTAATAGGTGAATATTGGAACACTAGGTTTATCTTAATTTCGAGGACGAAATTCCTTTGTAAGGGGGGAAGTATGTAACACCCCGTATTTTTGTACATTTAATATTTAATTAATTCGGGAATTTAAATTACTTGTGTATGGTAATTTTAATTGAATTAATTATGGCAATATATATATTTAAATATTAATCGGGGAGTGAATGGTTAATGTTTAGGGAAATTTATTTACCAAGTGAATAGTAATAATTTAATTACGTCATTTCGAGTATTAATGACAAGGTATACACTTATCCCAGCCGGGAGTCGGTATAGACTAAATTGGGTGTGAGATAAGGATTTTTATAAATTAATTCGGATGCCAATTCTGAGTGCGCGGTTGAGTCCGGATGGGTCGAGATAGTCAGAAAAGAGTACCCGGGGGTAGCAATTGGGTCTCTCGGGGTATTTTTGGACATAACCGGGCCCACGCGGGGTGAGTTGGGCCACTTTAATTAAGCCCATTAGGTGAAAAACGGGATTAAGAGTTTTTAACCTAGTTGGGAGATTAAGAAATGGCAGCCAACATAACTCTAAACCTAGGGTTTGAGAGGGGATTTGGGGGAAAGCAAATCAAGAGCAAATTGGAGGGTTTTGGAGCCAAATTGAGGGACAACAACAACGGATCAGACACTACAAACACTTTGAGGCAAGTGGTTAACTGTTTTGATTCTTAAAGTGTGATAATCAATTCATATCATAGTGATGTGTAAACCAAAATTCGTTTTGGGGATATATGGGTACAAAAAGGGGTTTTGATAATGGAACCATTGAATGAAATTTAAGGTAAGAATTAGTTATGATATATAATTCTTAGTATGATTATCTGGTTTGAATGAGAAAAATCGGAATATAAAAGGATGGAATTTGAATTTGAAATTGGGATTATACCCTAGAAATTTGTGTTCTTGGGAGGGTCAAGATTCATAGTGTTAATTATGTTAAAAGGTTTAGCTGATATTTTTAGTTCATGAGAAATGTTATGAGATGATGAACAGACTGATTTGAGGTTGGTTTTGAGGAAAGAAACCTTGAAATTTCGTTAATGGTGGAATTCAGCAAGGTAGGAGCGCTGGCACGAAGGGATCGATCGATCGATCGGGGGCATCGATCGATCGACGATGGGAAATTCTGGGCAGTTCGGCCTTGGGTGAAGTATAAGGGGGAATTAATTATAAAATAATTTCCATACAATTATTAGTGGTAAATAATTGTGGAACAAATATTCCTAGCAATTATGGGAGAAAGTAATTGGGACTAGAATGAATTTATGTGGGACATTTAATGGATAAATTTGAGAGACTTTATTCCAAAATAGTGAGGTACGGGTCAAGTGAGTGAATCCGGGTATATTGGTCAAGCGACCCAAGGTAGTGAATTAAGTTTGGAGATAAACTAAGTAATTTAGAGTCGGGATATAGACTCGGGAAATATTTAATTTCGGGCCAAGTGAATCGAGTCCGGGTATGTTGATAATTATAGGCAAATATAATTGGAAAAATTCTAGAAATAAAGGTGCGACACATTATAGGCAAAAATGTGGGTATTATATTATGAGATGTAAATTGGACCAAGTGAGTGAGTCCGGGTATGTTGGTTAAGTAATATCAAGGTATTAAATTAATTATAGAGACAAAGTAATTAGTTTGGAGTCGGAACATTGACTCGGAAATGTGGAGGTAAGGGCCAAGTGAGAGAGTCCGGGGATAATGGTTGGGTGACACCAAGTTATTAAATTAATAAATGTGATAATTAATTTAATTAGAGATGGATTGCAGACTCGGATATGTGTTGATTAATTAATGTGTAAATTAATTAAATAAAAGTCGGATTGTAGACTCGGGTAAGTATTAAATTAATAAATGTGATAATTAATTTAATTAGAGTTGGACGATAGACTCGGGGAGATATTAAATTATTGGGTGTAATAATTAATTTAATTAGAGTTGGACGATAGACTCGGGGAGATATTAAATTAATGTGTGTGATAGTTAATTTAATTAGAGTTGGACGATAGACTCGGGGAGATATTAAATTAATGGGGGTAATAATTAATTTAATTAGAGTTGGACGATAGACTCGGGGATATATTAAATTAATATGTGTGATAGTTAATTTAATTAGAGTTGGACGATAGACTCGGGAAGATATTAAATTAATATGTGTGTTAGTTAATTTAATTAGAGTTGGGTGGTAGATTCGGGGAGATATTAAATTAATAGGTGTGTTGATTAATTTAATTGGAGTCGAGCCACAAACTCAGGAAATTTCAGGCAGTATACGGGATAATTTGAGTACACGGTAAAGCCGGAGTTTATATTATATATATACGGTGTAGTGATAGTATATATATATGTGTATATATATTGTGTGTGATAGTAAATATCAGTGACCAGATATTTATTCAATTTAAATACTCTAATGCTATCAAGGGAGGTTGCGCGATGTGGGTGAATCCCCTAGCTTGAGGAGTAGGGCGAGTATATCCCCAGGTCATAGCGTCCGGTACATGGGTGAGGAGATTATCTCACTTTCAGGAAGGAATATGACCGCCTCCAATTCGTTATGTAGTAGACCAGGTTGGTGAGCGAATCCAACTTGGAAAACTAGGTTTTGTGAGCACACCTAGTGAGATGGCATTTTAGAGTGAATCATCCGGTGAGGGTATACTCGGAAGGATGGATACGCGTATGATATATGTGTGGATGTTAGTAAAGGTACGTATAATATGGTAGTAAATATTATATGTAGGTGATAATACAGTGTGTGATGTATTTACCTTATATAACTCGGGTTACAGTTATACGCAGTTAATTAATGAGAAATTAATTAAGTTAATCATTGGTGGAAATAATAGAGTGTGTGATGTATGTATTTTATATAACTTGTGACACGGTTATATGCTATTATTTAAGAGGAATTAATTAAGTTAATTGTGAAATAACTTATAATTCAAGAATCATTATACTCGGGTTAGAGTAGTTCACTAAGGGAAGGTTATACCCGGACTAGTTGGACGGGGTAGTACAACTAGGTGGGGTTAAGGTAACCGGAAGGTGTGCACAATAGTGGAGGGGTGAGAATGTCCTCAAGGGAGTGCGACACTAACTTAAATATGAAGCGCATTCATGCATTTTAAATTACTACAGTTAATTCACTTGCTAAATATTTTCAAAATGTTTTGGGTTCTAACCCTTGCTATAAAACTATTTTCAAAACCTTTTAGGTGTCCAGCCACAGGGACGCCGGGATTGATATTTTATTCCAGGAACACGAAGTTGCGGCATATGTGGATGCTGGCAGGAGTATGGATTAGACGCATCATTCATTCATTCCTAGAGTAGGAATTTTGTATCAGTCTCAGTTTTATTTAGGGCTTGTAGCCCAGACTTCTCGGTACAGTTTTCAGGTGTAATTAATTTAGGTGTTGTATATTTGTATTGGATTATTTATTTGGTGGCCGGTGATTTATTCGGCAAGTTGTGTAATTATTATTCTATTTACTTTCATTCAGTTGTGTGAATGGTTTATATTTTAATTCCGCTTGTATAGTTTTGTTTAATTAGAAAGTTAAAATTGGCACCAGTTTTTGGAATACTAGGTGGTTAGTAAGTTTTAAAAAGTTTTCGACAGTAATGCTAAGGATGATCCAACTGGGATTCCTGTTTTAATTTGGTATAGGACTGATCACCCGATATTTTATTAGGCGAGGTGTCACACTAATTTAAATTAAAATCGTAACATAATTTTTGTTATGATCGGCGTCAATCTCTACATCCCTCTACGTAAGGCTCTCCAATGGGTTGGGTCGGGCAGGCTAACCTGACCCGTTTAGAGGTGGGCATGGGCTGTGACACGCGAAGCTGGTGACTCTTAACCGTTCGGGTCGACCCGACTCGAAACATAAATCTTAAAGCCCAAGCCCTACCCAGTACCTGGATTATAAAGGGCTAAATGGGCGAGCCAGGTTAAATGGGCCAAAAATGTTTTTTTTTTTATATTTAAATGTGAACTAGTTTATATACTTATACTGTAAATATGCATAATAAATATTTTATGAATAAATAAAAGAGCTATGACAGGGAGACCTACTTTTGGGACCCAATTTTGAAATCCACGCATAAGATAAAAATGGGTACAAAATTTTAATGCACATTTTGATGCTCTAGCGGGACCCACAACAGTAAGGTATAAGCTTTTAATGCAGTGGGGATCAAAATTGGGTCCAAAAATGGGTCTCTCTATCTTTATCCTAAGTAAAAAGAGTAATGAAGAGAGAAAATTGGTATTTACAAGAAGAATTAAAAAAAAAATACTTTTGATATTGAAATGAACTAAAAGCTGAATTGACGAGCCTAATAAATAGGTCGGGCCAATTTGAATGGGCTAAATAAGTAGGATACGAGGCTTATTGCGCTATCCATTAAGGTTTCGGACTAGGCATTTCCCATTTATTAAAATAGTTATTTTGTGTGTAGTCCTATTGCAACAATGTTTTTTAGCCACCGATCCTACGTTTTTTTTTGTTTGGTTAAAAGTCCCATAATCATTGAGTTCCATCCCATAACTATTTGGATTTGTGGATAATTTTGCTGTTTTTTATGCCATACTTTTATGGAGATGAGGTCATGTTATTGTCAAGAAGACTAATAATAAAACGAAAACGTGATGGAATCACTTGCTTATTTAATTGAAAAATGGGGACTTATCTTTTACTACTATAAAATGCAAAACAAGGCATTATAAGCTTTTAATTCTCCTTCTTATAGAGAGAGCCACGTGGCAGCCTTCATCGTATAAATTTTTTTCCACGCATCTCTATTTTTAATTCTCCCCAAATCTATTCAATTCCCTCGTACCTATGAAACGATTCCCCTCCCATCCCTTCTATCTATGTGACTATTATACTCCCCAAAAAGACATTTCGTTTAATTCTCTCCTCTATCTATTAAACCCATCTTCTTCTTCAACCTCCAAACCTCCCCCTTATTGCCCCACAACACTCCCCTAGCCAGCTATTTCGGCTTAAACCCGCTGTCGATAACCACTACCAAAACCCGGATCCTACCCAAACCAAAAACCGGTGACCTCCACACTTAATCCCGGCGGACCCAACTCCGCCCAAGCTGACCTTGCCCATTTTCACCTCCATATCCGGTCGGTGGACAGTCCATCCACCAAACTCCATCCATCCTCTATAAACTCTGGAGACCCATCATACTTCCAACGAAATGACGATCAACTACATCGGTGACAACAGATTGCCCAACAGGGTAGTTCAGAGAAAAAAGGTAAACTTACACATGTGGGTTCTTGGCTTTTGTTTTGTTTGGTGAATGGGTTTTATGCAGATTCGGTTTTGTCTTGGGTAGAAATGGGAGTTGTGGGTTTTGGGTTCTTATGGATTTTGGGTATGGGATTGGTTCTTCCACTTTGTTTTCTAGTTTTGGTTTTAGTTTTACCCGTGGTTTTGAGATCCAATTTAATTTTTTGGGTTTAAATTTTTTTGTCAAACATTTCTATACTTTTTCCACGGATGTTTAAAAAATTCATCCGTCTGTAGAGTTATGTTGGGCCACTTCGTATACCACGGTTACACTATATATATGAGAGGTTTATTTATCAACCACATCTCTCTTCTAATTTTCAGTATATCGGCAGTGAAATTAAGGTGTATGCCATTTCATTATCATTATCTGCAATACAAAATTGGGTTCATATTTGTATTGCTCTGTCATCAAAGGAATAGTAGTAAAATAGTAAAATAAATTTTGCAAACGACGTGTCTGTCTTTTGGTTTTTGTGATGTCCATTTTCTATATTTCTCAAAGTGGGACACCAAATGAATGCAATCACTAAAATAAGTTATGTTAGGTAGACCATTTGGTTGAGAAATGTAGTTGCTTAGTAAAATATGGAGGTTTAAACTCGGTTGATCATATTTTATATTCTACCACTATATGTGCACAGTTAGACGCTATGGGTTTGATTGCTGATATTTGGCACATATTTTATAAATTTTGGATTTATCATCGACCGGGTATTGGGTGATGTTCCCACTGTAGCTTGCTGTGTTCTTGATTTTCTCTTTTGGTTTTAAGTCGATTAAACTCTTGGACTGTCTGTGGTGCTGGTGTAGTTGGATGGTTTGGCTTTTGGTTGTGGTTTGATTTTTCCTGTATGTTTTTTTGACAGTTGTTTGCCCCTTTATGAAATCTATGTTTAGATGATAAAAAAAAAACTTACCCATCAACTGAAAGTCATATGTGTGTAGATGTCATGCAGTACTTGGTATTCTATTATTAATAGATAGAAGCTAAGGATTTCTTGATCCTACTTTTTGCACAAACATGCGAAAGTAATGTGTATACAATAGTTTTCTGAATATGATTATCTTTTTGTTAGTAAATTATTTTGCCATATTGTGTTTATATTTTTCCTTTTAAAACATGGAAATGGTATTGTTAGTGGCATCTTGGCATTGAAGAAGTTGAAGAATATTAAAAAAATGAAACGAGTATCATAAGTTATATTTCTCAACTATTAGAATTCATATGTGTATGTATTCCCCCATGTTTTTTATTCCAATTACCTTTTGATACTAATAAAATCTACCCATTAATTTCGATGCTTTGAATATCAACATTTTTCCCGTAGACCTCATTATTTTACGCAACAGGTTAAACCAAATTTTACAAATAAAATTATAACGGACCCGCACATCGTGCGGGGTTTAAAACTAGTTAAAACTAAAAACTCAAAACCCCTTGTTAGATAGAGAAACCCATTTGAGCTTGGGGTTTAGTCCCAATTGTTAAGAATAATTAGCAACTGATCCCAAGCATTTAAGATTCATATAAACCAACCAATCACATCTCAATATAACTTCCACCCTTGTTCAAAATTACAAGAGCCATGAGATGATTAACTGTTGGAGTTATTCAGTTATAGGACTGTTGACTAAAGACAAAAAAAACATGGGATCGGATCCCATTTAAACCAACTCATGCAGGATTCCAGCCAAAATACCTAAATGACCAGGCTGGGCTAAGCCCGTCTTTGGAGAGGCTGCGAATGGGGTACATGAATGATGAAATAACTCAAAAAACCCAAACTCAACTGCATCCTAAATGTTAGCGAGAATGGACGCATATCTGTGCGACGAGCTCCTCCAAGAAATCTTCCGCCGCCTTGACCCACAGGCTTGCTCCGCCGCCTCCCTGGTATCGAAGAGGTGGTTGTACCTCATCCGCCTCTCTCAAACATCCATCTCTATCATTATCTACCCTCGCTATCCCTCTCTCTACACTCTCCCCTCTTTCTCCTCCTTCCTCTCCCACCGCTCCTCCCTCTCTTCTCTCTCCCTCCGCACCGCCACTTTACTTTTCTCCCCTGACGACCTCCTCCTCGCCGTGGCCGGCTCTTGCCCCAATCTCCAAAACCTCCGCCTCACCACTCGCAGAGTCTCTCTCCGCTCTTTGTTCTCTCTCTCCACCTCATGCCCTCTCCTCTATTCTCTCACCATTACCCTCTCAAGACCCCTCTCTTTCAAATGGCTCTACTCCTTCCCCTCTCTCAAACACCTCTCCGTCGTTTGCAGTTCGGAAATCATCTCCCACGACGACTTCGCCACAGTTGATGTCATTAACCCCGACGCCCAACTCAATCTAGTCTCTCTTATCATCTCCGGAGCTCGAGAAAAAGATCACGCCATCAGTTTGTTATGGACCAAATGTCCAAACCTCAACAAACTTAAACTCAAGAGTTGTGATATCCCAATAGACGCTCCCTTTTCCTGCTTCAACGTTCTCCAACAAGTCAAATTCAAGAGTTGTTGGTCCTTTCGCGATTCGGCTTTATCCCAATTAGCTCTCACTTGTACTTCTCTCAAATCTCTATCTGTTGAGGGTTGTTCCAAACAGGGTTTGCTTCAAAATCAGACTCATCCTCAACCTCGGACTCACAAAAAATCACTTTCTTTTTCTTCTTAGACGGTTTTTAAGTGCTATCCCCCTATCCTTAGGCTTGATAGTGTCAGGAAACTTGTCAATCTCATATGTCTGGAGGTATCCTACTAGCTCTTCTAATTTTAAATTGCCTAAATTACCTAAGGTATTCAAGACAGTCAGTTTAGGGATAAAACGTTTTGATAGCAATCTTAAAATCTTTTTAACCACTCGTGCATCAGGTATAGGCTCACCAAGATTAAAACTAGTGTGGCCAATGTTAGATAAACATGCATAAAAATTATCAAAACACTCAGTCTCAATCATAGTAATCGTTTCAAATTGAGTAGTTAAATTTTGAATTTTAAACTCTTTGATCGCGTTAGTTCCCTCGTGGGTGAGTTGTAAAACATCCCACACTTCTTTAGAGGTAGTGCACGTCAAAATACGTCAGAATTCCTGTGACAACCCCCCTAATAAGATATCAGGCGATCACTCCAATATAAATTAAAACAGGAGTCTCATATGGATCATTCTTAGCATCACTGTCGAAAAATCCATTTAATTACTAATAACCTATCAGGCCGGTGTCAAAATTTTAACTTTACTACTCTTTTTAACGATAATAAATAAAACATCTACAATTTAATGCTTAAATGAAACTGAAATGAAATAAAATAACCGAACACTCGGTCAAAATATACAACCATATCGAATGCTGTACCGAAAGAATAAATAAATGCAATTGAGCCATTGGCTCGAATGTTTATACAGTACCTCCTATCTAGAGTACAACGATGGAAGCGGCTATCAAAAACCTGCACGCATCCACAGCTGTTGCAGCTGACGTCTGACTCAAAAGAATTTTCATCCAGGCGTCCCTGTGTCTGGACACCTATGTATATATATAATATAGCAAGAAAGTAAAAGTAGATAAACGGGTCAGAGCCCGAATTTTGAAAATATTTTGCAAGTGCATAAATGCCTTATTATTTTGAAAAAGGTTTTATCTCATATTTAAGTTTGGTATCGCACTCCCATGAGATACCCCTCACCTCTCCGCTAATAGTGCACTCCTAGTGCATCTATCTAGAACATTCTAGTCAAGCTACCCTGCTAAACTAGTCTATCACAAACCCACTATGAATCCTAGATAGTCCAAGCAATGTACTAAGGGATAAACTTCACCCCAGTCTCAACGCTATGCCATGTTCGTGTGTGGGGTGTCTCGCAAAGCGAAATCCAAATAAGGAACCCCCCCGATACACTACTATGCGGCACGGTCGATCGTCGAGATCCGCCAGTCCCTCAGTACAGAAAGATATATATAATATATATATATATATATATATATATATATATATATATATATATATATATATACCATAAACATTTATAATATAAGAGCACTAAGGATTAAACTTCTCCCCAGTCTCAACACACTGTCATATTCGTGCGTGGAGTGTCTCGCAAAGCGAAATTCAAACAAAGAACTCCCCCAATACACTACTATGCGGCAAGGTCGATTGTCGGGATCCATTAGACCCTAGGCACTCGATTCATCCATTTATACATACATATTCATATTTTACCATAACCATCCGGATCTATCTCCCGGACTGAGGATTCATATACAAAGTATTTATCAATACCATTATTTTTCTCCAAATTTCCCATTTCCCTTTTTATACTCAGGAAATGTAAATATAAAAGCCAATTCATTATCATGAATTGCTTTAACAAATCATATACCTTTTAAAAGCCAATTTTATTATCATAAAAATGCTTTTCCTTTATATCATCCCATTTCCCTTTTTATAGTCAGGAAATGTACCCAAAGCCATTTCCATTATCATGAAAATGCTTTGATCAAATCATGCTTCCACATCCCTTCTTCCATCCGGGAGTGTTACCGAAGCCAAACCTTTATCCCATTTCCCATTTTTATACTCAGGAAATGTAAATTAAAGCCAATCCATTATCATGAATTGCTTTAATAAATCTAAGACCGCCCCTCCGGGTTTCCCCACTGGACGTGCCCCTAAATGGCTATCATCTTCCAGGGCCTATCTATACAAGACAACCTGGGAACCTACCAACGTCGGGAAGCGGCCATATTGCCTGCGGGAAAATCAGGACCACACCCGGAATCTCCTAACCAGCGCAGTAATACAAATGCCCATATGGCCTAGGGACTATATCCAACCTGCTCAACAGCCAAGAAGGCTTCACCACAACGCACGCAACTTCCCTTATGATAGCGATTTAGGGAGGTGTGTACAATCCATAATTTATTAATTATGAAAAACATTTCTCATTCCATTTTGAAAATATTCATTTTTATATTTTCAAAATCATTTCCATCATAACATATATATATATATATATATATATATATATATATATATATATATATATATATATAAATCACACGGCATAAATATATCCTATATATTCCTCCTAGAATATATAACCGGCCATAATGGCCTATATCATCTAGCGATGACCATAATCCCAAAGATTCCCTCCAGGAATCCCAATCATGCATTCATATAAGCATGATACTAAGCTTAAAGTATTTTCTTACTTTGATGACTAATAATTACCTTAATCAACTCTTAAAGGTTTATTGGATATCTCCAAATATAATAATTCACTCTAAGTGAATATATACATATATATATTCCCAATTCCTCAAGTCCTTTAGGACATAACCCTCTAATATACTTTAATTTAGAAGGCCCTTAAACTTTAATCTCAAAGGGGAGAAATAATAATAATCTCCAAAATCTTGGGCTGAAAACAGGGCACCGGTCGACCGGTCTTAGACCCCCGGTCGACCGCGGGTTGTAAATAAGCCTACGAAACAAAGCAGTAGGCCCTTTCTCCTTGACGCGGTCGACCGGCCATAGGGGCGCGGTCGACCGGTCACACCAGGTCTCCCAAAATTAAAATCCTTAAGTTCCTTATACAACAACCCAAATTCATTTTCGGGGTTTCTAAACTACCACAAAAATTATCCCGAACATCTACGACATTAATTCTAGCCGTAATTTTTTCAATTCCCGATTTGATTTCCGAGTTGATAATTTCAACCCGGAGCTGTCATCTTGTAAAAATCATATCAAATCGTAGAAAAATCATAAAAATACGCGGTTGGCGCCCACGCGATCGTATCGAAAATATCTACAACTTTCGTGTTTTGGACGAAAGCTAAATCATTTATCTTCTTGGCCGAAAATAACCCCAAAGATTACGGGTTACTATTCATTGTCTCTTCCAACATCCCAAACTCCATTTTTCTCCATTTTTGTTGTTTCTAACCTCACCCAACAACTCAATAAACATCTAATCTATGTTTTACAACTAACACATCAATTATTTTGGGGTATTAAACCATTTCTCTTGGATTTGAACCCTAAAATCCATGAAACCTAGATTTGGGCATTTCTCCCAATTAAATTCAATCTTACATCCCATTAGCATGGTTTTAATACTAGAAATCATTAAGAGTTTACATTACATCAATTTGTAAACTCACATACAACTTTTACCCAATTTTTTTTAAGGATTCTAACCCTAAAATCATGTTTATACCAAATGTGATATGAGAGGATTGCAAAAAATGAAATAAAGCAAGTAAACACTTGCCTGGAGGATGAAATCCGACGACCTCGAGTCGAATCCGGCGGAGTTTGGCCCGAATCTCCCTTTTTCTCTCCACTTTCTTCCTTCCTCTCTCTTTTCTCTCTTCTTTCTTCTCTTTTCTCCCTCTCTCCCTCTTTATAAAGAAAGAAAAAGGGTTTAAACCCTTAAAACCCAAAAATGACTCGTTTACCCATTTACGAGTTACTTTTACCTCTAAAATTACCCGGAACTCAATTTCGACAATCGGACACTCTTTTCCGACTATCTCGGACATTCCGAGACTCGTGGCGCAGTCGAAATTTCCATCCGAGGTACTTGACCGCAAATCACTATTCTAACCCAAAATAAATAAATGCGGGTTTTCCAATTAAAAATCTTACCTCGTGTCGCTTTTCTCAATCAGCGACATATAATTAAAATATTTCGACCTATATAGTCCCGAAAATAATCACAACATCCTTCGAAAATCATTTAATCCTCGAAAATCCCAAAAATTACTATTTAGGAAAATTCCCCAAATTCCAATTTATATCCAATTATGGAATTTAATGGTCTCCAAAAGGACGGGTTGTTACATACTCCTCCCCTTACAACGGAATTTCGTCCTCGAAATTCAGATACGATCTACACTACCAATCCTAGGATCACTCCAAATCCTAATACCTCAAAGGGAATGACACTAACCCAATGGTTCCCATCCATGTACAATACGACTACCACGATCGTAAAGTGACTCTAATACGTCACATAATACCCATCATCTATAATCCCTATCGGCATGAATTTTAACCTTATATACTACGCCCATTCTATTTCAGGCGGTATATAAACCAAAAGGTGCCCATACACCTTTCTAACTTGTGCATATCTGCACATCCGTAGTGAACGTCTGACACGTAACACTCTCTCCTAATAAGGATCTCCTTTCCTCGGTGTAATACTCACCTATGGGTCCTTCCAACCCGCGAAATTCCAAACTCCTAACCTCGGTATCGCTAACTCTATCGAGCCTACATCCTACAATGTTACTATCTATGCGTTACCCTACCTACGCGAAACTAATATAATCCTAAGTATGTCCCTAGTGCCCAAGGCCTCTCTCGAATCCCGACATTTGCTCGGTTTCGTGCGTGGGACGTCTCGCCAAGGCTAAATCCAAACAAGGAACCCTCCCGTTACACTACTCCCTCGCATTGTCGGTCATCGAGATGTAACGGCCCAAGACACACCAGCGGGACATCCTAAATCCTGCCTATGCTAACCTACAAACGCATTTCTAGTATCTTATCCTTCCGCCCATATGGAAGGAAACCTAATCAATCGAAGTTCCCACTTTCTGTAGAAAGTGTCACGAACATAACACCCAAATTGTATCTCCTCAAAATTTGCCTTTTCATTAAGGCTGGTTATATTCCTCAACCCAATTTCTCCAAATTTGCCTTCTTATTAAGGCAGGGATATCATCCTCAAATCAAATTCTCTAAGTCCCACTCCACCCAACTACTTGTGGTGAGAGGACCAATTTAGTGCTTTTCCATAGCACAATATTTCCATAAACATACCATCATCACAGGGCTCGTAGTCTATAGCGGTTCATCCACACTATAAGACTAACCCACATCCTTGCATCCAATAACAGCTCTCCACGCCCGACGCCGTTAAGAGTCATGCATGGAGTGTCTCGCAAAGAGAAATCCAAACAAGGAACCCCTCCACACATTAACACTTGACTTCGTCGGTCACGGAGTCCCGTTATTTCAGACATGCAACTGAGATAATCCTATCCCTAAACAACAAAAGGTGGTCTGAACTCCTATCTCTAACTAAGAGTCACACCACCCAGCGCTTGCACTATTTCTAAGCCCTTGCGCAAACCATAATGAGCTTTATCTTACAGCTCAACACAAATCCTGCGGCCTTAAATCATATATATAAGGTTGCCATGCATACCAACCAAAATAAGGAAGCCTCTGCTCATCGAGGTTTCATCAATCCATAATAATAAAGGTGAACTCAAACTTTATCAAGGTGAGACACCACAATAACAACCTGTTCCCTCGAGGAACCATGGACACGATAGTCTTGCCATCATTAGCCTGCTATCTCTCTGATCAACCAATACATATATATACACCATAATACCATACTCGTATAGACATATAAAACGAGTATCACAACCCAGATATATATATATATATATATATATATATATATATATATATATATATACACACAATATATCAACACCCGCCTCTATGGCGAATGAAGGAAAATAAAATTCCGCTATTGCGGAAAACACATAAACACACATGATATTATGTTATTGTGACCGCCATAACTCAAATTACACACACGAGTCCAGGGCTAACTAATACCGCGACTTTATCTAGCCACGCTAATTATACCTCCTAGATTGAGGTACAACTCATAACGACATCCTTCTCGTTCCGACTAAATCGTGGGGACTCACGGTTAAGACTATCCGTAAGATCCCTTTCGAACCCTCAACTTCAATGAGGAATTCAACTTTAGTACCACTCTCAACTTCAGCGGTACTGCGGTAATCCTAACTACCATTATTTAGTAGTCGCCGCCAAAATCCTTAACAATCACCATAAGGAGAGTGACCTCTACTATGGTCCTCATCCCAACCTTCTACCAGCTGCTCCAGCTAAGCCTCACCTCCTGCTACCATCCAAGCTCCGTACACGATTCTCAAATGAGCGCGCAAAAGATTTCTATAATCTTCTAATATGGCAGGAGAACGAAATCTCGCAAGAGAAATCAACAATCATAATCCTAAGGCTCTATATCAAATCGAGAGCAACGCTGAAAGCGTAGTACGTCCGCACAGATTCCTAAGGACACTAGAACTTGATGCTCTGATACCATCTTTGACAACCCGCCTAATAAGATACCGGGCGATCACTCCAATATAAATTAAAACAGGAGTCTCATATGGATCATTCTTAGCATCACTGTCGAAAAATCCATTTAATTACTAATAACCTATCAGGTGGGTGTCAAAATTTTAACTTTACTACTCTTTTTAACGATAATAAATAAAACATCTACAATTTAATGCTTAAATGAAACTGAAATGAAATAAAATAACCGAACACTCGGTCAAAATATACAACCATATCGAATGCTGTACCGAAAGAATAAATAAATGCAATTGAGCCATTGGCTCGAATGTTTATACAGTACCTCCTATCTAGAGTACAACGGTGGAAGCGGCTATCAAAAACCTGCACGCATCCACAGCTATTGCAGCTGACGTCTGACTTGAAAGAATTTCCATCCAGGCGTCCCTGTGTCTGGACACCTATGTATATATATAATATAGCAAGAAAGGAAAAGTAGATAAACGGGTCAGAGCCCGAATTTTGAAAATATTTTGCAAGTGCATAAATGCCTTATTGTTTTGAAAAAGGTTTTATCTCATATTTAAGTTTGGTATCGCACTCCCATGAGATACCCCTCACCTCTCCGCTAATAGTGCACTCCTAGTGCATCTATCTAGAACATTCTAGTCAAGCTACCCTGCTAAACTAGTCTATCACAAACCCACTATCAATCCAAGATAGTCCGAGCAATGTACTAAGGGATAAACTTCACCCCAGTCTCAACGCTATGCCATGTTCGTGCGTGGGGTGTCTCGCAAAGAGAAATCCAAACAAGGAACCCCCCCGATACATTACTATGCGGCACGGTCGATCGTCGAGATCCGCCAGTCCCTCAGTACAGAAAGATATATATAAATATATATATATATATATACCATAAACATTTATAATATAAGAGCACTAAGGATTAAACTTCTCCCCAGTCTCAACACACTGCCATATTCGTGCGTGGGGTGTCTCGCAAAGCGAAATCCAAACAAGGAACCCCCCTGATACACTACTATGCGGCAAGGTCGATCGTCGGGATCCATTAGAACCTAGGCACTCGATTCATCCATTTATACATACATATTCATATTTTACCATAACCATCCGGATCTATCTCCCGGACTGAGGATTCATATACAAAGTATTTATCAATACCTTTATTTTTCTCAAAATTTCCCATTTCCCTTTTTATACTCAGGAAATGTAAATATAAAAGCCAATTCATTATCATGAATTGCTTTAACAAATCATATACCTTTTAAAAGCCAATTTTATTATCATAAAAATGCTTTTCCTTTATATCATCCCATTCCCTTTTTATAGTCAGGAAATATACCCAAAGCCATTTCCATTATCATGAAAATGCTTTGATCAAATCATGCTTCCACATCCCTTCTTCCATCCGGGAGTGTTATCAAAGCCAAACCTTTATCCCATTTCCCTTTTTTATACTCAGGAAATGTAAATTAAAGCCAATCCATTATCATGAATTGCTTTAATAAATCTAAGACCGCCCCTCCGGGTTTCCCCACTAGACGCGCCCCTAAATGGCTATCATCTTCCAGGGCCTATCTATACAAGACAACCTGGGAACCTACCAACGTCGGGAAGCGGCCATATTGCCTGCGGGAAAATCAGGACCACACCCGGAATCTCCTAACCAGCGCAGTAATACAAATGCCCATATGGCCTAGGGACTATATCCAACCTGCTCAACAGCCAAGAAGGCTTCACCACAACGCGCGCAACTTCCCTTATGATAGCGATTTAGGGAGGTGTGTACAATCCATAATTTATTAATTATGAAAAACATTTCTCATTCCATTTTGAAAATATTCATTTTTATATTTTCAAAATCATTTCCATCATAACATATATATATATATATATACCTAAATCACACAGTATAAACATATCCTATATATTCCTCCTAGAATATATAACCGGCCATAATGGCCTATATCATCTAGCGATGACCATAATCCCAAAGATTCCCTCCAGGAATCACAATCATGCATTCATATAAGCATGATACTAAGCCCAAAGTATTTTCTTACTTTGATGACTAATAATTACCTTAATCAACTCTTAAAGGTTTATTGGATATCTCCAAATATAATAATTCACTCTAAGTGAATATATACATATATATATTCCCAATTCCTCAAGTCCTTTAGGACATAACCCTCTAATATACTTTAATTTAGAAGGCACTTAAACTTTAATCTCAAAGGGGAGAAATAATAATAATCTCCAAAATCTTGGGCTGAAAACAGGGCACCGGTCGATCGGTCTTAGACCCCCGGTCGACCGCGGGTTGTAAATAAGCCTACGAAACAAAGCAGTAGGCCCTTTCTCCTTGACGCGGTCGACCGGCCATAGGGGCGCGGTCGACCGGTCACACCAGGTCTCCCAAAATTAAAATCCTTAAGTCCCTTATCCAACAACCCAAATTCATTTTCGGGGTTTCTAAACTACCCCAAAAATTATCCCGAACATCTACGACTTCAATTCTAGCCGTAATTTTTCCAATTCCCGATTTGATTTCCGAGTTGATAATTTCAACCCGGAGCTGTCATCTTGTAAAAATCATATCAAATCGTAGAAAAATCATAAAAATACGCGGTCGGCGCCCACGTGACCGTATCGAAAAGATCTACAACTTTTGTGTTTTGGACGAAAGCTAAATCATTTATCTTCTTGGCCGAAAATGACCCCAAAGATTACGGGTTACTATTCATTGTCTCTTCCAACATCCCAAACTCCATTTTTCTCCATTTTTGTTGTTTCTAACCTCACCCAACAACTCAATAAACATCTAATCTATGTTTTACAACTAACACATCAATTATTTTGGGGTATTAAACCATTTCTCTTGGATTTGAACCCTAAAATCCATGAAACCTAGATTTGGGCATTTCTCCCAATTAAATTCAATCTTACATCCCATTAACATGGTTTTAATACTAGAAATCATTAAGAATTTACATTACATCAATTTGTAAACTCACATACAACTTTTACCCAATTTTTTTTAAGGGTTCTAACCCTAAAATCATGTTTATACCAAATGTGATATGAGAGGATTGCAAAAAATTAAATAAAGCAAGTAAACACTTGCCTGGAGGATGAAATCCGACGACCTCGAGTCGAATCCGACGGAGTTTGGCCCGACTCTCCCTTTTTCTCTCCACTTTCTTCCTTCCTGTCTCTTTTCTCTCTTCTTTCTTCTCTTTTCTCCCTCTCTCCCTCTTTATAAAGAAAGAAAAAGGGTTTAAACCCTTAAAACCCAAAAATGACTCGTTTACCCATTTACTTGTTACTTTTACCTCTAAAATTACCCGGAACTCAATTTCGACAATCGGACACTCTTTTCCGACTATCTCGGATATTCTGAGACTCGTGGCGCAGTCGAAATTTCCATCCGAGGTACTTGATCGCAAATCACTATTCCCACCCAAAATAAATAAATGCGAGTTTTCCAATTAAAAATCTTACCACGTGTCGCTTTTCTCAATCAGCGACATATAATTAAAATATCTCGACCTATATAGTCCCGAAAATAATCACAACATCCTTCGAAAATCATTTAATCCTCGAAAATCCCAAAAATTACTATTTAGGAAAATTCCCCAAATTCCAATTTATATCCAATTATGGAATTTAATGGTCTCCAAAAGGACGGGTTGTTACAATTCGTTGGGGGTGACGAGTTAGAAAATTACACTAAGCCCACATGAATTAAAAGTGCTCCACCTAAACTCATCCTCAGTCCAGTCTGGCACAGGTTTTAAATTCGTGACATTATTTGCAGTGACATTGTGAGGAGTCCAGCCTCTTTCAAAAATTAACCAAACACTCTCATCGATTGATTTTAAATGTGATCTCATGCGGGCTTTCCAGTAAGCATAACTAGACCCGTAAAAAATTGGCAACCGATTATATAAGTTTTCACTTCGAAACATTGAGATAATTTTTTCACAAAATAGATTTTTCAAAAAAATCAATATCACACAATTTTGTCGAAAAATAGGAATGCGCGATAAATTAGCGTAACCTGTTCTGATACCAATTTGTGAAAAGGTGTGTGTGATAAAGACTTAAAATAAATGCGCAAATTCCAATCACAAACTTATTTAATTAGAGTCAATTTTTGAATCAAATTAATTCCTCCTTTAAACAAATATCTATGTGTGTCAAACCAACAAAACACAAATATGATAACTCACAGATTTAAGGAAAAATCCCCGAAGGGAAAAACCTTTTCTATCACTATAATTTGTTAATCACAATTTACACGAATTACAATGAAATCAACAATAAGTTTACCTCAGCAAACCTACATATACGTGCAGTCTAGAGTCAGTAATGGATTCCATGCCGTGAACCCACATGAACCACAATCCAATCTTCAACAAAGATCCTCATGCAACCAACCTTAATGGCCTCAGTCTTTTGTTATAGAGATGCACTACACAAAGGTTGAACAATAGCAAAGTATGTTCTTGGGTTCCAAAACAATTCACCTAAACATTGGGGTTTTTGTGAATTGAAAAATAAGGGTTTGAAGCCCTAAATAAAGAAGCCAAAAGTATTCTGCCGATTTTCACTGTTTGCATAATAAAAAATGAAAAGACTTCTTAACCCTCGTTTAACGTGTATTTATACAAAAATGTACGGCGGAAGATCACTTGAACAAAATCTAATCTCGCTTGAACGAATCCACGTGTCACTCGAACGAGCTTCGCTTGAGATGGCATGTCGTTTGAACGACAGGGGTCGTCGCTCGAACGAGTCGTTAAATAAATATTTTTCTTTTTCTTTTTTCAGTAAATCCAGCACCTTAAAAGTTTAAAAATTAATTTTGACGAAAAACTTAAAAACTCCGATCCAACACTTATAATTTTTTTGATGAAAAATATCCCAATATTCTAAGTGAAATGCTAAGGAATAAAAACACAACATTTACCAAATTCATCTCGCGGAGTCTTGATTGTTGAAGAAACTTGATATTTGGATCCGTCTGGTTGCATATATGATCTTGAGCATTCTTTAACGGTTGTAGTGGTATACAACATACTAATTGATAACGAACATTTACCAACTTATGTCCTTACAACATTCAAGAAAAGTTAGGAATGATTCAAACTGGTTTATGAACATAAAATTAAATAAACAAATAACTCAAAATTTTACATGGATTCATGGTGATCTAATAGAATGAAAACCCAAAGGCTCGCCATTTCGAGATGTACTGCACCATTCCAAAATATCATCAATGAACGAATCCAAACAGATGAAAAATCAAAACCCCTTTTGTCCCGATGATACCTAACTATTGTAAAAAAAACCATACAAAAGACCGAAAAACATGGATGTAGTGATATTCTATAAAAAAATCAATATCTTTTTATAAGGGTGTATTTTAGTGGCCATAAACATGTAGAAAAAATAGAGGTCAATGTATTTAATTACAATTTATGGGAACAAATAGAATTAGAAACATAATAATACTTTACACAGAGGCTGCGTACGTATTTTTGTTTCAATTTCATGGAGTAAAGAGGAAGATAAAAGGGGGTGTATGTATATACATATTTTTTACACCATTTGTCTGTCTTTGATTTGATCACTATATTATATAACAGGCTCTTGCTTAGCTCAACTTCAATTATCTATCCATCTGTCAGATAGGATGGAGGCACTCCAAGAAAACATTACATCTCATGCGACTGATGGCAAGTATGCAAGCGCCACAAAAAGTCCCACCATAAGATTATATTTATCAAACATTATGCTAATTATTATCGTATCAAGCTCATTTAATTCTGTGAGTTTTCTCCAAATGACCATTGAAATTTTACCTCATGTCATCTCTAAAGCCACCGATGGGATATTAATATGGTCTTCAAGCAATCTATATACATTGATTCCACCAGCTGTACAACACATAGTTTATTATCCATTCCAAAGGTGACAATTACATAGTGGTTAGATAGAGATGAAGTAACCCACAAACCCTGAGGGGGGAGAGAGAGAGAGAGAGAGAGAGAGAGAGAGAGAGAGAGATGAAGTGAGGTATAAAACTAATGAGTATACACTAACTGACTATTGGTAAGACCTAGGTAAAAGTTCTTTCATATTCTCATTTTCCAACCCGTTAGAGTGCTGCCACATTAAATTCTCTTTTATGTAAAAAAACATTCCTATTCTATTTTGGGTTGTGATAACATGTGCTCTAAGGTCACACACTAAGAACCCCAAAATAGCAGGGACATAATTCCGACATACATTTAATAGGACACAGATACTCATGTAGCACTCTCATACTTACTATTTTGAGGCCCAAAACATGTGCCCTAAGGGCACATGCTATCATTTTCCTTCCCATATTTTCTACTTTTTACAAATCTTTATGAGTAAGAGTCGTCCATTGATTTTAGTGACAGATGGAGAGATTAAAACTCAATAGCCTTTTATGAAGTTGCATTTATGACCACCACATGTCAATCCATAAGAAAAAGCTTCAACTTTATACATACTAAAGATATATATTTGTTATCACATGTTTTGCTTTGTTTAGTTTGGTGAATTGACATTAAATCATTCATTAAGATTGCTCTAATTTATTTATTTTGGGACATTGACATTAATTAAGATTGCTACAATTTTTACATTTATTTTTCTAGAAAACAAGGAAACTTCTTGGGTCATTCTTAAATAAAACTCATATGGGAGACACTATTCTCATCGAAGGAATAAAACCCCTCACACGCAGCAGTTTTAGTTTGCGGTCGAATAACTTATGGGTTGTTGGTTTCGATATCTCCCTTTTGAAATCACTTAGGGCGAGGTATATGTTATACTAATTGTAAATCCGCGCGATGCGCGGGTTAGGTGAGTATGTATACGTGGTTAACCCATTGTACGAATAGGTTTGGACTTGATATTAATTATATAATATGAATAATATTCATAATTTTATCCCCCGCGATACACGAGCTCTATAAAAAGACTATACCAATAATATCTCGTAATTCAATAATAAGACTATACCAACAGTGTCTCATAATTCAATAAAAAAACTATACCAACAATGTCTTATAATTCAATAAAAGTCAAATATTTATATTGTGAAAAGTGATTTTGAAAAAAGTGAGGTATGGATTTCAATTTTTTGGAATCTTATATGTGGATAACAAACCCCAAAACCCAGTGGTACTCATTGAACCATAGAATTCATTGTGCTACCCACCAAAACACGACCATAAGTCATAAACAACAAAGGCAAAATAAAGAATTAAAATTCACGGGACGTATATACACATAGAGACTGAGAGAAAAATTATTATGTATATGGCCACCAATGGTGGCGTCGTTCCAAAAATGAGGAATGAAATTTCGAGGGTTATAGTTTAAATTATACTTCCTATAATGGTAATCGTGGAGATTATATTATTGTGATTCAAGTGTTGCTACTTTGTATATTTTTAATAAATTCACATGGTATTATAATAAATCAAGAATTTATCTCCTATTCTAATATTTGAAGACCTAAACTAAGAAATTGTTATCTCATAAATAGAGGAGACTCAAGATAAGTGTCCATGATTTATTTTTAGTACATTTGAAATTTTGAATGTTTATATAATTTATTATAAGAAGAAAAAGATATTTTTGTGAAAAAAAAAATCTATTATCATAACTCAAAGACAATATTATTTTATTCCTTGAACTACAATTTAGTGGACTGACTGCTTAGAACAACCACCACTAAACTAAAATAGGGACGCATTAAATCCATGATATTAAAGCCACCTAACTACTAAACTATAGTGTTTTAAAAGAGGAATCACAAAAAATGCAGTATAAGTTTTTTGAAATATAGATTAAAAATGTGTTGGGAATCGTATGGAATTAGGCATTTCTTAATACACTTGGCGACATTACTATTTGGATATACATTGTACATGCTAAGAAGACTAGTGAACTACTAAATTCCCATCAATACCATAGAAATAAGCAAAGAGTAGATGATTTTGATAGTCGGTACGCACCTAACTGATGTAGAATATTTGGTGCCTCCTGTTGACCCATAACTTTTGCCCCGTAACACTTTCTCTATGCAAAAGACAATTGTATAAACATTGATTATTGGTAGATTTATTTTCTTTTTCTTATTTCTTTAAGAAATAGAGTCAAATATATAATTGATATTTCAGTTCACTAATGAATGGCATATTGTTCAACCCCTTATGTAGATCTTGCACATATTTTTCTATTTTGAATGAGAAATTAAATACACTAATAGCAATAGATATGTTTGCAAAGACATTAGTATTATAACAACAAATTTAAAAATATCGTAATATCTCGAATTTATATAAATAAATCTTCAAGTTATCGAATATTTTGCATATTGTTGTCCTAACTAACGGAATGACATAAGACAAAAATAATAATTTAAATAGAAATTCAAGAATTGATGGTAGAAAGGAAAAAAACAAAATATTTACGTGACTAAAAGTCAAATAAGTAATCTATCTTAAATAGTGAAAATTAAAAAATGAAGATACATCATAACACATGTCACAAATTGCTAATCCTTTAACACTTACTGAATGCTGAATAAAAAAATTGTTAGTTCATAAACTGAAAACATATAACTCAACAAGATACCTCGAGGTTTGTTAGTACAAAGGGATTTTTTGTGCTTCTTGTAGCGTTGAACAAGCCAACTTCTCAAAAAATCTTTTTTAAAGGTGTTCGCTAATTTTTTGGCTATTTTATAAATCAAAACAGTACTTCAATGGTTTGTATGAATTAAACAAAGTTCAAATATTTAACGGAGAAACAACAATAGCTCCTTGCCACCGAACAAAAGCTTCAAAACAGAGAGGAAAGATCCATACAAAATGGATAAAGTACCAAAAACATACATAAATAAAACCATAGAAAAATTGGGTTTCTTTGATTAAGAAAACCAAAATAAAATAAAATAGAATAAATAAAATAATGTCAAAGGAAGTGTGAGAGAGAGAGAGAGAAGGAAATATTTTCCATTTTGAACGTAGATTTTGAACCATTACAAATTCTTTGAAATGAAGAGACCCAAAAAAGTGTACAAAACATCAATTTGGTTGTGGGAAACCTCCAAATCAAAACCCCAAAAAAATCTTCACCCTCAACATACACTAATATCCATTGCAGAAATAATAAACTTTTGGAGACCTCAGTTATTATACTCATCTAGTTACAAAACTCTACAAAATAGAAAGAAAAGTTAAATGGGTACATAAGATAGAACATGCGCCAATGCACTCCAATTTTCATAAATGAAAAAAGAATTATTGGATACCTTTTCAAGAATATTGTCTGGAGCTCAGTAATCAATATGTATCTATAGAGATGTTAACCATTTCCAACAATACCCAAATATAAAGAACAAAAGGAAGAAAACGAAAAATCACCAAACATGCACTACATACATAGAACTCTAAAAAAAATAACGAATAAACTTTTAGAAATAAAAAATCCCTAATTAAAAACTCGAAATACAGAGTAATGTACCTTTTTTTTGGTAGAAAGTTATTTTCCTGGTAAATGTGTCTCGAAGATTCTTTCATAGTTGATGAAAAAGTTCTTATTAGAAGCCACATTCAAATTTATCTCTTAATTTAAGAACCTTCCACCTTAGTGCTTGCACGTTCCAGCAAACTGTTGAGAATAACGAGTAAATAACTCAAATATTCGCAAGAAATGATTATAAGGAAGTACTCACTAAACCACTCTTTCAAAACGCTTAAAGAAGACCAACTCACAAAATACTACACTCAAACTAATATACAAATGCTAATTTCCTTACTGTTTTACTTCTTCTTGGATGATTATACAAGCATAGGACATGGGGTATTTATAGCATGGCAAATACATTTTAGGACACGCATTAAAAAGTAAGGAAAAATTACAACCACACCTTTCTACATAACACACACTAATTTCTCACTAGTGAAATATAGGTAAGATATGACATAACACACAATAATTTACCACTAGTGCAATATAAGTAAGCAATGACATCATATGGAACATGATGTTAAAACTTAATACTTCCCCTCAACATCTACTCTCATTCCTTTCACCATGCCGAACTGACGATGAAAGTTTTCAAACTTGCTTATATTCAAACCTTTTGTGAACAAGTATGCAATTTGATCATTTGTCTTGATCTGTTTCATCTCAATCTCTTCTTGAAGAACCTTTTCTCTAATAAAATGATAGTGCACTTCCACATGTTTATTTCTTGCATGAAAAAATGGACTCTTCAGCAAATGAACTACCGACTGGTTGTGATAATACAACGAAACTGCATAGTCTAGTGGTTGATGTAGATCGTTCATCAATTGTAACAACCACATACTCTCTTGAGCTGCCATTGCTGCTACTCAATATTCTGATTCCGTAGTTGATAAAGATACCATTGGAAGTCTCTTACTACACCAAGAAATTGCTTCAGATCCAAGCTTGAACACGTACCTGATAGTTGATCAGCGAGTGTTGTAATCTCCTGCATAGTCAGCGTCATAATAGCCAACTAACTTTAAATCTTCACCTTTCTTATATAAAATACCATAGTTAGTTGTACTTTGAACATATCTCAATATTCGTCGAACTACTTCCAAATGAGACTTCTTTAGATTTTGCATGTACCGACTCATCACACCAACTGCATAAGAAAAGTCAGATCGAGTAAAGGTTAGTTAGATCAGACTACCTACTAATTGTCGATACATCATGGAATCTTCCAAATCTTTTCCTTCATGTGCACACAGCTTGCCATTTGGTTCCATCGGTGTCGAGATTTGCTTGCATTCGAGCATCCCGAACTTCTTCAATAAACTTTTGGAATAATTTTGTTGACAAAGAGATATTCCTTCTTGTGTACGATCAACCTCTAGACTAAGAAAATGCTTGAGTTGTCCAAGTTCCTTCATGTAGAAATGAACTGATTAATTCTCCTTTGTTCAGAGTATTTCTGCCTCATCATCACCGGTTATGATCTAATCATCCACGTATACCAGTACGATAGCTAAATTTCCTCCATTAGCTTTGACAAACAAGCTAGAATCTGCAGGTGTTACTGAATTACCACATTGAGTTAGAAATTCAGCAATCTTACCATACCACGCCCTTGGTACATATTTCAATCCATAGAGTGCCTTTCGCAATTTACACACATGCTGAGGATGATCTTGATTACGAAACCCATTGGTTGAATTATGTAGATCTCCCGATCTAACTCCTCACGAAGAAATGCATACTTCACATCCATTTGACACAAGTTCCAGTCTTTGTTGGCTCCAAGTGCAAGTAGGACTCATACAGTTGTAAGCTTTACCACTGGACAAAATGTGTCATCATAGTCTAGTCCATATTATTGAGAGAACCCTCGATCCACCAGTCGAGCTTTGTATCTCTCAATTGATCCATCTGGATGACTCTTTATCTTGAAAACCCATTTACATGATATGGCTTTCACATCTCTTGGCTTTGGCATGAGATGTCAAGTCTGATTTTTCTCTAGTGCAGTGATTTCTTAGTCCATAGCTTTAACCCACTCAGAATTCTGGGATGCATCTTCAAACATACCAGGTTCTTTTACACTTGCTTCTTCTTTAATGGCTGCGTTGGCGTATTTAGGATTTGGTTTCTGATTCTTGTTGACCTCTAGAGTTATGATTGTGGATTTGATACTCCGTTTTGCTAGGTACACCTTCTTCATCTGGTTAGAAATATACACCAGTTTTCCAAGGATTCTGAGTTACTTATTGCTCGATATTATCATCATCATATGAATGTTCAGCTTCGTGTGAGCTTGATAGGATTTGAGGAGTCTGTTCTCCCATTTTCTATTGCAGTTTCTCTTCAAATTCCTTCGAGTTTGATAACACCTACTTTTCTAAGGACCACCAAGAAGATGCTTCATTAAACAACACATCTCGTGATGTGTAACACCTTCCAATCGTAGGATCGCAACATTTTCAACCTTTCCTCTAGCTGTCGTATCCCACAAAGATACATCTAATAACTTTCTTGTCAAACATGCTACGTAGATGGTTAGGAATAAATACATAGCATACACAGTCGAATACGCAAAAGTAACTTCTCGTAGGTTTCATGTCGCATAATTTCTCAAAGGGTGAAACACACTCTAACCTTGGTTGTGGAAGTTTACTAATCACATGGGCTGCAGTTCTCATAGTTTCAACCAAAAATCTTCCCGGTACATTCTTTGCTTGTAGCATACTTTGATAAACTTCTATAAGATGTGAATTCTTTCTCTCTGCTACTCCATTCTATTGGGGGTGTTGGCATAAGTAAATTGATGATGTATTCTATAGTCTCGTAGATACTGGAAAAACTCATTTGAGGTATATTCTCCCCTAATATCTGTGCGTAGACAAATAATCTTCTTCCTCACTTCTCCTTTAATCATATCTCTAAACTCTTTAAACTTTGAGAGCGTGTCAGATTTTTCTTTCATAAAGAAAACCCACACAAACATGGAGAAGTCATCAATCAACGTTACCATATACCACTTCCCACCAACTGATGTTGCTTGACTGGTCTGAACACATCAGAGTGAATTAATTCTAATGGTTCCTTTGCTCTAAACTTTGATTCCTCGTATGGTAATTGATGTGCTATACCATAATGGCATCCCCCACAGACTGTGTCTGTCCTCACATCAAATTGAGGAAGTCCCTTGAGCATCGACTTCTTCATCATCACCCTTAGCTTATAATAGCTAACATGGTCTAATCGCATGTTCGATAAATCTGTTGTCTCATTTTTTCTTGTCTGGTCTACATAGGCAGACTATGCTGACATCACGTAGACTGACTCCAATCACCGTCCCTCCATTATTGGCATTCCTGAGATCTTGAGGTCTTGATATACCTTCACATCTCGTGGACCAAACAAGACAAAGTGGCCTGATGATGTTAACTATTCCACTGAAAGAAGATTTTTCCTCATACTCATAACATGGTAGACATTTTAAAGTGGCACATGGTTAGAACTGTATTGAGGTGCTACTACCGTCTTACTGATATGAGCTATTGGTAGCCTTGAGTTGTTTACTGTTACCACAAATCTATTTCCCTTATACTTTGACAGTCTCTGTAACTTCTGTTTATCACCCGTTATGTGATTTGATCAGCCTGATTCGATAATCCAATCATTCTCGTAGTCGATTCTCTCAACTCTCGAGACCATGAGGGCTAACTCATCCTCCTCCATAGCAAAAGTTGCTTCAGCATCCAAATCATCTTCGCTTCTCTCTTTTGAATTGGAATTAGCAGCATTGCTCTCAACGGGCCTTTTATTGGACCAACAATCTATTTCCCTATGTCCCTTCTTGCTGCAGTTGTAACATTTTCCCTCAAATATTTTACCGTAGCCACGATTCTTTGAAGCTCCCCTGGATAAGAACCTCCCTCTCCTTGATGACTTTTTTCCTTATCATTATCCTTTTTATATCCGCCTCTGACGTGCTGCTTGAAGTAGCCTTTACTTTTGTTTGTGTAGACCGCTTCCTCCTCACCCTTCAGCGAGACTCCTCCTATTTCTTTAGCCATAGCTTCTTAATGTAAGTACACAAATTTCCAATTAAGTCCCTTATAGTTTTGGCTCAATTCTGGACAAAAATGTTTGAGTCATAGGATAGAGTTATTGATCATCCTTCAAGCCTATGACATACTAAATTTGAAGACATAGCGGCCAAGATATTAAAGCTTCATCAAATGCCAAGTTTATAGTCCCTCGTTTCTACGTCATCAATAATGTTCAGTTTACTCCTATGGTATGAATGCATTTTTGTAAGGACATTTTTGTCCATTATCAATTTGTATGTCGTACGCCGTTACACTGTTGAAGAAATTCAAGATCGCATCTACATCAACAGATCCGAATATCAAAGCATCTTCAACATCATAACCTCTGTGAGAATGAACTTGGTAAAGTTTTGTTTTTAAGTTCCTTAAAGTTTCATACTTAGTATTGGGAAATTTTTATGAAATGTTTTTTATAAAAATAAGAAGTAAGTTTTTTCAAGCAAAATATGGTTTTTAAAAGATTTTTATTTTTTTGGATAATCGGACCGATCCGCCCATATTTTAAACGAACCGATCCGCCTCCGGATCGGTCCGCCTACCTACCAAATCGATCCTCTTTGCACCAGTATACCATGGACCGATTGCAAACCGAAGAAGCCTATTTTAAAAAAGAATCGATCCGAGGTCGGACCGATCCACCTCCAAGCCGGACCGGTCCGCCTGGGATAAAATCGAACAGTTCCGTGAGTGTTTTTACCACCGACTCATATTTCTTATATATATAGCTATTTCGGTGATGTATTTTTTAAGTCTTTGAGAAACGTTTCTAAGAGTTCAAACACAATAAGACTTCGATTTTTGATGTGCCAAACATCTTTTTGATTCACACACAAAAATTCCAATTACTTTTGTGAATCTTTTGGAACCCTAGAACACAAGCTTTGCTATTGTTCAACCTTTGTGGGGAGATCTTTGCAACCGAGGGCTGTGCGTCATTGCTGAGGGAGTCTCTACAAAGTGTTATGGCTGCGTGTCATTGAGGAGAGCTACGGTTATTCCTTTGTTGTTTGGGTTATGAGTCCTTGGAGGGTGCTGCGTCGATTTTCTTGCTGAGTTCAAGACTGCGTGTCTTTGTGGGTTGGCTGCGCGTTGATCCATTGCAGATTTCTCTATGTAATTGTAAGTTGCGATTTATATATTCATAGTGAAATAAAGGTTTTACCCGAAAGGGTTTTTTTCCTGAAATCTCTGTCTCAACATATTTTTGTGTCACGTGCTTCATTTATTTATGGGTTGACACATGCACCTTATATGCATGTTTAGGGACTCTAATTAAATAAGGGGTACTTGGAAACTTGCGAACTTAATTTAATCAATTATCACACAATTGCACACTTTTCAATTTTAATATATATATAGGAGTTTGGAACATTTTTATTGGGTGAACTTTTATTTTAAACTGTTGTTTATTTTCAGAAAGATTTTATTAAAAGTTTAAAATAAAGTATATAATGTTTCTGGGCTAAAACTAAAATTTTCAACTTTCTGGAAGTTCGTTTGAATTGTCGTTCGAACGAGTTTGCCAACGAGTTACCACATAGGCCACTGGAATGTCGTTCGAAGTGTCGTTCGAATGAGAATGATGTTCGAACGAGATTTCCAACGAGATTTCTAACAAGTTCACACTGGAACTTTGTTAGAACGAAAATCTCGTTCGAACGAGTTTTGGCGGGAACAGTTAATTGGTAGTTTGAGCAATTTTTTTTCCCACTTCCTTTCCCATTAACTTTTTGGGCAGTCTTAATATGTGTGGGAACTAACTTTTCCACTTAACTTTTTCATATCCTACAACATCCAAGAGAGAGTTTGAGAGCATAATTCCAAAAGGAAAAAGTTCATTGTTTAAGTGTTGTTTTTGAAGAAAAATCTTTTAAACACTTGTTTCACACCCAAAGTTTGTTTATCCAAGTTCCTTTATATATATATATATATATATATATATATATATATATATATATATATATATATATATATATATATATATATATATACATTGCTTGGAGTATTTGACACCGATTTACTCTACCGTTTGAAGAGAAGTTTGGGTTTGATTCTACATCCCACAAAGAAGAAGAAGTTTGCGTTGATTTACCCACTTGGAGAAAGGCTCCTTATTCGGATGGCGATGACCATAAAAAGTCTGATCGGTGGATTCCAAGACCGCGGTGGAACTTTGTTGTAATTCGCTGGGCGGAGGTGTATACAAGAAGGGATGGAGTCGAGTGTTGTAAGTCTTATTATCTTGTATTTGTAAAATCATATTTAGTGGATTTGAGGCCAGGGTCGTCCGAAGTTTTTTCCCATTGTGGGTTTTTCCTCGTACATCGCGACGTAGTGATTCATTGTTTATTTTATCTTTCGCAATACTCACCTAGAACGCATGCTTAGGTAAAAAGATAAAATTTGGGTTAATCACTACATGTTTAATTTGGTGCTAAATAAATATTGGGTAATGATTATGTTAATTTAATTCAAGTCATTTAATTTAATTTGATAAAATTGGTTTGGCCTAATATGGAAATATTGAAAATATTACTTAGGCAAATTTCTAGGACTTGGGTTAAATTAAGTTGGTTTAAGTGAAATTTAAATTGTTTGTTTGGATTTAATCTTATTTCACTTGGTTTAATTTTTAATTTGATAAGAAATTAAAAATTTATTGTTTAATTGAACCATCTTACACTTCCGCATCTATAAAAGGAAATTACTCATTTTAAAGTACAAAGGTTTTAAAATCGGGGTGCCTCGTGTTCCAACAATTGGTATCAGAGCCGGAGCAGTAATTTATTGGGTCAAAGATCCATTTTTCGGCATTTATAATTTTGTGCTCCTTGTATTTTTAAGTGGTTCAATTTTTGACTCACTCTCATTTTTGTTTTGTATCTCTCGATGGGACGCCTTAATGATAATTTGTGCATTTCAAATGATAATGAAGTTTTTGCTATTCGAGAGGAATTTAATGAGCCTAATAAGTGTAAATAAAAATTACGAGAATTAAATTTGAGATTTGCAAAAAGAATTAAATTTCTTGAAAATAAAAATTCTTGTTTTAAAACTAAACTTGAGTTTTTGCAAATCTCCCTATCTCAAACATATATTTTTCGTGAAAAGCACATGGACATAAATCATAATTTTAATATTTTAGAAAAGTCCAAGAAAGAGAGTGATAGTAGAGAAGAGACTTTTAGGGACAAGTTTGTTCACATTGAGGGAGAGCATGATAACCTTCTAGGAGTTATAAAAAATTTAAAGAAGGAGTCCCATAAATTTGAGGGGTCTAATTTATTACTTGAGTCCGAAATTTTAAAAATGAAAAATGATTTACAAGACTCGAGTAGTTGTAGTAATGGTTCTAGCACATCATGTTCAAATGCTGTCGTTACTAAAGCTAAAACCAGTTTTTGTTTTAGAGGGTTGACTTTATCCAAGGAATTTAGAAAAGGTCCCACCGTAGGTATCATTCCTCGTGTTTTCACATGCTTGCATTGTGGTAGGAAAGGTCTCCTTAGGTCATTGTGTTTTGATCTTAAAAGAAGTCCTAGGAAGTCTATGTCTAGCATTTCATTAATTTCCAAATCCCATCATTTTAAATATACAACTATATGAGTTCGAAAATCATTTTTAGACGCGCTAGATATTAGATTTGTTGATTCTCATTTTCTTTTACATGAAACCTCCTTTGCAAAATCTAAAGGTTGAATGTGTTAGTTTTCTTTGCATACTCTAGCTTTTTGTGCTTCATATATTATATCATTGCTAGGTGTATGCATGTTTAGTCATTTTCTAGTCATTGCTTTATTTCATATCTAATGCTAGAAATCATGACTTGTTTATCTTTTGTATTCTATTTCTTTCATTTTAGTTTGCATTAAATGAAAAATACAAAAATATTTTTGTTTATCATTTGGGTTTTTATCTCTTGGTAATTTAAGCTTAATGAAAAATTCAAATGACTTTTGTGTGTCTTTTGAGTATATATTTTATTTTTGGTTAAAAAATTTCAAAAACTCAAAAAGATTTTATTTTGTGTGTATTTTAGTTTGACACACTTTATGTGGCATATACTTGTGTTTGAATCCCATCTTTTACACTCCCAAGTGGCTAGAATTTTTGGTTTAGATTGGCAATCCTTATTACGTTCTTTACCATGCTTACATGGAGTAGTTGGATTTTTTGTTGATTAAATGGATTCTATTTTTATATGCCTCTATTCACACATGCACGAGCTCTTTTGAAATTTAATCGTCAGATGTTATATTTGAGCTTTATGAGGTGTTCTCCTACCAATCTTGTCATCTACATATTTGTGACCTAGGAGGCCTAGTGCATGTTAAAATCCGTTGCACGTGAGATTTGTGTGAGAAATAAAAAATGGTAAATATAAATGTGCAGGGGAAGGGCTCCGAAAGGATTTATTATCCTTTGCGAATAGTAAGCCACCGTTTGTTTGGACCTAAAAGAAATACGTGGTCCAAAGGCTTAAAAATAGAATTATGGCATTAAAAAGAAAAATAATTGCCAAGGCCTATTTTTGTTTGATATATTCATTCAAATATATATGCTTATTGAGGGAGATTGGATGGCATATCAATGGTTTGCAGAATGTCCGTTTATCCTAGTTGTACTTTCAGTGTCATGACTCTATTGGTTCGTAGAATCATCAACATGATAAGCTTGTATGCATTGCGTATGTTTGTTCATTGAGTTCAATTTATATTGTCACATGAGGTTATATTCTAATGTGATGAAGTTTTCAATCAATTGAGAACTCCGTGTACATGTTTTAAGTGATTGGGTCTAAATTTAATTGTTACTAGTTCACACCCCAACACTTCCGTTTCCATATGACACATTTTTGCCATACGAGTGTGAAAAGCTTTCTTATTTTGTTTCATTTTGGTGTTTATATCTATATGTATGTACTTATTATTAGCTTGTATCTATTCTGTATACATATATATGATATTTTGTTTAAGTTTTTGCCATGTTTAGGTCGTCCATTTATGCTTCAATTCATAATTGGTACCTTGTTTGTTGCGTAGTTTGTTTGATATCACATGCTTAGAATCTTATTTGTCAATTTAGTATCATTTGTTTTCTCATCATAGTTGGTATTAATTTGTATGGATTAATTATGATTTTGTTGCCTATGTTCTTTAATGTTTTCATCACTTTATGCACTAATGCATGTTTAGCTTGTTATCCCATTATATTTATCCTTTGTTTAGTTTAAGGGGTGTATTTGCTTTAATTGGGGAATATAAGTTAATATTTTTTATTCTTTAGCCTTTGTCTACTCCTGAACAAAAAGGGGGAGAATGATAAGGGGAGAAATGGTATTTAATCCTATTGTAATCGTTTCTTAGTTTGGGGGAGATTTATCTTACGGGGAGACGTCTTTCTAAGTAGGCCATATCTTTGATAAAGGGGAGAATTAATTTAAGGGGAGTAATTATTTTAATTGCATTTAATATTTTGATATTCCCTATGTGTTTGATAGTTTGCTTAAGTCTGCAGAAATTTTTCTTAATGACAACGTTCATCATCTGGTAAAGATATTAATCCTTGGGTTGTTTGAGTCAAGCATTGTATTTTTATTTGGGTGGGACATTTTTGTCAGTCTAGTAGAGCTTGACGGCCCTTTAGGATTTTTGTTGGTTTTTATCCCGGAATAGCCAAAGGGGGAGATTTGTAAGGACACAAATTTCCAATTGAGTCCTTTGCAGTTTTGGCTCAATTCCAGACAAAAACATTTGAGTCATAGGATAGAGTTATTGATCATCCTTCAAGCCTATGATATACTAAAGTTGAAGACGTACCAGGCAAGATATTAAAGCTTCATCAAATGCCGAGTTTATTGTGCCTGGTTTCTACATCATTAATAATGTTCCGTTTACTCCTAAGGTATGAATGCATTTTAATATATATATAGGAGCTTGGAACATTTTTATTAGGTGAACTTTTATTTTAAACTGTTGTTTATTTTCAGAAAATATTTAATAAAACTTTAAAATAAAGTATATAAATTTTCTGGGCTAAAACTAAAATTTTTAACTTTCTGGAAGTTCGTTCGAATTGTCGTTCGAACAATAATGTCGTTCAAACGAGTTTGCCAACGAGTTCACACATAAGCCACTGAAATGTCATTTGAACGAGAATGATGTTCGAACGAGATTTCCAACGAGATTTTTAACGAGTTCACACTAGAACTTCGTGAGAAGGCTCGTTCGAACGAAAATCTCGTTCGAACGAGTTTTGGCAGGAACAGTTAATTGGCAGTTTGAGAAGTTTTTTTCCCACTTTCCCACTTCCTTTCCCACTAACTTTTTGGGCAGTCTTAATATGTGCGGGAACTAACTTTTTCCACTTCACTTTTTCATATCCTATAACCTCCAAGAGAGAGTTTGAGAGCATAATTCCAAAAGGAAAAAGTTCATTGTTTAAGTGTTGTTTTTTTTCAAGAAAAATCTTTTAAACACTTGTTTCACACCCAAAGTTTGTTTATGCAAGTTCCTTTATATATATATACATTTCTTGGAGTATTTGGCACCGGTTTACTCTACCATTTGAAGAGAAGTTTGGGTTTGCTTCTACATCCCACAAAGAAGAAGAAGTTTGCATTGATTTATCCACTTGAAGAAAGGATCCTTGTTCGGGTGGCGGTGACCATAAAAAGTCCGATCGGTGGATTATGAGACCACCGATCGGTGGAGCTCTGAGATTATTCGCTAGGCAGAGGTGTATACAAGAAGGAGCATCGGGGCCTGAGAGGGATCTAGTCAAGTGTTGTAAGTCTTACTATCTTATATTTGTAAAACCATACTTAGTGGATTTGAGGCTAGGGCCGTCCGAGGTTTTTTCCCGTTGTGGGTTTTTCCTCGTACATCGCGGCGTAGTGATTCATTGTTTATTTTAACTTTCGTAATACTCACCTAGAACGCATGTTTAGGTAAAAAGATAAAATTTGGGTTAATCACTACATGTTTAATTTGGTGCTAAATAAATATTGGGTAATGTTTATGTTAATTTAATTCAAGTCATTTAATTTAATTTGATAAAATTGGTTTGGCCTAACTTGGAAATATTGAAAATATGACTTAGGCAAATTTCTAGGACTTGTGTTAAATTAAGTTGGTTTAAGTGAAATTTAAATTGTTTGTTTGGATTTAATCTTATTTCACTTGGTTAAATTTTTAATTTGATAAGAAATTATAAATTTGTTGTTTAATTGAACCATCTGACGCTTCGACATCTATAAAAGGAAATTACTCGTTTTGAAGTACAAAGGTTTTAAAATCGGGGGGCCTCGTGTTCCAACACTTGACTGGAAAGAAAATTTTCAAACTCAACAAGGGATGGTTGATCTGGCCATCTTTGTACAGCAGCAACAAAACCTCGGTATCCATACCTCAAACCATGGATAATGATTCTTTTTATCCTGGTTTCACTAATAGCACATGTTGAATCTAAATTTGAAATTTCGTGGCATATTTTCTTCACCTTGTGAATGTACTTAGTGATAGTCATGTCACGTTTCACCATCGATAGAAGCTCGTTCTCGAGAAGTTTTAGTCTTGTGTCGTTCTTCTTTGAAAAAAGTTTAGTGAAAGTGTACCATGCTTCTTTCGGTGATTTGGCAACCCGGATGTGCTCCAACATTTATTCCACAATTATGGTCTTTAAGGCAAACATCGCTTTGCCCGCTTTAATCTTCCATTTTTGCAAAGTGCAATTAGCGTCATTAACCTCCGGTTATATAACTTTAATACCGCCAATGACCACCCAAAGGTCTTGTCCTTGCATATAAGACGTAATACATATCTCCCACGTATTGTAATTTTGGTGATTGAGCTTCTTGATTCCTCCAACAACTTGAAGATCACCCATCGTGTCAGTAAATTTTTTATAATACCAACCAAGCCTGATTTTAAGATCCAAACTTGCAGAATACGAATTTCTCACGACTCAAGAAAACTCATTCCAAAAATACTGGTACACAACAGTCCCGTTCTGATACAAATTGTTAAGAATAATGAGTACAAAACTCTAATATTCGCAAGAAATGATTATAAGGAAGTACTCACTAAACCACTCTTTCAAAACACTTAAAGAAGAACAACTCATAAATTACTACACTCAAACTAAGATACAAATGCTAATTGCCTTATTATTTTACTTATTCTTGGATGATTATACAAGCATAGTACATGGGGTATTTATAGTATGGCGAATACATTTTAGGCCGCACATTAAAAAGTAAGGAAAAATTACAACCACACCTTTCTACCTAACACACAATAATTTATCACTAGTGAAATATAAGTAAGCAATGATATAACACACACTAATTTACCATTAGTGCAATATAGGTAAGCAATGACATCATATAGGTTGTGATGTTGAAAATTAATACTCCCCCTCAACATCCACTCTAATTCCTTTCACAATGTCGAACTGACGACGAAAGTTTTCAAACTTGCGTGTATTCAAACCTTTTATGAACAAGTCTGCAATTTGATCATCTGTCTTGATCTATTTCATCTCAATCTCTTCTTCAAGAACCTTTTCTCTGATAAAATGATAATGCACTTCCACATGCTTAGTTCTTGTATGAAAAACTGGATTCTTCGCTAAACGAACTGCCGACTGGTTGTCACAATACAATGGAACTGCATAGTTTGGTGGTTGATGTAGATCGCTCATCAACTGTAACAACCACGTAATCTCTTGAGTTGCCATTGTTGTTGCTCGATATTCTGCTTCCGTAGTTTATAAAGATACCATTGGTTGTCTCTTACAATACCAAGAAATTGCTCAAGATTCGAGCTTGAACAAGTACCCGGTAGTTGATCGACGAGTGTTGTGATCTCCTGCGTCGTCTGCACCACAATAGTCAACTAACTTTAAATCTTCACCTTTCTTGTATAAAATACCATACTTAGTTGTACTCTGTACATATCTCAATATTCATCGAACTGCTTCTAAACGAGACTTCTTTGGATTTTGCATGTACCGACTCATAACACCAACTGCATAAGAAATGTGAGGTCGAGTCAAGGTTAGGTATATTAGACTACCTACTAATTGTCGATACATCGTGGAATCTTCCAAATCTCTTCCTTGATGTGCACACAGCTTGCCATTTGGTTCCATCGGTGTCGAGATTGGCTTGCATTCGAGCATCCCGAACTTCTTCAATAAATCATTGGAATAATTTTACTGACGGACAAATATTCCTCCTTGTGTACGGTCAACCACTAGACCAAGAAAGTGATTGAGTTGTCAAAGTTCCTTCATATAGAAATGAACTAATAAATTCTCCTTTGTTCGAAGAATTTCTGCCTCATCATCACTGGTTATGATCAAATCATCCACGAATATCAGTACAATAGCTAACTTCCCTCCATTAGCCTTGATAAATAAGCTAGAATATGCAGGTGTTATTGAATAACCACTTTGAGTTAGATATTCAACAATCTTACCATACCATGCCCTTGGTGCTTATTTCAATCCATAGAGTGCCTTTCACAACTTACACACAGGCTCGGGATGATCTTAATTATGAAAACACATTGGTTGAATCATGTAGATCTCTCGATCTAACTCCCCATGAAGAAATGCATTCTTCACATCCATTTTCCATAAGTTCCAATCTTTGTTGGCTGCAAGTTTAAGTAGGACTCATATATTTTTAAGCTTCACCACTGTATTAAATGTTTCATCATAGTCTAGTACGTATTATTGAGACAACCCTCGAGCTAGTAGTCGAGCTTTGTATCTCACAATTGATCCATCTAGATGACGCTTTATCTTGTAAAACCATTCACATGATATGGATTTCACATTTCTTAGCTTTATCACGAGATCCCAAGTCTAATTTTGTTCTAGTCCATAACTTTAACCCACTCAGAATTCTGGGATGCTTCTTCAAACGAATCTGGTTCTTTTACACTTGCTTCTTCTTCAATGGCTGCATTGGCGTATTTGGGATTTTGTCTTTCTGATTCTTGTTGACCTCTTGAGTTGTGATTGTGGAGTTGATACTCTCATTTCACTAGGTCCACATTCTTCATCTGGTTGGTAATATACTCTAGTTTGCCAAGGATTCTGAGTTACTTCTGGCTCGATATTATCATCATCATATGAATCTTCTGCTTCATGTGATCTTGATAGGATTTAAGAAGTCTGTTCTCCCATATTCTGTTGCAACTTGTCTTCAAATTCCTTCGAGTTTGATAACGCCTCCTTTTTTTAGGACCATTAAGAAGATGCTTCATCAAACACCATATCTCGTGATGTGTAACACCTTCCATTCATAGGATCGCAACATTTTCACCCTTTCATCTAGCTGTCGTATCCCACAAAGATACATTTGATGACTTTCTTGTCAAACTTGTTACGTAGATGGTTAGGAATAAATACATAGCATACACAACCGAATACTTAAAAGTAACTAACCGTAGGTTTCATGTCCCATAATTTCTCAAAGGGTGAAACAAACTCTAACCATAGTTGAGGAAGTTTGTTAATCACATGGGCTGTAGTTCTCATAGCTTCAGCCCAAAATCTTCCCGGTAAATTCTTAGCATGTTGCATACTTCGATAAACTTCTGTAAGATGTCGATTCTTTCTCTCTGCTACTCCATTATGTTGCGGGGGTGTTGGCACAAGTAATTTGATGACATATTCTAAAGTCTCGTAGATACTGGAAAAACTCATTTGAGGTATATTCTCCTCAATTATCTGTGCGTAGACAAATAATCTTCTTCCCCACTTCCCCTTCAATCGTCTCTCTGAACTCTTTAAACTTTGAGAACGTGTCTTTTTTTTCTTTCATAAATAAAACCTACACATACCTGGAGAATTCATCAATAAACGTTACCATATACTGCATCCCACCAACTGATTGTTGCTTGACTGGTCTGAACACATCAGAGTGAATTAATTCTAATGGTTCCATTGCTCTAAACTTTGATTCCTCGTATGGTAATTGATGTGATTTACCATACTGGCATCCCGCACAGAACGTGTCTATCCTCACGTCAAATTGAGGAAGTCCCTTGAGCATCGACGTCTTTATCATCACCCTTAGCTTAAAATAGCTATCATGGCCCAATTGCATGTGCCATAAATCTGCTCTCGCATTTTTTCTTATCTTGTCTACATATGCAGACTCTGCTGATATCACTTAGACTGACTCCAATCGTCATCCCTCTATTATTGGCATTCCTGAGATCTTGAGGTCTTAATATACCTTCACATCTCGTGGACCAAACAAGACAAAGTGGCATAATGATGTTCACTGTGCCACTGAAAGCAGATTTTTCCTCATACCCAGAATATGGTAGACATTTTGAAGTGGCACCTGGTTAGAATTGTATTGAGGTGCTACTACCCTCTTACCGATATGAGCTATTCTAGCCTTGAGTTGTTGGCTGTTACCACAACTCTATTTCCCTTATATTTTGAATGTCTCTATAACTTCTGTTTATCACCCGTCATGTGATTTGAGCAGCCTGAGTCGACAATCCTATCATTCTCGTAGTTGATCCTCTCAACTATCGAGACTGTGAAGGCTAACTCCTCCTCTTCCACAACAAAAGATGCTTCAGCATCCTAATCATCTTTGTTTCTCTCCTTTGAATTGGAGGTAGCAACATTGATCTCAGTGGGCCTTTTGTTGGACCAACAATCGTTTGCCATATGTTCCTTTTTGCTGTAGTTGTAATATTTGCCCTAAAATCTTTTATCGTAGCCATAATTATTTGAAGCTCCCCCTAGACAAGAACCTCCCTCTCCTTGATGACTTTTTTCCTTGTCATCATCCTTTTTATATCCGCCTCCGACGTGCTGCTTGAAGTAGCCTTTGCTTTTGTTGGTGTAGAGCGCTTCCTCCTCACCCTTCAGCAAGACTCCTCCCATTTACTTAGCCATAACTTCTTGACTGGAAAGAAAATTTTCAAACTCAACAAGTGATGGTTGAGGTGGCCATCTTTGTACATCAGCAACAAAACTTCGGTATTCATACCTCAAACCATGGATAATGATTCTTTTTATCCTGGTTTCACTAATAGCACCTGTTGAATCTAAATTTGAAATTTCGTGGCATATTTTCTTCACCTTGTGAATGTACTTAGTGATAGTCTTGTCACGTTGCACCATCGATAGAAGCTCGTTCTCGAGAAGTTGTAATCTTGTGTCGTTCTTCTTTGAAAAAAGTGTAGTGAAAGTGTCCCATGCTTCTTTCGGTGTTTTGGCATCCCGGATGTGGTCAACCATTTCTTCTTCAATTTTGGTCTTTAAAGAAAACATAGCTTTGCCCGCTTTAATCTTCCATTTTTGAAAAGTTCCATTAGCTATAACTTCACTACCGCCAAGGACTTCCCAAAGGCCTTGTCCTTGCATATAAGACGTCATACATGTCACCCAAGTATTGTAATTTTTGTGGTTGAGCTTCTTGGTTCCTCCAACTACTAGAAGATCACCCATCGTGTCGGTAAATTTTTGATATTACCAAACAAGCCTGATTTTAAGATCCAAACTTGCAGAATACGAATTTCTCACGACTCAAGAAAACTCACTCCAAAAATACTGGTACACGACAGTCCCACTATGATACCAATTGTTGAGAATAACGAGTACAAAACCTTAATATTCACAAGAAATGATTATACTGAAGTACTCACTAATCCACTCTTTCAAAACACTTAAAGAAGACCAAGTCATAAAATATTACACTCAAACTAAGATACGAATTCTAATTGCCTTATTGTTTTACTTCTTCTTGGATGATTATACAAGCATAGGATAATGGGTATTTATAGCATGGAAAATACATTTTAGGCCACACATTAAAAATGAAGGAAAAATTACAACCACACATTTCTACCTAACACACACTAATTTATCACTAGTGAAATATAGGTAAGCAATGATATAACACACACTAATTTACCACTAGTGTAATATAAGTATGCAATGACATCATATGGGTTGTGATGTTGAAACTTAATACAAACAAGGCAACCAACATGTCTCTACGAGTCCAATAAAGAGCTGTCGAAAATTCCAAGTCCCTAAATCATGGGTGCATCTATTGACTCTTAGTTTAGAGAAATAAAAAGAGTTGAATGCCCCCACAAACCAAGCTGCCTCTTCAATTAAGAGTTTCCAATATTTTTTTTATTACCTGCCCTTGATTTTTTGTTGCCACAAGACCCTAGTTCCCTCTATTCAAAACCCAACACAGAACCTAACAAGTTAAAGGAGACCCACCATCTTGCATTGATTTTAGTGCACATACAAGAGACCCAATTGTTCTCCTTAATTTCTGTCTATGACATTAATTAAAAGAAGACCACAACAATCATTTTTTCCTCTTTTTGCACCACCTAACATTGAAACTAAACATCAACAGAGAGAGGATTGTGTAAATTGAAAAGGTAATGAATATTCCCTTCTTTTTGTTTTTATACTTGTACACGTTTCAAGTCATGGAAAGAGGACAACATCCTTTTGCCCTGAATCTTTTGAGCTCCTCAAAACTATATATATATATATATATATATATATATGTATATCTTCCTTTCTATGATTATTCTTTTCTTAAAATAGTGCGCCCAAGAGAAATGTACCTTATTCTATGCAGCAAACATAGAATATCAAATGAGATGTTTAGAAAATGAAAGTTCGGAGAGAGAAAGTGTGGTTTGAAAATTTGAGATGGCTCATAGAGGGTTTTTCTTAATGAGGTGAAATTAGGTTTATACATTATATGAGAGGGTTTGGAAAGTAAATAGATGGAGGGATGAAAGAGAGATGAAGGGTTAAGGACATTTCTTCTCCTGTGTCCGGTCATATGCTCACGTGTCTCCTCATTGAGGTGAAAATGATAGGAGAGAGGAAGGGAATTATGTAGAGCCAGGTGGATAACTTAGTTGATTAATAGTATTAATGGCTTTTATAGCATTTTATAGTATCATAAAGATTAGAAAATGACCATCAAATATAGTATTATCACAAAATATGTCAAACACAACAATGAAAAGTGTTATATATCAATGTAAGAGTGTCAGGTTTAAAAGATTTATATTTATATTATCACGCAGTCACAGTTATATTAGGCTTAGACACTACACACTAACACTTCAAATGTTATACCAGTGGATGTAAATATTGATACTCTGGTGTATCTCAGTTCCTATTTTATCTTTTTCAATCATTGATTCTCCTTTAATTGTTATACCATGTCGTTTCTTACTAATTTTAAGTAATATATTTTCAATGGGCAGATGGTCATAAAAAGGGAGTCTTTGCTAGATAATCATGAAGCATGAGGCTCCGACATTGTTTTATGGGATTTATCTTTTAGTTCATAATCACATGTTTTGATTTGTTCAGTTTGAGGTAGAACTAATAACCACTATTTTTATGGTTGTGTTATCTCAGTGGGCATCGATGTTTCGTCTCTGTTTAGCTTCCTATTATGCTTTCAAACTTTGAATATCTTTTGATACCCAAAATTTCTTCTAAGCTCAAGGTATCAAAAATAATATCACATTATTTTCAAAACAGTGTTGTGATGGGATTAAAGCAAGGATGAAGATGATGATTATAGTTACCGTAAATGTTGCCTTATTTTCAAAACATGTTATATATGTCATCATCATCGTGACAGTGTAGTAATACTATAAAAATGTTGATACATCTATATCTATATTAACTATATTTTGATACACGTGTCAACATCATCATAATTACAATGTAGTAAATTTTAACGTAAATTATGATGATGATGATCATAGTTACCATAAATCTGATATTATTTTCAAAACATTTTGAAAATATAAAACATGATGGTGATGATGATGATATATAACATGTGATATTATTTTGAAAATACAGTTATTATAGTTACCCTATCCATTCATATTTAAAATGAATGACTAATATGAAACAACTCTCAACTCTAGAGGAGCCAAATCCATTAACTTAAAGTGTGAATTTTTGTTAAGTATGTTCTAATTTTGTATTTTACACAACAAATTTTGTTTTATTTCATTAATTTTTATGGATCCATTCTTCATATGTAAATTTTATGTTAAGTGTAATATTTATCTCTTTTTGGATATTAAATGTTTATAAAGAAGATTTTAAACGTGCACTTTTGAACATCTCTTGATAGAACCATCAACGAGTAGCAATAGTCTATCATCCTTGGTGAGCGCAAGATTTTTGCTTCACGTGGGAGTGGATAAAATATTGTATGTAATGGTTATACCATACTTTAAAGATGACATAGTATAATAATCCAATGAGAGTAGAGATTTCACAATGAGGAGTATTATAAAATAATAACTATGAATCCTTGTAAGTATAAGAACATGCAAATTCTCTTGGCACTTTGAGAAGTGTAGAAAACACAATGATGAGTATTATTATGTATCTTACGCATTCATAAGTCAATTGAAAAGAAAGAGAATATAAAAATGTTGATACATTTATATCTATACTAACTATAAAAGTGTGTTAGAGACAAAATATGTCATTTTGTACATTTTTCACTCTTTTCTTATGTCAAAGTCTCTAATCTGCCACTCTTATACTCTAACCCAAAAACCGATGGTTTCTTGATCTCTCAAAACTCATTAGCTTCATACTTTTTATCGCTTATCTCTTTTCCCTTCTCTATCTTTCAACCCTTCTCTTCCACCTCTTCTCCTCTCAAGAAATTGCCAAAAAGAAAGAGGAAAACCTTTATAGACGTTTCGTCAATGCATGCGGCAATAGGAATAATATTACATTAAGAATAAAAAGAACAAATGTTCATGCAATATTTTTTGAATGTTTTTCTGATTATTTTTACGCCACTGGAGTTACTGAATCATTTGGTAAATCTAATTGAATCTTTTCATTTTCTGTAACTTTTTTTGTCCATGCACTCAAAATGGTCTCGTTGGTTGGTTTTGCATGATTGGATTTATTTGAAAATTGAATTAAATCTTTTTCATTTTCTATAATTGTTTTTGTCTAGGTACACAGAATAATAAGATCATACGAGAATAATCAGAGTGTGATAGACCTGCAAATACTCAAAGCAATTTGTTATCAACATAATGTATTAATTAAAACTATTTATTTGTTTTTCCATGAGGTGGGGTGGGGGTGGAGGCTCTAGCTGGGCTGGGGCGCTAACATACGCAATATAGGTACAAAGTTGTTTGTGTCTGTCCTTCACAAAATATGTATATCACATGTTTTGAGGAAATGTTCATTTGTACAAAAAATTAGAATTTGAGTTAGTAAGGCGAATTATCATCTATTTGAGAAAAATGTCTAACTATATTATTTATCCCATATAAAAAATAGGATATTTGTGAATGAAATGGGTTTCGAATTGGATGGACAACTTTTCATTTGATCAATTTTATTGGATCTTTATTGTAAGAAGTTACGTGCACGATATATGCATTGGCATGGTAGTAAATATAATGAATTAAAAACTATTCTCATAGTGAAAATCTCTTCTTAATTGTAGTTATAGATTGTAGCTTGTATTAACAAATTGTTGGATATGCGTTAGCCTCTAGAGCTTGTATTAGTTATTACTTTTGATTCATTTCCCCCTCTATTTTTTTCTCCATTCCAAATATTATAATTGTTTATATCCCTTAGATGGAGCAAGATATGTCTATCTCTTCATGTCTCATTTCATTAGGTCCACGTGGCATGCTTAGGTCATTAGATGATTTATGCTTCTCTTGTCATTCTTAGGTACATGAACATTGAGTTATCCTCAATACGGTGTCTAATGGGTGATGGAGTTAATCTATGCTTCAGAAGGTAACTTCTATGTAGGTTATAGTACTTTTATCAAAATGAAGTTTTGTAGGTGCGGAAGCCCCTTAAATTTAAAAACTACTTGCAAATTAATTGATCTTTCAATTAAATACCAAACGAAAATTAAATATTTAAATTTCAATTAAGCAAGAATTTAATTGAATTCAAGGTCTAAATATGTCTAAACTAAACAAACATCAATATTGCAAAATTAATTAAGTTCTATCTTGAATTAAATTAAATTAAATTAAACGATTACTGAAATAGTACCTAAAATAAACTAAATTCTGATTAAACCCAATTTTATCTTGATTTAACTAAGCATGCATCTAAGTGTATTTTCGCAAGATAAAATAAACAATATCACATTACGTCGCGATGTATGAAGAAAACCTAAATGGAAAAAACCTCAGAGGACCCTGACTAACAAATCCACTAGGTACGGTATGTTTACAAAGACAACGACAAGAAGACTTACAACACTCGACTTGACTCCTTCAAGTCCCAAAGCTTCCTTCTCTCTTCAACCTCTACCTTGTAGATAACTCCGGAGTCCACCGAAATCTTGGAGTCCACCAATGGAGGCACAACAACCGTCAACCACATATGGTGCCTTTCACCATGTGAGAATGTCGTGGCAAATAAATTTCTTCTCCTTTACGGGGTAGAGAATAGACCCAAATTCTCTTCTTGTTGGTGTAAAGAAAACCTGATGCCAAACACTCTCCAAGCAAATATATATATATATATATATATATATGAACGTGGAATTAAACTAACATATGTGTGTATATGTGCTTTTGGAAGAATTTAATCCATAAAACTCAACACATAAAAGGGGAGTTTTTGGTTGATAAATTTTTTCTCTCAAGAGCACTTTAGAAGTATGAAAAAGTCATTTGGAATATATTTCTTCCCACACTAAATAAGCCTGGTAAAAAGTTAGTGGGGCAAGTAATGGGAAAAAGGGAGAAAAGGAAAAAAGTGCTGATTTTTTATTTCCCTCCCAGGTCGTTCGAATGACTTTCCGAGGTCGTTCGAACAACTTCAAATGAGAATTTAGAGTTTAAAGTGACAAAATTCGTTTGATATCTTGTACGAATGACTTTGTTCGAACTAGTTTCTAACGATAATTCAGAACAAAATGTTTAAACTCGTTAGAAATCTCGTCTGATTGTCGTTCGAACGAGAGCCATTTCGTTCGAACGATAATTCAGAAAAAATATAGTTTCTTTTAAAAATCAACTTAAATTTTAATTGAAATTAAAACCAAAAATATTTTCCAAGCTCCTGTATATATAATAGAGCATTCATACCTTAGGAGACTTGGATTCCTAAAATGTTTATGACGTGACACATGGTACTAGAAATCGGTGATAGCCCGTGAGAAATGTGTGCGTGTAAGTGCACAGTCGTTGTTTTCTGTCTCGCCGCAACTATACAAACAATCCTAAATTACTACTACACTTGCGAGGCAAACACAACAGTAAGTTGGGTATCGAAAATCCACATGGACGATATCCTAGAATTAAGTGGTTTAATATTCCGAAATAAAAGTGCAAAAAAGGTGATTACAAACAAAAAAGGAAGAGATGCATAAAATGGAAAGATTAATCAGGGCAAGGGTATTGAAAATAGATTAACAAAGAAGTAAAACTATAGGTTGCGTTGAATATCCCTCACCCGGGTTAATTTGTATAAAATGGTTACATGGGTCGACGAGTTACTACAAATGCATCTCGTTTCGACAGTTAATTAAATCAAGGGTTGTCACGCCCCTAAATCCGCACAAAAGCCTAATAAGATTTTGGTGTCAACAAATATCCCGAAAATTGCGCATGAAAGGTCGTAAGCACGGGACATACATGATATGCCCTGTCAAATCTCCTAGGTGCAATAACTAGGACAATGCACCCGAAATAAACCCGTAAACACTATCACCAAAGACAAGCAATGCGTTAACCCGAGTGAGTTCAATTCAAACAAAACCTAATTTAATTTACCTAGAAATCATCATAAAAACGCGGTAAATAAACGCAATATATAAACACGATAAAACTATACTAGAAAGCAAGTAAATAAAGCATAAATCTAATTAGAAAGCAAGAAATGAAGAAATACAAACTATATTAAGGAAGAGGATGATGAATAGTGCAACATTCAACCCAAATGGGGTGTCAAACCAAGAATGATTGAAGAAAAACTCTCCAAAACCCTCAAACCCTAAGCTAACCTAAGATAAAATCGTATATATCTGTTATTACAAAAAAAATGCTTTATATAGTGAGTTGAAATTAAATTAGAAAAGAAAAGAGAAAAGAAAAGAAAAGGCAAAATATCTGCAGAAAACAGGGGATCGATAGATCGACCCCTTTGGTCGATCGATCAATCATGAACAAAAATCCCACTGTCGATGAGGATCAATCGATCGACCCTTTGGTCGATCGATGGATCAAGAAGGGGAAGAACACACTGCATTCTTTTCTTCCTCTTCTCCTCCTCTTTTGGTTTCAATGCTTTTCTCCTCCGCTAAAATTATCGTTACTTCATCCTACGAACTCAGAATCGCGCACCGTTCACGACCACGTGAAGCTAGCGAGGAGGGATACAACTTTCGTGAAGATGTTGGGCCAGGTGCCCAAATTGTTAAAAGACTAAATTTCCCTTGAACGTGCGATTGTGTACGAAACTTCACCGAAATGCGTCCGAACTTCATACTTAGCATCCAATTACCTATAAAATCTCAATTAACCCCTTCAAAACATGTTAACGTAGAAATTCGAGGTTTTCTGGTTAACGAGCATAAATATAGGGAATAAGATACCCGAGGAGGCTAAAATGCATCCGTATGAAATACGCAATATTTGCGTATCATCACACCCCCTAACTTTCACATTGCTAGTCCCTAGCAATGAAATAGGATGCAACAAGAACTACAATCAAACCAAAAATAGGAGATCGTACAAAATTATGGTATAAAAAAAAGGCCACTTTCACGGGAGATTCGATTGCATTTAGTGTATGCAATAAGCCATTAAACCCCCAGGTCACCCTAGTGGACGAGTGTCATCTCGTGAGGGTTTTCAGGGATGACACCCACAAACATCACATGGTTTCCTCAAAATATGCCCAAACCAACATGCGATAAGCCCAACAATGGAGAAAACTATTTCATACGCATTATTAGCACAGTCAACGGATTTAAACAAAAGTCCAAATCATTAACATTATAGAATGCACCTTAATGAATTGAAACTTTAAAATGTGGGAGGGGAGCGAGCACATGCGAAGTATGATTTGGCGAAAAACTTATATAAACCGGATAAACATTAAAGCAAACATACATTCAATCCTCAAGGGCATTACACTCATCAAGCGAATTCACTCAAAACAGGGAGGTAACACACATAATATGCGGTCATAAAGAGTAAATGTAAATGGAAACTAGGCCGCACACATGTCACAAATGAAGAGTGCTATATATAAACTGAAAAACTGTAATCTCAATGAAAGGATACCGCACACTAAAAGAAGCAAAATACATTTTCACAGATTATCACAACTATTATGACTTTTAAATTACATCAACCTAAGGTCACATAGGACTTTATTAGGGTTGTAATATAGGTTAGGCTAGGGTACAAAATGAAGGAATGTATGTACGTATTGAAAGTGCTTGGGATGAAAACTCGGGATAATGGGAAAATGCGGGCAATATTAAAGTTGGAAAGAAAGTTCCAAAATGGCATTAGATATAGCATCAGGGAGAGTAATCAAAGCTTATTGAACTATATACACAACATATACAATTTTCTCTTTCTTTTTCTTTTCTTCTTTTTCTCCTTTTTCTTTTGTTTTCTTTTTCTTTTTTGCTTTCTCTTTTTCTTCACTTTCTTCACTTTTTCTTTTCTTTACTTATCAAACTCTCATATGCCTAAATTGCAACCGACATCACAACAATAACATTCAATCCCAAGTAACATTCCAAACAAAGGTATGGAAAGTCTGTATATGGTTTATAACTCCAATTCGGAGTTGGTATGGAATTTGGGTTATGAAACGAAAGGCTAATATTAGGCTCAAGGGGGTTAACGAGGGTAAACATATAAGGGTGAGGTCAAGGATAATATGGGTGATATAACAAAGAGGGCCTATGATCATTTCCAAAAGTTTACGCAATTCTTGAGTCAAAACAATATGAAAACCATGCTCAAGTAACACATTTCAGGAATGAACTCAATTAATGAACGGTCAAATGAAAGAATAGTGAGATTACCAACGAATTCAACATTTTCAATGAGAAAAGAATAATGTATACACTCATAAATGACGAAAGGTACAAAGCTTACTCGGTGTAAGTATATACAATGCAACAAAAGATTATCGAGTTATAAAAATCTTAAACCAAATCAATGTAACAAGGAAAGTGCATGTGCTCATAAGATTAAAGTTTAACTCATGAAGTCATTCATAATATCAATAATCGAGGACTAAAGTCTAATAACTTCTAAAATCGAGAATATGCATCATTGGGTTGTCTATTGGATCGGGCAATTATTGAAATTTATCATCGGAAACAAAGGCAAAAAGCCCAATAAGGAGAAAAAAGAAAGAAAATCTTTTTGAAATTTTTAATTTTTCTAAGAAAATCATACTAAGTAACTAACATGTGAGCAAAAACATGGACTAAATAAAGAAATGGATAGAATATCCCACACCCCCTAACTTAAAACTTGACACTGTCCTCAATGTAAATTAAGAACTAAGTTAAAGAGAGGAAAAGAGCGATATTACCTAAAATTGGAGCGATCCCCATAAGAACAAGTCCAAAGAATCTACAAAACAAGCTAGTACCGAGCATAGCAAAAACAAATAACAAAAAGTTAACTAATTACACTACTAAATTAAAAAGGAAAGAAAAAAATAAAGAAAGAAAGGATAAAAAGCTAACTATATACAACCTACTATTTAGGCTTCACACTAACTGTACACTAAAAGTCTAAATAGCTGAGGGTACACCGTCAAAACGATTTGATTTTGGAGGATAACCGGTGTACCGTCACATACAATCATGCCTTTACAAAAATATGGATTCCATTTGAACAACGAAAGGCATGTGTAAGGCATAATAAAGGAATCATCACCAATTAAAATTTTTGGAGGGATGATGGGGGGTTTGGATTCAATGGGTGACGAAAACATGTGGGGACCAAGAAAAGCCGAATATCCTCCCAAGGATTTTGAAATTGGAATTGGAGGCGGAGCACACGAAGTCAAAGATGCGATCGTGGAAGGCGACTCAAGCAAGTACTCCTCATCGGCGAAAAGGTTTAAAACATTAAAGTTTGAAACCAAATCATCGGGTACTTGAGACGGTGTGATAATAGAGGGTGAAAATGGGGATGAAAGAAATTCAAACTCATGAGATGAATCATCATCGCATGAAGATTCAGTTTCGAAGGAAATAATATCATTTTCAATGAAATCTTCATCTTTGGAGGCCAAAGAAGAAATCATTTCATTACTAATAGATATTACGTCATTTTCATCCTCACTTTCAATATCTATTATGCAATGGGAAAAGTCTAGAATGGTTTGTTCAAAAGTAGGTAAAAGTACCTCATTTGGTTCACAATATTCTTCGACTTCGAAAGTCTCAGAAGCAAAATCTTCGTCGGACTCAAAAAGTAAATCCAAGTCATGTTCCCATGAATGATTTTCTTCCCGATAATGATTTTCAAGTTTCTCATTCTCATACATACGCAATCCCTCACCGAATGTCATGGGTCGAGTTGTGGATGCATGAAAATGGGAACTTTGAAAATTACCATCGGACTTAAACGAAAACTCATTATTATAGGAATTTTGAAAACTATTGCAATTCATTTCAGAATTCCTATTATAAGTAGGTAAAGGCCCAAAATCATTGTCATCATCATCAAAATTCCAATAACCTAAATTTTGACTTTCGTTATACTCGCCCAAAGTCATATTTGAATTTGTTATACTTTGGGATTCTAGTATTCACCGAAAGTCATAGGTTTGCGAGAATTTTGAGAATCATAACAAGGATTACCGAAAGAATTGGAATAAGACATGCTTACCCCAAAAATGGCTCGAAATGGCGGATTCCACAAAGTAAGTGCGCGCGAGAAAAATTCGAGCTTTTCTAAGTGCTCAACTGTGGAAGTCCTGCAAAATATTAGCAAATAATACAAATAGAAAGAAAATACTATGAAATACTAAATCAAATAAAGTCTAAAACAAACAAGTCCCCTCCAATGGCGCCATTTTGATAGCGTGCGAGAAATGTGTGCGTGTCAGTGCACAATCGTTGTTTTCTGTCTCGACGCGACTATACAAACAAACCTAAATTACTACTACACTTGCAAGGCAAGCACAACGGTAAGTCGGGTATCAAAAATACGCAGGGACGAGTTGCTAGAATTTAAGTGAGTTAATATTTCGAAATAAAAGTGCAAAAAAGCTGATTACAAACTAAAAAGGAAAAGATGCATAAAAGGGAAAGATTAATCTAGGCAAGGGTATTGAAACTAGATTAACAAAGCAGTAAAACTATAGGTTGCATCGAATATCCCTCACCCGGGTTAATTTGTATAAAATGGTTACATGGGTCGACGAGTTATTATAAATGCGTCTCGTTTCGACAGTTAATTAAATCAAGGGTTGTCACGCCCCTAAATCCGTATAAAAGCCTAATAAGATTTTGGCGTCAACAAATATCCCGAAAATTGCGCACGAAAGGTCGTAAGCACGGGACATACATGATATGCCCCATCAAATATCCTAGGCGCAATAACTAGGACAACACACCCGAAATAAGCCCGTAAACACTATCACCAAAGCCAAGCAATGCGTTAACCCAAGTGAGTTCAATTCAAACACATCGTAATTTAATTTACCTAAAAAGCATCGTAAAAACGTGGTAAATAAATGCAATAAATTAACGTGGTTAAACTATACTAGAAAGCAAAGAAATAAAGCATGTAAACCTAAATTAGAAAGCATGTAAATCTAATTAGAAAGCAAGAAATGAAGAAATACAAACTATATTAAGGAAGATGATGATGAATAGTGCAACATTCAACCCAAATGGGGTGTCAAACCAAGAACAATTGAAGAAGAACTCTCCCAAACCCTCAAACCCTAAGCTAACCTAAGCTAAAATCATATATATCTGTTATTACAACAAAAAATGCTTTATATAGTAAGTTGGAATTAAATTAGAAAAGAAAAGAGAAAAGAAAAGAAAAGGCAAAATATCTGTAGAAAATAGTGGATCGATCGATCGACCCCGTTGGTCGATCGATCGATCAAGCAGGGGCAGAACACACTGCATTCTTTTCTCCCTCTTCTCCTCCTCTTTTGGTTTCAATGCTTTTCTCCTCCGCTAAAATTTCCATAACTTCATCATACAAACTCAGAATCGTGCACCGTTCATGGCCACATGAAGCTAGCGAGGAGAGATACAACTTTCGTGAAGATGTTAGGCCAGGTGCCCAAGCTATGAAAAGACTAAATTTCCCTTGAACGTGCGATTATGTACGAAACTTCACCGGAATACGTCCGAACTTCATACTTGACATCCAATTACCTATAAAAGCTCAATTAACCCCTACAAAATATGTTAACATAGAAATCCGAGGTTTTCTATTAACGAGCATAAATATAGGGAATAAGATACCCAAGGGGGCTAAAATGAGTCCGTTCGGAGGATGAAATACGCAATATTTGCATATCATCAACCGACAATGATGAAGCTTTAAAATCTGGGCCGCTACATCTTCAACACTTCAAACACATCATAGACTTCATAGGAACAAACTTCTATCCTATGATTTAAATTGTTTTGTCTAGAATTAAGCCAATACTACAAATTGACTCGATTGGAAATTTTTCCTTACAAATCTCCCCCATTGGTCATTCCGGGACAAAACCAAACCAAAAAATCGTAAGGGCCGTCAAGCACGTCTAGACACAACATACCACCTAAAAAAATAAAATTACAGACGCTATGACTCGACCCAAGGAAGTTCTTTGCCGCTTTATCAAATGTGCCGCTAAAATGAATTCCTGTACACTTAAGCAACACATCAAACACATAAGGAATATAACAATATTAAATGCGGAAAATAAATACTCCCCCTTTATTGATTCTCTCCCTTTATCTACTAATGTATACTTATGAAGATTGCACAACTTTCCCTAAGTTAGATCTCCCAAACTAAAGGTTTAGATACCATTTCAAAACTAAAGGTTTAGATATCATTTCTTCCCCTTTTTGTCCAGGAATAGACAAGGGATAAGAAATTATAAACTAACTTATTTCTCCCTCTATGTAAAGAAAATACTATTTCTCCCCCTAAAGTCTAAACAAGGGATATGAATTAAGAAGAAAACAAGTTAAACATGCAATGGTGCATAAACAGGAACAATAAAGCATATGGCAACAATATAAAAATAACTAATCAACACAAAAACAAAGGATACCAATTTTGATGCGATGACAAGAAAAATAATACCAACTAAAATGTATTAAATATAAGCATGGGATATCAACCAAAATTCGCAACAAGATAGATATCAATAATGAATTCAAAGCAAATATGGACTAGCTAGGATGGCAAAGACTCGAAAAAAAAACCACACATAATTTATATATATATATATATATATATATATATATATATATATATACAAAATGAAAATCACTAACGCACACGCACATATACATAGGTATAAACACCACACACGACACAAAATACATTAAGCTTTTCACACTCGTATGGCAAAAATGTATTGTCCATGGAGTTCTCATTTGATTTCAAAACTTTCTAACATTTAGATATAGCCTCATGTGACAATATAGATTGAACTCAATGAACAAACATACACAATGCATACAAGATTATAATTTTGATGATTCTATAAACCAATAGAGTCATGACAACTATAGTATAACTAGTAATCAAAGTCATTGTGCAAACCCGTTGATACATCCAACCAAACTCCTCATAATTTTCTTTTTCTTTTAATTTTGAACATATCAACTAAATTAAATAGGCCTTGGCTAATTTTTATTATAATGCCAATTTTTTAAGGCCAAAAATTTCAATGGTGGCATTTCACACAGAGTAATTTTATCTTTCGCAACCTGATTCCATTAATACACAACTACACCGAATAAACATATTTTTCTAATTTTTTTACATCCGAGAAATGATTCTTATATGCACAAATCCTCCATAGTCATAGCAACATGTAGATGACTAAATTGATAGGAGAACACCTCATTTAGCTCAAATATACATGTGACGTTTAAATTTCAAATGATCTCGTGCATGCATGAAATGAGGCATATAAAATAGAATCCATTAAGCAACATAAAGTCCAACTACTCCATGCAAGCATGACAAAGAACATTTAAGGATGGAAAATCTTAACCAAAAGTTCTAGCCACATGGAAATGGAAAGGGAAAGAATTAAAACACAAGTATATGCCACATAAAGTGTGTTAAACTAAAATACACACACAAAAAAAATCTTTTTGAGTTTTTCAAAAATATTTCACCAAAAAAATTCAACTCAAAAGAAAAAATAAAGAAAATATTTTTGTTTTTTTTTATTTAATAACACTAAACAAAATAAAATAAATACGAAAGACAAACAAATCATAATTCTAGTAACGAATATATAAGTAAGCAAAGACTAGAAAATGACAAACAAATATACAACTAAAACAATAATATATCATGATGCATAAAAGATAAAGTATGTAAACAAAGCTAACACATATAACTTTTAGATTTAGCATGAGAAGTATCACGTGGTAGGAAATGAGAATCATAAACCCAATTTTGTAAAGTTATCAAGTTGGATCTCCTAACCCAGACAAGTGAAGAGTGACAATCTTGGGATTGGGTGACCTTGGATACCTTGGTGACCTTACTCTTGGATCTCTTAGGATCCTTTTTGAGATCAAAACAAAATTTTCTAAGATGACCATTTTTACCACAATGTGAGTAAGTAAAGACTCGATGAAAAGTAGTACCTAAGGATTGACCTTTGGAAATGTTCCTAGGTGATTCTCTCAAAATAATGATTTTGGCTTTATTAGCGGAAGCATTATAAGAATCGAAGCCTAAACCACAAGTGTCATTTTTTACTTGGACGGTTCCTAACACTTTGTCTAATTTAGCGAACCTACATTCCAAATAAAATTTGACCTTACTAGAGTCTCTCAATTTTTCTTCTAATTCTAAGATCCTTGACTCTAGCAAAACCTTCCTCTCTTCAAACACGAGAAGCTCTTTCTTTATTGTCTCCATCAAACCTATAAGGCTATCTCTCTCGCCTTCAACATACTCAAGATTCTCTTGAAGAGATCTCTCATGTGTCCTGAGGTCTTTCACTAAAGAAATCTCATCAATGACCTTGGAACGCTCTCTCAAACAAGCTTCTAACTTCAAGTTTTCCCTTTTTAATTATATTGATTCGGCATACAATTCTTGAAAGGCTACTTGAAGTTCACTCTGATCAACCTCTTCATTATTCTTATTCTCACTTTCAACTCCACTCTCATTACCATTAAATTTTTTGGATTCACATACAAAGGCCTCAGAAGGGTCATGTAAGTGTATATCTTCATGGAAAGATTCATTATCGGTGCTCACATGACTTGATATGAACACGATAAAGTTGCATTCAATGGAGGAATCGAGTCCCTCTTACTTATCACTATCATCACTAAGGGTGGTATTATATTAAATTGGTTATTTTCCTTCCCTCCTTAGTTTAGTGGGACACTCATGCGCCCTATGGACCTAACCCTCACAACCATAACACCTATTCGACTCATCCCTATTAAGATCTTCATTTTGAATTTTAGGGATTTTCTCGGCTTTGTAATGCTTAGACTTGTCAAATTTCTTAAAATCATTTTTAAGCTTATCTTTGTTAAACTTAAGAAATTTTCAAAACTTCCTAAAAGACATAGCCATATTCTCCGAGCCGATATCACTCTCATCATCCGAAACTTATTTTTCCTCCTTTTGGGCTTCAAGGAAATGCCCTTATCTTTCTTCTTCTCATCTTTAGAGGGAAACATATCAAGTTCATAGGTTTGTAAATCACCTACAAGCTCTTCTAGTTTCGTAGAGTGCAAGGTGGATAAAAAATTCAACACGGTCACTTTAGGAATAAATCTATCGGGTAAGGACCTCAAGATTTTCTTTACAACACAGTCATCATGTATCTTTTCTCCCAAATTAAAGGATGAATTAACGATGTCAGAAAGTCTAGCATAAAATTCATCAAAGGTTTCACTTTCTAACATCCTAATGGTTTCAAATTGAGTGGTGAGGTTTTGGAGTTTTGAAGCCTTCATGACATTAGTACCTTCATTGGTGAGTTGTAAAATATCCCATGCCTCTTTAGGTGTTTCACACATCATGATACGTCAAAATTCATCCAGTGTGACCGCACTAAAGAGAGCATTTAAACCTCGAGAATTAAAATTTGCTAATTTGAGTTCATTCTCACTCCATCTCTCTACATGTTTTGGAACACACTCATTTTCTACTAAACATGTAGGTGGGGACCACCCAGTAACAACCGATTGCCAAACCCTCTCATCTAAGGAATTAAGTGCCAATTTCATTCACGCTTTTCAATACGCGTAATTTGAACCAGCGAAAATAGTAAATTTTGAAAATGGTGAAATTTCCATTTTTATTAAACCAACCGCAAAAAGGACCTAAACACAATAACTTAGCCATCCCAGTCTGATACCAATCTGTAGGTGTGGAAGCCCCCTAAATTTAAAAACTACTTGCAAATTAAGCGATGGTTCAATTAAATACCAAACTAAAATTAAATATTTGAATTTTCAATTAAACAAGAATTTACTTCAATTCAAGTTCTAAATATGGATGAACTAAACAAACATCAATTTTTCCAAATTAATTAAGTTCTATCTTGAATTAAATTAAATTAAATTAAACGATTACCCAAATATTTAATTAGCACCTAATATAAACTAAAGTGTAATTAAATCCAATTTTATTTTGATTTACCTAAGCATGCATCTAAGTGTATTTTTGCAAGATAAAAGAAATAATATCACACTACGCCGCGATGTACGAGGAAAACACAAATGAAAAAAACCTCGGATGACCCTCCCTAACAAATTTACTGTAATACCATGTACTTTTATGGATATTTAAATTACATGAGTAGGTGTAATTTAATAATTTAAAAATTTAAAGTAAATGATATGGAGTAATTATATTTCTTGTCGCATGTGAATAAAAGCGACATGTGATGTTATTTATACAAAAAACACGTGTGGAGATGTGTTGGGTTTAAGACGTGAATTTTTGATAAGTGACTCAGATGGAGATTTCGAGCGCACGATTGGTCTCGAAAGGGCCTTGATAGTCAAAATAGCGTACCCGGGGATAGTGTTTGGATTCCAAGGACTTTTTGGATTAGTAGGGACTCGCAATTGTGTATACGAGTCAATTTTGAGTTTAATAAGGGATAACCCTTATTTTTTCTCTTATAAACCATGAGAAAGAGATAAGGAAAGAAAGAAAGAAGGAAGAAGAGAAAGAAGGAAGAAAGAGGAGAAAGAAGAGATTTCTAGCCAAGCTCCGACGGATTTCGGCACGAGATCGTCAAATTTATTCAACCAGGCAAGTGTTTAACTTGCTTTAATCATTTCAGAGTGTATATAATCCATATTATAGTTGGTGTAAAAACTATAAGATTTTGGGTTTGGAATTCTTGCACAAAAATGGGTTTTTGGAAGATGATTTCATAAGAAATTGATGAGATAATAATCCCACATGAAATCTAACTTAAAATCCATGTTAGTTGTGTAAATTATGGTGAGAAATTGGTAGAAATGAAAGTTAAGGTTTAATTAAGAAAAAAGTGATTTTCTTGGTTTAAATTGATGAATCTCATGAATTAATTGTGGTGTTCGGTATATCTAAGTATGTAGATATTGTTAATGATGTGGGTGATGTTAGAATCTATAGAATTTGGGTTAGATGAGTGTTGGAATGGATTTTTGGAGTTGGAGAAGATGAACCCCCAAACTGTGAGTACCGATCCGATTCATTTTTAGGGGTTACCGATCGGTTCATTTATCTGAGCACCGAACCGATTCATTTTTCGTGACTGAATAGGTTCGTTTTTCTGGCAATGGGATCGGTTCGGTTTTGATAGGAAACATGGAGAAGTTTTCTTGGATTAAAAAGGATTGGGAAGAATTTCCTTTTGGGAGATAGATACTAGGGCATCCTAAATAGACTGCGAGGACCAATAAAAGAGTAAATGGGGGATATATAAGTCTGAGGTTAGTGGGAAAGATTCTGGATTTAAATTTAGGAATGTTTGGGACGAACGAGATTCGAGAAATTATTCGCTGAGTTCGTATATATATATATATATATATATATATATATATATGTGTGTGTGTGTGTGTGTGTGTGTGTGTGTGTGTGTGTGTGTGTGTGTGTGTGTGCGGAATATGTATGAGTAAATCCTAAGGTACAAATAGGATGATATAAGACTACTAGCTAGATGTGATACGCTACTATTCGAAACTAAAAGATGTGAGAATTGTATCATAAGTGAGTGAATACTTATGGGATTAAAATAAGTTGTGTGTATACTTATTAATCTATACGAATTGATATATATTCGGGATTCTAGGCTAATGCCACGAGAGATAGGCATGGATAGCCGTATATATATATATATATATATATATATATATATATATAGAGAGAGAGAGAGAGAGAATATTTATGATGTGATTTTAAATATATCTGTGTGTGGGCGATATATTTATGTGAAGCATACCCCTCTAGTACTATCGTGGAAAGTTGCGCGATGTGGGTGAGGCCCTAGCTTGAGGAGCAGGAGCGTATAGCGTCCAGTATTAACCTTGTGTGAGGTTCAGGGGTAAGACGACTTGGTTGTGATTCGTCTTATTTCCAGTGAGGAACTATGGCCGCTTCCCTTACGTTGAGATTTGGTTTATACCAAGTCGGTGTGAGAGTCCGACTGCCGGTAACCAGGATGATGTGTGAGTAATTCCCTGGAAGATGATAGCATTGAGAGACTGCATCCATGGAGTTATAGCTCTAAGGAATGGATGTTATGCTTATATAGTGTGTGATATATAAGTATGGATATACTTGATGTGTGTAGTATATTATATATATGAGATGTGAAATCATATATATACATGAACTAAGATAAAGAATGTAGTACATATACACTAGATGTGTATAGTATATTATATATATACATATATATATATATATATATATATATATATATATATATATATATATATGAGATGAGAATATATATATATGTGTGTGTGTGCGCGCGCGCGTGCACGTGCGTGTGTGTGTGTGTGTGTGTATGGACTAATACAAGGAAAGAAATGTGAGTTAATTTCTGGTTTATCTAGGAGTATAAAATTCGGAATATAAAATGTAATATATATATATAATGATCAGAATATTATATACGAGATGATAACACTAAAATGTGAATAGTGTAAATAATTAGTGAAAGTTATTCAAAAGGTAAGGATAAATTAAGTGTGATATTATATGTATAAGCTCGGGCAATGGCTTAGAATATTTATATTATGCAGGGTATGAGATAGCGTATGGTGACTCGTTAGTTTTGTGAGGTACTAGTTAGGCTGGGTAGTGTAAATAGGGTGATTAAAATACATAAGTTAGGTGCGGACTGTTAGATGACAGGTGATGTATATCTCATGTCAGTGCGACACCAGTTTGAATATGGAGAATAACATATTTAAATATTAAATTATGTTAAGCACTTGCTAAAATATTTTCAAAACCTGGGCTCTGACCCGTATCTATTTTTCTTCTCCTATGTATACTTTTTAGGTGTCTAGACACAGGGACACCTGGATGATTATCCCTTCGAGTCAGACGTCGCTACCGCAGCTGTGGATGTTGGAAGAAAATTGTATAGACGCTTATCTCCTTATGATCTAGATAGGATGTACTATTGTAATAATCGAGCATGTTGCCCAACTGTTGTCTTCTATTTTATTTCGCGCATCTTTACTTTACGCCCATTTGATATGGTTGTACTTAAATGTTTTACCGAGGGTTATCAGTTATTCTTTCTTCATTCATTTCCATTGTTTACATATTTGTGTGAATGGAGTTTTACTTGTGCATTTAGGTTAAAAAGATTGGAAAGTTTAAAATTGATGCTAAGCCTAATAGGTTATTAGTAATTAATTTGGTTTTCGACAGTGATACTGAGAATGAAACCATTTGAGATTCCTATATAATTTGATATAGGACTCATCACCCGATATTTTATTAGGCAGGGTGTCACATGTGGTATCAGAGTATCAGGTTCTAGTGTCCTCAGGAATGCGTACGAAAGTATTACGCTTTCAGCGTTGCCTTTCATTTGATATAGAGCCCTAAGTTTAGGGTCGTTGACTTCTATGGTAAGATTTTGTTCTCCTGCTATAATGTATATATATTAGTGAATCTTATTTGCGTTCAGGTGTGTTCATTTGCCGAACAACGAATCGACGATCGATGAAGGCCGTGGGGAGGCAGCATGAGGCAGGGCTCAGTTGGAGTTGTAAAATATTTTGGGGACGATGATTGAAGTCTAGGTTACCCCTATTACTGCTCGGGAAGATGGGGCTGTAAGGACTGATAAGGTGTAGCTTATGATTTCCATGTACTGCTGTAGCAGAAAGTGGTACCAAACTAGACTCACCCAGTGTGGTTAAAATGGGATAAAGTCAAAGGGGTCTTTGAAGAGGACCATCGGCGGGAATTTTAGAAAATGCGGAGATTGTGTGTGTAGCTGATCATGTTGGAAATCGAGCATCCATGTAAATACGCTAGTCGTTGTTATCTGCTTCCGACCACAATACAAAAAAAACTTAAACTTTAACTACACTCTTGTGGAGTATAGTGGAGAGTCTGGGTATCGAATCCACATGGAATGTTTGACAGATTTTAATTGATTTATTACTTCAAAAAATAAAGTGTAAAAGATGATGATTGAGTGAGAAATGAAAAAAGGGAAAGATAAAGAAGTTAACTAAAACTAATTGGAAAATTAAGGTAGGGACACAATCCCCCAACTCTACAGTATTAATGGTATAAAACTAATCGTAAATTTAAGTGATTAATTAGACCCAGACTTTAGTACTCCCAAGCATTACATATATGAGGTTCAAGCCCGCACCATACATAATCAGAGGATGAGTAAATCGGTATTGTGATAGTTACACTCGAATTGCATTCTGAAGCATCCCGGTTATCCTGAAGAAAATGAGATCCAAAGATCTACAATTATCGCGTTTCTGCGAGATACGGTCGTAATAAATCATTAATTTAGAGGACTAATTTTATACACATTCAACTACTACATCAAGATGGGTTCATGCATCCCAACCTTTAAAAACCTAGCCTGACATGGTGAAATTAATGAAAACTAAGTTATCTACGTTGCATGAACTCATAATTGCTTGGAAAGAGAGATGAAATATGAGAAAGAATAATAAAACTACTAGAAATAAAAGTTACCAAGATTGAAGAATAAGAACATGCAAGAAGAAATCAAAGCTTGAAGAAAAACTCGAAAAGCTCTTAAATTAAAGGTGCAAAATATGTAAATTCTTCTCCTAGATGTTCCTACTTGTTATGGAGCTTTTACATAAATGAAATTTGAATAAAAAGAGTCCCAATGACTAAATATATAGGCTAGAGATCGATTAGAAGAGTCCCCAAAACATAAAACTCTTTTGGCCAAAAGATAAGCCCAAAATAAAAATTCCGTATCTGGTAATTTGTCACACTTAGAAAGCGTGACTAATTTTGTAACGGATAATGTGCGTGACAAATGGGCGAACCGGTTCTTTTTTTCTCAGCGTCGATTCAGTTCCATCTTTAACAGTTTCTTCTTGGATTTCTTTCTCAACTTCAAATGGGCATAACTTCTTCACTGTAGCTCGGATTGAGGTGCCGTTTTTTCCAGTGTTCTTGTAATTAAAAGTTCTTCCACTTTCTAGTTAGCCCCACCTCCGGACTGAGTCTGAAAAATTATGAAAATTCCCTTTAACTCTCAATTTCTTGGTTTTATTTCATTGTTTTGAGCTTTCTTTGGCACTAACTTGCATTAAATACCTGTAAAATACATAAGAGATACAAAAAATACAAAATAATTGCCAAAAAGGGTTAGTAGCATAAATGTGATACAAATCCAAGCTATTTACACCACGCGGAATCATAAAAATACCGAAATTAAGGGGATAAATGTGAAGAATTTATGCCTAATCAAACCCCCCCAACTTCGAACTTTGCGCTTACCGAGCAATGTAAAAGAATGAGAGTATGAGTTAAGGACCCTTCAAAAACTTTATTGGGATATAATAACTTTATCACGGGCAAGCGATTGCATTTAGCGTATGCAATAAGCCTTCAAACCCCTAGGTTACCCTAGTAGGCCGGGTGGTGTCTCATGAGGGTTTGCAGTGAATATACCCACAAAATTCTTTATTGACTCAAAGAAAAATCAAAATACTTAAAAATTGTACAATTTAAACTCCCCAAAACAGTCACCTTAAAGTCTTATTTACAAGTCTCAAGTTATAGTGTGTGTGTGCGAAGCCAAAAATTGAACCGCTAACTTTCACCGATTGATCATTACGTTACTTTACAAAAATTCGTTTTGATTCAAATGCTCACGGGATGCTCTCTCAAACGAATCTCTCGGATTGTGGCTATTCTCTCGGTGTGCAGGATATAAATAGTAAATATAATGGACGCAAAGTCACACACATAAATTGAAAGATGAAAATATATGGTGAATAGATCTCATCATCGGAATATGGTTATTGGGAAACGAGAACATCACCTATTTTTCACACATTTAATCTCTTTTATCATCTTTTGGTGTCTTAGCTCTCCACGCAATAATTAATTTATAATTCCGGACTCGATTAGGACTTTTTCAGGCTATAGGTGTATTGGGTAACATGGAAATGGTTGGTAAATTCGGAAATGGAAAGTTTTTCTTATGATGTCCCTTAGTGCTTTTTCGGGCTTTTGCTCATTTTCTATTCTTTTTCTCTATTTTTTTTCTATTTTTCACTTCTTCTTTTTTTCTTGCTATTTTTGTTGAGCATTTCTATTCTTTTTCTTTCCCCTTCTTATGCACTTTTCGGACATTAATGAATATTCCATTTTCACAATTCCAGGTTTTTCGGGTTACCAAATGAAAAGGATAAATTTTGTTCGGCTCAATTGGGTTATCAAAGGGATAATTTTTCACATCTTTTTATGGCTAATGTTTTTGGGTAACAAACGATGGCCTACTTTATTGTCCAAATTACTTATTAATTTACCATATGCGTCTCGAGATTAATTTAATTTAGAGATTTTTAGCGTGCTTTTCGAGGCAACATTCCATTTCCCATAACCGATCAAAACAATAAAATAGAGATCATCAACGACTTTTTAAAACGCTGAAATGAACTTTGAGTTAATCATTAACTCGGATTGATTTAAAATGCTCCAAAAAAAGTATAGGCTTGAAATCTCACCGGGTTTGTCAATCTCCGCACTTATTCGTAAAGTCGTCAATTTTCTTTCAATTTCCATCTTTGGTCAATTTTGGCTTTGTGCATTTGATTTTTACAACTTGAGACAAAATATTTATGACATTTTTGAAGCTTTTAAATTCCAATCTTTATTTATTTTGAAGAAAAATATTTTTTGGTTTTTTCAAAAAATTTCTACTTTTTTTATTTTTTTTTTTAAATTTTCTGAAAAATACACATTTGGAATGAACATGTGATCGAATCAATGAATCTAAACAATAAACGGGAAGAATATCCCACACCTCCTAACTTAAATGTTGCATTATCCTCAATGCAAATCAAGAACACACCATAAAGAGAGGAAAAGAAAGATATTACACAAATGGAGCGATCCCCGATAAGTACAAATCCATTGAATCTACAAAACACGTTAGAACAAAGCATAGCAAAATGAATAACAAAAAATTTAACTAATGACACGAAACTATAATAAATAAAAGGAAAAGAAAAAGAAAAAAACAAAACTAATTATGTACAACCTACAATTTTAACTTCTAATAACTTGTACAGTAGAAGTCAAAAATTTTGAGGGTCCACTCAAAATACAATTTGACATTGAGGGGTAATCAATGTACCCTCGTTTTCATGCATGACTTTGGGAAAATAAGAATTCCGTTTGAACAATGGAAGGCATGTGTGAGATGGAAAAAATGAACCATCACCAATTAAAAATGTTAACGGGATGATGGGTGGTTTGGATGCTAGGTGGGACAAGTACAATTGAGATCCAAGAAAAATATAATCACCGCCCAAATATTTTTCAAGTAGTATGGGGAGAGGCGCACACAAAAAGGAAGATTCCATATTAGAAAATAATTCTAGCAAAGTGTCTTTGTCGGTAAAAGGTGTAAGCGTTTCAGAATTTTCAACCGACTCATAGGAATCTAGCGGTACTTCTAAGGGTTCAATAACGGTGAACGAAAATGGTGATGAAATAAACTCAATCTCAAGTGATTCATCATCATTTGGAGATTGAATTTCAAGGGAGCAAGACTCACTTTCAATGAGATGTTCTTCAAAAATTCAAGGTGACACACAAGTCTCAACCTCCTCTTTGTTTTCTAAAATAGAACGCACATCATCGTAAAGTGCGACCATTTCCTTCACAAGACCATAATCGATATTCTTTTTGCTTTGGGTGGAAATAAAATCCAGTACTCTTTTGGTTAGAAAAAGCGTGTTTTCTTTCAAAGTAGGATCCCTTGGTTCTAGAACCTCAAATTCCTTATTTAGTTGAAAACCTTCTATAGTTTCACAAATATCGGAAGAGAAATCGTCATTGGATTCCCCAAATTGATTTTTTTTCGATATTTGTTTTCAAGGTTTTCATACGCAAGGTTTAGAAAGGCCTCATCCATGGTAGTAGGTCGAGGCACGGATTCTTGAGAATATTTAATATAAATTTCTCTCCGATATTCATTTTCAAGCCTTTCATACTCCATAGTTAGAATGGCCTCACCAATGGTAATAGGTCGAGCCACGGACTCTTGAGAATAAAAAGTTTGAAAACGATTACTATATGAACCATTATAATTACCGAACTCACCATGAAAAGACATGATTACCGAATAGTATGTAAATGGATATTCGCGTACAGAGGTGTGCGGTTGAGGATTCAACGTCTCTTGGCGCTCAATTGTGCAAGGCTACAAAAAAGGTTAAAAAAAAAAATACCAAAATAAAATATTTCAAAATAGTAAATCAATTATAATCTACAACAAAACATTCCCCGGCAACGACGCCATTTTTTATCGTGTTGGAAACCGAGCGTCCGTGTATATATGCTAGTCATTGTTATCGGCTTCCGACCACAATACAAACAAAACTAAACTTTAAATACACTCTTGTGGAGTATAGTGGCGAGTCTGGGTATCGAATCCACAGGGAATGTTTGATAGATTTTAATTGATTTATTCCTTCATAAAATAAAGTGTAAAAGATGATGATTGAGTGAGAAAGGAAAAAGGAAAAAATAAAGAAGTTAACTAAAACTAATTGGAAAATTAAGGTAGGGACATAATCCACCAACCCTACGGTATTGATTGTATAAAACTAATCGTAAATTTAAGTGATTAATTAGACCCAAACATTATTACTCCCAAGCATTACATATATGAGGTTCAAGCTCGCACCACACATAATCATAGGACGAGTAAATCGATATTGCGATAGTTACACTCGAATTGAATTTTGAAGCATCTCGGTTACCCTGAAGCAAACGAGATCCAAAGATCTATAATTATCGCTTTTCTACGCAATACGGTCGTAATAAATTATTAAATTTAGAGGACTAATTTTATAAATATGCAACTGCTACATCAGGTTGGGTTCATGCATACCAACCTTTAAAAACCTAGCCTGACATGGTGAAATTAATGAAAACTACGTTATCTACATTGCATGATCTCATAATTGCTTGGAAAGAGAGATGAAATATGAGAAAGAATAATAAAAGTGATGGAAATAAAAGTTACCAAGATCGAAGAACAAGAACATGCAAGAAGAAATCAAAGCTTGAAGAAAAACTCGAAAATCTCTTGAATTAAAGGTGCAAAATATGTAAATTCTTCTCCTAGATGTTCCTACTTATTATGGAGCTTTTACATAAATGAAATATGAATACAAAGAGTCCCAATGACTAAATATATAGGCTGGAGGTCGAATAGAAGAGTCCCCAAAACATAAAACTCTTTTGGCCAAAAGATAAGCATAAAATAAAAATTCCGTATCTGGCAATTTGTCACACTTAGAAAGCGTGACTAATTTTGTAACGGATAATGTGCGTGACAAATGGGCGAACCGGTTCTTTTTTTCTCAGCGTCGATTCAGTTCCATCTTTAACAGTTTCTTCTTGGATTTCTTTCTCAACTTCAAATGGGCATAACTTCTTCACCGTAGCTCGGATTGAGGTGCCGTTTTTCCAATGTTCTTATAATTGAAAGTTCTTCAACTTTCCAGTTGACCCCACCTCCGGACTCAGAATAAAAAATTACAAAAATGCCCTTTAACTCCCCATTTCTTGGTTTTCTTTCACTGTTTTGAGTTCTTTTTGGCACTAACTTGCATGAAATACTTGTAAAACACCTAAGAGATACACAAAATATGAAATACTTGCCAAAAAGGGTTAGTAGCATAAATATGAGACAAATCCAAGATATTTACACCGAATGGGATCATAAAAATACCGAAATTAAGCGGATAAATGTGAAGAATTTATGCCTAATCAGTAGCCAATGGAGGTAAGATATCCATAGGCTTGGGAATATACCAAAGTGTAATATACCCCGAAGTGAGAATTGGGGTAAAAATTTTCTAGGCTCATTGGAGAAAAGTTATTATAGCGGGAGTTAACCACCACATTTAGAAAGTGAAATATTATTCCAACGAAAGGATCTTAGGTACGGTTTGACCGGAAGTTCCTTCATCTTTTCATTCAGAAGAGACGTGTAGGTAATTTCAACCTTATCATAGGAGGACTGGATGGAGCCTTGTCTATTGAACTTTGAATCCGATGAAGTAGGTACAATAGAGAAGAGAGTCCTTAAGTGGGTGATGGACTCGCGAGAATAGTCTCCAGCACTGGTGGAATTCTACTTGGACGGTCGATGCAGACGATGATAAGGTCGCATTTTTTCAGTAGAGATGTTAACGCTTATTTGGTGGTGAGCTAAAAGAATCAAAATATTTAGTCAGAGAGTTAGTCTGGGTGAAATGGTGTTAGTGAAGCACCATAAGGGGGTGACCCATCAGGGGACCCATTTAAATGATTCGGATAGCCAAATTCTTACCAAGTGATGGTGAATTCAGACAGGGCTTTGGTGGTCAGCAGTGTGTTCCTTAGGACCAACAGAACTAAGGGAACATCGAGGGTAGTCATCAGGGTTGAGGCTACCAGTGTCTGAGAGAAGGAAAACCTGGATATGGCCAACATGGCAGGAGATAAGTGGATTATTTGGAAATATATATCTTGTGTGGAGAGTAGAACCACATGCTTTGATTTTTGCCCAAAACGAGTAAAGGAAAAGAGTATGGTGCCTAGCAGGGGCAATGATTAAAGTAGTTTTTGGTTTGGTTCGGACAAGCGTGTTATGTCCGAGAACCATTTGAGAAGCTAGGGTGATTGGCAAGTTGGAAATGTCAGTTTTATTCTCGGGTGAATGAGGTATGCTTTATGTGACACGAGCGAGTCAAATTATTTTGATTAGCTCTAGATTTGCATGTGAGATGAGTTTAGTGGCTATATCGATAACATTATTATGTGTATATATTTCCTATTGTTTAGCGAGTGTAGATAGTGAGAGTATATTTTTATTGAGATTACTCATTTTAGTGATGTGTTATACAAGTATGATGTTATCTTGAATATGATGTATATTAGTAGGTATCACATGTAGTGAGTAGACCCACATGGCTATATAAATTATTTTAAACACATTAATAGACTTAGGCCCTGGACTGACAGAGCTCAATAACCGATAGAGCAGCTGCGTAGTAGTGTATCGAGAGGGTTCCTTATTTGGACTTCTCTTGAGAGACCTCCCACACACAGAAGCAACAAATGTTGAAAGCTGGGATATTTTAGACCCTAGGACATTTTGGATTATTGTTCTTAGTATAATTAAATGGATAAATTTGTTAGGATTCGGTGTATCCTTTTAGCGAGATGAGACTTATATTGTAAATAAGAAGAATTGGAATTTACATTAGTACTTTACACATTTATTGTTATCTCCATTTTCCTTTTAATATTGGACCGATGGAATATGGTTGAGCCTATGTATAAGTGTATATATGTTATGATATATTGTGTAGTAGACTTCTTTATATATGTTGTCTCATTATATTTGATCCCAGTGAGTAGGGAAGTTTATTGATGTGATTCAGGGTATGTTGGCTTTTATCGAGCAAAGAGACATAGCTAGTTATTCATTTGTGCTAAGAAACTAGTGATAGTAAGAGTGCCGTGATATACGTGGTTTTGTGTAACATAAAGTGGACGAGTATACTATTGTGTCAAAAGACAGAAGTTTGAGGGTACGCGCTATGGACTAAGGGCCAAACGGATTTTGATGTTCTAATATTGCTATGTAGTAGTGTATTGGGGGGTTCCTTGTTTGGATTTCGCTTTGCGAGACATCCCACACATAAAACTTAGCGCATCGTCGAAAGTGGAAAGATGTTTGGTTCATTAGTCCACGATTATGGTACCTCGATCATTATACAAGTAAGTAGTCATAAATATGAGTTGAAAGTTATATTACAATTTAAGGTCAGTGGATCCGGTTATGCAGTGAAAGAGAACTTAAAATTTTTCTCCTCACCACGAATTGAAAGGAGGAACGATGTTAATGAGAATTAAATTTTCATTTATAGGGTGATTGAGAATACCCATGTATTATATCCCCGCCGAGAATGCGAGGTTAACTTTGAGGAAAGTGTGTGACTTTTCCAGCAATTGTGCTGCTATGCACTGATTATAGGGTGTATGGGCGCCCTGGTTAGCTGAATTGAATCGTTTGAGATAAGAGGATGTAGGAATAGCTGTGTGGAATGTATGTCTGTGGGGCAGTTATTAACAAGCTAGAATGGCATGATGGATTCAACAACGTGTGAGAATGACGATAATCCAAGTATATGTGTCCAATGAGAGTTGGCACACTTGAGATGGGTTGAAAGGTTGTAAAAAGACATTTAAAAGGATATCTCTTGAGGAGAGTAAAATCTAACTATTATGGGAAAGTAGATCGAAGTCCTACTCAGTTGAATGTTGAGAGTGTGACCGGGCGGAAAAAGTGTGTTCGTGTGAGGACACAATCGTCGTGTGTTTCGCCGCCGCGATACAAAGAAAACCTAATCTACTACTACACTTGACAAGCAAGCACAGAGGTAATTCGGGTATCGTAAATCCACAGGGAGTGATTGACTTTTAGATGTTAATTGTTTTAAAACTTCAAGAATAAAAAAGGTGTAAAAGAAATAAGAAAAGGTGATGGTCGGTTGTCGTGAATAAATAAAAAGAGAAGTTAACGCTAAATTAAAGTAAAGCGAGGATCGGGATCGCATCCTACCACACGGATTGAAACAACTACTAATCAAGATTACGGCTCGAAAGCAATTTAATCGAGCATTTACAATTAAGCATAAACATCACACAATAAGGAATTTAACCCAAACTTGCGAGATTAAACATTTAACGGAAAATGATCACACGCGGATCAAATTCGGATTATCGCTATAAACACTAAAGTTGCGTGACAAATAAAGTTAAACGCATAATAATCCAACTTTAATACACGCGGTTTCAATTAAATGCGATTTCACACGAAACCCTAACTTTCGAGGTTCAAACCCGTAAATGGCGGAACACAATCTCGAACCTATTTATCTAAGGGCAATACATGAAAATAAACTAAATTAAGATAATTAAACTAAGAAAGCAAGAATTAAAGCAAGAAAACCTAATTATGAAAGCATGAAAATTATCTAGAAAGCAAGGAAATAATGGAAAACAAACTATATTAAAGGTAGAGGAGATGAATAGTTAACATACAATCCACATGGGGTGTCAAACCAAGAGGAATTGAAGAAGAACAAAGGAAAACCCTAAAACCCTAACTAAAACTAACCTAAAATCGTGTATGTACTGATATATGGTCTTATTACAACAAAATTGGCTTATATAGTAAGTTGGAATAAAAATAAAGAAGAAAGAAAAGAAGGCAAAATATCTGCAGAAAATAGAGCATCGATCGATCGACCCCTTTGGTCGATCGATCGACCTAGGCAAAACTTCGGCAAATCAGAATGGTCGATCGATCGATCAAGCAGGGCAGAATGCAGCAGCCTACTGCATTCCACTTCTCTTCTTCTCCTTCTCCTCTTTTGCTTCCTTGTTTTTCCTCCGCTGAAATCGCCATAACTTCTTCGTTATGAATCGGAATCGCGCACCGTTAGCGGCCACGCGAAGCTAGAGAGGAGGGCTACAACTTATGTGAGATGTCGAGCCAGGCACCCAAGCTGTGAAAAGACTAAAATGCCCTTGCACGTGCGATTATGTACGGAACTTCACCGGAATGCATCCGAACTTCATACTAAGCATCCAAATACCTACAAAAGCTCAATTAACCCCTGCAAAACATGTTAACATAGAAATCCGAGGTTGTCTAGTTAACGAGCATAAATATAGGGATTAAGATACCCGAGGGGGCTAATAAAACGTAGGTTAACGGGTGAAATACGTAATATTTGCGTCGTATCAGAGTGGCTTTTGCGTAAATAGAATGTTGATGCCTATAAGAAAAATTGACCCAGAAGTGAACGTTGTGATGAGAGTGCATAGGCATGAATTTTGGTATAACCCAGAGGAAGACGGGGAGTATGAAGTACCATTTAATGTGAGATATTATAAGTGGGAATTTGTGTTAGGTGAGACACAGTGAAATTGTCGCCGCGTATACCACTCATAGATGGACATAGGTTAATTTGAGATGATCAACCAGAAAATTTTATATCGAGCCGATATACCAGTGTTGGAACGGTTAGGCAGGCTAATAAAGGACGAGTGCACCAATGCGAGGTGTTGCCCGATATTATTATTAATGAGGATGAAATACATGAACCCCACCTCTGGTAGGTAATTTCAGGAAGCAATGGGGATAATGGTTTGTTTTGGTCATGTCGTGTCACCAATAGCCGATGAATAGACGTGAGGTGATTGACAACTAGTAAAACTATATGGATGCGATTCTAGAGTCACTGTGGTTAGTTTACTTCTGCAACTAACATAACTTGTAATTGAAGTAAAGCATGGTATGGTAATTGGGAGGAGAAATTACCAAATGGTAGAGTTGTGTGTATCCCCTCGTACCTGTTTGTTGGGGACAAGGTGCCTTTTAAGGTTTTGTGTGGGAAAGTCTGGTCATTCTCCCTCTAGTTGTTTATAGGTGAGTGAATAAATAGACTTTTGGATCAAACATGATTTAGAGTCCGTTGTTGAGAGGGGAATTAACCACAAACTATTTTTGGAATGACTTTTTAGCATCGTAGGGGTTACGTCACCATGAATCGAGATTTGAAGGACCGATTGGAGTGGTTCGATGTTCTTATGGTTTCTCTCAGGATAGGAGATTTTTGTTGGGACGGACACGGGAAGCTGGCACTTAATAATGTGCGACCTTCCAATAGAAGTGAGGCGATAGAGCCAGTGAAGTATAGTCTCATCTTATTCGGATGTCGTTGGTAGAGAACAATGTGTGATGTGTCGTTATTAAAATGAGAGCTTATGACTGATGGAGTGTATCAGTATGAAGAGAATGTAACAAGCTTTTTATTAAGTTGGGGCTATAGTGAGTATCCTTTTTTCAGGTGGGTACCACTAGAGATCATATAGTGGATCGACCCTTATGTTAGTATAATTTGATTATGGGTACTACAGTAGTTGGGTACCGGTACTGTCTGAATTCCGAGAACGAAATTCTCTTGTTATGGGGGGGGGGGGGGGGGATGTAATACCTCGTACTTTTATGGATTTTAAATTACATGAGTAGGTGTAATTTAATAATTTGAGAATTTAAAGTAAATGAGATGGAATAATTATATTTCTTATCATAGGTGAATAAAAGCGACATGTGATGTTATTTATGCAGACAACACGTGTGGAGATGTGTTGGGTTTAAGACGTGAATTTTTTATAAGTGACTGGGATGGAGATTTCGAGGGCACGATTGGTCTCGGAAGGGCCGTGATAGTCAAAATAGAGTACATGGGGGTAGTGTTTGGATTTCGGGGACTTTTGGGATCAGTAGGGACTCGCAATTGTGTATACGAGTCAATTTTGGGTTTAATAAGGGATAACCCTTATTTCTTCTCTTATAAGGTGTCAGAAAGAGATAAGGAAATAAAGAAAGAAGGAAGAAGAGAAAAAAGGAAGAAAATCGGAGAAAGAGGAGATTTCTAGCCAAGCTCCGACGGATTTTGGCACGAAGTCGTTAGATTTATACAACCAGGCAAGTGTTTAACTTGCTTTAATCATTTTAGTGTCTATATAATCCATATTATAGTTGGTGTAAAAACTATAAGATTTTGGGTTTGGTATTCTTGCAAAAAAATGGGTTTTTGGAAGATGATTTCATAAGAACTTGATGAGATAATAATCCCACATGAAATCTAAGTCAAAATTCATGTTAATTGTGTAAATTATGGTGAGAAATTGGAAGAAATAAAAGTTAGGGTTTACTTAGGAAAAGGGTGATTTTCTTGGTTTAAATTGATGAATGCCATGAATTAATTGTGGTGTTAGGTATATCTAAGTGTGCAGATGTTATTAATGATGTTGGTTAATGTTATAATCTATAGAATTTGGGTTGGATGAGTGTTGGAATGGATTTTTGGAGTCGAAGAAGATGAACTACCGAACTGTCAATACCGGACCAGTTCATTTTTAGGGGTTATCGGATCGGTTCGATTTTGGCCGAACCGATTCGTTTTTTTGGCAATCGGATCGGTTCGGTTTCGACGGGAAGACATGAGAAGTTTTATTGGATTAAAAAGGATTGGGAAGAATTTCCTTTTGGGAGATAGATATTAGGGGATCCTAAATAGAGTGCGAGGACCTCTAAAAGAGTAAATGGGGGATATACAAGCCTCGGGTTAGTGGGAAACATCTGGGTTTAAATTTAGGAATGTTTGGGATGAACGACATTCGAGGAATTATTCGGTGGGTTTATATATATATATATATATATATATATATATAAGCGTATAAAATATATATTCCAAATATGTATGAGTAAATCCCATAGTACGAATAGGATGATATAAGAATACTAGCTAGATGTGATACACTACTATTCGGAAGTAAGAGATGTGAGAATTGTATCATAAGTGAGCAAATACTTATAGGACTAAAATAAGTTGTGTGTATAATTATTAATCTACACGAATTGATATATTCGGGATTCTAGGCTAATGCCACGAGAGATAGGCATGGATAGTCGGATATGATGTATACATATATATATACGGGTATAAAGACAGTATATATATGATGTGATGTTAAATATATTTGTGTGTGAATGATATATTTATGTGAAGCATACCCCTCTAGTGCTATCATGGGAAGTTGCATGATGTGGGTGAGGCCTTGGCTTGAGGAGCAGGAGCGTATAGTCCCTAGGTCATAGCGTCCAGTATTAACCATGTGTGAGGTTCAGGGGTAAGACGTCTTGGGTGTGCTTTGTCTTATTTCCAGTGAGGAACTATGGCCGCTTCTCCTACGTTGAGAATTGGTTTATACTAAGTCGGTGTGTGAGTCCGACCGCTGGTACCCAAGATGATATGTGAGTAATTCCCTGGAAGATGATAGCATTGATAGACTTCATCCATTGAGTTATAGCTATGATGGATGGCTGTTATGCTTATATAATGTGTGATATATAAGTACGGATATACTTGATGTGTATACTATTTTATATATATATATATATATATATATATATATATATATATATATATGTGTGTGTGTGTGTGTGTGTGTGTGTGTGTGTGTGTGTGTGGACTAAAACAAGGAAAGAAATGTGAGTTAATTTCTTATTTATCTACGAGTATAAAATCCCGAATATAAGATGTAATATACCTATATAATGATGAGAATATTATATACGAGATGATAACACTAAAATGTGAATAATGTAAATAACTAGTGAAAGTTATTTTAAGGTAAGGATAAATTAAGTGAGAGATTATATGTATAAGCTTAGGCGATAGCTTAGAGTATTTATATTACACGTGGTATGAGATAGCGTATGGTGAATCGGAAGTTTTGTGAGGTACTAGTTAGGATTAGTGGCATAAATAGGGTGATTAAAATACATGCATTAGGTACGCACTATTAAATGAGTGGTTAGGGGTATCTCATGTGAGTGCGACACCAGTTTAAATATGGAAAATAACATGTTTAAATATTAAAATATGTTAAGAACTTGCTAACAAAACCCGGGCTCTGACCCGTATCTATTTTTCTTTTTCTTCTCCTATGTATACTTTTTAGGTGTCTAGACACAGGGTTGCCTGGATGATTATCCCTTCAAGTCAGACGTCACTACTAGAGCTGTGGATGTTGGCAGTAAATTTTATAGACTCTTCTCTCCCTGTGATCTAGATAGAAGGTACTATTGTAATAATCGGGCATGTTGCCCAACTGTTGTCTTTTATTTTATTTCGCGCATCTTTACTTTACGCCAATTTGATATGGTTGTATTTAAATGTTTTACCGAGAATTATCGATTATTCTTTCTTCATTCATTTCCATTGTTTATATCTTTGTGTAAATGGAATTTTACTGGTTCATTTAGGTAAAAAAGATTAGAAAGTTTAAAATTGATGCCAGGCCTAATAGGTTACTAGTAATTAATTTAGTTTTCGACAATGATGCTGAGAATGAAATCATTTGAGATTCCCGTTCAATTAGATATAAAACTGATCACCTAGTATTTTATTAGGCAGGATTTCATATCGACTAGGGAGGGTATGTTTACAAAGACAACGACAAGAAGCCTTACAACACTCGACTCGACTCGACTCTTTCAAGCCTCGATGCTTCCTTTACTCTTCAAGCTCTGCCTTGTAGATAACTCCGGACTCCACCGAAATCTTGGAGTCCACCAATGGAGGCACAATAACCATCAACCATACATGGTGCCTTTCACCATGTGACAATGCCACAGCAAACAAATTTCTTCTCCTTTACGAGGTAGAGAATAGACCCAAACTCTTTTCTTGCTTGTGTAGAGAAAACCCGGTGCCAAATACTCTTCAAGAAAAAATATATATATATATATATATATATATATATATATATATATATATATATATATATATATATATATATATATATATATATATATATATATATATATGAGCTTGGAATTAAACTAGCATATGGGTGTATATGTGTTTTTGGAAGAATTTAATCCATAAAACTCAACACAATGAAGGGGACATTTTGGTTGATAAATTTTTGCTCTCTAAAGCACTTTAGAAGTATGAAAAAGTCATTTGGAATATATTTCTTCCCACACTAAAATAAGTCTGATAAAAAGTTAATGTGGCAAGTAGTGGGAAAAAGGGACAAAAAGAAGAAAACTACCGATTTTTGATTTCCCCGGTCGTTCGAACGAATTCATTCGAACAACTTCTAATGAGAATTCAGAGTTTAAAGTCTCTTTCTAATGAGCTCGTTTGAATGACTTCATTGGAACGAGTTCCTAACGATAATTCAGAATAAAATGGTTAAACTCGTTAGAAATCTCGTCTGATTGTCGTTCGAACGAGAGCCATTTTCGTTCGAACGAAAATTAAAAAAAACTAAATTTTCTTTTAAAAATATAAAATTCATTTTCAACATAAATTTAAATTAAAATCACACCCAAAAATATTTTCCAAGCTCCTATATATATAATATAGCATTCATACCTTCGGAGACTTGAAATCCTCAAATGTTGTTGACGTGACACATGGCACTAGAAGTCGGTAATGATGAAGCTTTAAAATCTGGGCCGCTATGTCTTCAACACTTCAAACACGTCATAGGGTTGATAGGAAAAAACTTCTATCCTATGACTTAAATTGTTTTGTTCGGAATTAAGACAATACTACAAATTGACTCGATTGGAAATTTGTCCTTACAAGTTTTAACCATTTTATTCTCATGACTTTTTTCTTCAATTAAATATTGTAGGACATGACACATAATTTTTTCCCATTGTGCTGTTGACTTTTCTTACAGTGAATATAGTTATTATAGATTCATCATGATTTGAGTTTTAAAACCCATGTTTGTTTTAATATTTTTATTACTTCCTAGGACACTTGTGACGGGATGGTGTTATAGACACATATACATATATTTATAATTAGCTTATATAAATTTAGACGCCTTGAATGTTAAAATGGCTATTAATACGTATTAATGACTAATATACTACCCAGTATTAAATACACGGGGTACCAAAAAGTTAGTGTAGGCTCATATCTAACCATAGAAAATAAAGAAAACTTCTGATGTAGCTTATATCTTTGCAAATTTCCTCTTAATTTTCGATGCAACAATTATATAGTGCTTACTAATATTGAAGAGGGTTGGATGACAAAATAAGGGAAAATGTTGTGAGGAACTTGTAAGAAATGGAATTTATTTTCACACAATGACAATCTTTTCAGAGGAATTTGTATTGCTATCACTATATTTGTTTGGGAATATGTTAATTTAAGATGCCCATGTACATATAACTTTATTCTTTTTTTTTAAGAATCTTTTTTTACACCTACACTTGTCACATGAAAATTTGCCTATTCCAAAAAAATTATGATTATTTAATATAAGAAATTTTTTTATATGCTTGTTCTATTAAACCTTTTTTCAATATTGTAAAATTGAATTCCATATTGGTTCTTAATATTCAGACATTTCATCTATCTATGGAACCATTTTTCTTCGGCTGTAGTTCATAACTAGTAATAATAAATTAATCCCATATATGAGATAGGGCATTAATATGTTATAACCCTTTTGCAAATCTTATGATCCCAATTAATCTGAAATTTTATTAAATGAAAATTTAACATTGTTTATTTAATTATTGAAATCTTTCTTATATTTTTTATACATAGGTTAAAAATTAATAACACAAAACACACACACACACACACACACACACACACACACATACACACACACACACACACACACACACACACACACACACATATATCATGTGATTTTGAACTTATTTTTAACCTATCAAGTGAGGTTGTGTGATGATACGACGTTCAACTTTTAAGTTTGTGTATTTTTTCCCATTTTACTTTTTACATTTTTATATTTCAAATAACATATAATATTTTTTTTATTTTACATAATTGATATTGTGATGGGGAAACACATGAGCAAGTGTATGGCACGGAGTCTTGTATTTTATAAATTTTAGAGTTGGCATTTGATATTGTGACTATTAAGTGATATTAATTGATTATAACAATACATGTGAAATGCATTTATGTACTAACTAGTTTACTAAAAAAAGTACTATTATTATAATTATTCTTGGACCAATAGATCAATTTAAGTTAAAAATGTCTTAACCCCCATAAATTTGACACTTGATTACACTTTTATCTCACGCTAAAATCTTATTAAACTGAAAAAAGTACACATGATAAAAATTCACGAGAAGCGAGATTATAGAAAACCATTTCTTCAAAAGAGTCGAGTTGTAACATTTTCATCGCGGTAGCAAACAATAGTTATAAGCTTCTCCATGAGGTGTAGAGGCACTCCATGCACTTCATGTCATCAGGGATTCTTCCAGCTGTGGCTGAGAACTTAAATTTGCAGCAAGGATCTACACCATGAAGCTTGTCCTCACGCATATATTGTTACAACTTTAACCCATTAGTATTTGAACATATCAATTATCACATTGAATAATTGTAGGGAGATCCTCAAAATTGTACACAAAATTGAAACCCGGTGATGTGTCACACGGGTATTGGTAGGTGTTTTTATGTTTATGGGTTCGCACGAGCGGCATTAACCAATACACATTTGACACATCATCGGATTTTTATTTTGTGTACAATTTGAGGGTCTCCCTAGAATCACTCTATCACATTGAATAACAAAAATCATTCAAGCCCCATTTAGTTTCGCATATTATTTGATTATATGAATCGCTAAATTGAAAATGAGTGGGTTTGAAATGAGTTTAAATTCAATTTTATGCAATGTTAGATAATCTGAAATTGATGTTATGGTTCAATTAGAAAAGAAAGATTAAAATGAATTGAGAGAGAGAGAGATATACAGAGAGAGAGGACATTCTGATAAAGTATACGTGACTCGTACTTAAATGGATGTATTTCACGTATATTTTGTGAAAATTTTCAATTTCCAATTTTACACACGAGCTAAAATGAGTGAATCATGTCATCAATGAAACCAAACACAATTAATCAGCCAACTTGCATAATTAAGTCAATTTACAATTTTGGAACAACCAAACGGGGCTTTAATGATTCAAAAATTTGCTAAAATGTAAACTTGGCATTGTTTGCAACATGGGATCTTAGTCGGTGGCTCTCTATAGTTGGATTATGCACAACAACCAAACTCGAGTTTGATTTGGATTTGATTAGCTTAAATTACAAGGGAATGTTGAAATATTCTCTCTCTCTCTTTCTCTCTCTCTCTACTCTAATACGGGAGCCTCCATACAGACCCACAAGCAGGATTTTTTTATATAAAAAACACGTTTTATTTTTCCTTTTTTGTATGGGGTTTAAACATTTCAGGGCACTGCTAAAAAAACCACTTCAAAATTTTTTTTTTGTATTTTAATAAGATGGGTCAATATTTGAAAGTTTTAAGCTGCTTAAAAACTGTCAAATACTGACCCATTTTTTAGGGTACCCTGAAATTTTCAAACCCCCATATAAAAAATAAAAAATAAAACATATTTTTTAAAACATACCTTATATATATAATCTTTAAGATAGTAAAAAATGGTGTTATTAATTGAATCCCTATTATCTTTCTTCAAATCCCGATTGAGAGTTATTAGTTTTTTAAAGGATTAAATTTGTAAAGGCTATTTTTATATGAACCCAACTCATTCATTAATAGTCCCCAATCAATAGGGTTTGATACTTAATATTAAAAGTAACAAAAATACATTTATAACTTTTAAGATCCCTCGACAGTAGACTATCCATTATCTAATAAATTCATTTAGACAATATCAAATTACAAATCACATAGGACTCTAAAATCATACAAGATGCAACAACTAAAACCTATGAAATTGTTAATGTGCATAGTAATCTATCAATTACTCTGCAGGTTATGACTTGTATCAGAAAGAAAAAGAAACTACCTGCTAGATAAAAAAAATGAATTACTTTTTAATTCAAATCACACTCACAAAATTATTTTCTAATATTAAATGTTTTTAGTATAGTCAAAATTCATGAACAACAAGTTAAAATTTGCTTTTGAGGTGAAACTCAAAAGTATTCCATTCACTTTCAAGTTTCAAAGATTGACAATTGTGAGTTTTTATTTCCTCATCTAAGTCCATCTAGTAAGTTTTCATGCCTGAAACTTTGTATCTTCCAAGAGTCATTTCAATTAAGACAACTATTCATCTTATATCATTTCAACCTTTCCATCTTCATTTTTCTATCGTCTTCATCTTGTGGTCCTTTATTATTCAACCCAAGTCTCTTAATGTCTTTAGTGTTCTTTTTTCGTGGTTGTATCGGAGGGAAATGCATGTAACGATTTTAGAAACTGAAGAACTAGGATTTTATTTTTTCTGAAAATAGCCCATGAAATGTCTAATGTTTCATTCCTATTCATTTAACCCTTCACTTGGGTGTCATAAATGGGTATAATCCTACTAACGCGTGGGAATTTTACGGTCTAGTCTTTTGACCAGAATTTTTGTACATTATACCCCAATAGAACAAAATTTGGATACTAAGGTCCCTCAGTTACACACGCGTCTTGGTGAATAGTTTGCCTTTATAATTCTTCCCCCACTTCTTTCGAACTAAGAAATGAGAATGATCAAAATCCTGCTTCTTTATATCACTTGATTCCATATTGAAATCTTTGCCGCCATTCTTTTATTCAAACCCTGATAAACATTATCACCTATTTAATCCATGAAAATGTATTTTAATTCATGTTTGGGTACTTTTTCGCAATTTTTTCTATTTTGGGGTTTATAAGTTATATGAACCCTAAATTGATCAATCAATTTCATGCATTGTCACTTCATTTTCTACTCAAATGGAAAGTACAAACATGCACACGGGATTCCATGGTGTATTTTATTATGTATTGCTTGTACTAATTTATGTGTTCTTAGGTTTATATTTCCTCTCATCCGTTTGTGCTTATATTATGAGGCTTTTGTTGTCTACTTTGTGTTATATTTCATATTTATATATATGCATATATGGATGAGGTCCGTGCGCCATCGTCATAATTTAGGAATTTTAACTTTTTAAACCCTACATTGATTAATTGATTTCTTGCATTTTCACTTGTGTTTCTGCTTAAATTGAAGCCCTACACAAACAAGTATAAACCCATTTTCTTGCATTTATTGTGTATTGCATGTACTAATTTTTGTGTTCTTTAGTTTATATCACTTATTTCCCTATATTGTGTGTATTTTGTGTTCTTAGGTTTATATCTCCCATCACCTATTTGTTCTTATATTTTGAGGGGTTTGTTGTTTACTTTATGTTATCTATTTCATATTCATATATGCCTATATGGTTGAGGTCCGCGCTAGTGGACTAGTTTTGGAATTGTAATTGATTATTACGTTTAGTTATATGTAATTTCATGTGTTTGTGTTGATGTACATTTACTTTATTTTGTCATTTTGAGTGTATATACATTGTTTTATGATGTGTATAATTTGTATAATTATTTAGGAACAAATGATGAAGCAGGCCCAACTACAAAACTACTGGATGCTTCTTGGAAGATCTTAAAAACACCAAACCATTCACATTTATAATGAATTGGACTTATGATGACACTATTCATTTTGTTCTTCGAATCAATGATAGATCAAATGATTAATAGGTTTCTACCACTACCATGAATACATGAAGAGTACTTTTGATGGACAAAAGTTTCAAATCAATGTAGCAAAAGCCAAGGATTTAGCGAAATGAATTGAAAGCTATTGCTTAAGACGTTTTGAAAATGTCGATGTGTTTAGCATGGAGCTACTATATTACTATTTTTATAAATATGTAAAAAAAGTCATTCTTGGTTCCTATCTTGTAGGACAACAAGCCTTAGGTATTATTATGAAACAGGCATCGAGATATTGAATAATGAACTTAGGCACAATACTTAAAATGTGACTTGAAATACTCTACTTGCAACAATGGATTATGTAATAGAACAATTTATCAACTTGTTTATTATGAAATGTTAATTTATTTTATTTTTTATGAAATGCGTGTACTTTTTTGTTTTTTGCATGATATTTTCTATTTTGTGCCTGTACTTTTCTATATTGTGAATGAATTTTTTCTATTTTGCATGTACTATATTGTATTCTGCTGGTACTTTTTCTATTCAACGTGTCCTTTATTGTTTTTTATGTGTACTCTGTTATTAGTGTATGAACTTTAATATATTATGCATGTATTTGTGTTTATTGATGCGTGTATTTGATACATTGTGGTGATAATTATTTTTGTAGCAGCAATTTTTAATAAATAGCAATGAGGTTGAAAATGATGGCCCAAAGGAGTAAAAGTAAATTTGTTGTCACAAACATAATAGATGTTAAAATTCCACATGATGTGATATCCAAAAGGGTTAACATGGCTAAATCAACTCGGGCAGCAAATGAGAAGATGAAACATTGCTAGCCTATACCTGATGCTAAATCAACTCAGGTAGAAAGTTGAAAGCAAATGAGAAGAAGGAATATTGCCAGCCTAAACATAAATCAACTCAGGCAATAAGCAGAGAAGAAAATGAGAAACATAAACAGTCTCAGCCTACATCTGTTGCTAAATAAACCTAAACAACAAGCCAATAGACGAAACATTGCCAACATGTTAATAATTATGCCCAGTTCAAGTCAATATTATTTCTTTTTACGATGATTATGCTGACATTAGTGGAAAAGCAAATGATCAACATGTGGAACTTGTGAAGAAAACCCTCTTTTTGGATCTTTTCAATGCTTACTAAAATAATGAGGTTGTTGAAGTGAAACACAAGAAATAGCATAGAAATATCCTTGAGATTGTGAAGCTTTAGAAAAAGGAGATAAATAGTTTTGCATTGAATAACCCTGCCAAGATCTCACCAAATGACATAAGTGAGATTTTTGGGATTCCAGGAGAGGAGGGTCAAAAGGGCATTAACTTTAAGAAGAGTGTAGAATCAGATGCTAAGTCTGAATTCCTCAGTCGATCATTCACTCAAAATAAAAGATCCACAATATAGATATTGGGCCTGTCTTGAGAAATTTTGTTGATGTGGACTCGGATGAGGGCATGGATGACTTTTTACAACTTGTTGCTCTCCATCTCTTGACAATGATTCTCTTATAAAACACTTCCTTCATAATAGGTGAGTTTTTGACTCCACGCATCAACAATGTTGATGAAATGAAGTCATATGATAGGGTTGTTGCTAAACACTAGTTCCTCATTAACTCCCTTAATAAAATAACACAGTCTAAGACAGACACAACCACTGGATGTGTCATTTCTCTCTTGGTGAGAAAAAAATTCATTGCTCTGTGTGTATTTATCATTTCAGTGAATTAATTTACAAATATGTTTTGATTTCTTATTCATAGTATTGGTTATATGAAAAAGGGGATGTCATAGAACCAACGAAAGGGAAAGATAGCAAGACCCCTTAATTCCTCTGATGGAGATTTCATCATTTGAGAGAATGGATGTGTGAAGGAGATATATCAAACTACACCAAATTAGGTGGATAGTGAAGATATCCTGGTCACGAACCAAGACCATGACCAACTGGTCACAACCCAAAGCCATAAGCATAGAAAATAAATGCATGACTAGTTCCATTTCGATGACCATACAATCCATAACCCTAGTTGGAGTTCGTCATGACCATGAGCTGTGACCATGCTCGATCACGACCATAATCCATTACTAAGGGATGACCATCATGGCGGTAAAGTCGTGCCAAATTTCCCTTAAAACGTGGTCATGAATTATGGCCATGACCATATCCATTACCATGGACAAAATTCCCTCCAAAGGGGTCCGACTTTGGGCCGTGATCATTTTGAATTGGTCATGCCTCTTGGTCACAGCTCAGGGCCGTGACCAACCTTATTATAATGCAATGGTCACGGATGGTGATGTGAAAAAAAATAAGGGGTCACAGTTGATGGTCACGGCTCAGGGCCGCGACCAGGCTCCTTATTTATAAACGCCCAAACCCTTTTAGACATTTTCATGCAGAATCTCTCTCTCTCTCTCTCTCTCTCTCAAACCCTTAACTATTTTTTTTTTCTCTCTCTCTCTCTCTTTAACTTCCTCTTTCTCTTTTTGTCTTCCTCTCTCTTAATCTCAAAGGTAAAATTTCTCCTCCTCTCTCTCTCTGTCTCTCTCTCTCTCTCTCTCTCTCTCTCTCTCTCTCTATATATATATATATATATATATATATATATATATATATATATTGTGTGTGTGTGTGTGCGCGCGTGTGTATGCAATGTGTGTGTGTGTATATGTTAATGTGTGTTTATTTTAATCCTAATTGAAATTGAAACCTTGATGTTCATGTATATGTTAATGTGTGTTTATTTTAACCCTAATTTTCATGTATATATTTATTTGTTTTATTTTAACCCTAATTGATATTGAAACCCCAATATTTAATTCTTCAACCCTAATTTTCAATTCTTACACTGTATTTAAAATTTAAAAATTTTAAACCCTAATTAGTGGAAAATTTTCCCATTTTTGAACTCTATTCAGAAAATTTAAACTCTATTTAAAATTTTCAACTCTTAAACCCTAATTTAGTTAGAAACCCTAATCTTTAATTCTTGAACCCTAATTTTCAATTCTTAAACTCTATTTATAATTTTCACTTCTCAAACCCTAATTAGTGGTAAATTTTCCATAAACCGTAATTTAATGTGAAACGATCCTACTTTAGTGAGATATTGTGATTGTTGGTATATGTTTTATGTAGATGATAAAAAGAGTACGAGCTAGTTCTTGGTTTGGTTGCTGGATAGTGAGATTAGATTGCTTGGATTCATAATTGACATACTTTCAAACTTTCTCATAATAAACCCTAGAAAAATGTGTATTAACACTTATGACACGTTTGGATTTCACCTCGGTGAGATCCAATACACACGGGGTTAAGAGAAGGGTACTGATGAATCAAAACCATAATCAAACTAATATACTATAAGGCCTTAAAAAGTGATTAGGAATGTTAATTACATGATCAAATATAAGTTATGAATTATAAGTTGGTGATGGGTGCTAAACATTTTAATTATCATGTTTAAGGGATGCATACTCATGTGATATATATGTTGCTTGCTTTAGATTCTAATTGATCTTATGATCACTGATAAAATGTTAAGAGGATATGATTAGTTATGTGGTTAAATGCATCATGAAATATATTTTTAATGCATCATTATGTTGATAAAAATAAACTAGAGTGTTGGTGAAAAATTAGCGATGTTTGGTCGCCAAATGTGAAAGTTTTGAGATTTTTGGTACATGGCTACTCTCCTATTCGAGCCCAAATTAGGCATACTAATTTTATGATTTTGGGAAAACAAAAAATATGAAAGTTTGAGATATATAAGTTATCTAGACGTAGACGAAAAGTAAGAGTAAATTGGATCCCGTAATAGGGGTTTATGGTGATTTTACAAAGGCGGGACAAATATGTTATTAGTAGAATTGTTTAATTAGACCTTTTGTCCAACCAATCACGCATCACCACAATCCTTATGGCTATTGGACCCCTTATAACGTGTTATTTGATTCAAAATCAGATATAAACCTTCTTCCTCATGCGAAATTAAAAGGTTTTAAGGTTTTTCCTAAGGATAGAGAAAAGGGGAAGTTAAGGAAGAAAATTCTTTAAAAAATTTCAATAAATCGAGGAGTTCTTATAAGGTGGGGAGGCGGTTAATACTACCATAAGAAGGAAATAGTTTTGTAATAATCTTAGTACCTACTTCAAGGTGAGTGACCTACCCTATGAAATATAAATGCTTATATTTTCAAATGAAAATGTGTAGTTAAATACATGTGTTTGAATGCTTATGGAGTGATGTGGTGTTTATTAAAAGATACGCATATGATTAAAAATGTTAAGCGAAGTTATCTAATGTTATGGATTGTGGTGGGTCCTTTATCTAATGTTAAGGATTATGGTGGGTCCTACGGGGTGTGGCGGTCCCGTTAATCCAACATAAATATTTGTGTACTCGGGCCTAATAAAGGGATGTGGTGGTTCCCATTAACCGTGGTGGGTTAATTGGACCGTGGCAGGTCTAGGCTTACGAGAGTTTCACAATTCCTGCTTGGGTTATAACATTAGAAAAATATGGTTATTCAAATTGGTTATATGTGTATATGGTCATTCACTAAGCTTTTATTTCTTACACTCCTATAATGTTATGTTTCATGTATGCCTATCGTTTGGAGTTCACTGCCAAGTTAGGACTGTAAAATGGGGGAGTGACGAGTATTGAATATAGGTTGAATATCAACAAGCTTTTGGGGTAAATATTAAACTAAGAAACTTATGTAAGTACATTTGTTTGGTACTTGTAAGTTATGTGTAAAGGTTGTTATGTTTTCATCTAAACATGCCTTTAAAAAAATCTTGTGTTATTTTATGAGAGATTTCAAGTACAATATTGTTTAATGGGAATTTATCTCTATAATTAAAATGATGATTTTAACTAATTAAATTGTGGATCGATAACTTGGTATCAGAGCATGGTTATTAGGTTTTAGACAAGGTGTGAAGGTCAAGATTGGCAGTGGACAATAGAAAGTGAGTTTGTTATGGATCAGGATTTTGATTAATAATATTAATCTTAAATTGGTGCAATTGTATTTTGTTCAAGTTATTTGTATTGCAGTAAGTGATGGATCCACACAAGCTGCATCATAGAGTAGAGGGTGAGACATGCTATGTATCTAATAGTCAGTAAGGACAGGCACATATTAAAATGGATTAATCGGAGGTGCAACAACAACCTATTGATGACATGGGAAGAATATTATGTACTGTAGCACAACTAGTAGAATAAGCGAGAGGTGGAGCACCCAGTGGAGACCGGGATAAATTGCGTGAGAGGTCCATGAAGTTAAATCCTCCAACATTTACTGGGAATACTGATCTGTCAGTGGCAGAGGGGTAGATTAGAAAGATGGAAACAATATTCAAAGTGATGAAAGTGTGAGATGAACAAAGGTTTTGTTAGCAACCTTTAGTTTAGATCATGATTCAAAGTTATGGTGGGATGCTACATAGAGGTTACTTACTACGATTGGGGGAGTGGTTCCATCAAATCTTCCAGCATTTACATGGCAGAGGTTTGTGAATGTGTTCTTTAAAAAATATTTCCCAAGGCTTTATAAGAAAGAGAAAGGGGAAAAATTTATCATGCTAAATAGGGGAACCGAACAGTGGCTGAGTATGAAACTTTATTTATATCTTTATCTAGGTTTGCACCTGATTTGGTAAGGAAAAAAGAAAGTAAATGTGATCGGTTTCAAACTGGGCTGAATGTAGATAATTAAAATGATGATTTTAACTTAATTAAATCGGGGCTTGATATATACTCTCATACCTCCTGTGTTAAATAAGGTAAACTTAAATTGGATCGGTTGGCAAAGAATAAACAATTATTGATTAATTAGAAAACTTATTTGTAGGACTCATATTTGTGCCCTCGTTTATTGTTCTCTAGAAAAATGAGGCACAGTGATTGTTGATACCAAATTTAGTCTGCTGACATGGACCGTTCACTTATAGACACGTGTCTGCCGACGTTGCAATTACTCATACTTCTACCGAGCTACTCACTGTCATCGAACAACTCAAGCATGTCGAGCAGCTCTTGATCGCCCCCGAACAACTCAAGCTCCCCGAGAAACTCAAGCGTGTCGAGCAGCTTAGGCGGTCCGAGTAACTTAAGCGGTCCGAGCTACATAGCATACAGCGCATCCAAATCAGGAGAATCAAGGAGACAACTGCGCATTAAATGCTCATTATTATCATACAGATGTACATGTCTACTAGATAACAACGTATTGTCCTTTCATTTGTACAGCCTCAAGTCTATAAATAAATTGTAACCTCCTCATTAGAGGGGACCGAAATTTCTAGAGAAAGCCATTCCTCGAGAATTCCAAACAAACAGTTAGTAATAACAAAAACAGTGGACGTAGGCCATTCTTGCAAGGCTGAACCACTTTAAAAACTTATTGTCTATCATTTCTTTATTCTTTTTATCTGTGATTAAAATAATTAGGTCAAATCAAATTTTTTACATCAACAGATTGGCGCCGTCTGTGGGAAACGACTATAATTATCGTTTTTCACCAAAACAAGTTATCACCAATGGTTGATCATCCTGAATCCAACAATCGAAATGCTGGAATATCTCCAAATCCATCTACTCCTCGAAATGTCCAAGATCTGGCTAGTGTAATGGCTAATTTGGCTCAGGGCCATACGACCATGCAAGAAACCATGCGACAACTCATACAAACTGTCCAGGGTGGAGTGCCAGCCCAGTCAGGACAAATAAGTGTTCAGAGAAATACTCGTTTACCCTCTTCATGAACTAGAAGAACGTTATTCCCTGAGGAATCTAGATCCAGACACACCGATTCATATCGTACTGAGAGATCTAACGATATTTCTTATCAACCTGGTCGAACTTCATCCGTACGAGCTACAGGCACTCAATAAAATGTCACTTTATCTCCAAAAAGAACCAGTGCTCTTGAAAGGTTAAGTAGAGTCTCTCCTTTTGATCGTTTGGGACCTAGGAGGAATAGAAGTACCCCTAGGATTGTGTTGAGGAACTCTCAACGACCATCCGATTTAAGGGAAGGCTCTGCCCAATCACGACCAACTGCTCGTATTGAAAGATCCCAAGAGGTAAATTCAATGCAATCAATTGCTCGAACAAATAGGCTCGAGGAGGGAAATGAAGCATGGAAAGGTTCTATTCAGAGATTGGAAGACAGGTTAGGGGAAATGGCTAAGGCCAAGAATCCTTTACAAAGAACTTTTATTCAAGGGACACCCTTTGTACAGGCGACTGTGGATTTTCCTACACCATCAAAATTTAAAGCTCCTTTGGTGACGCCTAAATATGATGGAAAATCTGACCATGTCCTTCATATAGAACAATACCAAGCTACTGCTGATATCTATGTAGTTCCAGATGAGATGAGATGTAGGGAATTTTCAGGAACTCTTACCGGATCTGCTCAAATATGGTACAATAATCTTCCTCGTGGGAATATTGCGACTTTCTTTCAACTGGACGAGCTCTTTATTGGGAACTTTTATTTTGGAGAAAAACCAGTTAAACGAGTAGCACGCTTGTTAAGTGTTAGACAGAAGGCATGTGAGAGCACCAGGGATTATATTACTCGTTTCAATAATGAGAAGCTCAAAATTATTGATGATGAGGAGAAGACAACAATCACTGCTCTGATGAGTGGACTGTTGCCAAATAAATTATACTACACTCTAGCCAAAGATCCACCTAGAACCATGGAAGAACTAATGGCAAAGGCAGCCAAAATTATGAACGCTGAGGAAGCCATGGCTGCAAAGAAGAATATGGACACTAAGGAGACCAAAGTTGAGGATGATAAGGTTGAAAAGAAGGAGTAGAAGAACAGTGGTGGCAACAAGAAATCAAAAGCAAATCAAGCATTGGAACAATTGAAGAAATTTGGAAACTACACTCCTTTGAAGGTAGATATAAACCACATTCTGGAAGAGATCAAGAACAGCGAGGAGCTAAACTGGCCTGAAAAACTAAAGGCAGATCCTAAAAAGAGGAATAAGTCCAAATATTGCGAGTTCCATAAGGACTATGGTCATACGACCAAAAACTGCATAGCTCTCCAGAATGAAATTGAAGAGCTCATCAGGCGAGGAAAATTGACCAAGTATGTGGATCTCCGAAACGGTGGAAAGAGCAATGATCGAGTAAGGTAGAGGTCTAGATCTCCTCATCGAGCAAAAGAAGACAAGAAGAGAAATCATAAAGACCCCGAAGATGATCAAGATGACCCTGATCTCCCCAAAAGACCAAAACAGCCAGAGCGTGAGGTATTTTCAATCCATTTTGGATCATTTTAATGTAATGTTATTACAGGTGGAGATTCAGGAGGTGGAGATATGACTACGGAGAGAAAAGCTTACCTCAATGAGGATCAAGCTTGCTCGTACATTCAGCGAATAAATCTAGTGGAAGATGACCGCCCGAGGAAGGTGAATAAGGACAAATTGGTCATTGATTTCTCTAAGAACGACCTAGCGGGTGTACTATATCCTCATGATGACCCATTGGTAATCAAGATGAGAATGAAGGAAGTGGTGATTTCACGAGTACTGGTGGATAATGGTAGCTCTGCGGATATCATGTTCTATCCATGTTTTGATAGTTTGAATCTGAAGCTAGCCTAGTTGGAACCATATCATAGACCCCTCCTTGGTTTTACTGGCGAGAAGGTTTTTCCACTTGGGACGATCAAGTTAGATATGCTTATTGGTACCTGGCCTGCTTGTCGAACAGAAAGAGTACGCTTTTTTTTCATGGATAAAAATGTCCAATCACCTTATAATATCATCATGGGAAGAGTATGTCTGAAGAAGTTCGAAGCAATACCATCTACTGTACATCAATGTTTAAAATTCCCAACCAATTTTGGGGTGGGAGTTGTGAAAAGTGACCAGAAAGTAGCTCGGGAATGCTACTATTCATCTGCTGAACGGGAGGAACGTGAAGAATCTAGACAGAAGACTATCACCTATTAAGTGGATGAGATAGGAGATATATAGATTGAAACATTAGATCCTAGAGACGAGTCTCAGCTCGTGAAGGGACAGCTTATGGAAGATACTGAAAATATCATTCTGGACGACGAGCATCCAGAACGAACAACTCAAATTGGTGCATCCTTGTATGTATCGATAAAATAGGAATTGATAGCATTCCTAAGGCGAAGAAAGCAAACTTTTGCATGGAGTCACGAATATATGCTAGGGATTGACCCAAATTTCTTGTGTCACGAGCTCAATGTGAACAAGGAAATTAAGCCAATAAAGCAACGAAGAAGAGAGTTCAGTCCCGAGAAGAATCAAGCCATACAGAAAGAAGTAAAAAAGCTACAAAAGCCTTGTTCATCGAGGATATCAAATATCCTGACTGGCTAGGAAATGTGGTGATGGTAAAGAAGAAAAATAACAAGTGGAGGGTGTGTGTAGATTTCACTGATCTTAATAAGGCATGCCCAAAGGATCATTTTCCTTTACCCCGAATCGATCAACTGGTGGATGCTACCTCGGGGCACGAATTACTGAGTTTCATGGATGCTTATTCTGGTTACAACCAGATTAAAATGAAACCTGAAGACAGGGAGAGTACCTCTTTTATTACCCTTAGGGGAACTTATTGTTATAATGTTATGCCTTTTGGACTTAAAAATGTAGGTGCTACCTATCAGCGGCTGATGAACAAGGTGTTTGCAGAGCAAATCAATTATAACATGGAAGTTTATGTTGATGACATGCTGACGAAGTGCAAGAAAGATGATGATCATCTAGTTGACTTGGGCCAGACCTTTGATCAATTAGAAAACTATCAAATGAAGCTGAATCCCACCAAATGCATATTTGGAGTACGAGAAGGCATGTTTCTCGGATATATCGTTAATCAACGAGTAATTGAGGCGAATCCTGAAAAGATCAAGGCTCTATTGGAGCTACGATCTCCAACGAAGAAGAAGGAAGTACAAGGCTTTACATGACGAGTTGCAGCACTTAACAGGTTTGTGTCACGAGCAACTGATAGATGCCTCCCATTCTTTAAAACACTCCGAAAGACTTTTGAGTGGAATGATGAATGCGAGAAGGCCTTTCATGAATTGAAGAAATACCTGGGAGCACCTCCATTGTTGTCCAGACCAGTGATGGGAGAAAAATTATACTTGTATCTGGCAGTTTTAGAAAACGCAGTTGATTAAGGGTGAAAAGTAGCGTGTGTCAAACGCTGATCGTTGTTTTCTATTCACCGCCTTAATACAAAAACCTAAACTATGACTACACTCTTTTAAGGGAGTATAGCGGCTAGTCCGGGTATCGAATTCACAAAGACGAGTTGCTAGAATTTAAATGGTTTATTACTTCTCAATAAAAGTGTAAAAGATATTTTTCTAACTAAAAAGAAATAAAAGATAGACTAGGCATGAGTGTATTTAAACTAAAATTAACAAAGCGAATAAAAACTATAGGATGCGACTAATATTCCTCAAATCGAGTTAACGTGTATAAATGGTTACATGGGACTGCGAATTATTAGGATTGCATCTCGTTTCGTCAATTAATTAAATTAAGAGTTGTCACACCCCTAAATTCGCATAAAAAACTAATAAGATTTTGGCATCAACAAATATCCCGGAAATTACGCACGCAAGGTCGTAAACACGGCGCATACATGATATACACCGTTAAATTTCCTAGGCGTAAAAACTAGGACAACGCACTCGAAATAAATACGTAAATCTCCATCACCAAAGCGAAGCAACAAATCAACCCTACGTGAGTTCCATTAATCGCACCCTAATTTAAATTAGCCCCTACGCATATTAAATGACATAAATAAATTAACTAATTAATTAAAGCACACCACTAATTAATTTAGCAACTAAAATTATCTAGGCATGAAAGTTAATTAAGCATGAAAAATAAAGCAAATACAACTTAGAGAAGATAATGAATAGTAACACTTACATTAATGGGGGAATTACACAAAGTGGTAGGAGAGGGGAAACACTCCACAAAAATCCCCAAATGAGCTCTCAAAACCTAACCTAGAAACTAACTAAAAAAATGAAGATATTATATGTGTCCTCTAAAAATAAACACCAAATATGGTATTTATACTAAGTTACAAAAAAGAAATAAAAGAAAAGGAAAAAGAAATAAAAAAGGGATAAGGTTCTAATTATGGAACAAAAGAAAAAGGAAAAGGAAAATAAAAAATAGAAAAGTGGCAACAGATATTTCGATCAAAAACAGATCACCGGTCGACCGGTCGACCGCCGAACAGAGGAGATCAACACTGTCTCGGACCAAAGGCAAAAATCGAATTACCGATCGACCGCCGGAGCGTGGCCGGTCGACCGGCTACGCTGCAACTCCAATTCAGCTCCCAAATTCGCACAGCAACACCCATCTCCAAAAATGGCCAAAAAAGCTCCGTGTCCATTAATGGTGACAAACACCAAATCAAGATCCATTTCCAAAAAATACCAACAAAACCCAACTCCATATATGCCCAAAACCATTCTTGGAAGCCAAAATCGAGACCAACAACTCTTCCACCATTAAAATGCCAAAACCCACTTCAAAGCTCCACATTCCCCATAGCTATAAATGGCCAAAATTCAAGCTCCAAAAAATGGCCAAAGAGACTCATTTGCGTGTGTGGTCCCAAATCAAGCTCCAATTTCGGACGAAATGATCGAATTTTGGTCGAACCCAAAACCCGAGCAAAACCCGAGCCTAGGGCCAAATCGCCATCTTCATTTGCTTAAAAAACGTTTTTGGGACATAGATGGAATTAATGGATTTGTTATTAAAGAAGAAAAGGGACATAGATGGAATTATTTAAATTGTTAATGAATCCTTATAATTCTTTCCGATTAAAGCTCCGTGTTTTCTTCGTTCGGACTCCGATTCGAGTACCGTTCACGGCCACGCGAAGCTTGGCCCAAGGGCTACAACTTCCGTGAATTCTTCGGGCAAAAATCCCAAAGTATAAAATTACGAAAATGCCCCTGAACGTGCGAATCGCGACGAAACTTAATCGGAACGTGCCCAAACTTCATACTAAGCACTTTAACACCTATAAAAGCTCAATTATACCTCAAATAATTTTTTAGCATATAAAACCGAGGTTGTCTGATTAACGAGCATAATTATAGGCATTAAAGTACCCGATGGGGCTAAAATGCATAAGTTCGAGGGTAATTAAATGCAATATTCGATACGAATCACACCCCCTAACTTACACATTGCTAGTCCCTAGTAATGAAACTCAACGCAAGAAGAACTATAAGAAAATCACAACATGTATATATGCATCAAAATATAAATGCCACTTTCGTGGGGAACACGATTGCATTTAGCATATGCAATAAGCCGTTAAACCCCTAGGTTGCCCTAGTGGACGAGTGTCGTCTCGTGAGGGTTTTCAGAGATGGTACCCACAAACATCACATGGTTTCCTCAAAATATGCCCAACCCAACATGCAACAAGCCCAACAATAACGAAAAGGATTTGATACGCATTATTAGCGAATTGAATGAATTCAAACAGAAGTCCAAATCATTAACATTATAGAATGCACCTCATAGAATTGAAACCTTAAAATGTGGGAGGGGAGCGAGCACATGCAAAGTGTGATTTGGCGAAAAACTTATATAAACCGGATACTAAATAAAGCAAGCATATATTCAATCCTCACGGGCATTACACTCATCAAGTGACTTCACTCGAAACAGGGAGGTAACACACGGGACATGTGGGCTAAAGAGTAAATGTAAATGGAAACTAGGCCACACACATGTCACAGATGAAGAACGCTATATATAAACTGAAAAACTGTAATCTCAATGAAAGAATACCACTCACTAAAAGAGGCAAAATGCATTTTCACAGATTATCACAACTATTATGACTTTTAAATTACATGCACCTAAGATCACATAGGACTTTAATAGGGTTATGATGTAGGTATGGCTAAGGTACGAAACGAAGGAATATATGTACGGATTCAAAGTGTTCGGAATGAAAACTCGGGATAATGCGATAATGCGGGCAATATCAAAATCGGAAAACAAGTTCCAAAAAGGCATTAGATATATCATCGGGGAGAGTAATCAAAGCTTATTGAACTATATACAACATATACAAACTTCTCTTTCCTTTTCTTTTCTTCTTTTTATCATTTTCTCTTTTGTTTTCTTTTGCTTTTTGCTTTCTCTTTTTCTTCACTTTTTTCACTACTTTCTTTTCTTTGCTTATCAAACTCTCATATGCCTAAATTGCAACCGACATCATAACAACATCATTCAATACCAAGTAACACTCCAAACAAAGGTATGGAAAGTGTATGTATGGGCTAAAACTCCAATTTAGAGTTAGTTATGGTAATGGGGTTATGAAACGAAAGGCTAATATTTAGGCTCAAAGGGGTTAACGAGGGTAAACATATAAGGGTGAGGTCAAGGCTAATATGGGTGATATATCAAAGAGGGCCTATGATCATTTCACAAAGTTTACGCAATTCTCGAATCAAAACAATATATGAAAATCATGATCAAGTAACACATTTCAAGTATGAACTCAATTAATGAACGGTCAAATGAAAGAATAGTGAGATTACCAACGAATTCAACGTTTTCAATGAGAAAAGAATAGTGTATACACTCACAAACGACGAAAGGTACAAAGCTTACTCGGTGTAAGTATATACAATGCAACAAAATATTACCGAGTTATAAAAATCTTAAACCAAATCAATATAACAATAAAAATGCATGTGCTCATGGGATTAAAGTTTAATTCATGAAGTTATTCATAATATCAATAAGTGAGACTAAAGTCTAATAACTTCTAAAATCGAGAACATGCATCATTGGGTTGTCAATTGGATCGGGCAATTAATGAAATTTTTCATCGGAAACAAAGGCAAAATGCCCCCAAAAAAAGAAAATACTTTTGAAATTTTTGAATTTTTCTAAGAAAAGCATACTAAGTAACTAACATGTGAGCAAAAAAATGGACTAAAATAAGAAATGGATAGAATATCCCACACCCCCTAACTTAAAACTTGACATTGTCCTCAATGTAAATTAAGAACCAAGTCAAAGAGAGGAAAAGAGCGATATTACCCAAACGTGGAGCGATCCCCATAAGAACAAGTCCAAAGAATCTACAAAACAAGTTAGTACCGAGCATAGAAAAAACAAATAACAAAAATTTAACTAATTACACTAGACTAAATTAAAAAGGAAAGAAAAAAATAAAAAGCTAACTATATACAACCTACTATTTAGACTTCACACTAACTGTACACTAGAAGTCTAAATAGCTGAGGGTCCACCATAAGAACGATTTGACTTTGGAGGATAACCGGTGTACCCTCACATACAAGCATGCCCTCCGAAAAATATGAATTCCGTTTGAACAACGGAAGGCATGTGTAAGGCGGAAGAAATGAACCATCGCCAATTAAAGTTTTTGGTGGGACGATGGGGGTTTTGGATTGCACGGGTGACAAAAACAAGTGGGGACCGAGAAAAGCCGAATATCCTCCCAAGGATTTTGAAGTTGGAATGGGAGGCCACGCACACAAAGGTAAAGATGCGATTGTGGAGGGCGACTCGAGAAAGTATTCCTCATCGGCGATAGGGTTTAAAACATTAAAGTTTGAAACCGAATCATCGGGTACTTGTTCCGGTGGGGTAATAGAGAATGAAAATGGGGATGAAAGAAATTCAAACTCATGAGATGAATCATCATCGCATGAAGTTGAAATTTCAAAGGAAATAATATAATTTTCAATGAAATGTTCTTCTTTGGGGGCCAAAGAAGAAATCATTTCATTGCAAATAGATATTACGTCATTTTCATCCTCACTTTCAATATCTATTACGAGATGGGCAAAGTCTAGAATGGCTTGTTCCAAAGTAGGTACAAGTACCTCATTTGGTTCAAAACATTCCTCGACTTCAAAAGTCTCGGAAGCAAAATCGTCGTCGGACTCAAATAATAAATCCAACTCATATTCGCACGAACGATTTTCTTCCCGATAGCGATTGTCAATTTTCTCATTTTCATACATACGCAAACCCTCACCAAAAGTCATGGGTCGAGGTGCGGATGCATTAGAATGGGAACTTTGAAAATTGCCATCGAACTTAAACGAAAACTCATAATTATAGGAATTTTGAAAACTATTGCAATTCGTTTCAAAATTCCTAGTATAAGGAGATAAAGGCCCAAAATCATTGTCATCATCATCAAAATTCCAATAACCTAAGTTTTGACTTTCGTTATACTCTCCCAAAGTCATATTTGAATTTGTTTTACTTTGGGATGCTAAGTATTCACCGAAAGTCATAGGCCTAGAATTTTGAGAATTATAACAAGGATTACCGAAAGAATTGGAATAAGACATGCTTACCCCAAAAATGGCTCAAGTGGCGAATTCCACAAAATAGGTGCGCGCGGGAAAAATTCAAGCGTTTCTAAGTGCTCAAATGTAGAAGTCCTGTAAAAAGGTTAGCAAATAATACAAATAGAAAGAAATAATATGAAATACTAAATCAAATAAAGTCTAAAACAAACTCATCCCCGGCAACGGCGCCATTTTGATTAAGGGTGAAAAGTAGCGTGTGTCAAACGCTGATCGTTGTTTTATATTCACCGCCTTAATACAAAAACCTAAACTATGACTACACTCTTTTAAGGGAGTATAGTGGCTAGTCCAGGTATCGAATTCACAAAGACGAGTTGCTAGAATTTAAATGGTTTATTACTTCTCAATAAAAGTGTAAAAGATATTTTTCTAACTAAAAAGAAATAAAAGATAAACTAGGCATGAGTGTATTTAAACTAAAATTAACAAAGAGAATAAAAACTATAGGATGCGACTAATATTCCTCAAATCGAGTTAACGTGTATAAATGGTTACATAGGACTGCGAATTATTAGGATTGCATCTCGTTTCGTCAATTAATTAAATTAAGAGTTGTCACACCCCTAAATTCGCATAAAAGACTAATAAGATTTTGGCGTCAACAAATATCCCGGAAATTACGCACGCAAGGTCGTAAACACGGCGCATACATGATATACACCGTTAAATTTCCTAGGCGTAAAAACTAGGACAACGCACTCGAAATAAATACGTAAATCTCCATCACCAAAGCGAAGCAACAAATCAACCCTACGTGAGTTCCATTAATCGCACCCTAATTTAAATTAGCCCCTACGCATATTAAATGACATAAATAAATTAACTAATTAATTAAAGCACACCACTAATTAATTTAGCAACTAAAATTATCTAGGCATGAAAGTTAATTAAGCATGAAAAATAAAGCAAATACAACTTAGAGAAGATAATGAATAGTAACACTTACATTAATGGGGGAATTACACAAAGTGGTAGGAGAGGGGAAACACTCCACAAAAATCCCCAAATGAGCTCTCAAAACCTAACCTAGAAACTAACTAAAAAAATGAAGATATTATATGTGTCCTCTAAAAATAAACACCAAATATGATATTTATACTAAGTTACAAAAAAGAAATAAAAGAAAAGGAAAAAGAAATAAAAAAGGGATAAGGTTCTAATTATGGAACAAAAGAAAAAGGAAAAAGAAAATAAAAAATAGAAAAGTGGCAACAGATATTCCGATCAAAAACAGATCACCGGTCGACCGGGTGTGGTGACCGGTCGACCGCCGAACAGAGGAGATCAACACTGTCTCGGACCAAAGGCAAAAATCGAATTACCGGTCGACCGCCGGAGCGTGGCCGGTCGACCGGCTGCGCTGCAACTCCAATTCAGCTCCCAAATTCGCACAGCCACACCCATCTCCAAAAATGGCCAAAAAAGCTCCGTGTCCATTAATGGTGACAAACACCAAATCAAGATCCATTTCCAAAAAATACCAACAAAACCCAACTCCATATATGCCCAAAACCATTCTTGGAAGCCAAAATCGAGACCAACAACTCTTCCACCATTAAAATGCCAAAACCCACATCAAAGCTCCACATTCCCCATAGCCATAAATGGCCAAAATTCAAGCTCAAAAAAATGGCCAAAGAGACTCATTTGCGTGTGTGGTCCCAAATCAAGCTCCAATTTCGGACGAAATGATCGAATTTTGGTCGAACCCAAAACCCGAGCAAAACCCGAGCCTAGGGCCAAATCGCCATCTTCATTTGCTGAAAAAACGTTTTTGGGACATAGATGGAATTAATGGATTTGTTATTAAAGAAGAAAAGGGACATAGATGGAATTATTTAAATTGTTAATGAATCCTTATAATTCTTTCCGATTAAAGCTTCGTGTTTTCTTCGTTCGGACTCCGATTCGAGCATCGTTCATGGCCACGCAAAGCTTGGCCCGAGGGTTACAACTTCCGTGAATTCTTCGGGCAAAAATCCCAAAGTGTAAAATTACGAAAATGCCCCTGAACGTGCGAATCGCGACGAAACTTAATCGGAACGTGCCCAAACTTCATACTAAGCACTTTAACACCTATAAAAGCTCAATTATACCTCAAATAATATTTTAGCATATACAACCGAGGTTGTCTGATTAACGAGCATAATTATAGGCATTAAAGTACCCGATGGGGCTAAAATGCATAAGTTCGAGGGTAATTAAATGCAATATTCGATACGAATCAGCAGTGAGTTTGGCATTGATAAGAGTGGAGGATGGAGTGAAAAAAACAATCTATTACACTAGCAAGGCCTTTTGAGGAGTAAAGATCAGATATCCAAGGCTGGAAAAGTTGGCACTAACGTTGATCCAAGCAAGTAGAAGAATGAGGCCATACTTCCAAGCTCATACCATAGTCGTTTATACTGCTATGCCGTTAAAGAAAGCTCTTCATAAACTAGAAAAATCAGGAAGATTGATGTATTAGGCAGTAGAACTTGGTGAATATGACATAGTTTATGAACCTAGATCATCGTTTAAAGGGCAGGCATTGGAAGATTTTATTGCAGAGTTCATCTATCCTGACACCTCCGAAGAGCAAAAATTGAACACCGACCAGCCTGTGGATGTTACAGGATCATAAAATTTAAACCCCGACCAACTTAAGTCGGCTGACGAGCAAGAGAAGATGGTTAATGAGCAGCAGGAAGTGCTAGAGGAGGACATAAGTAAGAAGCAAATATTCCACCGAGGAACTTTATCCGATCAAAAATTTAATGATGAGGTACCTATATGGAATCTATATGTGGATGGCTCATCTTGCACTACGGGCAGTGGAGCAGGGATTGTTTTAAACGGCCTAGATGAAATCGATGTGGAGTATGCTCTGCACTTTCAATTTAAGGCTTCTAATAATGAAGCTGAATATGAAGCTATGATTGTAGGTCTTAGCTTGGCAAAAACCATGAAGGCAGAGCAGGTCATTGTATTCAGCGACTCACAGTTGATCGTAAATTAAATGCTGGGGGTATATGTAGCAAAAGAAAAATTAATGATCAAGTATCATGCAAAGGCAATGGAGGTTTTATCGAGTTTTAGTGCCGTACAATTGATTAGAATATCGAGATTGGAGAATGCAAGAGCAGATGCATTAGCTCGGTTAGCATTAGCCACACGCACCGAGCTAAGAAGAACAATTCCAATAGAAATCCTAACTGGTCGAAGCATAAATGAGGATCTAATGATGAGTTTTATTGCCCTTGATTTAGAACCATCTTGGATAGACCCCATCAGGGCCTATATTGAAGAGGGGGCTCTGCCGACTGATAAACTCGCAGCCAAGAAATTGAAGTTTAAAGTTGCTCATTATGTGTTGACCAATGGCATTTTATATAGATGAGGAATTATAGCGGGGTTGCAAAGATGTTTCCACCCCCTCTGAGGTGAAATATTTGATCGAAGAAGTCCATGAAGGGTCTTGTGGAGACCATGTGGCAGGTCGGACACTTTTTTGAAGAATAACAACACAGGGGTATTATTGGCCGACAATGAGAGCTGATTACGCATCTTATGCAAAGAAGTGTGATAAATGCCAGCGCTTCTCTTCTATTCGAAGAAATCCCCAAGCATTGTTAACACCCACCACGTCGCCTTGGCCATTTGCTATGTGGGGAATAGACTTGGTCGGGCCACTTCCAACGACTAGGGGAAGATTTAAATATCTCATGGTCCTTGTGGATTACTTTACTAAATGGGTGGAAGCTGAGCCTCTTATTGATATGACATATGATAAGGTGTATCAATTTATTTAGAAGAATATCATTTGTAGATATGGTCTTCCCCATGCATTCATCACAGATCATGGAACCCAGTTTGACAACGAGGAGTTTGCTGCATATTATCACTAGTTAAACATATTGAAGACCCACTCTGCACCAGGTCATCCCTAGAGCAATGGAAAAACGGAGGTGATGAACAGAACACTACTAAATGGTCTGAAAAAATGATCGAATGATGCAAAGGCAAATTGGATTAACGAGCTACATTCTGTGCTGTGGGCTTATCGTACTACACTGCGAGCAGAACCAGGAGAATATTCATATATGCTGGCATTTTGAAGTGAAGCTGTTATACCTGCTGAGTTGGGCCTACCCACACACAGAGTGCTGAATTTCAATTCTCCTATCAGTGACTTGATGAGGCGATTAGATCTAGATATGCTCGAAGAAGTTAGAGAAGAAGCAGCAATCAGGAATGTTGCATACCAACAACGAACAACTCTATTTTACAACAAGAGGGTAAAGAAGTGTGATTTGTAGGAAGGAGACTATGTGCTGAAGAAAGTAGTTCAAAAGCACAACAAACTGGAAGCTAACTGGCATGGACCTTATAAAATAACAGAAGTTGTTCGACCAGGGAAATATAGGATTGAAACCTTGGAGGGAGAATAATTTAAGAATGCACCGAATGCAGAGCATCTACGCAAGTATTATCAATAGTTAGGTTCCTATGTAAATGCAGTTTTCTTCAGCATGAATAAGGTGTTGAAATTTTTACCCAGTTCTCTCTTTTTGATGAAATTTTTATGAGTATTAGTGCTACACACTACGCATCAAGTTCAGAACAATCTCTTCCAACTCCAGTTGGTCGGGAAAAAATATCCACCAACTCTGGTTGGTCGGTAAAATAATCTCCTCTAACTCCGGTTGGTCGGTAAAATAATCTCCTCCAACTCCGATTGGTCGGGAACAAATATCCACCAACTCCGGTTGGTCGATAAAATAATCTCCTCCAACTCTAGTTGGTCGGGAACAAATATCCGCCAACTCCGGTTGGTCGGTAAAATAATCTCCTCCAACTCCGGTTGGTCGGGAACAAATATCCACCAACTCCGGTTGGTCGGTAAAATAATCTCCTCCAACTTCGGTTGGTTGGGAACAAATATCTACCAACTCCGATTGGTCGGGAACAAATATCCACCAACTCCGGTTGGTCGGCAAATTAATCTCCTCCAACTCCGGTTGGTTGGGAAAAGATATCCACCAACTCCGGTTGGTCGGCAAACTAATCTCCTCCAACTCCGGTTGGTCGACAAATTAATCTCCTCCAACTTTGGTTGGTCGGGAAAAAATATCCACCAACTCCGATTGGTCGGAAAATCAATCTCCTCTAACTCCGGTTGGTCGTGAAAAGATATCCACCAACTCCGATTGGTCAAAAAATTAATCTCCTCCAACTCCGGTTGGTCGGCAATCAACTCCGGTTGGTTAAACTAAGCAGGATCATGGGATGTAAGGCGTTTCACTGCTTAGGATCAAAGAGTGATAAGTCACTATAGTCAAAAAATAAAACAGAATGGCATATCAAAATATGCATATATTCACAAACAAAGACATTTTACAAAATACTTTCAAACCAATGACAATTAAATTGCAAAGAAAACTAAAAATTTCTTCATTAAAACTAGAACAAATTACATATGATATAAATTAAAAATCGCATGAACAAATTCTACTCTATGGGTTTCTTTCCCTCTGCCTTTGATACAGGGTTTACCCCAGCTAGAGGATCATCAAGACTATAAGGGAATTTATGAAGTTCAGATCTTGCAGCATTCTGACGTTCATTATAGATGGACGATCAGGCAGGTGTTCTGGGCGAGATATTTCAAAATCTGAATGAAGATTATAATCATCAAGATACTTGGAGATTAAAACGCGAGGAATGGCCCGAGCTGGAATCCAACTAAGGTCAAGATTGAAAGGAGGCACGGGTAAGTCAAGAACTCCAGGATTATAGTAATCCCACAGGAAATGACCTCTCTCCAATTTTAAAACACAAAGAGCATTCAAGCAGCCCTGTTTATACCCTTCGTTGTTCGACTGTTCTAAACGAGCATCAAGATGACAAAGTGTCTCGTTATACCCAGTCATCCAAAACTCTCTAGGCTATTTATGGAATTGGTATGTTAATCTTTCCAGTTGCTCGTGGAGGTTCTTCACCAAAATTTCCTTATTCTCCAAGGCAGAACTTTGGGTAGAGAGTTGTTCGCTGAAGTTCAGAATCTTTTTAGACATCTCTGACAAAGCCTAGTTCTTCACCATCAACTGGAATGCATGATTCTCCAAGGCTGCTTGAGTTCTTGCTTCTTCAATAGAAACCTGACCAGCTCTTGCTCATCCTCGAGAAGAAGATCTTGCTCATCTACGAGTAGAGGTGGAGGGTCCAACTATCACACCCCAAACCCAATATCCATACTAATCATTTCTTATTAGAATAATTAGATCATAATCTTGAGCCCATTGAAAATATAATTCATTTATCAATATTTTCCTACATAATGTGCACAATGAACATAATATTATTCTTATTTCATACCGAAAGCAATATCAGAGTCGTAATTAAGCAATCATACAATAATGTGATTAGCTATGATCAACTCAATCCATGTTAACTCAATATATACAATATGTGAGTGTATTAAAACCTCGGTGTGACAATGAAAAAACCCTCATGTCTAATCCCAACTCTTTTCTAACGGTGCAACTCTCAAAGTTACCGGTCATATGGTATCCTAGCTGGCAGCGTACGAACCTGAAATTGTTAAAATATAAACCGTAAGCATTATGCTTAGTGAGGTACTCCTTCCCTGCAATAGAATAACAATTCTATATCGAATATGTGGATATAAAATCCAAACAATCCTGCCCATTGGCAATAACAAATCATGGATCATAAGATCCAAATAATTCTTCCCATTGGCAATAACAAATCCTGGATCATAAGATCCAAACAAATCTTGGATATTTTAATATCCAAACAAATCCTGAATACCGAAGTATTCAAACCAATCCTGGATCATGAGACCCAAAAAAATCTTGGATATTTTAATATCCAACCAAATCCTGAATACCGAAGTACTCAAACAAATCCTGCTCTTAGAGCTATATTCATATTTATATATGAAACAAATCATAAGTACACTCACCTTGACAGTTTAACTGGCTTTTCCCTTGCCTTTATCCGGTACTTGTTCAATCAGATCTTCTTCCCTTCCTATCATTCTTAAAATATTAGTATCATCATAAAAATATCAATAATCCAAAGAATGATTTAAACATAATTCAATCCATAAGCATCACATGATTCTATTCAAATCATTTGTCACAAATGAAGTTTCATCCAAATTCATGTTAATATAATTGTCATATCCAAATCATAGACCAAACATATATTCATTCATTCTTGGTAATTCAATCCTTATCATATTAGTATTCCAATACAAAAGACGGTACATCGTTTCAAGTCTCCTAGAGCAAGATATGCCCATTTCTTTACCACATAGCAAATCTGCCCTATAGGCTCTTTTATCGTTCATTCAACTTCCAGGAATTTTCATAATTTTTTTAAATCATAAATTTATATGATATTTCACCCAACATTAGTAAACATATTGAACAATACAAGATTAAAATTTCATAATTTTTAGAGTTCATTTGCTATGTCAAGTAAGACATCAAACATATGGTATGCATACTTTCACCCTTGGGGCATATTTCATACCCGAAATTCAAAATCTCACCAAAGACTCATTTTTTGGTAATTTAACGTGATTTTCGGTTATGTCATACATATATGAGTCCAGGTTAATCTCCAATTGGAATCAATCAATTTCAGTAAGTATACAAAAAAATATGATAGTTTGAATACACAAGGTTTCTAAACAAGGAAATTTCAAGGGTTTACACATTTAAGTTTGCTTAAACATGCATCTAGCCATGAGTACACATCAAGACATGGAATTTTAGTAAACAAATTATCATTTTTATGATTTAAATCAGCAATAAAAAAAATCAAACAGGATTTATGGATGGAATTGCCTTAGGGGCTTTTATGTAATTTTTTATGAATTTTTCTTCAATTTCTTCTCACACTTTCTTCCTAGACTTTAAAACTCTCTTTCCTTAAGTTAAAACTCTTCCATGGATGAAATATTCTGAAGAGAGAGCTTAATTAAAGGGTTTTAAGTCGGCATAAGTCCACCCCCTCTTGGTCCAATCAAAATATAACATGTGGTGCCATATAAGATAACATATCATTTAAGGCTAAATGACTACTTTACCCCCTATTCGTAAAAAGATGAAATATTCTCACTCGAATTTCCGTTTGATGCACCGTTTATTGTGTTACAAACCTAACTCATTTATCTACAAATATCTAGTTTACACCTCAAGTTCATTGTTACATCATAAAGGTCAAAACTAGCCTCCAACAGGAACATTCTTACCAAAAACTTTAAAATTTCATATTTGTAACTAATTCGATATTTCAAGATTTATGAAGGTGGGATTAAACTAAACATAATTTCTTAACATTATATATATACTAATAGCATATTATTCATATCACATAAGATAATCATGATTTAAACATGATTTATCATAATTATATTCGGGTTGTCACACCAACTCTTTTCAAAGTTTCCAAATCATCTCTTAAGTTTGCATTTTCTACCTCCAAGAAAGAGAAACCTTCATCATTTACAAGGACCAAGGCTCCCGAGGAAGACGCAACAAATTTTAGTTGTTTATTCTCTTCTTTCAAGGCAATGTTTTCCTATTCTAGCAATTTGGCGATATGCCTATGCTCCTCGACTTCAAGCTTCAGAACACTTTCTCTCTTATCATAAGCAGATATAAATTTATTATACCATCTATCAGCACTCAGTTGTTGGTATTTCTTCTCGTAACCCTGGTGCAAAAGTGTGGAGGACTCTTTGTACTACTGCTGGAGTTCCTCAATTGTTCCTTGGAGGTCCTCAATAATCTCATAGTAGGATACATTATTGGCTACTGCACGATCGAGCAGACACTTCAGATAGTGATAAGCTTCAACAGCTCGTTCAGAAGCATCTGAACCCAGGATACCAATGATTTGAGCATCATTCAGATCTGCACGACCAGCATTGAAATAGTCATTGCATTTTTTCATCAGTTCGGTGTCATGAGCTGACAAGAGCTCCATCCTAGCCATAAACTAGTAAATAGAAGAGATAGAAATAATTAATAAGAATGCAGACATAGCAAGTACAAGGGAAAGTCAAGACAAACAACCAAAGTTCAAATTTTATTTCATCACAAAAAGAAGTACATAATCCAAAATTACATTTAACAAAAAATCAAAAGCAAGATCCGAACAACTCTACACCTTCTCCTTACTTCCTAAGACTTCCTCGGAAGGCTTGGACGAAGAGGTTGGTTGCTCGGAAGGCAATGAAAACTGCTCAGCAGAAGTGTTTGCTGGTTGGGACTACTCGGAGAAAGGTTCAACAGTAGGGACCTGGTCCCCAATTATCATGGAAGATTCTTCTGAGGCTGCTTCGTCCTCTTCTTCTTCTCCAGGAGAGGGAGGAGGGCCATGAGTGTGTACCTGAAACAGTTCAGAATTCTCAGTGATTTTTAGCTCCTGCAGAGCTGCAACCCATCCATCCCTGAAATATTTAAGGCTGGAAAACTCCATTTGAGAGGACATGGAAGCCAGGCCTTTGTTCTAGCCTTTGTCCCAACCTGCACTGAAGGACTTTTTAACAACACTTTTTCTTTTTTCCTTCTCCGAGGAAGTCCTCTCAATAAGAAGTTCCTTGGCAGCCTTTAATTTCCCTTCCACCTCCTATTTCTGACGATCAACATCATGAAGTCTACCAACTTCCTATTCAGCAGTTTTGAGCTTATCCTCAAGCTCTTTATTATTCTTCTCAAACTCTTTCAATTTCTTCTCCAATTCCTTGGAGGCTTCCACAACTCGATCTCTCTCTTGCTCAACGGACTTAACCTGCTTCTCCCAAGCAACTTTATTTTCCTCATACTTCTGATGAGAGTCTTTAAAAGACTAGGTTAATCCAATAAAAGCCTTTTCTACTCCATCCGAGGAACTGGAGGCCCTGATGGCTTCATCTCCTTTTACAATGCTGTTGAAGCACGTTAGCAGCTAAGAAAAGAAATAACTCTAAGTTAATGTATGAACATAGCATTAAAAATAAAAGGCTCGGATCAATAATACTTACTGAGGCAATATGTTGAGCAACTAGAGCAGTAACTCTCTCACGAGTGAGAGAATTTTCAATGTCAGGGACCTATGGGATAGTCCAAGTTTTTACTAAGCCCACAGCGGAGCTCGGGGGAATGAAGGTTGAAACACCACCTTCAATAGTTGATGATTGAGAGACTAGTTCAACAAGTCTCTCAGAAGAATTTTTCTTTAACCTCCTTAAAGGAACAAGAACATTCTCAACTAAGAAAGTTGTCTTGGTTGGTGAAATGACAATAACCTCAATTGGAGGAGTAATAGCAACAATCTTTCTCAGGACCACAGGGGGACTTTCAACGATCTTTCTCGAAGCCACAGGGGGCTTCTCGCAAAATTTTTTGGTAGCATCAGAAGGGGGTACCTCTACAGTCTTTATCCCCTCTTCTGGGACATCTTTTTTACTTCTTTTTGCCTCCACAGTAGGAGAATCAGACTTGTCGAAAAATGAAGGAGCTTTTCTTCTCTTTATGATGTCACCAATAGGAATATTTGTCTCTAAAGAAGAACCCTCCACACTAGTATCAGCAGCTGGTACTTGGCCAATGTCAACCACCACTGGAGGAGCAGTAAAAGATGAAGTATAGCTCTTGTACAACAACAAATAAGAGGCTAATCTAATATGTTCTTCGGCCACAGATTGGTGCAAACTCCAGATAAGTTCCAAATTCTTTAAATTAACGTCATTTTCTTTGGGAGATTTTCTTTTGCTATCAACTGCAAATAATCAAAAATTAAATGTCAGTGATACATTTTATCAAACACAAAGAAAATAAGATTTCAAAAAATAAAAACAACATATCCCATTGCCATAAGGAGGACATCTAGGACCTTGGTATACATCATCTCCATTTAATGGAGGGTGTTGCCAATTTTTCATTACCACTCCATGTTCAAAATAATCCCTATTGGCATCAGGAAGATTGATACCTAACGCCCTATTCAAAAACCTAGTTTTTAAATAAAAAAGTACTATCGCTAACAACCCATCTATAACAATACATAATCTCTGGGATTCCTGAACGGGTTCCATGGAGTTGATTCAACCTATGAACTCCATTAACTATCCTCCAGGTATTTGGGGCTATTTTCTAGGTACAACGTCAAAATATTGACAGAACTCCAAACATAGGGGATTTGGAGGACAAGAAAAGCCACATTCGGCCACAAGGAGACTTGGGAACCAATGTCCCTCAGCTAAAGAAAAATAATCAGAAGGTTCAGAAAGTTCTTCCAAAATGGCCCATGAAGGAATTGAAAATTTAGAACGAAATTTGTTAAGCGATTCAACAACATAAACCATTATGATCAAAGAAAAATAAAAGAAAGGGAAGAAAATCTTACAGAGAAAAAGAGATCAGCTGACAAAAATACGATGGAAGAAACAAACGCACAAGATAGAGAAGAAATGAAGAGTTTAAAAGATACAAATTTGAAAAGTGAGAGATGATAGGATTTCTGCTGCATTTAAATACTTTACCTCGGGAATAAGGAGAGGTAATGATTACAAAAAAAGACGTTTGGGTATTCGACGGATAAAAAGAAGAAAAGGAGCACAAATATCGAAGCGGTCATGAGAATTCAAAATATTTATGAGGCCTGATACTGTGCACTCAAAAAAGACGTTTAAATACAATGAATTCTTTCCTAAAATCCATACAAACCAATAATCCATGCAATTTTCAAATGTTCCATACTTTTCTGCAACATCAAACTTTGAAACATTGGGGGCTTCTGTTGATACCAAATTTAGTCTGCTGACATGGACCGTTCACTTATAGACACATGTCTGCCGACGTTGCAATTACTCATACTTCTACCGAGCTACTCACTATCATCGAATAACTCAAGCGTGTCGAGAACCTCTTGCTCCCCCCCGAACAACTCAAGCTCCCCGAGAAACTCAAGCATGTCGAGCAGCTTAGGCGGTCTGAGCAACTTAAGCGGTCCGAGCTACATAGCGTATAGCGCATCTAAATCAAGAGAATCAAGGAGACAAATGCGCATTAAATGCTCATTATTATCATACAGATGTACATGTCTACTAGATAACAACGCATTGTCCTTTCATTTGTACAACCTCAAGGCTATAAATACATTGTAATCTCCTCATTAGAGGGGACCAAAATTTCTTAAGAAAGCCATTCCTCGAGAATTCCAAACAAACAGTCAGCAATATCAAAAACAGTGGACGTAGGCCATTCTTGCAAGGCTGATCCACTTTAAAAATCTATTGTCTATCATTTCTTTATTCTTTTTATCTGCTATTAAAATAATTTGGTCAAATCTAATTTTTTACATCGACAATGATAATTACTGACAACAAGAGTACAAGAGGTTGAAATTGGACTACACATATATCTCTTTTATTAGTTCGCACCATATAGAGGTTACTCCTATTTATAGGTATGAGAATAAGAAGATCGAATAATTTTACTACCTTGCAAATTATGGAGTTGATCTCTAGGAAGAATACCCAATCGCTCATATTCTATTTTCCCTACCTGAAAGATGGGATGAAGCTATAGAGAAAATATTCGACGTATATAATCCCGATGTAGCCCTGCCTTTGCTTACATTGTTAGACAAAGAAGGAAAAAATCCACCCGTTATGGGTATAATTACGTACAGAGAGCACTGACTTAGACTATGATGTCTCACAACATATGCACGCTAAATTGAATCTTTCTAATAAGTTGAAGAATATGAGATTCCTAGTTCATGTCATTGATATCTACATATCAATCACATATATGCTTCCTCCAAGTTGTCCACGTGTAAAAATCTATAGGTTGTTAAAAATTAATACCGAATGGATGGAGATCAGACACATTGAACGTAGTATAAAGTCTTACTTTTAAAAGGTAGAGATATATAAAGTCATAAACTTGATTCATTAGTTATAATATCATATTATTATAATTATTTAGTCACTTATTAATTTTTATTTTTATTGATATTGTCAGGAGACAATGGGCAAAATGTACTAAGTAACAAGGTGATACCCTAACGGGGATCCTCATATTTACACAATAATAAGAATTCTCATCATCTATTGCTGAGAGATTTATAACTCCACCATTGGTTAGGTCCACTACTCCAAGTACGACTCTAAGTACGAGTAGGCAACAAACCCCTATTGCTCTAATACCCCCATCCAGTGCTCCTGGAACCTTTCGCTCAAATAAAAAGAAGCCTATTGGGTTCTCCCTTCTTGGGAATAACACCACGAGTGATTAAAAATGACTTGCTGAGATTTAAAGCCCATAGTTTATTCCTTGGAAAAGGAAAGTGGGAGTCGGGGGAGCAGACAACTGGAACCTTGTTAATTAAGCTATAAAATATGACATCCATGATCAACTCTGCAATTAGTTTTCATTTCCCGACCGTTCAAAGAATAAGGTTCTTTTTCGAGTTGCTGGACAATTGAGAACATACCGGAAAAACTTTTGGTAGATACATTTATCGAAGGGGACATTAAGCATTAATATTTTGAATCTGAAAGAGAGAGTTCCTCTGAATGTTGAAATGTCGGTGGAGCAGTGGAATGATTATTTGGAGAATGAGGCGAAGAATAATAAGCTAGTCTAGAGGGAGAAAAATAAATAAAACAGGGAAAAAACTGATATCCATAAGTTAGGCTCCAAATCTTCTGAAGATTTTAAAAATAAATGGTCGAGTAGGACAAAGGAAGGTCCATATGCTGGTAAGCAACCACATTAGGCCAACTTGTATGTTCATGCCCGACGAGACAAAGATAGCAAATTATCGCCAAACTTGGCTAAGACTCTGGAATGAATATAAGCCATTAGCAGTCAGTCAAGTTTAAGCCCTTATGATGACATAAAAGATTATGCCCTATCCTAGACGTTTGAAAAGGACAAAATGGGGGGGGATAAGAGGTGTTGGATCACATATGTCAAAAATAAAATCAAAACACACCACACCTTTCATGGAAGATCTTTCTTCGGTCAAGAATCGTATCTTGACTCAAGTGGAACATTAGTCAAGGTCCGATGGAGATGTCCAGGAGATTAAAAGTAACATGAGAGCCTTTACGAGTGAAATTGAGAAACTTGTGTCTCCTTTTACTCAAGGTTTTGATTCCCTAATGCCTCCTGAAGGTTTCTATCTATTACCCTCCTTCTCAAGGTTTCCCCTTTCCTCCCTATGTAAGTTTCCCCTCTTAAATGTCGCCTCCTTTAATATTCCCCTCCCAAATGCCACCTCCTTCAAAATTCCCCTCCTAAATGCCGCCTCCTTTAACATTCCCCTTCCCAGTGCATTTGGGTGCCACAGGTCTTGGATCATCATCAACCACTCACGATGACTATGACAAACAATTATATTTCAAGGACTTGGTAAATATTAGGATTATTGTCGTGTGCACACTGATCTCCGTAGTTGTCAGAACTAAAATACACAGCCGACCATTGCAGAAGGGTGAGGCTCAAGTGATGGTTGATGAAATATATAACGGCTTCGAAGATGTACCTATGTATGTTGGCAATGGGGAAGGGAAAGAATTAATGCAATATGAAATTCTTTTATCACTTGGCCAGTTTTTCTGTTGGTCAAGTTCTAATAATATATATATTTTTTTTTCAGTTGTAATAATATTTTTTGTCACATCCGCGAATTTTATGTTTTGATAACAAATAAGGATAAAATGAAATACAACAATTATTTCAGTGCAATGAAATTTAAAAGACTTTTATTAGTGGGATGCCTAATATCTTATTAAATATCGAAGTATGATAATAAAATAAAATAAAATACAATATTAACTATTTATGCCGTACATAAATTTAAAACATTGAAGAAACAGTCGGGATTAATAAGAGCTGGTAGGTTGCAGTGTAGATATTGCAACGGGGACTACCATCCTTGTCTGTCACTGCCCACACATACGTAACTGCGAATATTTTTGGGGGTAGAAGAGAATGAAAGTTCAAAGGCGCGAGTGATAACTGATCTTCTTCAGGTTAGTTGCCTATCTGTAATGAAAATAATTAAGCAAACATACCGAGTAGATAATTTTTTATTTCGATACAAGATATGGAAGATGATAATGTGTTATAAATAACGAAAGGAAACTATTGAATTTATACCTGTTAAAACAAAATGAAATATCATAAGACTATCAAGAGTGTACTAAACCCTACTAATATGCAAATAAATAATATGGTGAAGATAATTGGATAAATTGAATATCAAGTTACTATGATATTGGTTCAAATTATAACACAATAACCCATAAATTATCGATCATAGGGCTTCAACAGCATAGACATATTGTTACAATATCGCTCAAGGCATAAAATACACATGAATAGGGAATCCCGATAATTGGGGAATAGTAAAACATAACGCGACACACTTAGCTAGAGTGGCACTCATATGTATGTAGCAAGTAAACAAAACTAGGCACTCAATATTTGAGTCCTACAGGCCAATTAGAATTACTGTGGTATACCGGGGTCTAATCCCAAAATCATTAGGTATGCTACTTGGGGTTTTGCTGATAAGGACAATAAATTGTAGGGTTATATGCAATAATTCAAAATAAGTTGCAAGGCCATGCCATAATGAAGGGAAAAGAGAATGGGTATAACCGTTTATCGATTTTGAGAATATCGAGCGAATCAATATTATGACATAACTTTGAACTACTCAAAGGAGTTCGTATTTGAATTAGGAGTTCAAAATCATCACAGGGTGATATAACAATTTGTAATTAAAATACATAAGCTCAAAATTGTCTAATATTGAAATTTAAATCACTTACTTTGAGTTTTATGAATTCTGGTTAGTTGTGCGGCTAATTTGTTGTTATTATGAAACCATAACAAGTGTAAGTAGGTCATATAGGTAAAAAACAAGGTTTATGTGATGTAGCGAGATGAAATATCAAAACAGATTTCAGTGTAAAATAGCTAAGATGGTATGAAGTATAATTTTTAAAACCTTTTGAAAAAATGTTTTTCCCTTTTTCTTTTAGGATTTAAAGTTAGTGACAGGAGACAAAGTAGGTCCATTTATACTCGAGTAATTACAGAAAAAGTTTGTGGAAGTTTAGAAATACTTGAAATGGTAGGCAGAGGGTTGTGTAAATAAAAGAGTTAATTTTTAAACTTTAAATTGACTTTCTAGAGAAAACACTTTCCTAGAATCCAAACAAGGTGATGTAATATACCAATTTTTTCATAATTAAAAAATAAAATTATTAGAAAAAAATTAGAATTTTTTTATTAGTTATGCTCCCTCACGCGCTCAGTCAAATATGTGACATGACCGATTTAACTTGCACTCGTGAACGTGTAGGTTAATCATCTTCAACCTCTCGGAATTTTGACTTTAGGGTTTTAAAACTTTGACCTTGATTTTGAAATATTTTAGAATTTATTTCAAGTTGATTTCTGAGTGAAAGTTGTCTAATTTTTGAAGAGGAATCTAACCGTATTGGTTTTAAGAATTTTGGTGGGCTATATCGAGCGATTAGATTTCTGTAAAAATGGTGAAATTTTGACCAAATAAAACTACTTGAATGTTATCATTCTCATTTCGACATTATAAAGGTTTTATTCTATATAAAAAATGGGGAAGATTAAACTTTGTTTGAGGGATTTTGGTGGAGTAAAAACTGCGAATTTATTTTCAGAAATTTTCAAGGCCGAAAACTTCAACCTATGATTTGAGGTATCAAAAGTCATTCTTAGTTCAATTAGACATACATCTTGGTTCCTGAGAACCTACGCTCAACTTTTCTCACATTAAAACTAGTTCAAAGTTTAGAAAGCAGAATTCACCTTTGAAGCTCAAGTTTTAATGGTGTTTTATGGTTTTTGAGCTATTTCAATGCATACACACGTCAACTTTCACATGTAAACACATATTTCTACTCTATATATATAAGAAACATAAACACATTCAGGATACAAGAAGTCATACATAAAATCACAAAAATTTAAAAGCTTTCAAAACTTTACTTTGAAATTGCACTCAGCTAGTACAAATTTCAACTGAGGTAAGAAGGGGGTATTTATAGGATTCATCACGGAGAGTTTATTGGTTGATTTAGAGGTGGAGTTTGGGTTGTTTTACACATGTTTCTATTATGGTTCCAATGAATGTAAAAAGGGTACCATAGGTTACCCACATGGAACAACCTATGGTTGCTATCCAGTTATTGCCATGTCACCAGGGGTGAAGAGTAACTAAGTTTGGGTTTAAGCTTAGGTCTTTGGGTAGTTTTCATATAGGTTTTATGATTTTTATTTTATTTTATCAAAGTTTAGGTGGTTTTTGTGTAATTATGAAAACTTGATGGATTTGTTTATGAAAATCCTGTAAAATATATGTCCATATTCTGAGTGAAATTTGGGGTCAAATAGGTGTAGGAATTTCTAAAGTACCCTAATCTACTTATAGGGGCATTTTGGTAATTTAGGGAACATTTTGGGTTTAGAATTTTGGTTTAATTAAAGGACTAAAGGTTAATTTAAGGTGGTTTCTTTCTTCCTGCTAAAAAATTTTGTCCTCAAAATTACCTGAGAAAAGTGTGGGATATTATTGTCTCATCAAGTCTTCTGTTTCCTATGTAGCTTTTTCAGCTCCGTGATGTCACCAAAGAACCTTGACTAGTGATATGGTTTTTCGTCCAAGAACCTTTTCTTGTCGGTCGAGAATTTGGATAGGAATTTCTTCAAATTCGTGGTTGGGTTCAACTATGATATCTGTCCAAGTAATGACACGACTTACATGAGGGATGTATTTTCGCAATTGCGAGATATGAAATACGTTGTGAAGATTGGATAGTTTGGAAGGTAATTATAGACGAGCTACTATTCAAATAAGTTCGATAATTATAAAGGATCAATACAGCGAGGTGATAACTTCCTTTCTTTCCAACGCATATTATTCCTTTTTGTGGAGATACTCGTAAAAACACCTGGTTATTACCTTGAAATTCTAAGTGCTTTTGCCAAGTTTCAATGTAAATGTTTTGTCGACTTTGGGATGAATGTAATCTTTCTCAAATGAGGCGTATCTTTTTTAAACAACCTAACGGTCACTAGAAAGGACCAAAGGGTACTCCCTAATTCATATTATGTTATTTAAAAATTCTTTTAAACTCTTTGATAAAATCTATTATAAATTAAAAAACACTCATGCACACTACTAAGTAAAAGTTAGTGATGCTAGATATAAAAATAATTCCCTTTAAGAATGAGATGAGGAAAAGTGGAAGGTGACACAATATTTGTTCTCGAGGAACCCACCGTGGTGGTAAACCCCGTGTCCCTAGTCCTAGGACAACTCACATACCCAAGTACACTATTACTAATTACAAGTTACAGATTACAGTTTTCGAGTCAACAATGAATTAAACTAAGAAAATACACACCAGTATAATCAACCTAGTCTAAAACAACCCAACTTGCCTAAAAATCAGTCAACCCAATAATACCCAGGTAACAGTGACTACACACGCACAACACACCCAAGAACACTAATACAAAAGTTTAGAAAAAGAATACACCAACACCAGTGTAAATGAAATAGTTAGGCCAATACAAAACCAGTACACTCAGGCACAAGCTAAACATCCCCACAAACTGAATGACACACCAAAGATAATGTATATTAATCAAATTTTGTTCCGTAAAAGGGGGGTCACTTCATGATGGGCGCTTGTCCGAAAGGTCGCACTTAGCCTAAGCGATATGACTCTCACCTTTTATTAGCTAAGAACTTTTAACGTATATCGAATAATTCCCCTCGTATCGTACCGCTTGACCAAAGTCATGACATGATGTATATCGCCGGGAACACATTCACGTATGTTGAGCATATCAAATTTACTCTCACACGTATTCACGAGGTATATAGTGAGGCAACTCACGTACACTCAGGTATTTCAAATGGCTTTTCCACACGTATCGATCTCCCTCAAAAGTAAGATGTATATCCTTGAAGTCATGACAAAGGGGGGAACCTTCTAATTAACCCAACAACTGCATGCCCTCATATAGGTGTAAAACCTAGGACACTCATATTTAGTTTGTCGTTTCTACTCAAAACTCTACAGAAATGACGGGTCGGTATGTCGGCCAAATTTTTGCGCGATTTTGTCTTTTTAAAATGGGACCCTACCCATGAGCTTGGTAACAAGTCTAACCATTATTTTACATACTTTTCAAATCCAATTTTCCCAGGCTCGAGTTCCATCCGACATTTCTTTTTACATTTAGGTAAACCTAATACAAGTAAGAACATAATAAATGTAATAATAATCATACGGAGACCCATCTCTCATTTTCCTCTTTCTTTACCAAAAGTGTCAAAAAAAAATTTCCCTCTTTTATCAAAAATACCAAAAGCATTTTTTTCTTCCTTATACCAAAATATTTTTCCTCCCTTTTACCCAAAACATTTTGTCCCCATCTTTTCTAAAAAAAGAAAAAACATCAAAAATATAAAAAACATTCTCCTTCTTTTTCAAAAATAACAGTTTTCCCTTTTCTCTTCCAAAAATAAATTCGAAGTTTTTTCCTTCTAAAGTTGATCGGATACCCGACCCTTGGCATGACTCCCTATTGGCTTTGGTCTTCCGTCACACTGTCCTGACACTCCATCAGTTCCATCACTACTTCCTCCAAGTCCAAAATTCATCCACTTTCGATGGAGAACATATACCAAGTATCGAATGTGAAGCCGAATTTGATGATGGTCCTATACCAACTCACTGCCAATATTGATAACTTTCAAACCGAGGTTCACGAGATGCAATAAAATTAGATCCCTGTTCTCAAAGAGCCCGAGGTCCTCTTCCCTCGTGATATAGGTTCACCTGCGCTTGAGCATATTTGGCTCCTCGAGAGATATCAGCATGCTCCACGAGCCTCTCCTCCTGATGGGCCACTACCATCCCAGCTCCCTATACCGAATCTTACCCAGCTAAGGGCTAAATTACACGTGATCGTTGATCCGAAGGAGGAAGCATTGAGCAAGGTCAAGGAGGACCTTAAGATGTTGACCAAGAAGTTTGACCAAGTCAGAATCTCTGGGAACTACATGGATTACACCCATATGTCTCCCTATCCTAAAGCAAGGCTATCGAAAAAGTTCAAAATGCCTAACATCGAGAAGTTCAGGGGTAGTGCACCCCCAATTATTCATCTCCATAGTTACCATCTATCCATGACTCTCCTAGGCGCCTTTGAGGAAATAATGGCCCAAATATTCCAACAGACCTTGAAGTACAATGCTCTTCCCTGATTCTTATCTCTCGAGGAGTCCAGCATTCGCAGTTGGGAGGATGTTGCTCGTGAATTCATGTCAGAATACAATTATAATGAAGAATTGGAGGTAACATTATTTACAACTGATTAAACAAAACCCTGGGGAATTAGTCAATAATTTTATAGTAAGACGGAGAGAGAAAGCAGCCACCATGACCAATCGGCCTTCCTAAGAGGAGCTAGTCAATATCGTGAATAAGAATTTCTTACCCCATATTCGAGCAACGATGGTAGGATAGTACTAACCTCATTTATAAGTTCTCTGAGAAGTAGGAGTGGATATCGAAGAAAGTCTTGCCAAAACAGATGTTCAGACGAACAAAGTATCTGGACAATTCACTCCCCAAAAGTATGAGAAGCCTGCCAATACCACAGTTTCAACCATCAACAACATTTCCCAGTCTGCCACTTCATGGGCACCAGAAAGCCTCCCTAACCTAGTTAAAAAGGAATACACCAAGCTTCATGCACCCTTTTCTAAAGTTTACTAGGCCCTTTTAAGCCAAAATCTTATCAAACCATTAAACCCTCGTCCATTACCAAACCCACTTCCCAAAAATTTCAAACCAGATGCCTATTGTGACTTTCACTGAACTGTTGGCAATACCACCGATCAGTGTTTCCACTTCTAAAATTTGATTCAATGTTTGATTGACTGGGGTATCATCACCCCGCCAGCCAATCCTAAACCAAACACTACCCATAAGCAACTCCTAAATCATGCAAATGCCATTTTCCTAAAATAAGACCCAGAGTTTGATCCATCTACCCAAATTGTACGCAGTAAATCACCCATCATACCCATATATTCCTATAAACCCCTCTAATTTTGCCCATGTTTTCTCCTACATTTTGCCAGTTTTGTCGATCAGGCTCTGTCACTTCTTACTAGATCATGCATTGCTGTTCATACCCGTTATGGAGGAAAGGATATGGAATTATTAGAAGTGTTAAATAAATTACTAGAATTTGGGCTAAAATTTCCCTCCAAGATGACCATTGGCTGTCAGAGATTCAGTACACTGTTCTTAGAAGCTCGAAAGTGGTCTCGAAAGTCAGAAAATTGGGTGGTACCTGCCGATGAAGTCAGTTTAGATGATGTGGTCCAGATCATGACAGACTTATTCCGACAAACCAGTGAAATTCGTAGTATGTCCCAACTACTTGATGCTTTGAAACTATAAGGGCGCTTGGTCCCTTCATTTATATATCTCCCAAACGAATGGGAGGATCTATACAAATAGGTCGTTAAAGTTGTGAAATGTATTGACTTCTCATGGAAAGATGATGTCATTGCCACCGGATGGGGGGTAGGATTCAATATTTCAAATGAAGAGCAAAGCCTAAAAAAACTGCCCAATAGTCACCATATGTGGAATGATATCGTTTGAGGAGCTGCTAGGATAAATCAACAAGGTGGATGAACAACCCGAGATAGATGAGGAAATGGGGTTTCTATTTTTCCCCTCTTTTGTGAACCATATGACTAGATCAGGGAGGCATTACCAAGCTCTAGGACCGCAATCATTAGCGATCGACAAGGGAAAAGGTGTTGAGAATCTTCTTATAGCAAAAATAACCCTCGAAGAGTGAAAGATCCTTGATCAATTGAAGAAAACCAAATCTAACATCACTCTGTGGGGACTCTTTATGTCTTCCCATCTTCATCGAAATGCCATGATCAAACTACTCACCGGACCCATAGTCCTTCCTTTCACCATGCTAGAAGAAGCAGTGAGTGTGGTAGGATATCTAACCTCTACTAGAATTCTCTCCTTCTCCGAAGAACAAATCCCTAAGATTGGACCAAACCATAAAAATGCTCTGAATATCTCTATCGAAGTTATGGGAAAGACCGTCCCACTATCTCTTTTTGATAATAGATCAACTCTTAATGTTTTCCTGTTAAGGACCCTCAATTGCTTGGGACTGAAAGTGAACGACCTTGCTCCAACCTCTTCCATAGTGCGAACTTATGATAACACTCGCCAAGAAGTGATGGGATCCATCAAACTTATAATATGGGTCATCCCTATAAATCCCGTTATTGAATTCCAAGTCATCGGCATCCTCACTTATTTTAATATGTTGCTTGGACGACAATGGATCCATAATATTTAGGGTGTGCCTTATTCCCTTCACCCGAAACTAAAATTCTTCGTCGATGGGAAATTCATCACCATCTTAGGCGATAAAGGCAATGCTAAGGATGCAAGCACCAGTAATCCAGTACTTGAGATACATTATGGGGTAAGTGATATGCTTCTGTCAGGCTATCGAGTTGAACCACTTCTACTCCCAATAGGGGACGATTTCAAAAATAGGGTTTGTCCAGAGTATAACCCTCATGAAAATTTCAATGTGATCCAGATGTTAAAAAATATGCACTTCATGCCTAGACTAGGGCCTAGATAAAAATAATAGGGGATCCTTGAACCCATTGTATTGAAGAAAGTTTTCCTCCTTATGGCTTGGGCTATCAACCGTTAGTAAAAGAACTTAGAATGATCCTCCAACCTCGATTAAAGATAAGGCTAAAAAATGCTAAGACTGTCTTAACAGATTACTTGAATGGAAGATTCATCAGAGAAGGTTAAGATTTCCCTTTCTGCGGCTTTCCCAAACCTTAGTATGATTATGTGGACAAGAATATGGAACCAGGAATGAGATCTTTTTTCAAGATATCTACTCAGGGGTCAAAAATTCCCAGTATCACGTGCAAACACTTATTGAGAAAATAATAGCTAATATCGAAAATTTCGAGGGAAGTGACTCCGAGGATTCATTCGACTTCCAGAAACTGGGATTGACACTTTTTATGATCCAGTCAAGCTCTACATCATCAGATCCATCTCACCTGATCAAAGCTACTGATGCACCTTTCCTCAACTGGAATGACTTACTAGTTCCACCTGTTGAAATACAACCCAACTCTGATGATAATCCCATTTCCTCTTCTTTTGTTGTTCCTCCTTATTCAGCTATAATCGAGACCTCCTTCGATGAAGTTCTTAATGCTGTTTTTCCTAACAATGAAGTAAATGAAGATTTTGAGTATCTTGTTGTGATTTACATTAACTATCTTGATTATAATCAAACTCTTGATGATGATGATCTTGAAAATGAATAATTCTTAATTGATCTTAATAAGGTTAATAACAAACAACATAACCGCATTCAAGTTAACGAAGATGAAAATGTTATTATTAATCCCGATTCTAGTAGCCAATTGCGCGAGATTAGGACATGGGCCACCCTTGACGAACATGAGCACATGTAATTCGAGGAAATATTGAAGGAATTTATGGATTTCTTCTCATGGTCCTATGACGACATGCCCAACATTGATCCCAAGATAGCTCAGCTTGAGATTCTAACTCTCACAGAATGCAAACAAGTCAAATAGAAACTGTGAAAGATCCACACCGAATGGTCACTCAAGGTTAAGGAAGAAGGGGTTAAATAGCTGAACGTGGGTTTCATTGGTGTGATCTAATATCCCACATCGCTAGCCAACATCATACCCGTGACGAAATTAGGAGGAAAAGTTTGCATGTGTGTTGACTATCGAGACTTGAACAAGGCCTCTCCAAAGGATGATTAACCGTTACGCAATATCGACATGATTATGGACAACTCATCCAGTCACGCTCTTAAGTCATTCGTTGATGGGTTTGCCTGATATGACCAGATTAAGATGCACCAGAATCATCAAGAGAGAACCTCATTCATCACCCATTGGGGAACCTTTTGCTACACTGTTATTCCATTTGGTCTAAAAATGCAGGGGCTACCTACCAGAGGGATGCCACAACCATTTTTCATGATCTGATACACAAATAAGTCGAGGTCTATGTGGATGATATGATTATTAAGTCAAAGACTAGGAAGGTCATGTTCCCACTCTCCAAAAAATTTTCGAGCGACTAAAACAGTATCAAATATGACTTAACCCACAAAAATGTGTCTTTGGTGTTACTAAAGAAAAGATCTTGGATTCATGGTTAGTGAGAAAGGGATATAAGTAGATCCCACCAAGCTAAAAGGCGTACTGGAGATGCCACCATCCCGAATGGAGAAAGAAGTCTGGGGTTTCCTTAGAAAATTATTATATATCAGCCGGTTCATCAACTAATTTACTTCTATCTGTGAACCTATCTTCAAACTCCTCTGAAAGGATTGAACTAAAGTTTGGAACGAAGCGTTCCAAGATGCCTTTAATCGAATCAAGTAGTACCTAACCCGACCTCCGGTACTCATGCCGATGCATCTTGGTTTTCCCCTACTCCTATACCTGACTGTAACGGATACTGTAGATGGGGATTTGTTAGCCCAATACCTTGAAGAATCCCATAAAAAGAGAGCCATATTCTACGCCAACCACAAGTTGGCTGGGTACGAAGTCAATTACACAACCTTGGAAAAAGCATGTGTCGCCCTCATCTAGGGCACCCAAAAATTATAGCACTACATGCGCACCTTTTCCATTAAACTTATTTCATGAGTGGATCCCATCAAGTACCTACTCGAGAAGCCTTCCCTGTCTAGACGAATGGCCTAATGGTTAATGCTGCTAATCAAATTCAATACTATGTATGTCACGCAAAAATCCATAAAAGGAAGAGCCAAATCTAACTACCTAGATGACTAGACTACCCTATGGAAGAAGCCGATGTCTGGATTTCTGAATTCTTGAATGAGAACATCCTTTGTACCTCCTAAGAAGACCTTGGATGGAAAATGCTGTTCGAGGGAACCAACAATAAGAAAGGGTATTGCATTGGGATACTCCTAATTTCCCCTGATGACTCTCACATTCCCATTGCCATCAAACTGTATTTTTCCTGCACCCACAACATGACTGAATACGAGGCATGCACGGTAAGCCTCAAAGTCACTCTCAAGAAAGGAATTCGATACCTAAATTTCTACGGTGATTCAACCCTCATCATCGGACAAGTACTCCAAAGATAGAAAGTAAAGGATGGAAAACTCTTACCCACTAAGGGGGAAAAAACCTCGAATTAATTCCTCTTCCCCAGCGGAACCAAAAATCAAAATCAAATGCTTCCCCAAAATGCCGAGTGGAACCACAAGATAATTTCCTCAGTGGAGTATCCAAATTTCCCCAAAGGTCATTATAACTTAATCCCGCTTAATTGGATTTGACCCATAAAATTGGTCCCATCTACTTAAGCCCTCAGAATTGTCTTCGACCTACAAAATTGGTCACTTCTACATTAATCCCTCAGAATTGTTTTCGACCCAAAGAATTGGTCACCTCTACTTAAGCCCTCTAAATTGGTTTCGACACGCGTAATTGGTCACCTCTACCTTAAGCCCTCAGAATTGGCTTTGATCCACAGAATCAGTCACTTCAACTTAATCCCTTAGAATTGTCTTCGACTCGCAGAATTGGTCACCTTAACTTAAGCCCACAAAATTAGATTTGACCCACATAATTTGTCACTTCAAATTAAGCCCTCAGAATTAGCTTCGACCCGCATAATTAGTCACCTTTGCCTCAAGCCCTTAAAATTGGCTTTGACCCGCAGAAATGGTCATTTCAACTTAACCCCTCAAAATTGACTTCGAGCCTCAGAATTGGTCACTTCAACTTAAGACCTCAGAATTGTCTTCGACCGACAGAATTGGTTGCCTCTACTTAACCCCTCAAAATTGGCTTCGACCCGCAGAATTGGTCGCTATAACTTAAGGTTCTCATAATTGACCTCGTCCCATAGAATTATTCTCTCCCTAGCCTAGGTACTCAGAATTGACCTCGACCCATAGAATAAGCCATCCCCAATATTTCCTTAGATCCTCATAATCGGCCTCGACCCTTTGAATCGATCATTCTTATCCCTTTAGGTCCGCAGAATTGACCTCTTTCCAAAATATCATGTGGTGTCTATTCGATGACTTTCACTTGTTCTAATCTCACCCGTCGAGGGTATCTATATACACCACGTTCTAGGACCCCCTAAGTCTATCCTTAGGTCCCTATCACCTCCCCACTACAAATCATAGGTCATACTCTGAGTATCGATCTAGAGGACATTGAGCGCTCTCGGCCCCCGTTTGACTCTGGTCAACTCTATTATTAGAATGAAAGATCTTTAAATCTTTTAAGGGCTCTAAATCCCCTTTACAACAATCCTCCCCATGCTTGAATCGACATAAGGGTTCAGATGAATGAACTAGTTTACTACCAAAAATGATCTAGAGGCCACCGGGTCTTGATTTGACCCCAATAAACTTCATCGTTAGAGTGAAATCTTTTTGAATATTCTAAGGTAACTAAAACACCTTTCCAATGGTCTGTCCCATGCATGAAATGTTGGGGTTGTATACTAAAAGTCATGGTTCACTAGTGAATTTTAGTAGGTCTATTTAATGAGAATCTTCATAAGTAATGTTTGCATCATATTATTTTATATATTTATGCGTATATATCTTTTATTCTACACAGTAGATGATTTGGTGTGTAGAGTTCGGCTTACACACGGAAGATCAAATCATCGGTCCTTGTAGAATATAAGTCTGGTTCACAATCTTTGATGGGGATGGACACACCATTAGTAGGATTGTAACACACTGTTTTAGTAGGTCCATCTTGATTACGGGAAATGATATAGTTTCGACTTATTGTTCTAGTACACTTTGTGTGTATTGAATGGGACCAATTAGAGGTAATTGTCTTTATACTGACTATATAAGATAATTAACATCTCATGGTTCTTATTAATGCTTAAGATCTTAATCCAAACATAATTGGTTGACGTGTGCATTAATTGTTCGTTACTTTGACCTATTGGATGAGATTTACTTATGGATCAATAAGCTTGGTAGATTGGCTAATGTCGATTAGTGTACGGGGAAAGTTAATTATGAATGGAATCCACCTCTCAATAAAGAGATTGATGATACCCTCTTGATGTAGCTTTTAAGTTTTGATTATGTCAAACCCGGTTGGTGGATTTAATTATTCGATATATAAAATAAGTTAAGCGAACGGTCTCAAGGAATTTATAAGAGGTCGATTAAATATTATTGTCAGTAATTTAATTTAATCGACGGGTATCTGTAATCTTAACGTGGGGATATTATTAATCCTTTAATAACGTGGAGCTCGAAATTATAATTTTGAGATAGTAGACTAGAGTAGAATTATTATTCCTTAGTGGAATGAATAATAATTTATAGAATTATGGAATTGATTACAGAGTTTAATTAGAATTCCTAAATTCTATAGGAAGCTAGGCTTATATTTCTCCTAGGGGTTCCCGTGCTAGCCTATATAAGAAATCCCTTGTCTCCTAATAAGTAAGGGATCAATATAGATCATGAAAATACCTAAAAAGGAGTAGTAGGGTCATGATCATTGGTGCCCATACACCAATATCATGTATTGGCTTAAAGGAATAACATGGAAGATCTCGAGCTCGCTTTCAAAGCTTTCATATTATAAAATAGATTATGGGCAATCGGAGAGTTCAAAAAGTCTGAAAGTAGAACCATGGGTTCCTGACATATAGAGGAAGAGTCACAAGAAATTTCAAGTCATTTAGAGATCGTTTATCCTCTTGCCTCACACGTCTTTACAAAATTTCATCTATCTAGACAGATGCGCGACACGTCATTGTATCTACTTGTTAGAGCCATAACTTGACAATCGTTGATCGGATGCGGATGAAATTTTTCTACGGCTTTCAGAGGTCAAAAGATATAAAAAATTCAAGAAATATCTTTTTTTGAGGCTGTTATGATTTTTGAAAAAATAATTTCATTTTTGTGGCTGACACACCTTTAAATTTTTGACACGGGTCGGTGTAACATGAAAGAGATCAAATCTCTACGATTCAAGCTGGAAGGAACCGCAAAGGTATGAGATATTGAATATCCTCTATAGATACACCTTGTTTAATTGTATTTTATGATTCAATCTATACGCGTTTTCAATAGACTCTTGGGCTTCCACTCCAACATGAAACAACATAACCGTTAGGACGAACGATCCATTTTCCCTCCAAAAATAATTCCGAGATCACCAGACACTCTGGGGCTCCATTTGACCAAGGTTAAGTCTTAAAATCAAATGATACTAAATGAATCTATACAAGGCACTGAATACACTTTCCAACGGTCTGCCTCGTGCACGATTTTGACTTACGGTATGGAGGAACAACCCGTTTTACTTCGAGAGGTCATCGAGCTCTTTCGAGCATCGATTAACCAAGGTTAACTTTTTGAACCAAGTGAAGGTATTTGTAATTACAAAGTACATCTCCTAACCTTTCCAATGGTTTGCTCCGTGTGTGATTCTGACTTACCGTTCGGACGAACGATCTATTTTCGTCCGATGATCTCCCGTCCAAAGGGCTGACGTGCGTTTATGAGCCACATTCGACCCAAAGTCATCTCCCGGACCCAGGAGAGGTCCAAAGGACTCTTGAAGGTCTCTGAATTACCTTTCTAATGGTAGGCCCCGTGCATAATTTGGATCAATGAATAGTTCTCCACTACCATTTTTTTAAAAAAATCTGCGCGAGACTGCCGATTGGCAGTTCCATTTCCCTGCCAATCAGCAGTGTGTCTAGGGTTACCTATCGATTAACAAGGATGGGATCATGCCAATCGGAACCATCCCTCACCCTATAAATATTGGTCATGACCTCACTCCCAAAGCTCACCTCATATCCATCAGCATCAGTGATCTCAGCTACAATCTCTCGCAATCAGCGAAGTTTCCTTATGTGAAATTTCATTCCATCTTAAATTCCCATACTTTTCACACCCAATTTAGCAAAACATCATTCTCTCACATCCAACATTCATATCAACATTCAAGGGATTTCATCTAAGATCAAGATAAACCTTCAAAGAACGTCCAAATCCTTCTCTCTCTATTTAAATTTCTTATTTTTGTATTAATTACATAAATTCACAATACAATTTTGTTTTAGTTTATACGCATTAACTTCTCACAGTTTTATTAGTTATATTGTACATAATTTATTTTTTTATAAAAAATCCAAAACAAACAAAAAGAGGGTTACGACCATAAATTCCAAATGGGATTATCCATCACACTTTTTCAAAACTAAAACACCTCTTTTACACACACATATAATAAAAACTCGTTCGAATCTATGGAATAAACTCAACCCTTATGCTGCATGCGAACTACGTGGACTTTGATGCCTTTATAGGCTATGTAGGCATTTCGGATTAAAACTGGAGACTCGAGTCTGATTTTTCAATTTCCTAATTTTACAATTTTCCCAAATTCCCCATTTCCTCTTTTATTATATTCTCGCATTATTTTAATACATATTATGTTTGTGATCTTTAGACACGTTTTATCCAACACATGTTATCGTTTCATTATAACAATCAAGATTACGATAAATGCGCAAACCATATTTTTAATATTGTTTTTGGGAACATTCCTATGGATTATTTCACTCTATCTCTTCCAGGTATGAGTTGGGAAATTTCAATCTCCATTATATATACACGCACATACACTTCACGGAGAAATAAAAAAAAATAATAACACAAGTCCATGAGAGACCGTAAGGGCACGATGGGTGTCTAACACCTTCTCATTCCATAACTTAGCCCCCGAACGTTTGAACTATTGATTTCGTAAGCATCAATTTATCTTTGATACCACTCTCTCGAAGAGATGACATTCACCCCACATTGACGACGATTGAAGCGCTACACAAGACCTTTTTCTCCCTTCCTTTTTCCCCCCGCCCCCGGGTGATAGTGAGGATCGAGATAATCCAGGATGGTCACAAAATCCTTAAAGGTAGTAGGTACATTGGTTAAACCAAATGACATGACCAAAAACTCAAAATGGACAAGGAGGGTTCCGAAAACGGTTTTGGATATATATTCTTCTGTCACACGTAGTTGGTGATAAACAGATCATAAATCAGTTTTGGAAAATATTCTTGAACCTTGCAATTAGTCAAATAAATCTCCTATCCCAGGAAATGGGTGTTTTTTTTATGGTAACTTGGTTAAATTTTTGGTAATCAACGCAAAACTTAAAAAACTAATTTTTCTTTCATTAGAATAAAATTGGGTCTCCCTAAGGGGATTTGCTAAGGCGTATAAATCCTTTACTGAGTAAGTCGTCCATTTGTGTTCACAGTTTTCTCAATTCCAAAGAAGCCATACGGTAAGGGTGTATTGAAATATGGTAAGTATTTGGTAACAGGTTGATGAAAAACTCAATTTTTCGAGGGGAGGTAATCCATGTAAATCTTCAGGAAACATAGCTTTGTATTGATTCAAGTGAAGAGGTCTTTTTATCACTTATCTGAAAAATTAAGGGTTGACGGGGATTTCTTCCTTAAAAAAAATGAAATTTGGTGAGGTGGTTTGAATGTTACCATCTTCGCATGACATTCAATGTGAGTGTAGTTTAGAGATAAAACATCCATTCCTATTATTAAGTCAAATTTCATCAAATCAAGGATATTTAAGTCTAGGGTTAATGTCTAGGCTCTAAAACGTATGGTATGACATTTACAGACTCTATTAGTAATGGTCATTTTTCTCGTTGGCATTCCTATAGTGAAAGGATAAACTAACAAAATCCCAGATATTTGTAACCAAGTTAGTCATAATTTACTAATGAATGAGTGTGTGAATCTAGAATCAAACAATACATGTGCTAAAATATTATAAAAATGAAGATTACCATCGACCACACCGTGGTAATTTGGATTTTTCGCTGGGAGAAGGGAGGAATTACGACTTTGATTCTTAGTAATTGGTTCCTGCTTATTTTCATGGGGGTTTGATTGCGGTGGATGGTTAAAGTTATTGGTGGGATGTTTGAAAGGAGGTTTAACAAAGTTAGGGGAGGTAAAAGGAGGAGGCATTTGTCGATTTAGACACTGGGGTCTCAGGTGACCTACTTGGTTACTTTCATGGAAATATATAAAAGGTCAACTATTATTGCGTTGAATTTTTCTGAATGTTTTTCCATCCTTAGGTTTATTATAAGGGTGATCTCGTTGATTAGGTTGATTCAAAATACACAGGGATTTCAAAAAGGATTATTAATATAGTCTGGTTTAGTAACTGCAAGATTTTTCTCTATAAGAGAGGATAGTTCAACAATTCGGTTGAACTATCAGACTTGCAAAGGAATAACGAAGGATTTTATGGCTTGGCATAAACATCATTCAAAATTCTTACACTTTTTAGGCTCGGTGTCAACATATTCCTTGGCATATCAAGGTAATTCGATAAACATGGTTTCATACTTGGCCACTGTGATTTGCTATTGCTTAAGGTTCTATGGCCTCTATTATGGTCTTTGAAAATTACTTGTTGTGGAAAGTTTCTTTAAACTGCCCTCAGGTTAGGTCATTCACATTTCGGGAATGTACGATGGACTGCCACCAGAAGTCTGCTTCTCCTTTGAAGAGATATGAAGCTAACTTTACCGTAAGTTCAGGGATAATTCCAACTCTGTTAAGTACCTAAAGCGTTTGGTGAATCCATGTCTCTGCTTCAACTGCACTGGGATTTCCAAGAAATGCTGGGGGTTTCTGTCTTAGAAATTCCCTAAGAGCATTCATCCTTCGAGTTTCTTCTGGAATTTAATTATTCATAGGAGGTGGAGGTATATTTTGTCGTCGTTGGGTTGGTGTAATTAACTATTGAATACCACATAAGATTACTTCATTGGTAATAGTTAGATTTGGTATTTGTGGAATAAAATGTTCTTCTTGAGTTCCACTGGTAGTTGCTTGGGTAGTAACCATCCTTCATAAATAATATTGTAACACGTAAATTATAAATAAATATAATGCAATAACTCATTATTTTTATATCATATTAGACTTTTTAGTATATAGTTAATAATTAAAAGACAGAAAAAGAAAAATGTACATAACCGTTATTCCTATTTTACAAAAAAACCTAACCAAGGAACTATTATGTTACGCTACAGTGGTGATTTAGGAATAAGGGGTCATATAATTTCACACTTGAACTTTATGTAATTACTTCCACACTCTGGTGATTGGTTTAAGTCATTCGAGGAACTACTTGCTCATATTCGAGATCAATATCATCTTCAAAAGGATCGGAATCATCATTTGAGGAGTCTGGTGAAGTATTGGTATCGGTAGGAGTAACGATTGTATTAAGGGGGAAATTGGTCCATACTCTGTCGGGGAATCAAAAGGATTCATGGTAACTTCATTGGGTGGTACCACGTCCCATTCGAAATGGACTGCTTGTTGTAGAAATTTTGGATCATCGAAAAACCTTTTAGCTTGTCGAGTAGCCTAAGCTTATATGATTAGACAACCAATGAGTAAATCGTGTTTAATTTCTAGAGTAGCGATTGCCCAGTCACGGTCGATGCCTATGATATTTTGGCACAGTTGGCATATCCCACTTCTTTGATAGGTCCCTCAAAGCGTGCATACGTCAAGTCACGAATGTCGAGATAGATCTCGTCCCAAATATTCATTACTACAAAATAGTATGAGTAACAAACTATAACAAGGAAAATATTTTAAAAAAATAATCATCTAAGACGTAGACGAAGATCCTCGTATTTGTCCTGTATAGGCATAAAACCAGGTTACGCTCTGATACCATGTTGTCGCATCCACGAATTTTATGTTTTGATGATAGATAAGAATAAAATGAAATACAATAATAGTTTTAGTGCAACGAAATTTAAAAGACTTTTATTAGAGGGATGCCTAGTATCTTATTACATATCGAAGTCTGACAATAAAAGAAAATACAATATTAATTTTTCAAGTCGTATATAAATTTAAAACATCAAAGAATCACCCAAGATTCATGAGAGTTGATAGGTCGGCGATGTAGATATTCCAACGGGGACTACAATCCTTGTCCGTCAATGCCCACACGTATGTAACTGTGAATATTTTTATGGGTAGAAGAGAATGAAAATTCAAAGGCGCGGGTGATAATTGATGTTCTTTAGGTTCGTCGTCCATCTGGAATGAAAATGAATAAGAAGACATGCCAAGTAGATAATTTTTTATTTCTATACAAGTTACGGAAGATGATTATGTGTTAGAAATAATGGAAGGAAATTAATAAATTTATACCTATTGAAACAAAATGAAATATCATAAGACTATCAGGGGTGTACTGAAGCCTACTGATATATAAATGAATAATATGTTGAAGATAACTAGATAAACTGAATATAAAGTTACTGTGATATTGGTTCAAATTATAACACGATAACCCATAAATTATCGATCATAGTTCTCAAAAGTGTAGACATACCGTTACAATATCACTCATGGCATAAAATACCCTTGAACATGCAATCCCAATAATCAGGGAATATAAAAATAAATCTTGACACACTTAGCTAGAGTGACACTCATATGTATGTAGCATGTAAAAAAAAACCAGACACTCAATATCTGAGTCCTACAGGCCAATTAGAATTACTGTGGTATACCGAGGTCTAATCCATGAATCATAAGGAATGATACTTGGGGTTTTATCAATAAGGATAATAAATGACAGAGTTATATGAAATTAATCAAAATAAGTTACATGGTTATGCCATAATGAAGAGTAAAGAGGTTTAGCAGTTCGGGTATAATGGTTTATCGATTTTGGGAATAATCAAGAATATCGAGGGAATCAATATTATGACATAAATTCGAACTACTTAAAGGATTTCATATTTAAATTAGGAGTTAAAAATTGTCTAATATTGAAATTTAATTAACTTACTTTGAGTTTTATGAATTCTAATTGGTTGTGCAGCTAGTTTACTGGTAGAATGGGTAGTCGGAAACCATAACAAGTGTAAGTAGGTCATATAGGTCTAAAACAAGGTTAACGTGATGTAGCAGGATGAAATTTCAAAAGGGATTTCAGTGTAAAAATAACTAAGAGGGTATAAAGTATAATTTTTAAAGACTTTTAAATAAATTTTTCCCCTTATTCATTTTAAGATTTGAAGTTAGTGACAGAAGACAAAGTAGGTCTATTTATACTCAAGTAATTATATAAAAAGTTTGGAGAACTTTTGAAATACTTGAAAAGTAGGTAGGGGTTATGTGTAAATAAAAAAGGTAATTTTTAAACTTAAAATTGACTTTCTCGAGAAAACACTTTCCTGAAATCCAAACAAGGTGATGTAATATACCAATTTGTTCAAAATTAAAATATAAAATATTGGAAAAAATTAGAAATTCTTGATTGGAGATGCACCCTCACCTGCTCGGTCAAATATGTCAGGCGCTTGATTTGACTTACACTCATGAGCGTATAGGTTAATCATCTTCAACCTCTCTACATTTTGACTTTAGTTTTTTAAAACTTTGACCCTCATTTCAAACCGTTATAGAATTCCTTTCAAGTGTATTTCAAAATGAAAGTTGTTTAATTTTTGAAGAGGAATCTAACCATATTGGTTTTAAGAATTTTGGTAGGCTAAATCGAGCAATTGGATTTCTATAAAAAGGGGAAATTTTGACTAAATATAACTTCTTGAAAGTTATGATTATCATTCTGACATCACAAAGGTTTATTTTATATTTAAAACAGGAACAATTAAGCTTGGTTTGAGGGATTCCGATGGAGGAAAAACAGTGAATTTATTTTTTAAAATTTTAAGTGCCGAAAACATCAACCCATGATTTAAGGTATCAAAAGTCATTATTAGTTCAACTAAACATATACTTACTAAGAACCTACGCTCAATACTACTCACTTTGAAACTGGTTCAAAGTCAAGGAAGCAGAATCCACAGTTGATGCTCAAGCGTTAATGGCATTTTCAGGTTTTTAAGTTATTTCAGAGCATATACACATCAGGTTTCACATGTAAATAAATATTTATACTCTATAGATATGCGGACACATAAATACATTCAAGAAATAAGTATTCACACATAAAATCACATAAATGTAAAAACTATCAAAACTTTACTTTAAAATTACACCCATCTAGGATGTATTTCGACTAAGGTAAGAGGGGGGTATTTATAGGGTTCATCAAGGAGATTTTATTGGTTGATTTAGAGGTGGAGTTTGGGTTGTTTTACACAGGATTCTATTGTGGTTCTATTAGATGTAAAAAGGGTATGATAGGTTACCCACATAGTACAACCTATGATGTCTATCCAGCTGGTGCCATGTCAGGGTGAAGAGTAAGCAAGTTTGGGTTTGAGTTTAGCTCCCTGGGTAGTTTTCATATAGGTTTTAAGGATTCCAGTTATTTTTATCAAAGTTTAGGTGCTTTTGTGTAATTATGGAAACTTTATGGATTGATTTGTGAAAATCCTATAAAATATATGTCCTTAGGTTAATCTTTGATAAAAAATTTGGGTCAAATAGGTATAGGAATTTGTAAAGTTACTTAATTATACTTATAGGTCCCTTTTGATAATTTAAGGAAAATTTAGAGTTTTGCTTAGAATTTTGGTGAAGCACTAAAGGTAAATTTAAGGTGGATTTGGTCCATGACTGTCTGATCTGGATTTGGTCGGTGATTGCCTGGTCACGGCTCTTGTCCTTAACCAGCCTTCCTTATACTGCCACATGCCTTGGTCCGTGATGTCTCCTTTTAGTCATGGATACGGTATGTGACCAGTGGTTTTGGTGAAGATTTTTTTTGGACACGGATCGAATTCATGACCCGTGTGCCTGGTTACGGTCTGAATCCGTGACCATCCACCTATTTTTTTGTAGTGTCAATAGTTGATTTAATTACCATAAACATTTTTCACCAGTTTACTTCCTCAACATTGTCTTTCAACTTTAGCAATTGAGAACTTCAATTGTGTATGTGAAAGTGAAAAAGAATAAAAATGAAGCAAGCTTGATAAATGACGTCCCGAGTTTCTCTTTGAACATTTCCCAGTTCACCCCAAAAGAACAAGGGCAATGTCAACAACCTACTCCTGATTCAGAGGCAATCATCAGTGACCAAGAACTAGATATGCTTATGAGCGACATTGCAAAGTGTTCTTGAAAGAAAGTTTTAAGCAATGCTTACAAATTATAAGATAAGATCAAGCAATTAGAAAGAAAATAAATAATTAAATCAGATGAACAAATCCCTTAAAAAGGAGGTTGATGAAGCAAAAATGAAGGAATTCCAATAGGTAATTTATTTTATATTGCATGTATTTTCTTTTTCTACTGTATGAAAAATGGTAATTATGCATACACATTCATTTATTCTACATGTACTTTCATTTATTCGGCATATAATTTCATTTATTTTGCATGTACTTTTTCTATTATGCGTGCACTTCATTTTATGCTGCATGTACTCAGTTATATTTTGCCTATACTTTTTCTATTCTTCATGTAATTTGACACACTTGGTTTAACACATCATTATACTGCATGTACTTACATCACATTAAATTTTGAATACACCACACAAAAAGTTTACACAAAATATGATGTTTTAGGAAATCATTCACTAAGATCTCATAAAAAAACAAAGGATTAAATCTCGATATCAACAAAGCATTGAATGAGATAACATATTTGAAGCGTAAAATTCAGAACATGCAAGCATTCCAAAACTCTATGTACAAATGCATACATAAGAGAGGAGACCAAAAAAACATTAAAATTTTTGATTTTAAGCATGTTATTCCCGTGAAGCAAAGTAATGAGGAAGCAAATAGGAGGATTAATTAAGAGAAAAATAACGAGGAAGCAAAGAATAGGGTTGGCGGAGGAAAAATAATGAGGAACTAAAGAATATAGTTGGCAGAGAGAAGAAGAGAGTTAGTGGTGGTGTGCATAAAGAGGGGATAGATACTGAAAGTGCCCCCCCCTGACCGTGAAATATAACCTAAAAGGAAGAGAAAAAATCCAAAGAGTATTTTATAAAAAAGAACAATAATGGAGGGACTGATAAAGAGTCGATATATGCTAATGAACCAAAAAACCCAAGACTCTCCATATAGTCCCATGAGCCACTCAACCTACAACTTTATCATATCTAATGATACCTGAGTAATTCTGCCAAATCTAAATTGCAGGAATTTTAAATATCAGGGGAATATGGATAAAGTATATTTTCTTTTATATTGCTTATGTACTGTGCAATGCACATATGTTTTCGAAAGTACATGCATTTTTTAATAAAGTACTTGCATTTTTTAATAAAGTACATGTACATAATAAAAGAGTACACAAAATTATCATTTTGCAAAATATTTCTTCAGTAACTTTCTCCCCTATTTAAAAATCAAGGGGATAAAAGGCGAAGGTAGGAAGGGCAGTCCTGGAGGAACTATTAAGTGAAGTCAAAATCTTAAACCATGTAAGTATGACAAAATAATGTCTTTCATTTAATGTGCTTTACCAAATAACCTTACATGTATAAATTTGTGCAATAGGCCATCCTCTGCTTTTCAGAAATTCTTGAGAAGAGTAGAAAGAGACAGGGGCTTGTTAATCTAATGACCTACATGTTGAGCACCTACTGTTTGGCAGAGAAAACACAACCTAAAACTCTATTTTATCATTTTTAAACGAATACCATCATACAATTTATGATTCCTAACAATTTTATGCAATAGGACATGGTCTTTCTCAATGACCGAATCGGGGCAAAGAAATACCTTCTCCACCCCATATATGAACACTTGGGAAATTATGATGTTTTATTCATCCCGATGAGGAACGTTGCAAACCATTTTACTTTACTATCCCTACATAATAAAAAAGCAAAAATCATACATATGGATTCACTAAGGACCGAGAACAAGAATGCAAAGTCAGTCTACGTTGAGGATACAAAAAAATGGTTACACCTTAAACTAAATTACATTACACATACGTTTTATTTTCATATACTATAAGAGAAAGATTTATAATTACTCATTATAAGTTTGCCATATGTTTTTACACCTATACATCATCATTTACATTATCAAGAGCTTCAATCGAAGACAAGTTAATGATCAAATGCAACAATCAAAGATAGAAGAGTTAAGATCATCATTACTATCATCAGAGAAGGTTTATAAGTTTGATTGTGTGTAATCTCTATGTTTAGGGGTATTTTTAAACTTTTTTGAATCCAAAATATTTTTTCAAAATATTTTTAAAATGTGTTTTGAAAAAAATCACCAAGTCGTTAGAACATCATTTAGATGTTGTTCGAACGAGGGCATGTACATAGTTTGAACATCTTTGAATGTAACTTGAACGAGATTAATTGTGATAACTTTTGGACCGCTTTGTTTTCTCATTAGATAAGTCATTAGAAGTGGTCCGAAGAAGATCAAGTGCTTCAATCGAATGAGATGTACCTCATTTGAATGAGCTAGAGAAATTTTTTTGTTAGTTGGTTTCAAACACAATCTTTTCAAGTCTATCCCTTGGATATTTTTCTCGCTATATATGGAGATACAATCCTACAATTCATATCAAACCTTTTAGAACACTTTTTATGATAAAACACTTTTATTTTTCAAATCCAAACCCCTTGAATGTTTTGTGATCACTTTATAAGACCTTAAAGAATACATCACATGTTCTAATCCTTATGGAATTGATTCTTCACCGCCGAAGATAGGATATAAATTTCATAAGTCTAATCGATAAACACCGAGGCAAGTGGAGCTTTCAATGTGGTGCACTATTAGATCTGTATTGCCTTCTGTTATCAATAAGGAAGGAGGCATAACCACGATACTTAGTGCAGTCTAAGTTTGTAATTCTATCTGTATCATTCTGTAATACCTTAGTTGTAACAACGTTGAAAAATATTTTTTCCCGAAAGGGGTTTTTCCTCATATCTCCTGTCCTGTGGTTTGGTTTTAATCGATTTAGATTCAATATCTTGCGTGTTTAGGTTCACCTAATTAATCAAGATAAAATTATAATTAAATTGAATTTGGCTTGTGTGTGACATAATATACGAACTCTACCTTTGATCATATGATCGAACTAATCTTAAAACACATTTTCAAATTGGTATTAGATCCAGAACACTGAGTTATTGTGTAGATCCATGTTATTGTGTTATTTTAAGGTCTTATTTGGGTGTTTATCTCTCTCTAGTTTTATTTGTTTTTCTCGATTGGTCATCCTAGTGATAAGTTGTCCGATGTGTTTTGCAACAACAAAATTTTTGATATTCAAGATGAGTTTAATGAGCTTCATAACCATGCTGAAAAATGAACGTTTTTGAATTTGAAATTTTCAAAAAGAATGAAATTTCTTGCAAAAGAAATTTTTTGTTTTAAAGTTGAAGTTAATTTTTACGAACTATTCAAACTCAAAGAGATATCCTCTATGAGAAGCTCATGGACATGAATCATGATTTTAAAACTTTAGAAATGTCCAAGAAAGGGAGTGATGATAGATTCTAAGTTTTAGATAAAGAGTTAAAGGATTATAAGATATGTGTTTCTAGGGTTAATGAAAGTGCCATTGAGGATAATGATAAATTGACTAAAAATTTGAGGCCACGTGAGAAGACTCTTAGAAATAAGTTCTCTTACATTAGGGGGGGGGATAACCTTTTAGGAATTATTAAGGATATGAGGAAGAAGTCCCTAAATGTTAAAGAGTCCAAGTTTTTGCTTCAGTCTAAAATTATATAGTTAAAAATATGATCTTGCACTGTTCACTAAAAATTTTTTTAAATAGGTTTTCAAATTTAAAAATAAAAATTCATCCAAAATGGAAAATAAAAATTTTGAGATTTTTTTTTTAAAAGCGGGTAAGAATTTTTATGAGAATGATCGAAAGAAAGATAGAGGTGAGTATCCTAAGATGATTGAATCAGAGAGATGCTATGGGTGGTGCGAGGGGAAAGGTCACAAAGTCCATGAGCGTGTCATTAACCTCAAGAGACAGGGCAAAGGCAAAACCGCCAATAATGCCACTCTAAGTGATAGTGATGCTGAGTTGGTGGATTTCGAGAATGAATCATCGCATGAACGTAACTTCACCGCATTCATGGATAGTCACGTTAGCATTTATAGTACATCTCATACCGATGAGGATATTTTTAAACGTGATAACCCCGATAATGAGTCGAATCATTCGGGAGAATTTGAGGGTGATGATTTGAGTGAAGGGAAACCTAGTCTTCACTACGCATACTCCAAACTTTACTCCGAGTCGTTAAAAATCAAAAACAAAAATAACAATTTGGCTCTTGGAGTGTTGTCTTTAAAGAAAGATTTGAATTTTTTTAGAGTGAAAGTGAGACCTCGGTAAGAATCTCTTTGAGTGAGAAACTTGTTTTCGTTGGTAGGAGAAAAATCGACTTGACAAATAAAGTGGCTAGTCTTACGAGAGATCTTCAAGGATCATTGGAGACTCGTGAGAAACTTAAAGCCCATGTTTTCCATCTCTACAAAGATCTCAAACGTTCTCAAGAGATCAATGTCACATTAGAGGATACATATAAGAAAGTTGGAAAGATTTTTCTGGGTCCCACATTAGATTTTAAAGAGAGGGGTGTCATAGGTTACGAGGATGCATCCACTTCCTCCACAAAATTTCCAAGATTTTAAATCGATTGCCAAGATTTTGTTAGATCCTTATGGGCCTCCACAAACCCACTATGGAGAACTCGACCTATTTATTTTAACTAAGGTCAACCCAAACAAATCAACGTTTGTACCCACTACAAATGAAGAGGTCACCGTACATGCCCTCACACACTACTATAGCAACTTTGATAGTCTTAGAGACCAAGTTGAGTTTCTAGTCAGTACTTCTAAATATTTAATGGAATAATTTTAAAGGATATCTACCCCTCATGACAACACTTCTAACACAATGACTAGTGCCAACACTGATAAAGTCAAGCTAAAGGTTACCACCTCCTAGGTACTTAAAGGTGAAGAAAATCCCTTATTATTCATATTGCTATTAAGGTTCAAAATACTTCTCAATGGTATTTTAATAGTGGGTTCTCTAGGCACATCATCGGTGACAAGTCATATTTTACCAACTTTGTGAATCGCAAAGAAGGAAAAGTCACCTTTAGGGATGGGAGTAGGTCTAGCATATTTGTAAGAGGTTGGCTAGAGATCATTGGCTTTCCTAAGTTAGAAAATGTGTTGTATATTGAAGGGATTAAATCTAACTCAATAAGAATAAGACAACTTTGCGATGTTAACTTTACGATAAGGTTTGATCGATCAGAATGTAACATTTTTTATCAATCCGGTGAACTTTTGCTACAAGGTGTGAGGAATACCGACAATTTCTATGGTATCAGTCCCAAGTCCTCTTTAGTGAGCAATAGTGTGAAGGCCTCCACCATGGACCTTTGGCATCAACGACTTTGTCATGTCATTTTTAGAGATCTTATGAGGTTAGTCAAGATAGACCTAGTTCATGACTTACCACCACTTGGAAAACCAATTTCCTTTATTTGTGATCCTTTCCAATAAGGAAAATAAATCAAGAGTCCCCACATGAAGTTTCATATTATTACCACCTCATGTGTGCTATAGTTGATACACATAAATCTTATGGGTTCAATGCGCACTGAAAACATATGTGGTAAGAAGTATATTTTGGTGATGATTAATGACTTTTCGAGATTCTCTGTTATTGGATTTTTTAGGGAAAATTAGTTGTGAGTTCCTTATAACCAAGTTTCATCTACCTCAAAATCAACACAATGTTTCCATCAATAAATTGAGAAGTGATAATAGCACATAGTTTATCGATGTTTGTGTTAGTGCATACTATGATGGAATAGGCATCAAACACGAGTTTTTGGTGGTAGACACACCTCAACAAAATGGAATTATTGAGAGTAAAAATAGGACTATATAAGAGATGTGCATATCCATACTACTTGGTAGAAATGTGCCTAGACGATTTTGGTCGGAGGCAGTTAACACCACATGCCACATTGTGAAAATGGTTTATCTTCATCCACACACAATTCACACCCCATATGAGTTGTGGACAGGTAGGAAACCTGATTAGGCATAAATTCTTTCGATTTATCCCCTTAATTTGGAGGCTTTTATCACCTCATACTATGTAAATGGTGTTGATTTATCTCATATTTTTGCTACTGAAAATTTTGATACTATGCATCGAGTTTTGGGAATTTCTTTTACATTTTGTAGGATATTCATTCAAAAGAAGAAAAGAGAAAACTCAAATTCAAGAGAGAAAGACAAAAGGTAAGAGAAGGAAAGTCAAGGGGAAATTTCGTAATTTTACACCCAAAATTTGGGCACTGACTCCTAAATAAGTTGAAATTTGTGGATCCACAAGCGCATAGGAAGAAACAACATCCAAATCCGAGTTACGAGTGAAAAGTTATGAAGGTTTGAAGTTGAGAAGAAATCATGTCAAAACAAGGAAGAAAAGACTTAGAAAAATTTTCAACTCAGTTTTCGCGTCAACACTGGAAACATGAATAGTAAAGAAAAAAAAAGTGAACCGGTTCTGTGGGCGGAATTTTGAACTTTTTTATTTAAAAAAAAAAGTGTTGTGCATGGTTGGGTCACTTAATATAACGTTATGTACTTAATTATTTTTCATACCAGACATTAGGGAGATCGTTTTTTCATAGTTTTAGAGGGCTCTTGCACCCAAGAACCCTAGGGTTTTCTTTGCTTCAACAATACTCAATTTTTATGCAATAATTCAAGGTTTTCTTCTCCAAAGTTTGTGTTCTTCATCTCTACTCTTCAAGGTTAACTTTTCTTCGCATGTTTTCCATATTTTCTGAGATTCCAATTAATGTTTACATGTTTAAGTTTGGTTTCATTTTGATTATGATTACAAGCACCATAGTTTATAAGTTTTTCCTTAAGAACACGATGTCTAGTAAGGTTTTTAAGGGTTAGGATGTATGAATCCAACCCGATGTGGTTTGCATGATATAAAAGTAATTTCCGAAATTAAATGAATGATTTGATCGTGTTGTCTAGTTGTTACAAAAGTCGTAGAACTTTTAACCTCGTTTCCCCTATGTAACCGGGGTGTTTAAGAGTGCGATGCGCAATCAACTATGTCATCTGTATTGTGATTTTTACTTTTGATTATGTATGATGTGGTATTGTACCCTCATATATGTAATGCTTGAGGTTAATAAAATCCAGGTTTAATCATTTATTTTAATTCATGATTACTTTTATATCTGGTAAACATTCTAGGGTTTGGGGGATTGTAGTATAACCTTATCTCTCATTAATATTAATTAATCCGTATTTCATTAGTTTATAATTAGGTTTAGTTAACTTCTTTTGTTTCCCCCTTTTTCCTTTCTCACCCTATCATCATCCTTTACACTTTATTTTTGAAGTAATAAATCCATTAAAATCTATCAAACGTCCCCTGTGGATTCGATACCCATACTAGCCGCTATAGTCCATAAGTGTGTAGTTAAAGTTTAGGCTTTATTGTATTGCGATCAGAAGTCGGTATCAACGATTAGCGTATTTACACGGATGCTCGATTTTCACCTCGATCAAAATGGTGCCATTGCCGGGGAATTATATAGACTTAGGTTAGTTGATTTAATCCCGAATTTGATTCCTAAAAATTATAAAGACAAAAAGAAAATATCAAAAGTAAAAAAATAAATTCAAATAAATAAAAATCCAAAAAGAAATCATCTCTCACAATCCCTTTCATGCAAAATCCAGAACAGACTCCTCAAAATACTCCAACAAGAATTCACGAAAATCCCATCGTTGAGTATAATTCCGATATCCCCCATACCCCTCGTAATCCTCAGTTTTGGTTTCCACCTCTTACTTATGCACACTCCATCGCAATTCACACCTTGAGTCACACTTATAAGAAACTTAGTGAGGCCTCTAAGTCAATTGCAGAGAGAGCAATGTCGAATATCGCCAGCTTCGGTATGGGTGAGGGAAACCTACCGTATTGTCCCATGAAAGAACTCTTTTTTCCCGAGTGAACTATCACCCCTGGTTGCCTTTTACTCCTATATAATGCTAGTTAGTTCCACTTCCATAATGGGATAAAATAAATTCTTCAACATTCCACAACACGGATTCGGAGAAACCATACATCCATATTCGCGACTTCGAAGAGGCATGCGAAACATTTAGTGATCAAGCCTGCATGCAAGATGTCATTCGCCTAAAGCGTTTTCCCTTGTCCTTAAAGGGTAAAGCTAAGAGCTGGCTTTAGTATTTACCCCCAAACTCCATTATATCTTGAAAGGATATGCAATCCAAGTTTCTCTCGAAGTTCCTTCCACAACATAAAACCAACTCTGTCAAGACTCAAATCCAAGCCTTTCGACAACAAGATAATGATTCATTTGATAGTTGTTGAGAACGATTCCAAGAGTTAGTTAGCGCGTTCCCACATCATGGATTCGAACAACATCATCTTATCTCCTTCTTCCGTAATAGGCTTATTGTCGTGTCCAAGAAACTCGTGCAAACTATTTGTGAAAGACCATTTTGGGAGCTAGATGCAAGTGATGCTAATGCTCATCTTAAGTATGTTTCTAAGAATACCTAAGCATGGGATACATCTGACCCCAATGCCTAAAACTAGGTTCACCAGACGTCCCCTACTCCCCCCATGCCCGACATCTATAATTTGGACAAGGATGCTGAGTGGAAGTATCACTTTAATCAGCTTGCTAGACGTATGCATGTCCTCCGCAAATCCCACTCGAGAGAAACTACCGGACCTACTTCAGCTGTGAAAGAGAACGTGTGTGTTATCTATGAGGTGAGACATTCAACCGAGGAATGCTCAACGATACTCGCCAGTAAGGTCATGATCCAAGAACAAGTAAATGCAATAGGTGAGTTTAAGGGTTGCCCCTCACGGGAACGCATACAACCCTTCGTGGAGGAACCATCCTAGTTTTAACCATGGTCAACAAAACACGGCGATGAATCCTACTTGACATGTTGCCTTACCTCCACCCCCTCCTCAATTTTAGCAAGCACCACCTATGCATCTCCACATGCAAGCACCACCTCCAGGCCCATACATTACCCCACCATGGAGATCTATTGAGGATAATTTAAACCAATTCATCCAATCTCAAAACGCAACCAATGCTAAGTTTGAGAGCATGGTCATTGAGATGAATACAAGCATATCTAGGTTGCAATACTCATTAAATATCCAAAACAAAGGCAAGTTTTCGGTCCAAGGCCAAAGACCTACTCAATATCAACCTAGTGTTAGCTCTACATCTAACATAAATCAAGAGCAAGTTCAATTACCACTCTATTTAGTGGCAGGGTTGTTGACTTGTCACCTCCTCCACACGATGAGAAAATGAAAAGGAAATTTTGCCTGACACGAAAGAGGATTAATATGTCCCCTTGAAAAAGAGTGGTAATGATGACACATGCGGCTGGAAGTGGTTGTGAAAACTCCAGTGTAGCCCCATACCGTCAACGATTTCTCCCTCACTCCAAAGAGACCTCTTAGGATGATGTGCTAGACGTTCTTAAGAAAGTAAAGATATATTTACCTTTCCTTGAGACCATAAAGAAAATTATCATGTATGTTAAGTTCCTCAAGGAACTACTCATAGTGAAACGTAGGCTAAAGGTAAATAAAAACGTGTTCCTGACACAGAACATTAGCTCGGTATTGTTGAGCGATCTTCAGCTAAAATATAAAGATTTGGGTGCACCCACTATTTCTTGCATCATGGGGAAGAACCGAATCGGGAGAGAGCTAATAGATTTATGGGTGAGTGTTAATATTATCCCCTATTCCATCTATAAACAACTAGACTTGGGGGACCTTAATCCAACAACTATGAGTCTCCAACTCGCAGATCGCTCCGTGAAAATACCTTGGGGAATTGTTGAAGATATAATCGTCTAAATTGAAACTCTCTACTTCCCGGGGGATTTTATTATCTGGGATGAGGAGCTATCCATTCTCCTGATAAATCATGTTCCCGTCATCCTTCGTCGCCCATTCTTAGCAATGGATATTGCACTAATCAATACTAGGAGTGGGATGACGCAACTAACGTTTGGGAATATGACCCTTGAGACAAACATATTTAACAACACCAAGCTCGAGGGTGATGAAAGAGAACTGCGAGAGACGGATCTTATAGAGGACGTACATGAGCATGAGAGGAGTCACAAGTGAGAGCAGTTAGGCGTAGGCCTTGTTGCACCAAGTGAGAGAGGTAATTTTGAAGTTAAGCAAGATGTGGGGGAGGTGTGTTTAGTGATCGCGGGTGAGAGTGTAGGCATGAGTGGAGGAGGGCGGTTAGAGGAGAGTGAGAGAAACTGTTCAAAAACTAATCATGAGAGAGAGTTAGGCGATATGAGTCTAGAGGACTTTGAGAAAGAATTCGGGCTGACTGATGAGAACCTTAATGTCGAAGTCCAACCTTAATTGGACTCTTTTACTCACTCAGGATAGAGAAATTGGAAAGATAAGGTAGATAAATTCCTTTTTTGGGACCATCCACCCATACCACTTGAGTTCTCTAATGAGATTGAGGAAAAGAATTAAGTATCATCGATTTAGAGCCCGACTTATGCACTCCTGAAACTAAAAGAAATCGAGATGTCCCCTCCAAGTCGGTGCACGTAGGCAAAGATTCAATTACGCACCATGAGGATCTCTTCCCAGTTAGTCAGCCTGAGACCCAGGGTCTCTCCATTATTTATGGAAAGGGTCCCAACTTGTTCATGTTATTGGTTTACGATAGGAAGACGACAAAGATGAGGTGGGCATCAAACCCCGTAGAAAGGGTTGGGTGATTTTGTGGAGAGATGAGAGGTCGTCGCACCCCTGATGCATATGGAGTGATTTTTGTTGTGTTCTTTAGTCATGTGTTAATGTCATTTAATGTCTTTTTGCATTTTAAATATTTGCTTCTTTTATTTGTCACACTTGTTATTAGCTCTTCTTTAGATTTTAGTCCTTTTGATTGAGGGCAATGCAAAAGTCTAAGTTAGGTGGGTGACAAGTGCGTCTTTCTATCTAAAACTTCACAAATTTTTAAAATTCCCCAAAACCCAAAAAATTAGAAAATTTCCAAAAAAAATTGAAAATTTCTAAAAAAGCCAAAAATAATTTTGTTCAAAATAAATAAAATTTGGGAATTTAAATTTTCCAAAAATATCACTAAAATTTTGTTTGAAGTCTCAAATTTGTAAAATTTAATTCCACAAAGCCAAAATTGACTAAAGATGAAAATTGAGAGAAAATTGACGAATTAACGAATAAGTGTGGATATTAATCAACCGATGAGATTTCAAGCCTTTCACTTTTTTAAGTTTTTAAAATCAATTCGAGTTAATGATTAACTCAAAGCTCAATTAAGTGTTGAAATAACTCAATGGGATCTCAATTTATTATTTTGATCGGTTAGGGAATAGTGCGATGTTTCCTCGAAAAACGCGCTAAAACATCTTTAAATTGAATTAATCCCGATATGCATATAGTAAAATAAGGAGAAATTCGGATAATGAAGTTAGGCCCTCGTTTGCAACCCAAAAACATTAGCCATAAAAAATTGTGAAAATTTTCCCTTTGCAACCCAATTGGGCCTAATAAAAATTTTCCTTACGTTTAGTAACCCGAAAAACCCCAATAGCCTGAAATTGTGAAAAATGGTAAATTCAAAAATTAAGTCCCAACAGTGCAATAAAAGAAAGGGGCAAGAAAAATAAAAGAGTAATGCTCAATAAAAATAGCAAGGAAAAAATAGAAAAAGAGAAAAAAAAATGAGAAAAAGCCCGAAAAAGCACTAACGAACATCATTAGGAAATTTTCCTACCAATCCCAATTTTACCCAATACACCTTAAACCCGAAAAAGTCCTAACCAAGTCCGAATTTCAAAATTAAGTACCACGTGTAGAGCTAAAATACGAAAAGATAATAAGAGAGATTAATTGGTGTGTATAAGAGGTGATGCTTTCGGTTTCCCAATGGCTGTAATCCGATGAAGAGATCTTTTCACCATAAATATTCCGTCTTTCAATTTTGTGTGCTTGAATTCGTGTCCCATTGCACTTACTCTTTATATCACGCACACAGAGAGAAAATAGTCACAATCCCAGTGATTCGTTTGCAAGAGCATTCCATGAGTATTTGAATTAAAATAATTTTTTGAAAAAGTATGTCATGATCAATCGATAGAAATTAGCAGTTTAATTTTTGGCTTCTCACACACTATGCAAATTGAGACTTATGAATATAAATCTATGGGGATTATTTTTCAAAAAGTTTAAATTGTATAATTTTTAGGTATTTTGAATTTTTGAGTCGGAAATGAATTTTGTGGGTATATTCACTGCAAACCTTCACGAGACACAACTCGTCCTACTAGGGTAGCCTAGGGTTTTAACGGCTTGTTTCATAAGCTAAATGCAATCCCTTACCCGCAAAAATAGTATTCTATATCTATCACATGTTTGTTAAGTATTTGACCATGCTTTAATTCTTTTACATTGCTTGGGACGATCAACGTTCTATGTTAGGGGGTTTGATTAGGCATAAATTCTTCTGATTTATCCCCTTAATTTAGAGGTTTTTATCACCTCGTACAATGTAAATGGAACTGATTTATATCATATTTTTGCTACTAACATTTCCGATACTGTGCATCGACTTTTGGGTACTTCTCTTGCATTTTGCAGGAAATTCATTCAAAAGAAGAAAAGGGAAAACCCAAATTTAAGAGAGAAAGACAAAAGGCAAGAGAAGGAAAGTCAAGGGGTAATTTTGTAATTTTATACCCAAAATTCAGATACTGCCTCCCTGAATAAGTTAAAGTTCGTGGATCCACAAGCGCGTAGGAAGAAGCGGCATCAAAATTCGAGTTACGAGTGAAAAGTTAAGAAGGTTTGAAGTTGAGAAGAAATCATGGCAAAACAATGAAGAAAAGACTTAGAAATTTTTTAGCTCGATTTTCGCATCAACACTGGAAAAGTGAATCGGTTCGGCGGGCCAAATTACCAATTTTTTGTTTAAAAAAAATTACTTGTGCATGGGTGGGTCACTTACTATAATGTTATGTACTTAATTATTTTTCATACCAGACATTAGGGAGATCCTTTTTTCATAGTTTTGGAGGGCTCTTGCACCCAAGAACCCTAGAGTTTTATTTTCTTCAACAATACTCAAGTTTTATGCAATAATTCAAGTTTTTCTTCTCCAAAGTTTGTGTTCTTCATCTCTATTCTTAAAGGTTAACTTTTCTTCGCATGTTTTTCATATTTCCTGAGATTCCAATTGATGTTTACATGTTTAAGTTTGGTTTCATTTTGATTATATTTACATGCACCATAGTTTATAAGTTTTTCCTTAAGAACACCCTGTATAGTTAGGTTTTTAAGGGTTGGGATGCATGAATCCAACCCAATGTGGTTTGCATGATATAAAAGTAATTTTTAGAATTAAATGAATGATTTGATCGTGTTGACTAGTCGTTACAAACGTCGTAAGACTTTTAACCTCATTTCCCCAGGTAACCGAGGTGTTTAAGAGTGTGACGCGCGTATTAGCTATGTCAGCACCACTGTTATTTTTACTTTTGATTATATATGATGCGGGATTGTACCCTCATATATGTAATGCTTGCGATTAATAAAATCTGGGTTTAATCATTTATTTCAATTCATGATTGCATTTATATCTGGTAAACATAGTAGGGTTTGGGGATTGTAGTCCAACCTTATCTCTCATTCATATTAATTAATCCATATTTTACTAGTTTAATTAGGTTTAGTTAACTTCTTTAGTTTCCCCCCTTTTCCTTTCTCACCTCATCATCATCATCTTTTACACTTTATTTTTGAAGTAACAAATCAAGTAAAATCTATCAAACATTCCCTATGGATTTGATACCCCAGACTTGCCGCTATGCTCCATAAGAGTGTAGTTAAAGTTTAGGTTATTTTGTATAGAGGTTGGAAGCCAATAACAATGATTAGCGTATTTTAACGGACGCTCGGTTTTCCCCTCGATCAAAACCCTACCTATCGTATTTTTGAGTTTTTAGGTGTCCTTGCTATATCCTTAGAGATGGATGGCACATAGGTAAATTCGACTCTAGAAGCGAGGAAGGAATATTTTTAAGATATTCATCGACTAGTAAAAAGGATGCACCGACTATGCTTATCGATCATGATTTTACGTGTGAGAATAATGCACCCCCGATGACAATTTCATTGTTCCCCACACTACTACCATGGACCCCGCTCTTGACAATTAGGTTCCACCCTCTTGGGTTCGAAAGAGTCATGATCCTACTGACATACTTGGTGATCCCACACTAGGTGTCAAGATTCGCTCTCAACTTGATATTAAATCAAATACTTTTACAGTTCCACACTATACCCTAATAATGTGAATGAAGCACTCAAAGATGAGCATTGGATAAAGGCTATGCAGGATGAATTGCTTCATTTTTGAAAGGACGATGTTTGGGAATTAGTTCCCTAACCTAGAGAGACTAATGTAATCACTAGCAAGTGGGTGTAAAGAAATAAAATGTATGAGAATGGTACCATAGTTCACAATTGTAAGGACAAAATTCTGTAAATGTTCGGGGTAGAATCTAGGAATTTTCTGTTTTCTCCTAGATCACAGTTCATATGTTTGGTACCTCTGCATTCGGCACGTCAACACGATCATTCTCGACGGCCTGTATCGAAATTCATCGCATCCACTTTCTTCACATGCATCACGCTACATGGAACGTGCTGCTCAGCTCATTCCCACTACTCCACTACACTCTATCAGTAAAATGTTATATTGGAGTTTTAAATATTTGCATAAATATTTGGGAAATATGTTTTAAAAATATTTTTAAAGTCTGGGTTAATTTTTATCAAAAGCAAAATTTTTCTAAGTGTAGAAGCGAATGGCCTCGATCGACGAGCTCGTTCGAGCGACTTTGAAAGTCGTTCGCGCGAGATAGGCATGTCGCGCGATATCGTTCGAACGACTTCTGTCCTTCGTTCTAGCGATATGGCTATCTCGTTGAATGAGCCACCGCCTCGATTTTTGTATAAATATTTGATCTCCTTCTACACGTTTTTTTAAGTCTTTCTGCAATCTCAATATTCTGTGAAATCTGTCCAGAATAAGACTTCACCTTTTAAGGTTTTCTAAACCTTTTTTGATTCACAAAACCGATCCCATATATGTGTGTGAATCTTTAAACCTTCAAGATGATCGTTTACTCATCTGGAGTACTTTGTGAGGAAGTCGCTCTCTTCGTCACTGTTTCCCTACTGGAAAGGGATTGTTCCAGCCGCCGACAATAGAACCGACACCCGAGGGTATTTCTGTGTCACTGTATTTTCATTGTAATCCGTTGTAAGCCGTTCTCTTACAAAAATTATTGTGAAAATAAAAGGTTTGGCCCCGTTGCGGATTTTTCCTCATATATGTGTTCTTGCATGTTTCATCATCGTATTTAATCACATATAGATGCATGTTTAGTCTTAAGTGGTAAAAACTGTGTTTAAATAAATAACTTCCTTATTTTAACGCAAGCGCACTCTTCTCAAATTGGTATCAGAGCCAATTACACAATTCTACCGTGTAATTTTCCGCAAAATTTTTCTAAGATATCAATTTTCTGAAAAACTGATTTTTGAAAACGAGTGTGTTCATTATGGAGAAGTTATATAATAAAATGCGAGTTTTTGACGGGATAAACTATGCATATTGGAAAGCCCGTATGAGATCTGCATTAAAAGCCATTGCTGAACGTGTCTGGATTTTGGTTGAAAGAGGGTGGACACCTCCCTCCGTCACTGTTGATAATGTGATCAATTTAAAACCTGTCACTTCGTGGACTGAAGAAGAATTTAAATGGTCATCTTTTAATTCTAAGGGTCTAAGTGCTATTTCTGGTTCTGTCACACCTGATGAGTTCAAACGCATAATGACGTGCACCACGTCAAAAGAGGCATGGGATGTCTTACAACTCACTCATGAAGGAACTAATGTTGTGAAAGAATCTAAATTGCAAAATTTGACAACTCAATTTGAAACCATCACCATGCATGAGACTGAATGTTTTGATGATTTTTATGCAGACTTTCTGACATTGTTAATACTAGCTTTAATCTTGGTGAACATATTCCTAATGCTAGAGTTGTTAAAAAGATTCTTCGTTCTTTGCCTAAGCGTTTTATCCCTAAAGTCACTGTGCTAAATTCTATGGGTAATTTAAATACTCTAAAATTGGAAGAACTTGTAGGAGATTTGCAAACATATGAAATTTATATGTTCCCTAAAACGGCTAGGTCTAAAGATAAGGGAATTGCACTTAATGCCCAAGAGAGAAAGAGTGAGGGGTCGGCTAGAAAGAGGGTAGAGTCATCTAGAAAGAGAGAGACTGATACGTCAGACTCTGATTGTGATTTTGACTTAGATGATTTGGCTCTTTTTGCAAAAAAATTCAAGAGGATTCTCAAATTTAAGAAAAATGGCAATTTTAAAGATAAAAAGAAATTTGAGAAAAATAAGTTTGAAAAGAAAAATGAAAAAGTTTTTAAAGATCCTCCTAAGAAAGAAAGTGAGAGATGCTTTGAGTGCGACGGTAGGGGTCATAGAGCCTTTGACTGCGCCACACGTCTGAACATAGAGAAAGGGAAAGCTGTCCTTAATGCTACCCTTAGCGATGACAGTGAGGTCGAGTCGGTGGATTCTGGAGTCGAGTCACCGCATGAGTGTAACTTCACCGCATTCATGGCTAGTAATGTGAGCACTTCTAGTTCTCCTCACGACGATGAGAATGATGCTTCACATGGACACCTCGACAGTGAGAGCGATGTGAGTGAGGGGGAGGATGGCACAAGTGAGAGCGAGAATGATATTCAACGTGCCTACACTGAGTTATATTCTGAGTCATTTAAAACTAAAAAGCGTAACAAAACGTTAGTTCTTAAGATCACCGGCTTAGAGGAATATTTAAGAAAAGCGAGAGAGAGAGAGAGAGTCCTCCACCTACACTGCCCTAAGAGAGAGAGAATCTTCTTGTGTTGAGAAAGAGAGTTTGTTTAGAGAGAGGGAGAGTAATTTTGTGAAAGAGAGAGGGGACTTGACTAAACAAGTGGCTAGTCTTACAAGTGGGCTCCATTCCTTCGTGGAGACTCGGAAGAAACTTGAAGCCCTTATTGCCCAGCTGACTCATGATCCTGAGAAAGCATAGGAAGTCAAGGAACAAATCGAGGATAGATCAGCGAAAATGGGAAAGATGCTCCTCGGCCCCGATTTAGGTTTTGGTGATAGGCAGGGAATTGGGTATGATGGTGCCTCCACGTCCTAAATTGCACCCGGACTAGTTCCTGAGTTTACTACGAATCCTTATGGCCATCGTCAAAAACCTCACAGGAGAGTTCGACCAAGAAAAGCAAACCAAGGTCCGCCTTTGACTGTGTTATTTTGTACTTATTGCAAAAGAAAAGGCCACCTCAGGGAGTTTTGCTATAGCATGGGTCAGACACGATGTACTAATGCTCCACCACATCATACTGATGAGTTTTCTAGTCTGAGAGAGCGAGTTGAGTTCTTAGCTGCCACGTCTCAGAGTTTGATGGAAGAATTTCAACGGATGTCTTTGCCGTTAGTGAATGCTTTTCACATTCCAGCTAAAACTAACAACAACAAAGGCAAACAAAAGGTCACCTCTTCTTGGGTACCTAAGAAAGATAAAAAGGCCTTCGTTGTTCATGTTGCTCTCAAAGTACATAATACCTCACAGTAGTATTTTGATAGTGGATGCTCTAGTCACATGACAAGAAATGTCTTATGTTTTACCCATCTTGAGGATTATAAGGATGGTAGAGTCACCTTTGGAGATGGGAGCAAGTCTAGCATTGTAGGACGAGGTACTGTAGAGTTACCAGGATTTCCTAAGCTAGAGAATGTGTTGTACGTTAAAGGTTTAAAAGTAAACCTTCTCAGCATTAGCCAGCTGTGCGACACTGACTTTGCAGTAAAGTTTGATCGGGACGCGTGTAATGTCTTCAATCAAGCCGGTAAAATTTTGATGCAAGGGGTGAGGATAGAGGATAATTGTTATGGGACTGTGCCTACTTCCTCACTTGTCTGCAACAGCGCCACGATCACTCCTATGGATCTGTGGCACCAACATCTAGGTCACGTAAATATTAGAGATCTCACTCGCTTAACTAAAAAGGACCTATTTCGTGGCTTACCATCTCTTGGAAGGCCAACTTCGACGATTTATGGACCCTGTCAGTTGGGAAAACAAATTCGTAGTCCCCATAGGAAGTTACATTCCATTACCACCTCTCGTGTTCTTGAGCTTATACACATGGATCTTATGGGTTCCACTCGTACCGAGAGTCTGGGTGGTAAGAGGTATATCCTCGTGATGGTGGATGATTTCTCCAGGTAATCCATTGTAGGTTTTCTGAGAGAGAAATCCGATGCTGTAGAGTTTTTAACGACCAAGTGCCGTGTCTTGCAAAATCAACACGGAGTCACTATTAACATAATACGTAGTGACAACGACACTGAATTTAAAGAAGCAAAGGTAGATTTGTATTGTGATAGCCTTGGGATCAAACATGAGTTTTTTGCTATGAAGACTCCTCAACAAAATGGGTTTGTTGAGAGAAAGAATAGAACGGTCCAGGAAATGGCTAGATCTATGCTTCTAGGTCGTAATGTTTCTAGGAGATTTTGGGCAGAGGTAGTGTCTACTTCATGCCACATGGTGAATAAGGTTTATCTGCGTCCACACACACTTCAGACACCTTATGAGTTGTGGACTGGCAAGAAGCCCAACCTTGCATATTGTCGTATTTTGGGGAGTAAATGCTATATCCTATGGGATAGAGAGCAATTAGGAAAGTTTGACTCCCGAAGTGATGAGGGAATTCTGCTGGGATATTCATCAAATAGTAGAGCGTACCAGGTTTTTAACCTGAAGAGCTCTAAGGTTATGGAATCAATAAACGTCACTGTGCAAGATGACGAACCTCCGACGGTTATTGATCCTAACCTTCAGTGTGAGGATGAGGACTCGTCTGATAGTGATCCACTTGTTCCCCACATGCACTCTGTGGTCCCCACTCCTGTGTTAAGGGACACACCCGCTTGGATTCGCAAGAGTCATGACCTGTCTGCCATTATTGGCGATCCCACTCTAGGGGTCAATACTCGTGCTCAGCTAGAGAACGTTGTTAGCCATCTTTGCTACACGTCCAAAGTCGAGCCGAAGAATCATAAAGAAGCACTCAAGGATGAACACTAAATATCTGCTGTGCATGATGAGTTGCTTCAGTTTAAAAAGAATAATGTCTAGGAACTTATCCCCCGACCTAGTGAAACAAATGTGATAGGTACCAGATGGATTTTCAAGAATAAAATGGATGAAAATGGTACCATAATAAGAAACAAAGCTAGGTTAGTCGCTCAAGGCTACACACAGATAGATGGTGTAGACTTTGGGGAGACATTATCTCCTGTTGTGAGGCTTGAGTCCGTTCGTCTACTACTCGCCATCGCATGTCATCTGCGCTTCAAGTTATATCAAATGGATGTCAAGAGTGTCTTTTTGAATGGCATTCTATAGGAGGAGGTTTACGTGGAACAACCAAAAGGGTTTGAAGACCCTCAGCACCCGAATCACGTCTACTATATGAGAAAAGCCTTGTATGGTTTGAAGCAAGCACCCCATGCTTGGTACGAGAGGCTTACTTCCTATCTCTTAGCCCGTGGATTCAAGAGAGGGGGAGTTGATATGACGTTTTTCGTCAGGAGAGATGACGGTGCAATTTTAGTTGCCCAGGTCTATGTGGACGACATAGTCTTTGGATCCACATGCTCTCAACATGCTCATCACTTTGAAGAGGAGATGAAAAGTGAGTTTGAGATGAGCATGGTTGGTGAGCTTACTTTCTTCCTTGGTCTCCAGGTTCGTCAGCTAGAGGATGGGATGTTCATCTCCCAATCCAAGTATGCTAGAGACCTAGTGAAGAAATTTGGTTTAGACTCCGCTAAGCATGCACGTACACCTATGAGTACCACTACTAAGCTTAGTAAGTACACTTCAGGCAAGGACGTAGAGCAAACCTTATATCAGAGTATGATAGGTAGTCTTCTCTACTTGACTGCCAGTCGTCTCGACATAGCCTTTAGTGTTGGAGTCTGTGCACGATATCAGGCATCCCCGAAAGAGTCACATTTACTTGCTCTAAAACGTATTATTAAATACGTGAGTGGGACTCTCTCATACGGTATTTGGTATTCCTTTGATATTGATGACCGTTTGTCCGCCTATTCAGATGCCGATTGGGTCAGGGATGTAGATGGTTGTAAGAGCACTTCTTTGTCCACTGTGGAGGCTGAGTATATAGCCGCCGGGAGTTGTTGCATGCAACTCTTGTGGATGAAGCAAATGCTGGAGGATTATAGGATTTCACAGGACACCATGACCATTTCTTGTGATAACACAAGCGCGATACACATATCTCGTAATCCAGTCCAGCATTCGCACACAAAGCACATCAGGATACGTGAGCACTTTATACGTCAGTTAGTTGAGGAGAAAGTCGTATCCCTGAGTTTTATTCCCACCGACCGTCAGTTAGACGATATTTTCACAAAAACTTTAGATGCCCTTAGATTTGAGAGTCTTAGGAAGTCTTTGGGGATTTGCACAGTTGACTGAGGGGTTGGTCTATGTCTAGAATAAAATGCCTTTTTATGTTCATATCATATGCTTCCTATTGCTAGTCTGTTTTATATGTACCATTGCTTTGTTGTATAGCTATTTATTTATTCTTTTGAAAAATCCGAAAAGATTTTTGTTTTTGTATATAAATATTTCCGAAACGTTTTATATACACCTTTTATGGATGAGCATTTAAGATAGCCAAGTCATAATTTCATTCCATTTATTCCTGTGACTGTTTGATAAAGATTTGAGACGCTACATCATTTCATCCATGTGCTTTACATTGTATGGAGTCTTTGAGATGTAATTAGTGATATTTTCCTACATGTTTGACTCCTATCTCCTTTATTGCACACATGCATGGCTTTATTTGATTATTGTACTTGTCTATCACATGTTGGCTTGAGTGTTTCCATCTCAATTCTGTCTATACAACTTGCAATATGCGATAAAACTTGACAAGATTGGAATGCATGTAAAAAAAACCATTTTTGTGAGACTGAGTGATTGTTTAAGGATGGGGAGGGGCTGCGAAAGGTAATTATCTCTTCTTTGCGCAAAAGCCGCCGTTAAAAGGACCTAAAAAATGGAGTAATTTTACTATCCGGGGTCCAAAGAGGTTAAAAGAGCCCGAAAAATTCAAAGGCAATAAAAAGAAATTCATGCCAAATATGGTCCACTTAGGTTTCATCTTCAATTCCCCAAAGTTTGAGAATTTAGAAAGCCTATATTCAAAATTAATATCTGAGGGAGTTTGGTTGGAGAATATAAATGGGTTTGCACTTCCTTGAAAGTCCTGGAAAAGCATGAAATAGTTTTGGACGTTATTGGTGTGAAAATCACTTTGAGCTTTGATTTGTTGTTTTGATTGAGTCAATGTCTTATATTACCACCTTTTTACACCAAAGGAAGACTTTGAGTTCTTTCGTTAGGAGTATCCGATATTCATCGTGCACATATGTCATGTTTATATGCATTGATTTTCCTATCGAATCTGATCACACCCCTTCATTTTCGCTATCATTGACTTGGTTGTTTTTGTGATCTTTCATGGTGTGATTCTTTGTTGTATACTTTGTGTGAAATTTTTTGAAAAATACAAAAATTACAGTTTATTCCCGTGTGTCATTCTCCATGTGCGTTCTTTCCTGCTTCTCATACATGTCTATTTGGGGACATCATAAAAAAGGGGGAGAATAATTATGAGGGAGAATTGTTTTGGTGTTTGGTTGAATTATGTTTGGTTGAATTATGAATGATTTGCTTAAGCTTAATTGATCATCAATTTTTGCATATCATTATATTTCAAACTGTTGCATGTCACGGGTATTTGCTTTATCTCATGTGTGTAGGTACAACATTGTTCATTATTGGATAGCACACCCTGATGAGAAACACTTTGAAAGTTTCTGAAGAGCTGAATATTTGGGAGACATGTCATTTAGTATTCTCAGTTTGAGGGTTTAATGGGGATATTATCGTATATGTCATTTGATTGCATAATTCAGATTTTTTGTGTATGTACTGGCATAGACATAGGGGGAGATTTGTAAGGACATAATTCTATAAATGTCCGGGGTAGAATCTAGGAATTTTCTATATTCTCCTAGATCACAGTTCATATGTCTGATACCGCTACATTCGGCACGTCAACATGATCATCCTCAAAGGCCTGTATCTGAATTCATTGCATCCACTTTCTTCACGTGCATCATGCTACATGCAACGTGCTGCTCACCTCATTCCCACTACTCCACTACGCTCTATCAGTAAAATGTTATATTGGTGTTTTAAATATTTGCATAAATATTTAGGAAATATTTTTGAAAATTATTTTTGAAGTCTGGGTTAATTTTTTATCAAAAGCAGAATTTTTCTAAGTGTAGAAGCGAATGGCCTCGATCGACGAGCTCATTCGAGTGACTTTGAAAGTCATTCGTGTGAGATAGGCATGTCGCGCGATATCGTTCGAATGACTTTTGTCCTTCGTTCGAGCGACCTGTCTATCTCGTTCGAACGAGCCACCACCTCGATTTTTGTATAAATATCTGATCTCCTTCTACACGTTTTTTAAGTCTTTCTGCAATCTCAATATTCTGCGAAATCTGTCCAGAATAAGACTTCACCTTTTAAGGTTTTCTAAAACTTTTTTAATTCACAAAACCGATCCCATATATGTGTGTGAATCTTTAAACCTTCAATAAGATCGTTTACTCATCTGGAGTACTTTGTGAGGAAGCCGCTCTCTTCGTCACTGTTGTCCTACTAGAAAGGGATTGTTCCAGCCGTCGACAACATAACCGACACCCGAGGGTATTTCTGTGTCACTTTATTTTCATTGTAATCCGTTGTAAGCCATTTTCTTACAAAAATTATAGTGAAAATAAAAGGTTTGGCCCCGTTGGGGATTTTTCCTCATATATGTGTTCTTGCATGTTTCATCATCGTATTTAATCACATATAGATGCATGTTTAGGACTTAAGTGGCAAAAACTGTGTTTAATTAAATAACTTCCTTATTTGAACGCAAGCGCACTCTTCTCAACAATAGGGTTAGGTTGGTCACTCAATGATACACATGAATTGAGGGTGTAGACATTGACAAGACATTCGGTCCTATTTCTAGGCTTGAGTCCGTCTGCTTACTACTCACCATAGCACATCATCTATGATTTATGCTTTACCAAATGGATGTCAAGATTCCTTTCTCAATGGCATTCTTAAGGAGTAGGCTTATGTGGAACACTCAAAGGGGTATGAAGACCCCAAGCACCCAGAACATGTCTTTTATCTAAAGAAGGCCTTGTATGGTTTAAAAAATGCACCCCGTGCTTGGTACGAAAGGTTAACTTCTTATCTCTTACCTCATGGCTTCAAGACAGGGGGAGTTAATATGATGTTGTTTGTTCGGAGAGATTTTGGTGCTATCTTGGTTGCCCAAGTCTATGTGGATGACATAGTATTTGGATCCAACATTCCCAACATGCTAAAACTTTTTAGGAGGAGATGAAGATTGAATTTGAGATGAGCATAATTGGTGAATTTACTTTTTTCCTAGGTCTCTAAATGCATTAATTCAAGGGTGGGGTATTTATATCTCAATCTAAATATGTTAGGGATCTAGTGAAGAAGTTTGGTTTTGACTCTACTAAGTATTCTCTCACACCCAGGAGTTCCTCAACAAACCTTATCAAATACACTTTAGGTAAGGGCGTGTTGCGCTATTATAGGCCCTAAGGGTTCTACTTATGGCAAAGGGTTTAAACAAACAAACCAACTATCTTTAAAATTTTAATTTTAAGTTCAATTAAATATGTTTACCCAAATAAAACTTATCATCAGTTTTAAACAAGTTATGATTAAACCGATATACCAATTTTATCTTAACCTAAACAAGTTATGATTAAACCGATCTCGTTCGAAGTTCGTTTGAAGCTATTCTAAAGGTACATGCACTCATTTGAAGGGCATACTCAATGTTATTCTAACACCCTTTTGAAAAAAATATTTTTCTTTTACAAAATATTAATAGAGATACAAAATTAAAAAAATAGATTTATAAAAACCTCTCAGCCAAATATAAAATATCCAAGCATTAAATATATACACATCCATACTTGAGAGATCCTCGAAATGTGAAGATGGAAATCAGCACGAAATACGACATAATGATGTAGTTATTCTAACTTGGCTGCTACATCTTTAAGAAACCAAGGCATAGGATTTAAAGGTCAAAATCTCAAGTCCTAACCTATAACTCAAAGAGTTTTATCCAAACACAGAATACAGCCAAAATACATACAAATTGACTGCATCAGAAATTTATCCTTACCACTCTCCCCCTTTGGCTATTCTGAGACAAAACTCAAAATAAAAATTCCTATGGGTCATCAAACTCATTTAAGACTCAATTCCCAATAACCAAAGGAAGAAGTATAACCCGGTCGATTCATAAACCTTGAGTATATTGGCTTGCTTGAAAACTTTGATGTATGTTGCAAACTTGCACACTTAGACACACCTTCAAATACAAACAGAATATAACAATTACAAATTTACATAAGGATAAAACTCCACCTATATCTAACGATCCCAACCTAGTTAAGATGTCTCCCCCTAAGATAAAGATCTCCTCCTAAAATTAAAGTGAAAGATATCATTTCTCCCCCTTTTTGTTCAAGAATGACAAAGAAATAATGAAAGAATGCATAATAAAATATTTCTCTCCCATAAACTATATCTCCCTTAAATTTTGAGAACATATGATATCAATTAGAAATTTAGAGGAAAAAATAATATCATGCAATGGTATGAAGTGAAATAAGTACCACATGGAAATACAAGCATAAATAATCCAAACAATGATTAATTAATACCAATATTGATTCAATATATGAACCAACTTGAATAGAAAATTAATCTTGAGATACCAATGTAAACAAGCAACAAGAGATACCAATATGATCATTTAGCATGCCAATTTGATTCAAAGATAATGCACATGGAAAACATGGAATAAATGCAAATCCAAATATTTAAAAATGATACCATATATAAATATGCAAAATATACCATTGCCACACTCACACACACACACACACACATATATATATATATATATATATATATAAACGACGACAAAATAACACAAAACACATAATCATTACACACTAGCATAGTATCAATGTGTCTAAACATGTGGGATGGAATGAAGGGGCATGAAGCAGAAACAAATAAAAAATGACCCAATCACTCAAAAATGTCCAAGGAATTCTATATGAGTGCATTAACTTTATCAAATAAAGATTTAGACTCATAGTGATAGCTAAAGTGAACTCACAATGGACATATAAAAATAATGCACACTAGCCTAGAAAATATTAATGATTCTCAATTCAGTAGCGTCAAACTTGATATAACTAGGATTAATTGTGCATGTAAAAACCATTGCATGCATTTTTTAAATGAAAAAATGATTTATGTTTAAGCAATGGAAAAGGGCTACGAATGAAGTAGTCTTCTTTGCATTAAAGTCCAACATTGAAAAGAGCCTAAAGGATGATTTTGAAACATAAAAATAGAAGTGCCAAGTTCAATTTGTTTCATTGATACTTCATTAAAAATGAGAAAAATGATTCCTTTAAAAATTTAGGAGTTTATGCTTAGAATATGAGATTTTGGAGGTCGTTATAAGTTGAAGATCAATGGGTTTACACAATAAAATTGCTTGAAAAATATTAAATAGTTTGGGGTTATTGATTTTAGAAGCATTAAAATTCATGACAATTTCTATAAGTTAAGTCAATTTCACTTTGTTGATTTTTTTTTCAAAAGGTTGAATTCAGTTATTTATTTAGGCGTGTCTCTTTGACTTTGTGCACCATCTCTACGTTTGCCTTTGTTGACTTTATCGTGCATTAAGTTCACACACAATCATTCAATATTCATGATTCGTATATTTTTGTGCTACTCCCTGGTGCAATTGTTTGTATTTCTATGTATATTTTTATACTCCAAAATTAAAAAAAAATTGAAAATAGTTTGTTGGTTTGTTGAAGTTTCATCGCTTATGCTTAGTTGTCTATACTTTGTGATGATATTTTAATTGTTTTTTCCTGTGATGCTAACTTTTCAACTTTAGCTTCTAACCTTTTTTCTATTACAGACAAAAAGGGGGGAGAGATCATATTGAGAGGGAGAGTTTTATGTTTTAAACTCCATGTGTCACGGTATTTACTTTGTTTCATGTATGTGGGTCTTTGATCATATAGTGATAAAATTGCAATTATCTTTTCCTTTTCGGGTTTAGGAGGGACATAATTTGAACTTTTCTTAAGGGTTAATTTTTTTTCAATTTTGTGTTTCGTATCAGAATATCCAAAAGGGGAGATTTATAAGAGAATGATTTATAATTTATCATTATGTTTTTAAGTTTGGCATATTCCGTTACCCATCTACACAATCATGTTCATTCACAAGAGCTTTAATCGAAGACAAGTTAGTGATCGAATGCAATAATTAAAGATTAAAGAGCTGAGATCATAATTACAATCACCAGTGAAGGTATATGAGTTTGATTATAAGTAATCTTTACATTCAGGGGTACTTATTTGAATCAAAAACATTTTTTCAATAGATTTTTAAAAAGTTTTATGAAAAAAATACAAAGTCATTAGAACGACATTTGGATGTCGTTCAAACGAGTGCATGCACCTCATTAGAACAACTTCAAACGAACTTCGAATGAGATCAATTTTGACTACTTTTATCCAACTCTGTTTTATCGTTAGGTAAGTCATTAGAAGTGGTTCGAACGAGATTAGGTTCTTTGTTTGAATAATACGTACCTCATTCGAATGAGTTGCCAAAAATTTATTTTTTACTTGGTTTCAAACAATATTTTTTCAAGTCTATCTCATGGAGATTTTTCTCTCTCTGTATAGAGTACGAACTTGCAATTCTTATCAAGCCTTTTAAAACGCATTTTGTGATCAAACACTTTGATTTTTTAAATCCAAACCCCTTGGATGTTTTGTGATCAATTTATAAAACCTTGGAGAACACATCACATATTATAATCATTATGGAGTTGATTCTTCATTGCTAAAGATTGCAAATGAGTTTCCTAAGGCTCATCAGTGGACATCGAGGCAAGTGGAGCTTGCTATGTGGGGCGATACTAGATCTGCACCATTTTCTATTATCAATAAGTCTGTCCGTGTCATTCTGTAATAAGTTTGTCCGTGTTTATAAGTCTGTCCGTGTCATTCTGTTTATAAGTCTATGTTTATAAGTTTGTCCGTGTCATTCTGTAATACCTTTGTAACAAAGTTGAAAAAATTTCTCGTAAGGATTTTTTCATCATATCTCCTGTCTTGTGGTTTGATTAGGTTTGGTTTAGATTCAATATAATGCCCATTTAGGTCCACCTAATTAATCAAGATAAAATTTGGTTTAAATTGAATTTACCTTGCGTGTGACCAAATCGACGAACACTACATTTGACCATATAGTATACCACTCTTAAAATGCATTTTCATATACTAACTTTTATTTCTTTACACAATTTACTATTATGCAAGAAACCCTGCAGCAAGCCTCAAATTAAGAAATTTTTGTTGGGGTCTTAAAGATAAACCCATGATTATAGATAATTATCCTCATGAGAAACTAAATGATAAACTAGAGAAAGATCCAAGAAGATATTAGTGATATCAAAAAGGTGTGTAAGATGTTAAGCAAGCCTTCTCATAAGCCAACTGGAGCAAGCACAAAGGAAGCTAGGGTAAGCACCGATGAGGAAGGCAAGCATGTCCAATTGTTAGAAGGAGGCACAAAGGAAGACTTTCCGAGGGAAACGTTCAAAGGACCTTTTTATTTTTATTTTTCTTATGTTAAGGTGTATTTATAAGACATATTGTAATATTTGTGTGGTTATTCAATATTCGCGAGGGGCCAAGTCTTGAAGGACTTGGAAGATCTTTCATGCTCTATAGAAATCTAGGGAACCTGTGATGAGACTGTTTTGGAGGATTGATAAGCAATGCAACGTTAAGGTATGAATTAACGACTTTAGATACACCAGGTAAAACACTAGCTCATCTGGAAGAGCATTATTCTAGAGAGCATTATCCAAACAACCATAAGTTCCTTTGTCCATTGAGTTTAATGCAAGAGATATATGTCGAATGTAACAAATATCCTTCCATAAGTATCCTAGTGGCGTCATGCATGACCTAACCCATGTCCAATCAAAACTTGAGTAACCATGGTGGTTTGGGTCCTGATGAACAGTTTGGCGTGTTACCATCTATGGGTATCTGCCTAACACATATAAGCATATTTTCATTATTTAATTCCAGTGACATGGAAACATGGTGGCACAACTATGCATTTAATTCTAATTACTCAGAGGTACAGTGGTCTAACTTAGCTTTTAATACCCCTGAGACTACTCGAGTTTATTTGACAGACTATATATACCACCAAATATCCTTTGAGAGGGGAGAGACAAAAAGATCACACAAATCAGACATTAGAGAGAGGGAAAGTGATTTTTGAGAGATTTATTGAAAGAACAAGAGGTTTTATCCTTCACCACTAATTCCTTTGTCTAAGCTTTCTACTAAGAACATAAACATTTATTAAGCTTTGGCCCTCATTCTTTCGTACCCTGGTGTTTGTGGTGCCAACCTGAGGTGTATCTAAAATGATTGCTTTTCCTTCCTCTAACTATCTATCTCAAATGTTCATATATTTATTTCTTATCATTGAGTTATACATAAGAGTTTGTGAGTTTTTACTAAAGAGGTTGTTTTATTCCAATTGGTTTTAATATTTCATTACCAATAGAACTTTGTTTCTTAAATTATCTCCATTAATAGAGGTTACACCTTAATTTATATTTAAGCAACCTAAAACTAAGAGAATTACCCTATTACATTTGGCGACTCTGCTGGGAGGTGTTCTTTTAACAATGTCTCAAGATAATGTTAACCTTGCTTTTAGATTTGACGATATCTAATGGACAGATGAATAAGAAGAATGGGAATGTGAGGTTCCTATGGATGGGGTCTTTCAAGGGGAGGTTCCTCTAGTTGCAACTATTATGAAAGCAACCACAATGGCACAATCTTACACAAGTATGATGATGGGGACCTTTCAAATTGCTAATATCATGGGAAAATTTATGGAGTTTCTACAAATGCCAATAACCATGACTAAATTTGGGTCAAAGGTGGACCTAGATGGTTCGACACTCCAATTGCACCTTCTGCAATTCCTCTGAGTGCAACCCCTATCTCTTTGACTAGACCCCCTGGTATCTCGATTAAAATATTATTTTTGTTGTTACACCTATCATTAGAGCACTTGTTGCTACTAATATTATAACTATGGTTGCTCGGACAACACCCATGGTCGTGGGGGCAACGACTCCACCATCTTTGACTATTGAGGAGATAAAAAAGGAGATATTAAAGATGATGGCAGCTTCCTTGCAAACTGCTAGTGAGACTATATCTATTTATGATGACTTTCTCACTCCTTATTTAGATAAGTTTAACGATGAGACATATCCCAAGGATTACAATCCAATAATTTTTAAAATTACACTGGGAAGGGGGGAATCTGAAGGACATATCATGAGGTTTGTGGAGCATTTGGGTGCTCAATATAATGATAAAAATCTATGCCTAAAAGAGTTCTAAAGTTCCTTACGGATAAATCTTATATGTGGTACTCCCAATTAACCCTAAGGAGTGTGGCTACGTGCGAGGACATGCATGTTTTGTTTGTTCAAAAGTTTTTTTAGCTGAGGATGAGTTCACTCTAACTCATCTTGCATGAGAGACACAATGAATGGGTTAGGACATGGTTACATATATATGAAGATTTAGAGAAAGCTCTATGGACGAGATATAGGAGTCCAAGGAGTCAAAATTGATTCAACTTTTTACAAAAGGATTTCTCCCTAAGTATATTTATCACATTATAAATGAGACGCGTGAGGGAACATTTGAAGCTTTCTTAAAGCCTGCAAGAAATATTTCTTTGGTTGTTCTCCTAAACCCAATCCTAAAAAATATAGTATTCAAATTATAAACTGGGGATGGAAGAGGACATCCTCCACGGGTGGGTTATGTAGTTGGGGACGATGAAGCAGGAACAAGGAAGAAGAAAGATAACAAGAGGAAGTTTGAGAGAGATAGAAAAGACCCTCCATTATTGCCTTGCATTATTGAGGAAGCCATCAAATGTTATATTGCAATGCTTTGTGATGGAATAGTTTATCGACCCAAGAACGCTCTCTATACGTTTTCCACCCGACTAAATCATGCTTTACATTAAGAAGGATCATAAACCACTACACCAAAAATAGAAATCTGGCACAATTTAAAACTGTGCCAGATCAAATCTGGCATTATTTTGAACTGTGCCAGAATCAGGTGTTTCAAAATGGCCATTTTTTTTCTGGCACGGTCTAAAAGTGTGCCAGATTTGACCAAATAGGAACACTTCTGGCACACTTTTAAATCGTGTCAGAATTTGATATTTCTGGCACACTTTTGGCACAGTTATAAACTATGACAGATTGAGTACATTTTGGCACACTTTTTGGACAGTCAAAACCATGCCAAGTTTTAGTACGCTTTTGGTACGATTTTGAACTGTGCCAAAATTTTAAATCAAAGAAAAAATTATTATAAATAATATTACCCTAAAAAATCGACAACATTTCAACTATTTTTCGTACATTTATCAACCTGTTAATTTAAAACATGTTTTACCATAACGAAAATTTATTACATGGCAAAACTAGTACACCAACAATACAAATAATTCACAACAACACTAATACATATCAAGACAATAAGCCCAATAAAAATTAATGGCTCAATTTTCATTAATAGAAAATTCATCTCAATACATGAGGCAAATTGAGAAATCTAAGAATTGTTCATCTCGATATATGAATAAATTTGGGAAATCTAATAATTGTTCATCTCAATACATATTTTTTAGCACAAAATGTTCTAACATAGAAGTCATAATTTTTGGACCTACCCATCTTGTGCAAATTGGGAATCTCTTCCCTAGAAGTGATGAGTCCAATTAGTTTTCCACCAACACTTTTGAGTGTATTTTCTCCAATATAGGTATTTCTTGAATGGCAATACATGCTACCATTTCAGTGGACAACCTTAAATTTGAATATAAAAGTTCTTTAACCAAGCAGTACTAACACTACAAATCACAAAAAATACAAGATATTTGTTAAAGCACCAAAAGCATACAAGTTCTACCATTTCGTTATACGTAGCTGTGCAAATTATTATTCTAAAAATCCCATCAACAACATATACATTATGAAAATAATGACATTAAAACTAGTTTCGAAAAAAAGATAGGTTTTGACTTATTTGACTTAATTAGACACGCTATGAGATTTTGTGTTATACACAACACAATATGTAATCATCAGACATGTTGATGAATTAAGAGAGTTGAAAACTTACATCAACAATATCTTGTTCAATTCGTATCCCTAGCATCATTACCCTGATATAAACTACAACATCTTGTTCAATGTGCTTAATGACGCTTTCGTCTGTTAATTTCTTCTCATCCATATCAGTCACATGAAAAATTGTACATTAAACATTCATAGGCCCCAAGTAAATACGAGTTGCAAGGCAACACATATATAATACTAACGTGTGCATAGAAGAACGAGCTTTCCATCCATAAACCATCTTCACTACTGTTACTGCCACCTGATCATCACTATTGCTCATCCTCTCCATCCAGCACCTCATCATCACTACTACTGCTTCCACCATTTGATGCTCCGTTCAAATTGATCTCGTCCATCATTTCAGAGGTGCTCATTGGTTCATCACCCGCTCTATCATATTGGAAAGAAAACTAGTTGGAAAAACATGTCATTGAAACCATCCTTACCCGCCATATCCCAATAATGTTTGAAAAATATTCCATTGAAACCATTGGGTCTAGGTGTCATGACCCCATCCCAAAATAGTAGTGGGGAAGAAGTGTCTTGACATGTCACCAAGGCAACAAATATTTTGACTTAAATTGTTTCCTTAATTAAATGCAATAGAAATACAATTACATGGTTATGAATCGTAAAATACTGAAATTAAAGGAATTACGTCATCAGAGATTTCTAAAAGGAAACTTCATGTATATTACAAGTCACAACGAGTTACAACTTAAAATGAAATTTAAAACTTATTACAAAAGAGCCAAACATGCTCTATATGATATAACAACTTTTTACTTAAAATACCAAAAAGAGCTCTAAAAGCTGAATCTCCCATTTAGTCCATTTTCGTTCCCTCCAAGCCTACTTATTTCCTGAAAAATGGTTAGTTATACATCAGATAAAAGTCGAGTGGGGTTCAATCTCCAGACATTCTAGGGTTTTTCAGAAAATTGATACCTATTCAATTTCCAACATAAGGCATATACATATATGGACAGGAATTTGTAATAAAATATATAAAGTAATCTAGCATTATATATTTTTAGAATAATCAGTTCAGAACAGAACAAATAAAACAATTTGAGCAATATGTCAATTATTCAATTTTATTTTTATGTCCATGTACGCTCTAATACCCAGATAAATAGATAGTGTTACCAAATGTTTCTACCCGGTAACAACACAGACAGAAAATTATGATATCTGAAACAACGCCTTATTTAGGGCACACCAACGATAAACCAGCTGGGAAGGTACCACCCAAATATGTCCACCCGGTAGTCAAGGCCTACATACTAAGAGAGTTTCCATAGTCCGAATCAATAATTTCAGAATTCAAATCAAATGTTTATATCGAGAGATATACACATGTAACAAACGATGCAATCATCGGTATCAGATGAATTTGAGGATAAAATAATTTCACAAAATATATGTAGTTTGCATAATATCTTATAATCAAAATACACAAGGAATTCCATAGATTACTCACCTAAAATAGAAGTAGGAAGTTACAGATATATCGGGTCTTGGATCTCTAAGACGAAACTTCTTCTTAAACTTCCTTACACTTTCTATCACTATTTCTTTTTGAAATTTTAGAGTAATTTCATATAAGAAGTGATACTAAGGCCTTATTTCTAGTTTCCCAAAGTTATAAGGGTGTTGACACGTGTCCCAATGACTAAGCGTCCATTTTGGTGAGTCGACATTTAATATGTCGCGTAATGGGACTATCTTGCAGTCTTTATTTCACCCGATGCCGACACATGTTTTAGCCTTATTTAACTAAATGCCATGTGTTTTATCCATATTTATATGGATGACATGTGTAAGGTGTGGTGGCAAGAATACATCACGAGGTGTCAAGCATGAGGTGTCAAGTGATTAATGGCATAAGGGTCATTTTACACATGAAGGGTATTTTAGTAATTTTACACCATACATTTGCAATATTTCTTAGAGGTACTTGAAAATATTTTATTTACAAAATGGTACTTTATATATTTTCATTTTAGTCCTTAATACTTCCATTATTTCAAAATCAAGTCCTTAAAGTTTCATTTTCTACCTCAAAACTTATCATTTAGCTTAGGATATGCTATAAGACTTTGATTTAATCCATTTTGATGAATAAGGAGGTTATTTCAAAGTGTTTAAGTCGACCAAACCAGAATCCCCTTAAACCAATCAAAATATTACACATGGTGTGCTAATAGGACAAAATACAACTTAAAGGTTGGAAAAATTTGCCCTTATTTCGTAATTTCGGCATAACTTCTTACTCGAAACTGTGTTTAACGCACCGTTTATTGTGTTACAAACCTAATTTATGTATCTACAACTTAATTGTTTTTACCCCAAGTCAATTGTTATATTTGTGACACCCCGCCTAATAAAATACCAGGTGATCAGTCTTATACTAGATTAAAACAGGAATCCTAGTTGGTTCATCCTTAGCGTCACTTTCGAAAACCGTTTTAAAACTTAGTAACCACCTAGTACTCCAAAAAGTTGGTGCCAAATTTTATCTTTTTAATTAAACAATCAATAACATGCGGAAAGATAATATGAGTCACACACCACGACTGAATTAAACTAACTGAATAAATAATACTACATGCCGAATAAACCATCGGTCATCAAAGTAAAATAGTCCAATTCAAACATCCAACACCTGAATAAAAAAATCTCAAAACTGTACTGAAAAGTCTGGGCGATATGCCCTAAGGAATCTGAAACTGATAAATGATTCGTACTCTAGGAAGGAATGAACGATGCGTCTAATCCAAACTTCTGCTAGCATCCACATATGTCGCAGCTCCGTGTCCCTGGAATATAATATCAATCCGGGTGTCCCTATGGCTGGACACTTAAAAGGTTTTGAAAGTAGTTTTATAGGAAGGGTTAGAACCCAAAACATTTTGAAAGTATTTAGCAAGTTAATTAACTGCAGTGATCAAAATATATGAATGCACTCCATATTTAAGTTAGTGTCACACTCTCTTGAGGACATTCTCTCCCCTCCACTAATGTGAACACCAAACGATTTCCTTAACCCCACCTAATTGTACTACCCCATCCAACTAGTCCTTGTAATCCTACCTTGACTTTCCACTCTAAACCGAGTATTATTATCCATTGGTTATAAGTTATCTCACTAATTAACTTGATTAATTTCTTTTAAATAATATCATACAACTATGACACAAGTTATATAAAATAATTAAATCACACACTGTATTATTACCCGCATATAATATTTACTACCATTATATACGTACCTTTACCACAACATTCACACATATATCTTATGTATATCCATCCCTTCGAGTATACCCTCTCTGGATGATTCCCTCTAAAGTCCTATCTCACTAGGTGTTCTCACATAACCTAGTTCCCCAAGGTGGAAGCGCTCACCAACTTGACTCAAAATATAAACGTAGTAGAGGCGGTCATATTTCTTCACTGAAAGTAAGATAAACCCCTCACCCATATACCGGACACTATGACTTGGGGATATACTCACCCTACTCCTCAATCTAGGGGATTCACCCACATCGCGCAACCTCCCTTGATAGCACCAGAATATATAACTTAAATAAATATCCAGTCCCTGATATTTAATAGCACACATAAAGTACACACACACACACACACACACACACACACACACATATATATATATATATATATATATATATATACTTTCACCACACCGTATATATATATATAATATAAATCCCGGCTTTATCGTGTACTAAATACCCGTAACACTAGCCTATATATTCCCGAGTCTATGGTCTGACTCTAAATTAATTAATTTCTCATTAATAAATTTATCACTTTCCCGAGTCTACAATCCGACTCTAATTTAATTAATTTCTCATTAATAAATTTCACTATATATATATATATATATATATATATATATATATACTTTCACCACACCGTATATATATATAATATAAATCCCGGCTTTATCGTGTACTAAATACCCGTAACACTAGCCTATATATTCCCGAGTCTATGGTCTGACTCTAAATTAATTAATTTCTCATTAATAAATTTATCACTTTCCCGAGTCTACAATCCGACTCTAATTTAATTAATTTCTCATTAATAAATTTCACTCTCCCGAGTCTACAGTCTGACTCTAATTTAAATCAATTCACTCCTTAACAAATTTCATTACCTTCCCGAGTCTACGATCCGACTCTAATTTAATTAATTAACACATCAATTAATTTAATACTTGGTGTCACCCAACCATTTTACCCTGACTCGCTCACTTGGCCCGTACCATCGTCAATACCTGATTCTATATTTCGCACCATAACTAATTAATCACACCTCAATTCTTTTAACAATGTAGTACCACTCAACTACAATACCCGGACATTTTCATCGGTCCATAATCAATAATTACGAATTATTTCCCGAAATTCGTTCATCTCATGACATATAATTATCACCCTCCTAAACCCAATTATATCACCTTATAATTGGTAAGGAATATGTGCTACATATGAATTTATCACTACATAAAAAGTAGGGGAAAAATCTAATTTAAATTTCCCTTTATACATAAAACTGGTGAACCTGCCAAAATCCTGGGACCATCGATCGATCGATCGAACATGTCTGGTTCTTCTCCGCCTTGCTGTTTCAGCCATTAACAAAAATTCAAGATTTTTTATCCCTAATTCCAAGACTAATGCATCATATTCATCATCTTTTGACATCTATTACGAATCTCTAATCATCGTTTAAACCTTTTAGCATCAATGGTTTTCACAAATCTTCACCCACTCAAGAACACACATTTCCATGGTAAAATACCAATTATCATTCACAAGTCTGATCCCACAATCTCAATAAATTCATCTTTAACACTGGTGTTCTATTATGGTTCTAATTTCAATCAATACTGGATACCTTTATAACATCAGTTGGATTGTCAAATCACTCAACCAATTAAATTTATAAAACCCATTTCATGTAATAGCCCACCCAAAAAGGAATTTAGGTTTACACCATCCATAATATGAATTGATTATCATCAATTTAAAAATCACAACAGTTAACCACTTGCCTGGAATTATTCGTAGTGTCTCATCCGTTGGTGTAGAGAATGGTTGACGACGAACACTCACTTTTGTCCCTTAATTTGGCTTCAAAAGATCCCCAATTGCCTCTTTATTTGTTTCCTCTATGACTCTCTCAAACCCTAGGTTTAGAGTTGTGTTAACTGTCATTCAACACTTCCCTAATTAGGATTAAAACTCCTAATCCCGTTTTTGGCCACATGGGCCTAATTAAAATGGCCCAAATTACCCCGTGTGGGCCTGGTTATGCCCAAAAATGACCAGAGACCCAATTACTACCCCTGGGCACTCTTTTCTGACTATCTCGACCCATTCGGACTCAACTGCGCACTTAGAATTGTCATCCTAAATACTTTATAACATTCCTAAATTTTTACCTCAAAATGCGACACACGAAATTTCGAACAATTTAACTTAAAGTCGCCAAATATAAATAATTCTTCCCACTCAAATAAATTCTCCAAATCATAAATTTAAGTTTATACAATTTAAATATTTTTATATCTCCAAAAATAATTAATATTAAATCCTCGAAATTATGAGGTGTTACAAATTATAATAGTCCAAACAAGTTTCTAATATGAACATTCCTACCGGAAACTTTACAATTTTATGTTTATAACTAATTTGATATTTCATGATTTATGAAGGGAGGATTAGACTAAAAATAATAAATTAACATTATCCATAATAACACATTCTCCATATCTCATATGTAATAATAAAATATTTAAAGCAAACTATATATGAACATATAAAACTGGGGTCAATACATCCTACCCTCCTTATAAAAAGTTTGGTCCCCAAAATTAACTTGCATTAATTTCCAAACAAGTAGGGATATTTGTCCTTTATTTCATTTTCCCTCTCCCATGTTGCTTCTTCAATGGAATGATTACGCCATAACACTTTGACCAGCGGAATACCTTGGTTCGTAATATTTGATTTTTATGGTCCAAAATTTCTATCGGATGCTCAATGTATGACAAATCTTCTCTAACTTGAAGAGGTTCGGGACTTAGGATATGCGTTGGATCTAGGATGTATTTCTTCATCATCAACACGTGAAACACATTATGTACACTAGAGAGTTCAGGGGGTAAGGCTATATTATATGCAATATCTCATATCCTTTCAAGGATTTCAAAAGGTCCTATGTATCTTGGACTCAATTTCCCTTTCTTCCCAAATCGGATTAGTCCCTTTGATGGTGATACTCGCAAGAACACATAATCTCCTCTTTGGAATTCCAACTCTCATCGACAATTGTCGACATAACTCTTTTGACGGCTTTGAGCAATTCTAAGTCGGTCTTGTATAAATTTCACTTTCTCTGTTGTGATCTGGATCAATTCTGGTCCCAAAATTTTTCTTTCTCCAACTTCTACCCAACATGTACGGGAACAACACCTTCTTCCATAGATTGCATCATATGGAGCTATTTGAATACTTTCTTGATCCCAATTCCCCTTCAGATCAAGTACACATGACCTAAGCATATCCTCTAAGGTTTGAATGGTTCTCTCAGATTGTCCATCTGTTTGAGGATGAAAAGTGGTGCTAAAATTCAATTGTGTTCCCATGGAAGCTTGTAGGCTTTTCCAAAAGTGAGACCCAAATCTAGGGTCACGATAAGAAACAATTGAAACTGGGGTTCCATGAAGCCTAATAATTTCCCGCACGTACAACTTGGCTAACTTTTCTAAATAATGGGTAATCTTAATGACAACAAAATGAGTATATTTAGTTAACCTATCAATAATTACCCAAATAGAATCATTACCATTTGAACTCCTTGGTAAACCTATCACAAAATCAATAGTAATATGTTCCCATTTCCACTCAGGGATAGGTAGGGGTTGTAGTAATCCTAATAGTTTCTAATGTTCAGCTTTTACTTGTTGACAAACTAAACACTGAGATACAAATTTTGCTATCTCCCTTTTCATGTTATTCCACCAAAATACTTCTCGAAGATCCCTATACATCTTGGTACATTCGGGATGAAATATGAATCTCGAGTAATGACTTTCTTCCAAAATTTTCCTCTTTAGTTGGGCATCAGATGGAACACACACTTAATTTCCAAATCTCAATATATCATCTCGTATCACAAATTCAATCCTCTTCCCTTAAATAACTTCTTCTCTAATCTTCTTCAGTTGTGGGTCATTTACTTGTGCAATTTTGATCCTTTCCATCAACTTGGGTTGTACTTGTAAGTTAGTGATTATTCCTCCTTTGCTATGTACATCTATTTCCATACTTCTTAAATCTTTCAATAGAGCTTCCTGGCTTGTAATAAGATATGCTAAATTTGGTTTAGACTTCCTACTTAAAGCATCAACTACTATATTAGCTTTCCCAGGGTGATAATGAATATTCAAATTATAATCCTTCATTAATTCTCACCAAATCGTTTGTCTCATATTCAATTCTTTTTGGGTAAAAATATATTTCAAACTCTTATGATCAGTATAAATCTCACAAGTCTCACCATACAAATAATGTCTCCAAATCTTAAGAGCAAAAATTGCAGCTGTTAATTCTAGGTCACGGGTTGGATAAATTTTCTCATGTGGTTGTAACTGTCTCGAGGCATGAGCTACTACTTTTTCATTTTGCATTAGTACACATCCCAAACCATTTTTTGAAGAATCAATATAAATCAGAAATGCCCTTGTCCCAGAAGGAATAGTCAAAATTGGGGAGGTTACTAATCGATTCTTAAGTTCTTGAAAACTATTCTCAACTTTCTCAGACCATTCATATTTAACCTTCTTTTGGGTTAACTGAGATAGAGGTTTGGCAATACTAGAAAATCCTTCAACAAATCTGCAATAATAACCTGCTAATTCAAGAAAACTACGAATCTCCATCACATTAGTTGGTCTTGGCCAATCCCGTATAGCTTTGATCTTTTGAGGGTCAACCAACACTCCCTCCTTCGAAATGACATGTCATGGAAAAGAGATGCTAGGCAACCAAAATTCACACTTCTTTAATTTCGCATATAACTTCTCCTTCCTAAGGATTTGTAACACTGTCTCTAAATGCTTTTCGTGTTCTTCAATACTTTTGGAATAAATAAGGATGTCATCAATGAAAACAACCACACACTGATCCAAATACTTCCTAAACACCCTATTCATCATATCCATAAAAGCGGTTGGTGCGTTAGTTAGTCCAAATGGCATCATAAGAAATTCATAGTGACCATATCTAGTACGAAAATCTGATTTTGAAATATCATCTTCCTTAATCTTCAATTGGTGATAGCCTGACCTAAGGTCAATCTTTGAAAATACTTGCGCACCTTGAAGTTGATCAAACAAATCATCTATACTAGGTAAGGGGTATTTATTCTTAATGGTCACCTTATTTAGTTCACGATAATCTATACATAACCTCATCGTCCCATCCTTCTTTTTAATAAATAACACTGGAGCACCCCAAGGGGATACACTTGGACTAATAAAACCCTTGTCTAACAGATCTTATAATTGAACTTTTAATTCCCTTAATTCTAAAGGTTCCATATGATAAGGTGGTTTCGAGATTGGTATAGTTTCACGAATACGGTCAATTAAAAAATCTATTTCTCTACTAGGCGGAAGACTAGGTAAGTCATCAGGAAAAACATCTGGAAAATGTTTAGCTATAGGAATATCTTCTAAAATAGGCTCGTTTGTTTGCAAATCAATGACACTCGCAAGGAATCCTCAACATCCCTTGTTAAGAAACCTACAAGCTTGCATTGTAGAAATAATACAAATGGGAGATAGGATGCTTGTTCCTTCAAAACTGAATTCTGGTTGGTTAGGTATTTGGAAAGTAACTCTCTTCTCAAAACAATCTACCTTAGCATGATACGATGCTAACCAATCCATCCCCAAAATGACTTCAAAGTCTTTTATGTCTAAAACTATCAAATCAATGAATAGTTTATGACTACTAACATCTATAGGGTAAGACTTATATACTAAGGTTCCCATCAATAACTCACCCGAAGGAGTAAAAATGTGCATGGTATGATTCAAGGGTTCTGGCCTATTAGGAAAGCGATTAACAAAACGCAAAGAAACAAATGAATGGGTAGAACCAGGATATATTAAAACTTGAAAAGATTGTGCACATATAGAAAGTGTACCTGGCACTACTGCATTAGAAGCTTGGGTATCAGAAAGTGCAAAAACTCTACCTTGTTTGCCTTGGTCCTTCTTTTCACCTAAAGGTTGTATCGAAATCCTTGCTGGAGTTGGGTGGTCTTTTATATGATGTCCCTTCTGTCCACATCTAAAATAAGCTCCCGTATCCTTGTAACAAGGCATTCATCTATGCATCTTCCCACATTACTGACATATCTTATTATTATACCGTTTGTTATCCCTAGCTCCCCCAACATAGGATGTGTTCCTAAAATTATTTCTATTATTTGCGTTCTTCCCTATTTATTCCCCAAACTTCCTCTTACCATCTGTAATTCCATTATACTCCTAGCCATCCCTCTCAACTATCGTAGCCCTATCCATGACGTCACTATATGATGTCAACTTCAAGATGGAAATTCGACTGCGAATACTCAACCTTAACCCACCTTCAAACTTTTTGGCTTTTAAAACATTAGTTATCACAACATAAGGTGCAAAATGGGATAACTTAGTAAACTTGGCCTCGTATTGACTAACTGTCATATTCCCTTGCACTAGACTCATGAACTCAGCTGCCATTTCATCCTGCACTATTTCAGGGAAATATTTCTCATAAAAGATCACCAAAAAGTCATTCCAACCAATGCAAGTATTCCTCTCCTCGTGTATTCTCTTAGTCATTATCCATCAATGTTCGACGTCACCTTCCAACATAAATGTTGCAAATGAAACCCTTTGTTCATCGGTACACTTCAGCACATCGAGCATCTTTTCCATCTGCATCACCCAACTTTCCGCTTCAGTGGGGTTAGGAGTACCTTTAAAAGAAGGCGGGTTCAACTTCTTGAAATTATCAATGGTACAGCTAGTTAGTTCTAGATTCCTTGTTGCTTCATTATTCACCTGATGCTCTACAATCTTCGCTAGACTCTCAATATCCTTGTATGCACCTTCTAGTCCTTCCATACATGAACCACTTGTTCTCGCAGTTGATCGTGGCTTGGTCATTTTCTATAGTTATGGAAAAAGATAAGACGTATTATACTAACTCAATATTGCAAATTAGAAGAACAATTATATATAAACAATTTTATGTAGACTGTAAGACATATGGAGGGTTATCACATAAGTCGGATATTTAATCCTATATCCTACGTATAGAGACTTAATATAGATAACGTTCAAAACTTATGTTCAGTATTCTACGGGTTCATAACCTATGATCTGATACCACCTCTGTCACGACCCCATCCCCAAATAGTAGTGGGGAACGAGTGTCTTGACATGCCACCAAGGCAACAAATATTCTGACTTAAATTGTTTCCTTAATTAAATGCAACAAAAATACAATTACACGTTTATGAATCGTAAAATACTGAAAGTAAAGGAATTACGTCATCAGTGCTTTCCAAAAGGAAACTTCATTTATATTACAAGTCAGAATGAGTTGCAACTTAGAAAAAAATTTAAAACTTATTACAAGAGAGCCAAACATGCTCTATATGATATAACAACTTTTTTCTTAAAATAATCGAAAAGAGCTCTAAAATCTGAATCTTCCATATAGTCCTTATTCGTTCCCTCCAAGCCTACTTATTTCCTGAAAAATGGTTACTTATACAACATCATCTAAAAGCCAAGTGAGGTTCAATCTCCACACATTCCAGGATTTTTTAGAAAATTGATACCTATTCAATTTCCAGCATAAGGCATATACATATATGGACATGAATTTGCAGTAAAATATATAAAGTAAACTGGCAGTATATATTTTCAGAATAATTAGTTCAGAACAGAACAAATAAAACAATTTGAGCAATATGTCAATTATTCAATTTTATTTTGATGTCCATGTACGCTCTAATACCGAGATAAGAAGATAATGTTACCAAATCTTTCCACCCGACAACAACACAGATAGAAAGTCATGATATCTGAAAGAACGCCTTATTTAGGGCACACCAGCGATAAACCAACTAGGAAGGTACCACTGAAATATTTCCACCCAGTAGTCAAGTCGAACATAGTAAGAGAGTTTCCATACGCCGAATCAATAATTTTGGAATCAAATCAGATGTTTATATCAAGAGATATACACATATAACAAACGATGGAATCATCGGTATCAGATGAATTTGAGGATAAAATAATTTCACAAAATATATGTAGTTTTCATAATATCATAAAATCAAAATACACAAGGAATTTCATAGATTACTCGAATAAAATAGAAGTACAAAGTTATAGATATATCGGGTCTTGAATCACTAAGACGAAACTTCGTCTTAAACTTCTTTACACTTTCTCTCACCATTTCTTTTTGAACTTTTGGAGTGATTTCGTATAAGAACTGATCCTAAGGCCTTATTCATAAATTCCCAAAGTTATAAGGGTGTTGACACATGTGCCAATGACTAAGCATCCATTTTGGTGAGTCAATGTTTGACGTGCCGCGTAACGGGACTATCTTGCAGTCTTCATTTCACCTGATGCCGACACATGTTTTAGACTTATTTAACTGAATGACATGTGTTTTATCCTTATTTATATGGATGACATGTGTAAGGTGTGGTGGCAAGAATATAGAACGTGGTGTCAAGCGTGAGGTGTTAAGTGATTAATGGTATAAGGGTCATTTTACACATGAAGGGTATTTTAGTAATTGTACACCATACATTTTCAATATGTATTAGAGGTCCTTGAAAATATTTTATTTACAAAATGGTCCTTTATATTTTTTTTTCATTTTAGTCCCTAAAACTTCCATTATTTTAAAATCAAGTCCCTAAAGTTTCATAAAATTTCATTTTCTGCCTCGAAACTTATCATTTAGCTTAGGATATGGTATAAGACTTTGATTTAATCAATTTTGATGAATAAGGAGGTTATTTCAAAGTGTTTAAGTTGGACAAACCATCCTCCCCTTAAACCAATCAAAATATTACACATGGTGTGGTAATAGGACAAATACAACTTAAAGGTTGGACATATTTTCTCTTATTTCGTAATTTCGACATAACTTCTTACTCGGACCTCTGTTTAATGCACCGTTTATTGTGTTACAAACCTAATTTATATATCTATAGCTTTATTGTTTTTACCACAAGTCAATTGTTATATTATAATAGTCAAAACAAGTTTCTAATATGAACATTCGTACCGAAAACTTTACAATTTTATGTTTGTAACTAATTTGATATTTCATGATTTAAGATGGGATGATTAGACTAAAAATAATAAATTAAAATTATCCATAATAACACATTGTCCATATCTCATATGTAATAATAAAATATTTAAAGCAAACTATGTATGAACATATAAAACTGGGGTCATTACACCAGGTGTTGCACTTCAATGTTACCTATCACACATTTTATTTCTTGTACTTAAAACTAACCAAGAGACACTATTGTCAGGCTGAAAAAGTTGATGTAAATTGGACAATACAATGTCCGACAGAATCTGCTCCTATATAGGCCATATTAAAGATGATAAGAACTAACATTATTCCTTCTGGATAAGAATATTGCCATTTTAATTAGCCAATTATGTTTATAACTAAAACTCAAATCGACTATGTCTATAACTAAAAAATGAATTGAAATTTGAAAAGACCCCAAAAGTCTTCAGATTTATGTTTTTTTGGCAAATGTGCATGACAGTGAGAGGGAGAAGTTGAGGCAGACGATGGAGGGAGGTGTGTGCATGTGTGAGTGTATGTGTATGTGTATGTAAGCGAGTAGGAGAGAGTGATTACCCTAGCTGCATTCTCATTAGTTGCCTCAAAACTTCAATCTCTGGTGCACCACCACCTATAATATTGTAACAACCCGCGTAATTTCTAGGGTATTTTCAAAACTAAGAGGAAAAAAATAAATTTTAAGATAAAATTATTTGTATTGCTCAAATATGTTGGTTATTATTTTTAAAGGCGATAATTTGAAACGATTTCGAAATCGGAATTAAAATGGAGTTTTAATTGAATTTTTATTATTTAGTAGAGTCCTCAAACCATAAAACTCTCTAAGAGTCCTCGGAACATAAAACTCTCTAGTAAAAATAATATTTTAAGAAATTCGACCGTTTGATCAAGATGAATTTTTGTCAGTAGTCCTGTCTCGCCGTTCGCTACAACATACTAATATTTGAAGCGATTCCAACGGTCCGATCGCCCGGAATAAATTTTTTAGTGTTTGTATGTGATTAGAACTCTTTTCTTAATCAAACTCTTAATCCTTTATATATCAACAAATTCGTGGATGGGCTTTTCAAATCACCTTTTCTCAGACTTTTCAACCAGAAAACCTCTCCAAAATTACTCCCTTTCATATACAAACCACAACCCCAAACTTATTCAAGATTTCAACCTTAGATTAGAAGGCTTATTTGGTGTTTTCTCGAGTTTGGGCTAGAACGAGATTTGATTATTTTCGGGAGAAGAACGTGATGGTGTGATTAGATTTTGAGGCTGAAATTATGCGATGATTCATGTCATGATTTTGAGGTATGGGGTTTTACACAATATTCTCCTGAAATCTCGCGAGTGTTTATTCCGTTGAATTCTTGTTAATTGAACTCATATTTTGAATTGTTAAATTTTTAGAAATCTGGAAAAATAATTGTTGGAATTATTTTCATTCATGAGGTATTATTCATGTTGTTTTGAGCATGCTGTCATGAGATTTTAATATGGCACTGATGTTGGGCACCCGCCAAGACTCCTTTTTCGGCTACTTGATAAAGTATGGCGCGGTACTCAATGATAAAACTAAACTAATCCACAAATAACAAGGTATAGAGCATCTAAATCCCACAATAAAACAAGAAACCACTATTCTCATCTTCAAATTAATACAACAAATCTCTCGAAATAATTACAACAATCTAACTATCTCGAAAATAAAATAAATCTCCAAATGCTCTATACATCAAAATAAATACAAGTCTTCTCATCTCTTGTATTAAAAATTCTTCCCAAATAATCCTCGCTAAAATCATCCCTATTGGTCCATAGCACTCAAATCCGTGCTCACCTGCCAACTAAGAAAAAGATGGGGAAGTACACAATACGACAGGAATATGCTCAACAAAGATGTTAGCGATGAACAAAGCGCAACAATATGACTACGAATACTCAAATCAAATAATGCAAATCTCAATAGCATTTTATCAATAAATTTCTCAACAACACATTAACCGGAGTCACCAGGCCTCACCATACCGCGCCATACTTTATCAAGTAGCCGGAAAAGGAGTCTTGGCGGGTGCCCAACATCAGTGCCATATTAAAATCTCATGACAGCGTGCTCAAAACAACATGAATAATACCTCATGAATGAAAATAATTCCAAAAATTATTTTTCCAGATTTCCAAGAATTTAACCATTCAAAATATGAGTTCAATTAACAAGAATTCAACGGAATAAACACTCGCGAGATTTCAGGAGCATATTGTGTAAAACCCCATACCTCAAAATCATCAAATGAATCATCGCATAATTCAGCCTCAAAATCTAATCACACCATCACGTTCCTCTCGCGAAAATAATCAAATCTCGTTCTAGCCCAAACTCGAGAAAACACTAAATAAACCTTCTAATCTAAGGTTGAAATCTTGAATAAGATTGGGGCTATGGTTTGTATATGAAAGGGAGTAATTTTGGAGAGGTCTTCTGGTTGAAAAGTTTGAGAAAAAGTGATTTGAAAAGTCCATCCACGATTTTGTTGATATATAAAGGATTAAGAGTTTGATTAAGAAAAGAGTTCTAATCAGATACAAACACTAAAAATTTTTATTCCGGACGATCGGACCGTTGGAATCGCTTGAAATTTTAGTATGTTGAAGCGAAGGGCGAGACAGGACTGCCTTAAAAATTCAGCTTGATCGAATGGTCGGATTTCTAAAAATATTATTTTTACTAGAGAGTTTTATGTTTTGAGGACTCTTCTATATAATAAAAATTCAATTAAATCTCCATTTTAATTCCGATTTCGAAACCGTTTGAAATTCTCATCTTTAAAAATAATAACCAACATATTTGAGCAATAAAAATAATTTTATCTCAAAATTTATTTTTCCTCTTAATTTCGAAAATACCCCAAAAATTACGCGGGTTGTTACACTTCCCCACTAACAATGGAATTTCGCTCTCGAAATTCGCCGAATGCTTAACTCTCAAAAAATCAGGCCAACAATCTTCAAAAATAAACTCCTCACCAAAAATAAATTCCTCATATCTAATTTAGATGTCTAGCACGAAACGATCATCTAAAGATTCTATCTCTAAAAATACGCGCCACAAAAACGCAACAGACCCAAAACCCAAGACCCGTGGGTTGGTTAGTTTTATCGATTAGTAGCGCTCCGCTCCGCTCTCCCCGGGCGGGCGGGGTGTTACAGAATGGTATCAGAGCTTAGGTATACGACCACCCTCGGGTCTTGGGTTTTTGGGTCTGGTACGTTTTTGTGGCGCGTATTTTGGAGATAGAAATTTTAGAGTATCGTTTCGTATTAAGCATCTAGATTAGATGTGAGAAAATTATTTTGGAGATGAGATTATTTTTGGAGATTGTTGGCCTGATTTTTGAGAGTTAGGTATTCGCCGAATTTCGAGGGCGAAATTCCATTGTTAGTGGGGAAGTGTAACAACCCGCGTAATTTTTGGGGTATTTTCGAAATAAAGAGGAAAATTAAATTTTGAGATAAAATTATTTGTATTGCTCAAATATGTTGGTTATTATTTTTAAAGGCGAGAATTTCAAACGATTTCGAAATCGGAATTAAAATGGATTTTTAATTGAATTTTTATTATTTAGAAGAGTCCTCAAAACATAAAACTCTCTAAGAGTCCTCGGAACATAAAACTCTCTAGTAAAAATAATATTTTTAGAAATCCTACCGTCCGATCAAGCTGAATTTTTGTCAGAAGTCCGGTCTCACCATTCGCTGCAACATACTAAAATTTCAAGCGATTCCAACGGTCCGATCGTCCGGAATAAATTTTTAGTGTTTGTATCTGATTAGAACTCTTTTCTTAATCAAACACTTAGGGCCCGTTTGGTTCGGGGTATAATATGTTTCAACGCGGTGAAAAGTAATATGGTGAAATACGTTTTTACCTCTTTAAAATTAATTTTTTGTTGGGTTGACATTGTGAATAAGTCCATACCCTATAATTATGAAACTTTAAACAAGAATTGAGAAAAAAATTTAACTTTAAATAGGTGAAAACGTATTTCACCATATTACTTTTCACTGCGTTGAAATATATTTTACCCCGAACCAAACGGACCCTTAATCATTTATATATCAACACATTCGTGGCTTGGCTTTTCAAATCACTTTTTCTCAAGCTTTTTAATCAAAAGACCTCTCCAAAATTACTCCCTTTCATATACAAACCATAGCCCTAAACTTATTCAAGATTTCAACCTTAGATTAGAAGGCTTATTTGGTGTTTTCTCGAGTTTGCGCTAGAACGAGATTTGGTTATTTTCGGGAGAAGAACGTGATGGTGTGATTAGATTTTGAGGCTGAAATTATGTGATGATTCATGTTGGTTCTTTTGGTGGTTTGAGGTATGGGGTTTTACACAATATGCTCCTGAAATCTCGCGAGTGTTTATTCCGTTGAATTCTTGTTAATTGAACTCATATTTTGAATTGTTAAATTCTTGGAAATCTGGAAAAATAATTGTTGGAATTATTTTCATTCATGAGGTATTATTGATGTTGTTTTGAGCACCCTGTCATGAGATTTTAATATGGCATTGATGTTGGGCACCCACCAAGACTCCTTTTCCGGCTACTTGATAAAGTATGGCGCGGTATGGTGAGGCCTGGTGACTCCGGTTAATGTGTTGTTGAGAAATTTATTGATAAATGCTATTGAGATTCGCATTTGATTTGAGAATTCGTATTCGTATTATTGCTCTTTATTCATCGCTAACATATTATTGTTGAGCATCTTTCCTGTCGTACTGTGTACTTCCCCATCTTTTTCTTAGTTGGCAGGTGAGCACGGATTTGAGTGCTATGGACCAATTGGGATGATTTTAGCGTGGATTATTTGGAAAGAATTTTTATACAATAAATGAGAAGACTTGTATTATTTTGATGTATAGAGCATTGGAGATTTGTATTTTTCGAGTTAGATACTTGTTGTATGTAATTCGAGAGACTTGGTATTAATTTGAAAATCAGATTAGTGGTTTCTTTTCTATTATGGGATTTTGATGCTCTACACCTTGTTATATTTTGGATTTGGTTAGTTTTATCGATTAGTAGCGCTCCGCTCCGCTCTCCCTGGGCGGGCGGGGTGTTGCAAATATCATCACACCCAACATCCTTAATCACCAATGTCTTCGTAAGAAAACCAATATCATCACCAACATCCTTAAATGATGTCATACTACAAATAATGCATCAACAGTTAAGTATTTAAAGTTTAAAATGTCAAAATTATGCGCTAACAGTTCTTTATTTCACACATTACCTCTTTATGGCATGAAATTCTCCTTCTGGTATTAGGCCTACGACCATAAATCCACCATTCACGACCATAGAGAGGTGTTAAGGCCTCAAACTGAAATGTATACATAAAAAAACATACAACTATGTTGGTATTTTGGCGTCAATAATCGCAAACTTGCTATATTGGTGTCAATAACCATAGCAGTAGTATAGGATATAGCTCAATCGTTAAAAAATGGCATTTTTAAACAACCTAAATATCACCTACACAAAAATACATATGCTGAAAACTAGAATAATAACAGTTTAAAGGCTCTTAATTTGAAAACCACTAGGGACAGAATTATATAGCTAGAGAAAACAAAGATAAAATTGAAATATCAAAGAGAAAAAACTACTTTTTATCTACTTTAAACGCATCGTGTACAAACAACATGTTGTAGGAAAAACAATGACGTAGAACTATTTTTGAAACTCGGAAGACAAATGGAGTGTACAAACAACAAGTTATAACTGCTATGTTGTTTTATATATACAACAACAAATTCAAATATAACAGCTATGCCATTATTATCCACAATGCTTGGCTAATTTTCTCACCTAAAACACACAATATATATTCATATCTAGAGATAGGTCAAGCAGACCAGGTGGTGGATTACGAATTATCTTTAATGTTGTTATGTTTTATATAAATAGTTGTATAATTGAATCAACAATCATAATATGCCAAAAGGAATTTATTTCAAGACCAATTTGTATGAAATTTTAATATGCAATCGTGATAAGAATTGTTACCGATAGAACTTTTTTGTACTCAACAATCAAATATCGAACATAGTTTGGGAGAGAAAATTAACGAGATCTTGCGGAGAATGGCACCAAATAATAGGTGTTTACAAAATCATTGCCACCAAGGGTGATTAGGAAAATGTCTTTGTTAGCTAATCACTGAGTTTGGTCAGCTTCAATTAGTCCACTCACCAATTGCTGGTACTGTTCGAAGTATTCCAATTGTTTGTAGATTCTGATAATATTCAGCCTGGACAATAATAAACAAAATAAAACTAAAAGATTAAAATTGGGATATGATAATAACCATAAACTTGAACTAATAGAGATGGCTAATGTTTAAATTCGGGTCTCTTACTCATATTGGATAAAAATATATCGTGTAGACGTACAAACTGAATTCCTGTATCATTCAGGATCCCAATGCCTGTGGAAGCAATGTTGGGTTGTGGCATGTAGATAAAGTAAGCACTACGGAAGAAAATATGTAAAATAACACTTACCTTATTAACAAAATCCATACACAAAATTCGATTCCACATTATAATCGACAAAGTAAATTCAAATTCCAAGTGAGATTCTAATTGTCTTCCTTATGTGTTTAGCATCACTCCTTTTCTTCCATCTTCTCATCGAAATTTCTCTGTTATTTTAGATAAAAAAAAATAGAAAGTTTATTGTTAAATAAAAAGAAAATAACTGGAATAAAAAAAATAAGAAACAATATAAACACTGGCTCCTACATAAAGATTACAAGACTACTTCCACTTTAAACTAAGTTGCACAAAGATAAAACATATAATCCCCTTGTCCCCTTCTAGCCAAGACATGTTATAAACAAACACAATAAATTAAAAAGGGCAAGATAGGAATGCTTTCCACCCAAAAAGAAATGTTACATTATGGCTCCTTACCAATTGTGAAAAAGAAGAAGAAAAGAAACTCTAAAATCCTTGAAGTCCTAAGATAAAGATGTCTAAAGGTAGGCCTAGAATTTTATTTTATCTTATAAGTTAATGAACTTTAAATCTTGAATATTGAGGTAAAAGCTTTGATCTGAAATCCATAAACAATAAAATCATACATTCTTAGGGTAACAAACTCAATAAATAAGAAATTATGTAATGAAACCTATACAAACAATGCAAATTTTATGGCGAGGGATACAAAATTATATTGATTAGACAAGCTTATTGTATAATCTGAGAAATATGTAACAAAATTTTCCTTGGCAGAGACAGTTAAATAGTGATCACTACAAGTGGTGTATTGTGAGTCTCTCTCGTTTGAATGTAGACTGTCCATTTCATAATTGCATAGACTTTAAAAGCACAAATAAGGCCTCTAAAATCATTGGACAAATAAGCTTTAATTGCAAATGGATAGTGAGACTAGCTATACTGACACGTATAACCCCCAAAATTCAGTATTTACCAAATAACAATTTTATTCCCTCAAGCTTGTATTCCTCAAGCAACAAGTTACATTATCACAAAAATTGTCATCACTTCATGTTCAAGTTAACTCAAATAAGGTATTAATCCCTATTACCCCTTTAGTAATCTAAACTCACCCACCGGTTGATCTAAAGATTGGCCATGGCCCCCACACAAGTTTGAAATTTTAGGATTTTCTAAGAGATATAGATGTTAATATATTAGTGTGGTCCCTACAAAAATATTCAACTCAACTTAATAAATCACATGCATAAATCCTATTTTCATTCCGTTTTGTTTAATATAATGTCCTCAATTAAATTACCCTATTTGACAATCTCCCACAGGGGCAGCTATTGGATATAAAGATGAATTTCTAAATCAACTATTAGTTGCACTCAACCTTCTCCCATATATCTTCTCAGCCACTCTCTTAGCTAATTCCACCTTCCCATGAATCTTACACGTCCCCAACAATGGAACCCACAAAGTATCATCGGTCTCCATCTCCATCCCCTCAATCAATATCTCTGCTTCCTCTACCCTTCCCGCTCTCCCCAACATATCCACCATACAAGTGTAATGTTCAAGTACCGGTTTCAATTGAAAGCTCCTTTGCATCATCTCAAAATACTCCATCGCCTTATCGGTCAACCCACCATGACTACATGCAGTCAAAACTGCAGTAATAGTCACTCCATCATGGAACACCCTACTATTTATAATGCTTTGAAATGACCCAAACACCTTTCCAGAATTCTCATATATCTTGTACCCCACCATCATTGTCGACTAAGTGATACAATTTCTCTCTGTCGTTTCTTCAAACACCCTTCTCGCACTAACCAATGCTTGACATTTCAAGTACATTATTATTAGAACATTTGAATTTTCTACATTCGAACAAAACCCATTTTTTAAAACGGCCACATGAATTTGTTCGCCAAGTCGAACGGACGATAACACGGCACAATACTTTAGGACAACCGATAAGGTGTTAGCATCAAAGGGTTTGCAGGCGATGAACATTTTGTGGAAAATGGTGAGAGCTTCTGTGAATAGATTGAGGTAAGTGAAGCCTCTTATGAGAGAGTTGTAGAGGCAAGTGGATTAGCGGTTGGTGAGAAAAAAAATGAATGAGGCTTCAAACAATTGGGCACATGAACAATAAGATGAGACAAGCTTGGATCGTATGAAGTCGTGATGTGGAATTATGACTGTTATAATATGCGCATGTATTTCTTTCAGTTTTCTCAAGTTCTTAGTAGATGAAAAAAAATTCAAAAAGTGAGACGAAGATTGGTATGACGTTTTGAAGGGTGGGCATCACTGTAATAACTAGTATACTCTTAAACAATGGGGATCAACGGTACGATGCAAAGGCTGGAAAAATAAGTAACAATGAATTGATCCTCCAACGAACAAAGAAAAGCCAAAGCACTAATAAAAAATAATAGTGCGATGAACATGACATTCAACATAATATTTTATATTTTTCTCTAATGCGTTCCTCTCATTGTAGAACCAGACGGTCCAAGATATAATCACTTTAATACTGTTTGAAATAAATGGTTCTTAACACATAATATTATAAGTGAAGTTAACTAATCATCAAGAGATTAAAGAGACCTAAAGATTTCTCATTGATACATACCTAATTGAAAATGTCTTAGCGTAGTCTGCCAAATTGCTGCAATTTCAATTTCATTGTTTGAAATTAGTGACCAATGTGTTTATAATCTCCCCGGATATCATAACCAATGCAAAACTCGTAAGCTTCCAATAAATTGAACTTGGCTTGTTAGTTGATATCATACATGCACAAACAGATAGTAAGTTGTTAATTTTGCCATGTCTTTAAAGGAAAAAATGGAGGTAAAAACTTATGTGACATTTAATCATTGAACGATGGAAAAACCTCAAAAATTGGTTATCACAATATATTCTCATCCAAAAAGTAGTACCACATTGTTCATAACCTGGTCATTGATTGTATCATGCAAATGATACCTATGAAGCATGTACAAAGATGCGGTGATTGAAAATAATATTAAATGACGCAAAGGCATTATCGTCACAATTCCTTAAATAGGATACAATTACATTCTAATTATGGACAAAGGGTTCTTCAACTTGGGAAATTGATGACAATGTTAAGCCCTAACAGAGGACCACGCTTAATAATCATCATTAAACTGCAGTATAGACTTAAAGCTTTTCTTACACTTCATGGAGGCATAGCTTATAAAGCATTGCAATAAGTCAAGTACCTAAGTACCTCAATAAAATTGAAGCCACATTGAGCCCTAATTTACTCTCTCTACTGGTCCATCTACATTTACCATCCAACCATAAAATATTCCTCCAGTGTTGATTTTTTGTGAGGCCCCGACAAAAATAATGTGAATCTAAAGTGTTATGATCCGTTTTTAACAATTGAAAGTTAATCTTCTAAAATTCCACACACAAATTAAAGAAACTCGAATTGCAAAGCTATTATATAATTGATAGTGTACCTTTGTTCTTGGGGTAAAGGTTTACTAACAGCCAAACTATTGATAGAAAAGAATAATAAATTTCATCGATATCATTGTTAGCAAGTATGAGTACATGATATAACTCCAGCACACACAAAACCATAAATAGTAACTGAGAGCTCCCATAATTTAGACCTTACGAATGAGAACCTTAGGAGCAAGCTATCAAAGATTGTGGCATATGAATTTCATTTAGAAGAAACAACATAATGCAAATATTAAGTTTCAATAATTAAAAGAGGCAACATATGGAGGAAAAAAAATGTAAAATTCCACCTGTGAATTAGGTTGTAGTCCATCCTTTTTATCATCACCTTCTACTCTCTTTCTTGATACCTTCGTGTCACCATGTCAAAATGTTAGGTGCATTAGTTATAATATTAAAATTTTACAACAATAGCATTGCAACATTTAACAATTAGACAATCTACAGAGTAGTATTCAGTTACCTCCATCTGCCACAACCCATTCAGTGGAGTAAATAACAAAAACAAAAAGTATCAATTAAAACTTGTGCTATTACCCATATTAGATTATTTAACCATAATTTAATTTTTTACAATTAATCCTAAACAATAATAACATATTAAATGCACCAAAATATTCAAAAATAATTACCTCTCCATATTCAGGCATGTACGCCTTGACTGGATAAAGATAATCTTCAAAACCTATAGTTTCCATAGCAAAATGTCATCATTAATCGTATTCCTCTTGAATGATGGAAAAACCTAAATAATTGGTAATCATAATATATTTGCATCCAACAAGTTAGTACCAAAATATTAATTTCTCTATATTTAATTCCAAATACGAACAAATACATAGAGAAAGAGAAAGAGACGAGAGGCAAAGCAGTACATGTTCTTGGAAGTGGAGAAGGAGAGACGAATAGAGAATGAGAGACAAGTGGTAGAGCCGCTATGACCAAAAGGTGAGAGAGAAAGATTTGAGTGGGAAGGTTAGAAAATGAGAGGGATGAGTGAGCGGGAGAGTCAAAAGTTAGCAAGTGTAATTTTTTTAGGGTATTTTATATTTTAGTCAAGTGTACTCAATTTTGGCACTATTTTAAAGTGTGCTAGATTGTCATTAAACCGTGCCAGAAATTGGCACAGTTTAAAATTATGCCAGATTTTTAATATCAGGGTGTGCTAAATTGCTGTTTTTGGTGTAGTGAAGAAGCATATGACAACTGGAATGATGGAGATACCTCAAGAAATTGCCAACAACAATCCATTGCCAGTGTAAGGGGAGAAGATGGTGTTAGTCTAGGATAAGGAAGCTGAGGGTCATGCGAGGAACCTTTGAAGAGAGAAGAAGGAGTTTGAGTTGTCACTAAAAAGTTACACAATGGGAATGGCAAATATAGTTATTGTTTATGTCGAATAGAGAGATAGAGACCTGAAAGAAGTGTATAGCACATAAGATTATGTGGTTGACCCCAGCTTGGAGTATCAAAATGTGTTGAAGTCCCCCAAATTTGCATGGTTCTTCGAAAAAATTGGGATGCCTCAAGAGAGAATGCTAGAGATTACTTAGGAAATTTTAGACATAAAAAAAATGTTATTCCATTGGTGAGATGGTGGGGAATAATGGCAAGACTAGTGAAATTTTTTATGTCAGAGATAACTTTCTCTGATGTCGATAGAGTAGTAAGGCTCCCTCATAACCAGACGTTGTATGTTACGGCAAGTTTGAATAGTGTAAATTTTGCTAGATGTTTAATGGATGGAGGTGCCTCTATTAATATTATTGCAGTAGGGCCTGAATCCCATCTGGACCTACCCTATCATTGACTATGTTGTCCCTAGACTTATCTCTGCTTCCCTCAATTCTTTATGCTAAGGCATATTTGCGATCTATGTCCTCTACCACACATCTAAATAAAATCCCTCAAATAGATATGTAAGGGACCTTCTCGTCTCCGCTATTATGGCTACTGTTGATGCTTCCCCTGCCCAGTCTAAGGGGATCTATGCAATTACTATTGGTGCCTCTCTTTCCCAGGCCTAAACAACCTCCCCTATAATACCCTTGCCAATAATTTTATCTATCTTCTTGTAAAATTTTTAGTTATATATTAATATGAATATTTAACCATCATCGTAGCCTTTGTGCTGGACCAATCAATTTTTTATAAATCCAAGTTTAATTTTAGAAAATCAAAGGTCGTTTGAATGAGATCCTTCATATTCGAACGAGGTCATTCCAATGTCATTCGAACAAGACTTATGATGATTTAAGTTTGATCCCTTTTCCTCACGCACTGAAATCTAGTTTGGACACATCATTGGTATTGTCGTTCAAATGTGGAAGCAGTCTCGTTCGAACGATATTTAGCATCGTTCAAACGACCGCTTCAGAATTTTTAAAAATCGAGATGCCTTTATGTGTAATCATAATTTGGACCCTTAATCTGATGATGTGTCAATGTCTTGTGAGCCCAGATAATCAAAACATTTTTATCATGGGCGGTATGAATTTTAAATGGGTTTTGTGGGGTTATAAGGGGAGAGAGTGGGGGTGGGTCTCTACCACCATTTCCAACACATTGTGACACCCCGACTAATTAAACACCGGGTAGCTACTCCTTTATAAAATTAATTCAAAATGCCAAGTTGGCTCAGTTAATAGCATCACTGTCGAAAACGTTTTATTATTACTAACCACCTAGTATTTAAAAAGTAAGTGCCAAATTTTATTAAATCTGATTAACATGCAACAAGAGTAATGAATAACTAAATAACACCATTCACCATACTGAAGTAAAACGAATAACCATCACAAAATGTAAATAAACTCTGGAGGAAAAACTCCTCAATACAAATCCCACAACCGATAAGTAAACTGAAATAAATAACTAAAACTGAATACTGAGCAATACATGCTAGAGTCTGAAAACTGAAATGTAAAAATGTCTAATAGAATTGGGCAACATGCCCTACGACTGATAGATGCTGAGACTGGAATCCAAATGAGAGAAGCGTCTACATGCAAATCCCTGTAGCTTCCACAAACAGCTACAGCTCGTCACCTGAATGAGAATCCTATGCTTGGTGTCCTTGTGGCTGGGCACCTAAAATGGTTTTACAAGAAAATATATTTGAAAGCAAATGGGTCAGAGCCCGAAAGTGGAAATCATTTTAAAAACCTGCAAGTGCTTTAAAAACATTTAAAACATTAAATGCAAAGTACATGTTAGGACGTGCACTCACATTAAATTCTCACCTCTCGACTAACTGTGCACTCCTAACGTAAGTACCCATCTATAACTACCCTTTCCACTAGCTAAGTGACAACGTAACTAGCTAGACTACCAAAGGTTCTACCCATTTTACTCGGTTAATTTAACATAACAACGCTCGTAATTTAATAGAGGTTTAACGTAAACTCAGTTACTAACTATGCCATTGATATAACTATCAGCTAACTCATTATATATCTCGAAACAATACCGTAATATTTTTTTTTTACAACATTAACATGAGGATTTCCATTAATTTAATGTATATTATTCACATCATAAATATACGATACAAGCACCCCGCAATCTAAGCTATGGTGCACACATACTCTGCTATCCATCCCGGTACATCACGTACATAAGGATCACATATTCCGAATCTCTCAGGAATAGTTCAAATAACACAAATCACAAATAGTGGAGGCGAACACAGTCACCATCACATGGGTCACGCACATACCTACGCTCCCATGATCATGCAGACTTATTAATATCACAATAAGTCCTTCTATGATCTATGTTCATCAAGGTACCAGTCTAAATCCCCCCCGTAGGCACACAAGGATTAGAGGGTCCTAAGCGAACGCAAACCTCCCGTGATAGCAAGTATGGTAGGTATGTCATACACACAAATACTATATACTAAGAATTCACACATCTTAGATATCACCATTTAATAAGGTATAGGCTACATCATAATACCATTATTCCAAACTTATGTATTTTTTTAAGTCTCCCTTTAATATAAAGTTAAATTACCAACACGTCTCACGTCGTAGTCCCTTAACCTTAAAACCTATCTATAATAGATTATTAGGTTCCGATTATTCCTAAATATAACATCTTAATTCCTAAGGTCTTTACTTCTGCTCTAAGCCTTATTTCATCGATTTACACAATTTTGCACTATTAACCCCAAACGTTACCTCTCTAACGAATTTCAATAACCTAGAATAATTCCCCGAATTGCATTCTAATTAAATTCCACTATAATAATCACACCTACTGGTCTCCTTAAGGTTGAGGGTATTCATAAGGTCTCCAAACATATTCTCCGAGGGTTTCCACCATTAAAATCAAATTAAGGAAAATTTTACTCATTCTGGGAAGGTCGATCGATCGACCTATGAATATCGATCGATCGATCTAGTCGATCGATCGACTGATGAATGTCGATCGATCGATCGAACAGGTATGGCTACGGACTGCTTCGTTCTGCAGATTTGAAAACATCCCAAAACTTATTTCTAACGTGTGATTCTCAAATATAACGTTATAGTAATGTCATATAACAATCCTACAATGTTACTAACGTTCTCAAACCACTAATTCAACATCTAAAGGCTACATATGGGTCAAACTTCATCAAAAACCTAGTTTCCAGATTTTATCTCAAGAACATTCATAAACTTCATCTCAAATCCGTTTTTGGTATAACAAAAGTCGATAATTCTCTTAATATAATCTTCCAGTAACATTCTACATGCAACCTATAACCCAAAATCTAAACTAATAACTCCAATCTTATGGGTTTTTCATTATCTTCCAAGAACATACAAAATTTATGAATAATCTAACATGGAAGAAGCATTCTCTGAAATTTAAATGGAATAAATCACTTGCCTTGATTGTTTCTGAATCTGGTGTTGGGTTTGTAATCTCTTTCTGCAGATTTTCTGCAGAATTCCTCCTCTTTCCCTTCCTCTCTAAGCTTTCTTCTTCCAAAGATGGCTATGGTGGCTAGGGTTTTCTTTTGGGAGAGTTGGAAGACTAAATGATAACCTACGTAGCTTATGGGGTTAATAAAGGGTTGGTTGGGTCAATTCCTTATCAGATTACAACTCTCAATTTTCGTCACTTTTAATTACCCAAAATACCAAATTACTAAAATATCCTTTATGGTGCCGGAATGGCCTAAAAATACCCCGGGACCCAAACTATACCCCCGGCTAGTGTTTTCTGACTATCTCGACCCTTCCGGACGCGTTGACGCACTCAAAATGACCATATGAATTATAGATTTTAAATTCACTTTTATCATCAATATATTATACCGTGACGCGGCGGTCCCACGCGTCTCAACAAAATTTCTAAAATGCCGTATATAAATCTCACGACAAATTTTATAGTACCAAATACATATATAATCATATATGCACATAATCAAATACCAATTCGCATCTCATTAGTATTTATAACCCGGATTAATTTCCAATTAATACGCATTTAATTAATTAATCCCATAAATAAATATAGTCAAAAGTACGGGGTATTACACACATTCCCCCTCTCTCTCTACGTATGAAGACCCTTATTCTTTCCCAACCATTTCTACCCATAGCCACACCTTTCCATCACATCCAAACACTAGTATACACCATTTCCAACCATTTTTTACCATCTTCTAACTTGTGCCAAGGAAGTAAGTGGGTAGATCAAATCTTGTAGGATGGATTTCTAGAGCTATTTGAAGAAGCTTTTGGAGTCTTGGGGCACAGGAATTTTCAGGAGCTTTCCAAACATTCCCTTTGACTTTCTCCTCTTTGAACTTGAGGTAGGGTTTTCCTCTTCCCAAGTTTCAAGGTTTTTCTAGCTATGAAAAACACATAGGATGAATGATAGATAATATTTATTACCTAAATAAAGTAATTTGATGAAAATATTATAGTCTTGCAAAAAATGGATTTTTAACGAGACAAACCCCTAGAATGGGTCTTTTATAAATACATGGCATTTTACCTTGGAAATGGAATAAATCATGTGAAAATACAAAACCATGGTTATTATATTATTTAAGGGCATTTTGAGGAATATCTAGGCTTGAAATCGTCTTTCACATATGTAGAATCATGTAGTAAGATATAATGATATTTTAGACTTGTTAAATCATATTATAATGGGCATTAGTAAATAAAAACCCTAACATGTGTTAAATATTATTGGCATGACTAAAAATGATATTTGGGGTCACATGTTATAATAGTGAAAAGTTATGGATATTTGGTTAAAAATGGTATTGAAAGTTTAAATGTATTTTATGTAGCAAAGCATAAAATGATAACATGATTTTTGATATAAAATCATTGATAATTATCACTAAATGAAATAACATAAAACTAAAATGAAAGAACATTAAAAACTTACCATCCAGTGCTCCACCTCGGCATAAAACATACACCCGAAATAGTGCACGTCGGCCTTCTTTTCCAATTTCCCTCCCCGATTGACGAGAGGAAAATTGCCTCTCCGATACCTAATTATAGAAAAATTGTTTCCAACTTGCCAATGAGATTGGATCCTTTGAGAATATAGTGTCCCTAAGTCGCAATATGGACTCCCGATCCTGGCCAAAGGAGAACACACGCATGTTTTTCTTTCACATTTTATATTGATCTCTTAATTGTTCCAACATAGAGTCGCGTAAATATGGGGGCAAGCTAAATTGTTCCTGTAAAAAAAATACAAAACAAAAATCAAGTGAGTTAGTAGTATTTAAATTAGAAAATATAAGAAAATGAGAAAGTATCTGCAATGCCCCCCAGATAACCATCTTAAGCTCGTAGGGAACCTTCTTTTAATCAATGTACTCGGACCCTATCTTTTAAGGCCGACTTGTTCTCCACTACGGTCCCCAATTTTCTCCACTTTGGGGGCGTAGCGCAAAATGAGTCTTCCTAGCCCCCGCTTCAATCATGCCTTGATGTAGACATTTCCTGTAAAAAAATGTTGTTATTCGTAGAAATATATATATATATGAGAAAATGATAAATTCAACTGAATAAATAATTAAATTGATTGAAATCCAAATGAATTAAAGCACTAGAAGAATACAAGTGAAAGATATTATAAGAATACAAATCTAAAAATTGTTTCAAATTCGGGTCATGTCACGGACTTTGAATTAATGCATAAACTTATTAAAATCCAAATTAACGTATTCACTAACCAACAAACCAATTATGATTCAAATCCACAAAAACTAATCAAATACAAATTAATAAAATCATTAATAACAACAAGTTTAGGAATATAAATCCAAGTTAACGACATTGTTAGAATATAAATCCATATCATAAACCAAACTAAGCATTGTTTCAAATAATTAGAATACTTATTACAAATCTAAAAATTTATCAAATCCAAATGACCAAATGGATTCATATCCGATAGGAGCAGCCAAGTCATCCACGCTATTGGTTAGACTCTTTGGGGGTGTATGGGACTATTGACCACGGATTGTTGTTGATAAACTCCAAGTAAACCACTTGCACGACCTTTTGAAAAGCACAAACAAACGACTCATTGCTCATGTGCTCATTGTTCTTCAACTTGGACAAGTTAACCATGATCAAATTGGACAAGTTAACCATGATCAAATTAGATGAGTTACAATATGCAATATGAATCTTATCTCCTTCATCTCTACTAAAGGGTGAGTGGTCTTATCCCATTCAAGACCACATATTCCTATAATACACTACTGTAATACACTTAGCATCTCATCTACATTATTCCAATCTGAGGAAAATCCGACAGCATCTCCCTATAGTTCTCTAAGTACACGATATAGATTCGCAAATGTTCGTGTTATTTCAATTTATCAATTGAAATAAACACCTCATCATCTAGTATGTACCCAGAGAACATTAAGAGATGACAACAGTAAATCCCCCCAAAATAACAAGTGTAAGCCACTAAGTACATTATTTTACAGGAACTATGTTGTCCCAAACTGTCCAAATGGGACAATTCGAGAGATCTCATTATAGGGGTAATGATTCTCGAACGGGTCTAAGGGCTATTTAATGCGTACGCATAAGAACTAAAAGTCTAGTATCTATGCGCACTACTTGTAACTTAAGAGGCTAATAACTATGTATAATTTTACCTAACTTTTAATTAATGTTTTAAAATTTATATTGCTCACCACATTTTATTACCAATTAAAAACTGTGGCTAGGGCCAATCCACATAACATGTCACTATTAAGCAAAATCACAACCCTAAATGTTACAAATGCCTAGGGCCAACCAACTCAATGACCACCTAAATGTTCAAATTCATTAGTCAACAACAATTCAAGAACCTCAAATTTAATAAATTATCATAGGTCCAATACATATATAAATATATACACCCTAATACGGTATATACATACAAAAATCCAAATGAAATATTTGGTGTTTTTGATATATATATATATATATATATACAAATAAATAAAAATCAAATGGGACATACCTCAAAGCCACAAGAATCAAATAAGGAGAGTGATGGAGGAGTGGCTGTTTTGAGAGAGGAAAAGTCGAGAGAGAGAAACTAGGGATGTTTTAAGAGAAGAGGGGCTGTCAAAACTGGTTGTAGCATGTTATATTTTTATTGAGTTATCATGGTCTTTGACCTTGATAATTGTTGCTCGGCCTTTTCATGGTTTTTTACCGTGATAATATCTTCATGTTTTATTGTCATGGTTTTTTACCGTGACAATCCTTTGCAAGTGAAAGGTGACAAAATAGGTTTTCTGGTGTAGTGATGTGTTAGAATCTCAATAACCAATCATCATTAGGCCACGTGCAACCGTTCTTATTATTATGAGTTCCTATGATTATCATTATGCTTGACTAGATATGTATAAGGTATAACTGACCAATTTATAAGGACACTCCACCTATTTTTTACCGAAGATTAACTAACTCTAAGTAAGCTAGAGGTATCACATTGCAAAGGATCTTTCATCTTTCACCTTCAGAGCGATAGGCAACCCTATCACATCCTGTAACCACCATTGTTACCGGCAATTGCAGTAATATAATCACAACACACACTTTACACAATGAACATAGGAACAATCATGTGCCGAACCACTTACCAACCATTCCTTTTTTTCCATTCCCCTTTTATTACTCTAATTAAGTTCTTTATATGTTATTGTTTAATCATCTACAATTAAGACAAAACGGACCTAATCCATTTTTAGACGATAAGAGATTGGCACCATTTGTTGAAAAAGACAAGCCAGCGGTTGTTTTCTACCATTTTAATCTATCCGTTTGATTTTATTTACCAATAATCTTCAACAAATTCAATGGGAGATGTTCCAGAAACCACCCGTGCAGCAGAATCCTGCCCGCCATCCATGCCTAAGGGCATGTGCGATATCTAAATCATCTTATTGAGCCTAGAAGTGCAAGGATGTGATTCACGGGAGTGTAAAGAAGTTGACATAGATGCTCCAGGCAATACATACACTTTCGATGGCTCCACCTGTAGTTTCGATGGAGAGAGAAAATTATGGGTATAGGCGCGATATGTCCCCACCTTCTCCACACAAGGACATGAGGCAAGTTTATAGAGAAAAGGATATATAAAACCCCAAGATATTAGTATGGGAGGCAATGGTATCTGTCGATCGTCCCATAATTCCCGGTCATAGGATGACAGGTCGTACTGACCAAGTGTCACGTCGTCCATCAGAACAGTTAGATCGGGCGACGACTAGACCTTTTCGGAGGATAGGCCTAGCGCCTTGGAGAGACTTAGAAGAGATTATACTTTCAATTGATTGGGACCAAGAAGGTAAAAAAATAATGATGTATAACTTCCTCCTAGGGAGCAATCGGTAAAAATAACAGATAAAGGTTCACAACGATCGGTGTTAAGGAGGTTGGCCATATATGACCAGAATCAGGAGGAGTGTTCGAGTGCAGGTTTGGGCCGAGAAAATGACATAGCGGCTGTCAAACCCATGCAAGATGATCAACCCTGGAAGAGTTATAAGTCGGCATAAGTCACCTCCCCTTGGTCTAATTAAAATATGACATGTGTCGCCATATAAGAAAAAATATCCTTTAAAGCTAAATGACTACTTTACCCCCTGTTCGTAAATTTGAGTATAACTCCTTCCTCGGACCTTTGTTTTACACACCATTTGTTTTTTTACAAACTTAACTCATATATCTACAAATATCTAGTTTTCACCTCAAGTCAATTATCATATTATAATGGCCAAAACTAGTCCTGAACTTAAACATTCCTACCGAAGACATCACAAATTTGTGTTTGTGACTAATTAAATATTTGATAAGTTATGAAGGTAGGATTAGACTAAACACAATAACTTAACATTATGTATTATAATAACACATTACCCCCATCCTATACGGTAAGAATGATTTAAACATGTTTTGTCATAATCATATCCGGGTCGTCACACATTATGTCGCCACAAATTTTAATACCCGATTTTATCTTAAGCATTAATTCTCACTTTCACAATTTATAAATTATCCCCCCCTTTTAATCGATGTGAGATCCTCAAAATACCCCTTAGTCCCATAGCTAAGGGTCCCCAAGTTATCAATATGTCCTACCCTATGTATAGGATGAATTTCTAACATAAACCTCGACCTAGTCTGATGCCTAGGTTAGCGTAACGATGGAAAAGTATAAAAAATATTCTGTAATATATAAAGTTTAAAATAGGTTTTTAATTAAAAAAATAGGTCTTTGATTAAGAAGAAATTAATTTTTTTATTAAAAAAAATAGTAACCGGGCTTGGACAAAGGGCGTGGGCAAAGATCTTTCAAATCTGGGCGGGCTTGGGATTACTTAATAAGTCCCTATCCAGGCCCGAACAGGCTTAGGAGAGCTCATAATTTTATAATCCCCGTCCGAGCCCGCTCGAGCCTGCCCAGGCTCGACCCATGGCCACCCCTAGTATAAACTGTACAACATTATGTTGTTTAAGGATCTTATCCCTTTCTATATTACTTTTAATATGGGTCAGAATATTATATTTTTGTGTTAAAATATGTAATGAATGAAAGTCAATTGAAATTTTTTCTAGGAAAACACAACTTGAAGGGTGCCATTGTTAGGACGTGAAAGTTTTCTAGGATAAAGGATGAAGAGTATTTCAACTTTCAACTTTAGTTTTAGCGGATGTTCTTGAGTAACCTTATTCACTAAAACTTTCCTAAAAAAACGTTTGGAATGAGGGAAGAGTGTGTTTTCGTGTTGTACTTAGTTTTACTAGTTTTGACTAGTGTTTTCAATGAACAAATATCTTATTCCGCTCGACATTCAAAATTATTGGATGAGGACATGGATATAAAAATATAAACACTATAAAGTGCATATAAGGTCCCCTAGTAGGTGTCGAGTTTATTTATTACACATATATAAAGATTTCTATAACTTAATATTTATTTAAGATATTGATTCAGGTTTTCTTTAGAATTTACACTTTTAGCGTGTTCTGAGCTTGTATGTGGGAAGGTCACCTTTGAGGTGGTACCGTCAGACATAACTCTGTTTGGAGAGTCCCCCGACATAACTCTATTTGGAGAGGCCCGAATTTGCGAGAGGCAAACAAAGGTATGACTCTATTTGTTGTCAAAAGTGACATTTCAAATAATCAGAACTTTTCTCAGATTGGTTCACTCATGATGCTTGAATATTTAGAAAATCAAATTGATGTTTGATTGTGGTTTTGTACCAATTGGGTGGGGGTAATATTTATAAGACCCAATTTTGGACTTTTAAACGCATGGTTAAAAGGCTATTTAACCTCGTGGTTAAAAAATTTAGCCACTTGTGGAATCTATAAAAGATATGGTGGACAAAGGTCTTAAAAATAAATCGAGGGTGTTGAAAAATGTAGTTGAGACTTATATAGACCTTTTTACATGGAGAAAAAACTCCTCATTAAGAAACCAGAGAAAGAATTATCAAAATTAGTGGCCTCAAAAAGGAGTGTGATGGGTTAGCAAATTTAATTCAATATTAGGAAAAGTGGAGCTTAATCGAAGATTGAGGAATGCTTCCAGAAGAATCTAGTTGATCAACTATGTATTTTTTCTATCTATTTATCTAAATTATGAGTTATTTTGTAATCACGATGAGCTTACTCCGTACCAATAATTGACCAATTATAGTAGGACTTGAGAGAGATTACATGCCCTATCAGGCAAGATCACTTGGGAATCTTCGAGGGAAGTGGTTTGGAAAATAGATAGAAAGTCATCATTGATGCATGATTGAGCACACTCGAGAAATCTTGAGCGAGAAACCATGACCTTACGTTGCCATTGAGTTTTCGCCCTTAAAAATATATATTTCCGTAATATATATATATATATAGGATGACATACTATATCTAACACATGTCAAATTAAACTTACCTAAAACAATGATGGTTTGGTGAGCAGCTGGTTTGCATAGCGCTGACACATTATGGCACCACCTGACATAGTGTATGGTCCCTCGAGATTTCACTAAATATTTAATTACATGTTTGGTGTGGTAGTCTCACACAACATTTAACGCACCTGAGGTTCCTCGGGTCTAATATGAGCCTATATATTCTCCCACATATCCTTTAATAAACTTCATGATCATTGAGATAAAAGATCACCTTAATATATTTATTGTAACCCATAGATTTTAGTTTTGACTCCCTTCATGAATACGCTTCCCAAGTTCTTTACTTGGAAGAACAAAAGCATTTACTGAGTTCTAAATGATATCCTTTCACATTTTAAGCATTGACTTGCAGGCCATGATGTATTTAGAGTGCTTGCTTCTCTCACCGCCTAACTAACTTCTAATGGAGGTTCATTTATTACATAAAACATTTGTATTTATTACCTTGTCTTGAGTTATATACTTGATTTCATACCTTGTCATTAAGAGTTCTTTCACTATTGCGTTTCTCCATTAACATGGGTTGCACCTCAGTTTATCATTACACATCCTAGAAAAGATAACTACTCTATTACATTTGTGGATTTTTTTGGGTAGGTATTATCTTAGAAATTTCCAATGATAACATTGACCATTCCCTCAACTTTGACGATATTCAATATAAGGAAGAATATAATAATATTCCTGCCATGGAGGTTCTCTAGTTCCTACTGTCATTGGAAATACCAACTTTGAGAAAGCTTTCACGAGTACTATGATAATGCCAGACCAGATGACTAACTCCATGGCTAAGTCTATAAAGTATTTAGAAACTTAGTCTAGAATGGCGATGTATGGGTTAGTGATGGACCCAAGTTATTTTTGTACTTCACTAGCACTACTCGATATTCCTTTAATAGGATTGCCCATTCCACCAACAAGACTTATTGGTCCATATGTGATCAATGTTGTTGTTAACACCACACCTGAGGTTGCTTTGTAAAAAGACAAGGCAATGGAGGCATCTAATTCACCTTCCCTAATCATTGAAGAGGTAAAGAAAGAGACGATCAAAATGCTTACATCATCTTCACAAACCTCTACCGAGGCAACATCCATTTATGATGATTTTCATACTCCTTACCTAGAGGAGTACAATGATAAACCGTACCCTAAGGGGTATATTCCCTCAATCTTCAAGAAGTTTAATGAAAAGGGGTTAACCCAAAGGAACACATCAAGATATTTTTTAGCATCTTAGAGACAAGTACAAAAACAAAAATCTTTGTTTAATGGTGTTTTCCAAATCGCTCAGATACAAAACTTACACGTGGAACTCCCATTTAATCTCAAGAACTGTGGCAGCGGGGGACTACATGAGTATTCCATTTATCCATAAATTATTTTTGGCAAAGTATGAGTTCATGATGGCATAAATCTCAAGAGAGAGGCAAAGGTGATGACGCATATTAACAGGTGTAGGGAAAGATCATTGGATGTGAGAGAAGATGCCATAGAGAGAAATCTTATTCAAATCCATGTTAAAGGCTTACTACCATAGTATATTTTTCATTTGATAAACTCAAGAAAACACATTCAAAGCGTTCACGAGGTCCATCCTAAACATCCCCTTGGCTGTTTTCCCAACCTTACTATAACCAATGCAGCGTGGAAGTAGCAGGTTGACTAAGTAGGCATATGGGGAAAATCACCGAGAGTAAACTATACTTGGGGAGACGATGATGGTCAAGTTAATGGAGAGGCTAAGAAAAAGATTAAAGAGATAAATTTTGATAGAGAATGTCAACCTCTATTGGATTACTTTACTGATGAGCTAATAAGATGTTATAACATCGTGGTGATTGATTGTTTAGTCCCCCCTCCCAAGAATTCTCTAACTTATGCTTCGGGTGCATATGTAAATGTGAATACTAAATATTGTCATGTTAATTGGTGTGTTTGTCATCCCAAAGTTTCATGGTTTATCTTGAGGAGGATTATCGGCAAACACGTGTTGGCTGGAAACTTATAAATTATATAATTCATCGTCAATATCAATATTTTGCCAACACATGGGGCACACATGGTGGTTTATTTTGATCAGGAACAAAAGATCATATAATAAGATAGAAAAGAGGAGGAGGAATTTTAAAGGATGTATTAAAGTCTTTTAATAGTTACGTACGATGAGCCTACAATGAGAGACAATGGCTAAGTGTATCAAGTGAAGGAGTATGAGGTCGATCCAATCTTGGAGTACCAAGTTATGTCAATCTCCTCAAAATTTATTTGGTTACTCGATTTGGTTTAATTGACCTAAGAAAGTATGTTTGAGATAACGTAAGAAATTTCAGACATAGCGAGGGAATTTTTTTTCCTTCACTAAGATTGAAATGGCATATGGCTAGGTTAGTACAAAAGTTTTTGTGAGATAACCTTCGTAGACTTTTATAGATAAATCAAGTTTCCCCATTAAAGGACTTTATATGTGATGTTAAGTATTAATGGAACCACATTTTCTAGAGCTTTGATGGACGGAGGTGATTTGATGAATATTATGTAGATTAGCTCATTCTGTGTAATAGTGTTTCTAAGAATATGTTGCTTATAATGCCACTTTAAATCTCATGCTATGATAACTAAACATCCAAGTACATTGGTTATGTGAATATGGGAATAGTGATGGGCAATGTCACGTCACACATCAACTTTCATGTGATGGAGTCTCCCATATCCTATCATCATTGGCTAAGGAGAGTGTGGACACATAACCAAGGGTTAGTTCCTTTGACATACCATCAATGTAACCAAGCCAATGTAAAGGGAACTGAGATTATGATTCGTTAAACCAAAAAGAATTTTTCTAAGGATGAAGCACAATCGTTAGATGTTACTTTCTATAAAAAGATTAATAAGGATACGTGCATTTTAAAAAAGCGTATCAAAGGTGTGAGGGTGCCCACGATCAAGGATAGGTTTGGACCTATTGTGGATCGAGATGAAGAGATAAGGGAAGTTTTGTCATTTGAGGAAGTGAACGAGGTTATTTATGAAGCCCACACTACTTATCAATAAATAAGAGAAAGAATGCGTCCAAGGATTTACTTAATTAAAGAATCAATTAAGTGTTAAAGTATATTAAGTCAAATTCTTAGACCAGGGATAGAGGAAGTTCAGATTGCCAAGAAAATGAAAGAAACTACACCTCCCAAGTGAACTTGCAATTTTTTTTTGATTGGTTATGGAAGGGTGGTTTATCACCTCTAAAGGTATGATTGAGAAGTCGATGAAGAGGAGTAAGCCGACCCAAAATATGAGTTTTTTCTGGTGGATAATCAAGGACTATATGTTTTCATTCATAATTCTAACTCCCATGATATTGCTAAAGACATTAAAGAAAAGATTGAGTGTAAACAAGATCACCAAAAGCCCAAAGTATAAGAATTGGGGAAGATTAATTTGTTTAATGAGAAGAAGAACAAAGGCCAATCTTTATTTAAAAAGACTTGGAGGATGCAAATAAGATAGAATTGATAAAGCTCATTCAAGAGCATAAATATGGCTTCACATGGAAGTACACTGAGTTACCAGGATTAGTCTAAGATATAAGCGATCTCGAGCTGAATTGTATGACCTTAGCCATTCCAATCAAGTAGGAAACTAAAATATCAAAACCTCAAATGGATCTTAAAATAAAGGCTGAGATGGGATGACTATTAGATGCTAGATTTATTAAACCAGTTTAACATCCAATTTGGATTTAATCAATAACTTAATCAATTCAACAATGGTCCATGATACATATAACTTCATGGGTGATTATGTTAGTTATAACCAAATCAAGATATATCCCGCTGATGCGGAGAAAATGAATTTTATCACTCCCTTAGGTAATTTCATGTATAATGTCATGCCTTTTGGTCTGAAATATGCGAGGTAAACTTGACAGAGAACTATCAAGTAGAAGAAGGAAGACTCATACTTGGCTGATATGCGAAAAGTGTTCAATATGTATATAAAATACAAATTAAAAATGAACCCACTCAAGTGTGAATTTGGTGTAACAAGTGGGAAATTCTTGGGTCTTTTGTTAGATCAGAAAGAGGTTTAGATGGACTAGATAATCACAAATCCATACTTGACAAGCTTTATCTAAAGACATAAAAGGAGCTATAAAGTTTACTAAGAAAGACTTCCCACCAGAGAAGTTTCGTGTTAGAAAAAACTTTAAATTATACTATAAAAGAATGAGGAACTTCCCTGCTACTCTTCCATTAAGAATGAGGAACCATCCTGCTCTAAATTACACCTAATAAGATTTCCTACCAAAGATGTAGGTTTTTATCTTTATTGCTTGAGGTACCACACACTTTAAATTATACTCTTAAAGAATGAAGAACCACCCTGATACTCTCCCATACTCTAAAAGTTTCCTAAGAGTAGAAAGGTGGTTCCTCATTATTTTATAGTATAATTTAAAATGTGTGGTCCCCTGTGCAATCAATAGACAAATCTATGCAGATATCTTGGCCATTTTTTATCAAGATTGTTCGAATTACCTCACGAAGATATTTTAGGTGATAATTTGTAATATAATCTTTATAAGGCAGATTTAGAGGAATGGTCCGTGTAGTTTAATGGTTCATCTTCTCAGGGCAAAGGATGGGAATGAGTTATTTTGTCTATCGAAAAGTAAGAGCTTACTTTGTCTTCTAAATTAGACTTTCATTATTCAAATAATGAGGCATGGTATGAAGCATCGATTTTGGGGTTGTTTGAATCACCATAAAGAGGCATCCATTAATTTTTCATTAAAGGAGATTTCAACATGGTTCTTAAACAAGTGAACATTGAATACACATTAAACATCTCAGTTTGGTGCCTTTCAAAACCATCATCCAGAGCTTGATAGACAAATTTGATAAGGTTAAGATGGAGAGGAATCCATCAACAATGAACCATCATGCTAATACCTATGGCACAATTTTGGTGGTAAATCGAAGAACTTATCCATCATTTGTGCTAAAACTCTTCCCTAGTGATGATGATTCTGAATAAATAGGAGAAAATAGGAAGAAATTAGAAGAAAGATATGGCAAGGGGAAGTTTACAGAGTTTGAACAATATTTCCCACTTTAAAGGAGTTTATACTATACAAATCCTAGGGGCATATTGTCTAGATGTACAAGTCTAGATGAAGCACAAAAGTAGTTGTTAAAAACTCTAGATGCACATTAGGAAGCCACTAATATTTCCCTTTGTGAAAGAATTCAACAGGAGGGGTATTTTTTATGAACTATTAAGCATGGCATAATAACAATACAAGAAAGAATGTATTCAGTGTAAAGCTTTCTTTTAACCAACCATGTGTAACTTTTTGGAAGCTCATATGGACTAGAGGCATATTTATATTGATTTATTAGAGATGGTTTTTCCAGGCAAGGAAGCTGATGCTATAAGAATAATAAGGAGGGAGCCAAGGTTCTACTTGTTGGAGGAGAATCTCTAACATGGAGGATACTATAACAGGACATTATGATGCATCATAAAACAGGAAGTATAGGAAGTCCTTGAGAAAGCCCATGATCGATCTCATGTTAGAGGAGCTAAACTGTATGATCAACTCATGACACTTGGACATTATTGTTCAATGATGGAAAAATATTCATCTCAGTTTATTCAAAAGTGAAAGACTTTCCACCTCCATGGTAAACTCATTTATGCTCTATTAGTGGAACCCCATTCATTAGAATCACCCTATCCTTTTTGTATTTAATTATTTGACCTTATGGGGGAAATCAAACCGCTTTACATGGGAAAAATTTAGGTTCTCACGGAAACTTAGTGCTTTACAAAGTGGGATGAGGTAGTACCTTTGAAAAGGGCCAACATAAGTGTGGTGGCACAGTTCATTAAAGAGTACATAATTTTTTACTTTGGCATCCCAAGGTTATTCTGTCAGATAATGCAACTCCATTAATCAACAAAGAGGTAGAAATGCTAACTAACAAATACTTAATTATCCACCACAACTCAATAGTGGCTTACCTTAAAGGCAATGGCCACAAAAAAGATCTTATTAACATTATATCTAAGGTGATGGAAGATGTTCCTTGTGCGTGGAATGACAAGTTACCTATTGAACTACCAAGAGGAAACCAACATGCTATACACCATTTCCCTTATTCTCTGGAGCTGAGGAATGCTTACAGTGGAGTTAAAAGTACCTTATGTACAATATGCCTTTTAAAGCATTATGCTTTCACAAAGTAGGCAGGTTCAACTAGAAGCACTAGATGAACATATAAACAATATTAGAAGGCACATTCAAATATACATGAAGAAAATATCTAGAGATAATGAGAAGTTAGTGAAACACATAAAATTTCTAGAATATGAGCTAGGTTTGAAAGCCCATGTTAACCACAGTAGAGGGCTTCCTTTGCCAAAATTTGCTACAAATTGGGAGGGACCATATGTTATTAAGGATGAACATGATTCAGGTTACATTTTTATCTTGAAGATTGAGGACGACATACCTTTCGAGGTAACCAACATATGGTTTAAGGTTCATTATGTATAAAGAGCACGTGTAAATTTATTGTATTTTCTTATTTGTTGTACTTAGAGATTCTAATGAAACACATGTTTATTTTTATTATAGTTTATTATTAATAGATAAGTGTTGAATAAAGCAAAATAAGTAATGTACACAAATGTTCAAGAACAAACTTCTATTTTACTTGAAAACTATTTACAAGGAAAAATTAGGAATATTTCGAAAAATACAACAAAGAGAAATCTACCCTAAGAGGAACCATAAATTAGGAGAAGTGAAGAAACCCTCCCCAACTAAAGCAACTACATCGAAAGAAACTTCTTATTGATACTCAATAATGAAAGAGATCTTTGTTTTAACTTATGCCTTCAATTTGATCTTGTCTTCATATTTCTTTTAGGCATTAGCCAAAGATTATTTGGCTGCTTCCACTTCTTATTTACACACTTTAAATTTGGGGGCAAGCTCCCTCAACTTTTCTTCCTTAAAATTTAGATCCTCCACATTATTAAGGTAGTGGGAACGATATTCTTCCATATGAGGATCCTTAATGTATCTCAAAGTTTTGATGAGTCATGGGAAATTGAACCCCTCCTTTCATTGGTCTTTGAGAGTGCTCAAATGTTGTTTTGGGGTTGATCTTTCTATAATTGAAATTGGCATCTTTAAGATTTTGGACAAAACAAAAACTATACCTTGGAGTTTGTAACCCATAATCACATTTTTGGGCCTTACACATTGATCCGCGAGAGCTCTGGATGTGGATAACGATATTCGATCTAGTATAGTTCGTCGAAATCCTTGAATGAAGGAACCTCCAATAGAACTCAGCAGGGGTAACATTCGGCATTGGCGAAACATATACAAACTCAATCTCTTATCTATATATATAAGTCATGGAGCCATGATCACTCACAATGGAACACTCATCTTGTGGAGGAGCAACTAAAATAGGATTAACCTCCATCCATTGCACAGGACCATCAACTTGAGCATGCGTTGCCTGAGGTACGTTAGGAAGGATATTTTCTATCACATGCTGCAAAACAGAGTAAAAAAAGAATTAGCCAAAATTTGAATTTTTTTATCAAGCAAGTAAACGATAAAATCATAGCAAGAGTTAATCTAACTCACCAAGCATGTATATTTTCAAGAGTAACTATACCCAAAGTACGGTACATCACTATACAGGTGGCAAAACCTAAAAAAAATTTATGAACCTTACTCAATTGAGAGAGTAAGTCACCATGCAATTGTAATTTTTCTCTATGTTATATCTCAACATGGCATAACACCAAGAAAATTGTTCATAAAAAAAAGATTTAGGATAAATTATAAGTTTCATAAAATATGATGGTATGGAGAAACTTACCTCGTCAACATTGGAAATATTGATTGGGGATGAGATGACTATTACATCTCTAGAACTAACTTGAGGTTGTGCTGTTGGATCATCCTGAAGAGCCAAGAAGGCTCAGTTGAAGTAGGAACAACTCCATGTATGAAGGGGAAAAATCCACTAAGGTCATATAAAGCTTAAGAAGAGAAGTTGTCTACTCCCTCTCCTTATTTTTAGTAATATAAAACCCCACAAATAGAGGGAGCATATAATGATTTCACAAATGAGATCAAAGTGAAAGTTATAATTTATTTACAAGGTATATACCTTAACAATAGTTTCATAAACATGGGCATAATTGTCAAGAGGTACCACAGAAGTCGATTTTCTAACTGGGATGTCCAAGTTAGTTACTATACCGATATGTCTAGGAGTAAGAACATCCTTATTTAAAGACCTTATAAGGTCTAACAAGTCCACACAAGCACAAACGTGTATAGGAATTTCATTCGTCTCCATATACAAAATTCAACTAAGTTTTGATATTCACAAATATGGAGAAAACATTAAGTGATGAAAATACAATATTATTAAAACTACCTCAATAGAATGAGCTAGAGAAACCATAGACAGTGGTAACTTAGGTAAAATTGGGGGAGTAATCACACTTGAATTTTAAATAGTTCCACATGAGTCCCCCACTATTTTGTCATTCATAGGCAATTTTTGTGCCACCTCAGTAGTACGTTTAGATGAATCATGTATAGACAAAGCACGTCTCAAGTAAGTGCATCAAATTTTTAAAGTGGGGGACAAATAAGGTACCGAAATAATACTGTCTTTAACAATTAAACTTAAAGAGCCTCTCATGGAAGGATAATCATCGATAATAGACATAAGTTCCATGAAGGGAAGAGGAGCATCCTATGACAGGAACAATAATGTTAGAAATTCTTTTGTTCAATAAGAGTTAACTAAACACTTAGAGAAAATTTTAAAGGAAAATTGAGTTACCTATTATGTCTCATGAGGAGGAATAAGTGTTTCAACCTGGGTCGAAACATCGACCATATTATTAAGTGTTATGTAATCGAAAGTTAACTTTGAAAACCTGAGGCCATGGTATCTAGAGTTCAAACTAAGAATGTACCATCGAATTTATTTCTCAAAACCTTCTTGCGCTAAGAAGAAATAATGGGCAGAGGTATTTTCTTTGTTTTCTTAATAGGATCAATCTGCCTACGAAGAGCCTAAGAATATACGAAATCATCAACTCGGTGATATTTGTCCAAATTAGCTATAATCTCCTCATGAGTGATAGTAATATACTCTTTCCAAAAAAGAGCATCTGATACTAAGGAAACTACTTTCTTTACTATCTTCAGAGTTGGAGAAATACTAGTAGGGTTCGTGTAACCTTTGGTGGCCTTGGAATTTTATTGGAGTTTAAGGGGAATTTCCCCCTTTCATGAACCTATGACCGAAGAATATTCTTCATTCTACCATTGGTCATGTAACCTTTATTCTTTTCTATCATAGCCATAGGAGTAACCTTAGTAGTGGAAGATAGAGAATGGAACTCCTTAGGGCATGGTCTCTTTATAAGGCTATGGGGAAATTCAATATCCTTAGTGAAGAGATTATTGACACCAAGCTCATTCGAACTAAACCACTTTATAACAAGGTACCCGAGATTAATTTTTAAAAAGTATTTACAATCTTTGTGTTGCGTCGGCCAATGATGGTAGGTAAGGGAGAACGAAGCATCCCCAATGTTATAGTTCTTATAAAGGACCATATTTTGATGTAGAGCACACAGAGTAACCACATCCCTCCTTATGAAAACCAAGTTGGTTGTAAAAAATAAGTGATTTGCCATATCTGACTCAATAAAAGTTTTAGTTATTCCATGGTCATAGTAATAGCGATAAGAACTCTTATTAGGATTATAGGCTTCACTTTGAACATCCCACTCAGTATGCGAAGGAATACGACTAAGAGAATTCATAAAGACCACAACAAGAGATATGTCATCTTTAATAGCATTCTCACATTCCACAAAAAGCTAAACCGATGAAGTTTAGACTTTAAGAATGACCTTTTAGGATTAGTTTTTCCAGCATATGGACAACATTCAAAACATCTAATATCATTTATCAAAGCAAATGATGCCTTATTTCTTTGCTTTATGCTCCACTATGATATGAGTGGAAGTTTGGCAGGAAGCTTAATAATCTCCACAACATTGAAGGCAATATCAAAGACGCATGTAGAGAAAAACCCCATGTACAGAATGGTGTTGGTAAAATTAAAGATGCAAAAATGGCTAATAGACTGCACGATATTGTGGTAATACCGATATAACCATATATATAAAGATTAAATCATTATATCTTCCAGAGGAATGTTGAGTCCATGAGACAATATGTCATAATATTCATTAAGTCCTTGTATGGTTAATCATTGGGCTTCCTATGGATAAAGAACCATGAAGGCTAGCAGAGGTTGTGTGAAGCTAATTTCGAATCATAACCATAACCTTCACAAATTATATAATTGGATTAGTTCCTTAGTCTTTATTCTCCAGTTTGATCTTGACATAAGTCTTGAAGAAATATTTGATGTACTAACCAAAAATAGACTTCGTGGCATCAACTATGCACTCACGAACAAGTTAATCAAGTAGATCATGATCTTTTTCCTTTTTACATCAATCAGGATGGAATAATAAGGAAGATGGCCACATGGATTTGAGACATACAATTCACACGTATTTTCAAGTGTGATGGTGAAGTCTCCCCAAACTATTGTGAACGTATGCGAGAAAACACTCCATCAAGAGACCAATAGGTAGAGAGAAGGGTTGTTCTTGGACAACATAATATCTCTAAAGAATCGTGATGCATGTCCAAGGCCAATATTTTGTAAATATTTTGTAAATATAACATGACCAAGAGTAAAATCCATTAGGATAGTTGTCTGGTGCTTCAAAATGTGTATAAGAAGAATGAAAATCCTCCTGATCAAGCCTAAATTACATAATAGAGAAGGAACTGACGTAACTACCTTGAGTATGCTCTTTAGGTTCCTTAGCCACCAAATCGGGTTCATCACCACCCTCAATAATGTTCTTAAAATTCTTGGCCTCTAGGGAAATGTATGGCCTTGTCCAAAATAGGGAGCACGGTGGTAAAGGGTGTATAAGGCCTGGCACTCAACTAACTCAGAGGTGGCAATCTTGCCAAAATCCTTGCTAAAATTTTAATTAGTCTTTCTTCAAGAAGCCATTATAGTTATGGAGGTTTTTTAGGGTGGAAATGAGATGAAAGAGGGGTATAAATGACGTCGAAAGAAAAGGAGTGATACAAATGGGGAACAAATTGGGATTTAAAGTAAGTTTTAAGCAACAAAGACACATTCTCTACTTAGAAAATTAGATCTTTTATTTCATTAATTGAAGAAGGCGTAATAAGTTTGAGAAGAAAATATAATGATGTATTTAAAGGTTTGGGAAAGATTGTAGTTTGGGCTTGATTGGTGGTTCATTGTCCCATGAAAATGTTTAAAATTGGGGGAAAATTATGGTTGCGTGGAATGAGGGAGATTGGAGTTCACCCCGTGGTGCAACCTGGAAAAAATCCATAGGTTTAAAAGGTGATGGGACATCAACATTTGATGCTAGAGATATATGAAGATTTGAGTGACATGTGTAGAAACTGTTGGGTCATTTTGAGGTGTTTCGAATCACGATTGCTTAGTTGAAGATTTTTTAAATTTTGGATTGTTTATTCAAAATAATTCGAACTGGGGTTTGTCGGTTTAAGGTGCTTAGTATAAAAAAGTATTTTTTTAACACCAACTTCTCTACGAGGGAGAAAATTTAGAAGGAGATTATAGAAAAACCTCTTTACTTATAGACCTCCTCATTAATCAAAGATTAGTGCAATCACAAATGAGTGTGAAGAGTCAATTAATTCCATCCAAGATCAAGGCAAAGTGAAGCTTAATATAAGGTTGAGTAAGATTTCCATAAGAATCTAGTGGAGGAACTATGCATTTTGCCTATGTATTTATATAAATTATGAGTTTTGTTGTAAAAATGATGAGGTTACTCGGTTCCAATGATGGACGAGATCTGGTAGTACCTAACAAAGCTTTCATGCTCTATTGAGCTGAAGAGTGCCCAATATGTGTGTGTTTTAAACAAAGTCAATTTTTCTTCAAAAAATATCCAACTTTTAATTATGCACCAAACCAAGTTGTGAAATCCCAATTCTCACTTTAAACCAATTTATCTTGATTAATCCTAAGCATGCATCTAGTGATTAAAGAAATTAAAGTAAAGAATACTCACAACGCCGGATGTACGAGGAAAAAACCCAAAACGGGAAAACAACCTCGGACGGCCCAAGCTAGACAATCACTATGAACAATGGTTTTACAAAGACAGATTAGCCTTACACTAAGACTCGATCTCCATGGGTCTTGACGCTCCTTCTGATCTTCAATCGTTCTTTATTAGTGCCCACGCAGAAATTCCGTCTTCCACTATCTCTGTCCACAACACACGCCTCCACGTAAGTCTCGGTGTCCACCGATATGGCTTTGATTCGTCTACGATGTCGAACATGATGTCCGTCGCTTCTTCACCACAAAACACTTTGTGTTCAATGTGTAGAACAAACAACTTTGGTGCAGAAAGATCACATAAACATATAAGAATGATAACTCGGAACTTTGCAAACTCTAAGGATGTGTTTATGACTTTTAAACCTTAGAAAACATGTGCAAACGAGGTTCTGGTTCGTAAAACTTTTTTCGAGAAAGCACACTACCGAAATTATGATGGAAACACTATTTAAATAGGATTTAAACGCTGCCTCGAAAAATTTTACGTTCGAACAACTTAAGCATGTCGTTCGCGCGACATTGTATCTCTTTCGAACGAGATCCAATGTCGTTCGAGCGATAGCGCAAAAGTTTGACTTTTTTGACTTTCTGATTAAAACGTCTCTTAACAAACAGATTCAAATTAGTCAAACTCTATTTCGAGCTTATCATCATAAAACGAAGTGTAAACCTTTAAAACACTTTTAAAACATTTAAAAACATTTTTCTTTATAAAAATTACATCCTTATCTTTTATAAAATAATTCCGAGCACCATTAATTATACGCATTCATACTTGAGTGATCTCGGAATGAAATTAACTTTGAAGACGATTAAACTTGCACCGATTAAACTTCGGCATGATTAAAACTTTGAAGCTTTACCGCAACATCTTCAATTTCTTCAATACGTCATAGAACAAGTGGGATCGTGTCATATTAAAATCGTCCCTATGACATATTACAAACACATTTTTTTTTACGGAATTAAGTCAAAACAATACAGGGACTCAATTGGAAATTTATGTCCTTACAAATCTCCCCCTTTGACTATACCGGGACAAAACATACACCAGTGAAATGCCTAACCGGGCCATCAAGTCTTATGACGCCTAAATCCCATCCCATAAACCCAAAATAAAAAATATAGAATACGGACTAGAATATGTAGCACCGGCAAGCATGAACTGTCTGAATGGGATGTAGTCTTGATATCTCGAATCGCTGAAGCATACCTACACACATGAAACAGACAAACAAATACCAAGTGAAGTATGGAGGAACAAATGAAACAAGTTTATAGTTTCCATACGAACATATCATTTGAAACATGTGATTAATTATTTGAAACAAATATCATAAAGAAGCGCTCAACAAATCTCCCCCAACATCACATACCGAATCTCTCCCCCTTTTTGTCTCGAATAGACAATCCGGTGGAAAGATAAACCAATATGAAGTATCTAGCATGGGAATATGATACCCAATTGAATCAAGTTGATACCACTTTAAAAAATGAAAACCGCTAGATAAATATGAGACAACCAGCTAAATAAGATCATATAATGACAAAATAGTAGCTAGTAAACCAATGAATCACACAAAGAGTATACCAGACAAATTAAGTGTGATAAACAAACATATATGGAAAATACCAATTTGGAACATAATAGAACCTGCATATAAACCAATTAAACCAAAAAAAAATGCTTCCTGCAGTACCAAACATATATCAAATTAAGCCAGAGGACTGCAAACAAATCAGAAGCCATTTTTGACCCTGTCGTTCGAACCAGCCAGGGACTTCGCTCAAACGAGATGAAGAAGTCGCTCGAACGAAGTACATAAGTCGTTCGCGCGAGATGATTTGTCATTTGAACGACTTCACGCGACCTGCCATAATTTCCCAGAAATATTATAAAGTATGGACCAGTGAAAAAATTTCCACAAAAAAATTCCAAGAAGGGCCTGACAGATGCAAAACAGTGCTAAAACAGTAAGCTTTTAACCAAAAAATGCAAAAACTTATAACAACTAAAGATGTGAGTTACATGAAAACATAGTACCGATGTGCTCAAACATGGATATGGAATGAATGGGCGTGAAACTACAACAAATGAATCACAATTCCAACACATCGAAACGATCAAGAAGCTCTAATTGATAGCGATAAATAATCAAACTTTATCATAGCCATATGACAATTATAGAGTGAGCTTAATGAACTAAACATACTACATGCACACAAATCCATAATTTTGACGATTCTACAAACAATAACGTTAAATTGCAATGTTTCAACATTAGGATTAGTTGTGCAAACTCATTTAAATTTTCTCCAACCAAACTCCCTCATATATATATATATATATATATATATATATACATATATATACTTTTTCAAGTTCTTTTGAGGTTTCTAACATTCTTAACTTAGAGAAAATCTTATTGTCCCTTTTCTTAGCATATTGGATTTTCTTTTGGGCTCTTTTAAGTGGTGGCTTTCACGACAAGTTAATTTTGAACTCTCGCAGCCCTTTCCCGTGAATCACTCATAACTTTTTCAATTCAAATCCTCACGGTAAACGGTTATTACATGAACACTTCTCCTTAAGTTTACTTACGCATAGATGACAAGATTGAGATAAGAACGCCTCACCAAATTCGAATATGCAATAGAAGTCAAACATCCATATAAACTCGTGCATGTGTGAGATGTTGGCATATATACAAAGTCGAATCAAGATGCATATCAACTTCGAAACAACCCCATATAAAAAATGGTTAATATCATTGTAAGCATCGATAATAATGACCAAATGTCCTAGCCACATGGATAATGAAACGATGGGGGGGTCCAAGCACACCAATATGCCACATCAAACATGTAAACTCAAAAATAAAAAAATTAAAATCTTTTTGTCTTTTCAAACATATTTTAACTCAAAGAAAAGCAAAATCTTTTTTGATTTTTCAAAAGAATTTCTCAAAAACAAAATCTTTTTGTATTTTTCAAATAGGACTCAAACAAATGAAAACTAAAATACAAAATGATACACATGTCATAATACTAGCAATGAATATATCATGAAGCAAACTAGCATATGACAAACATGGCAAGACTTTCATCCTTTAGATTTAGAATGTGAAGAATCAAGTGCCACAAACGAGAATCATGAAGTTTAATTCCAAAAGCCACTAAATCCGATAACCTAACCCAAGTAGGTGTAAAACGACGCATGGGAGTTTGAGTAACCGGGGCAACTTTATTCTTAAACTTCCTAGGAGTTTGTCAAAGGTCGCAGCAATAACGCCTAAGGTGACCTTTCCTAACACAAAATGTGCAAGAGTAGCGGTGGTGGAAATGACTACCTTTATGTGGACCTTTTCTAACCATCCTAGTGTTTCTCACACGTGCGTGGGGAATGGGAATAACTCTCTCACCAAAACCTATACCACACCTATCTTTCTTAATTTGGACGGTGCCTAGGATCTTATCTAACTTCTCCGACATAGCCTCCAAATCAAACTTGACTCTAGACGAGTCTTTCAATCTCTCCTCCAACTCGTGAATCCTAGACTCGAGTAAACTCCTAGACTCCTCAAACTCTAAAATCTCCTTTTTAAAGAACTCCATCAAACCACAGAGATTGTCTCTCTCTTTCTCCACAAACTTTAGTTTCTCCCTAAACTTCTTCTCATGTGCCCTGAGATCCTCAATCAAACTATAATTATTTTTTATGGCACGCTCATTCAACATTGATTGCAATTTTGAGTTAGCCTTTTTTACCTTCACTGTTTCGGCATACAACTCATTAAATGCATTTTACAATTCTATCACATCAACCTCCTCCTCGTCACTCTCTTCAACCTCACTAATATGGGATTCACTCAAAACCTCCTCGAAAGTGTCATTCACATAAGTTGTATCGTCGTCGCTCATATGACATGCCATAAACGTAACAAAGTTACCCTCAATGGGGGGAATCTCTCCCTCTTCCGGTTCACTATCACTTAAGGTGGCATTATAGACAACGGGTTGCTTGCCCTCTTTCTTAAGTCTAGTGGGACACTCCTTAACCTTGTGACCATAACCCTCACACCCAAAACACTTATCCGACTCATCTCTCTTTGGCTTCTCAAACTTATCCTTAGAGGTGGGATCTACTTTGTTGTTCTTGAATTTTTCAAATTTCTTGGCATCTTTAGATTTCTTTTGAAACTTAATAAATTTTTTAAATTTATTTTCCAACAAAGCAACATCCTCAAAATCGGAATCGGAATCCGAAACTTTAATTTCCTCCTTCCAGGTTTTCAAAGCAATACCATTTTCTTTCTTAGGCACTTGCTTGGAGGTAATCATGTCGATTTCATAGGTTTGTAAGTCACCTACAATCTCTTCTGGTTTTGTTGATTCTAACCTACCCAAGGAGTTTAAAATGGTCACTTTCGCATAAAACCTACTAGGCAATAACCTAAGGATTTTCTTAATGACACGGTTGTCGAGAATTTTCTCACCTAGGTTAAATGACGAGTTGACAATATTGGACAACCTAGTACAAAACTCATCAAAGGTCTCACTCTCTAACATCCTAATGGTCTCAAACTGTGTAGTGAAATTTTAAAGTTTTGACGCCCTAACCGTGCTAGTGCCCTCATAAGTGAGTGCCAAAATGTCCCAAGCCTCTTTAGATGTTTCACAAGTCATAATTATGTTATATTCTTCGTGTGTGACATGTGAAGCAATAACGTGCAGACCCTTAGAATTATATTGTGCAAGTCTTTGTTCAGTTTCGGTCCATGACTCAACAGGCTTTAAACTAGTGACCTCACCTACAATAGTGACAGGGGGTGTCCAACCTTTCTCAACGGCAAGCCAAACACGTTCATCAATAGATTTAAATCACATCTCATTCTCATCTTCCAATAAGTGTAATTAGTGCCATAAAAAATAGGAGTTCGAGAATATTCATTATATCCAGAATTCATCTTTGAAAACACACGGGATCACAAAATAAATAAAAAAGTTTCTAGCTCTGATACCAATTTGAAGAGTGCCCAATATGTGTGTGTTTTAAACAAAGTCAATTTTTCTTTGAAAAATATCCAACTTTTAATTATGCACCAAACCAAGTTGTGAAATCACAATTCTCACTTTAAACCAATTTTATCTTGATTAATCCTAAGCATGCATCTAGTGATTAAAGAAAGTAAAGTAAAGTAAAGAATTCTCACAACGCCGGATGTACGAGGAAAAAACCCAAAATGGGAAAACAACCTCGGACGGCCCAAGCCAGACAATCACTATGAACAAAGGTTTTACGAAGACAGATTAGCCTTACACTAAGACTCGATCCCCATGGGTCTTGACGCTCCTTCTGATCTTCAACCGTTCTTCATTAGTTCCCACGCAGAAATTCCGTCTTCCACGATCTCTGTCCACAACACACGCCTTCACGTATGTCTCGGTGTTCACCGATATGGCTTTGATTTCTCTACGATGACAAACACGATGTCCATCACTTCTTCACCGCAAAACCCTTTGTGTTCAGTGTGAACAAATAACTTTGGTGCAGTAAGATCACGTAAACATATAAGAATGATAACTCAGATCTTTGCAAACTCTAAGGATGTGTTTATGACTTTTAAATCTTAGAAAACATGTGCAAATAAGGTTCTGGTTCGTAAAACTTTTTTCCAGAAAGCACACTATCGAAATTATGATGCAAACACTGTTTAAATAGGATTTAAATGCTGCCTCAAAAAACGTGTCGTTCGAACAACTTAAGCATGTCATTCGCGCGACATTGTATCTCGTTCGAACGAGATCAAATGTCGTTCGAGCGACAACGCGAAAGTTTGACTTTTTGATTAAAACGTCGCTTAACAAAGGGATTTAAATTAGTCAAACTCTATTTCGAGCTTATCATCATTAAACGAAGTGTAAACCTTTAAAACACTTTTAAAACATTTAAAAACATTTTTCTTTATAAAAATTACATCCTTATCTTTTATAAAATAATTCCGAGCACCATTAATTATATGCATTCATACTTGAGTGATCTCGGAATGGAATTAACTTTGAAGACGATTAAACTTGCAACGATTAAACTTCGGCATGATTAAATCTTTGAAGGTTTGCCGCAACGTCTTCAATTTCTTCAATATGTCATAGACCAAGTGGGATCGTGACAAATTAAAATCCTCCCTATGACATATTACAAACACAGTTTTGTTCACGGAATTAAGTCAAAACAATACAGGGACTCAATTGGAAATTTATGTCCTTACATGAGCAACCTTGCATGGTAATATCTAAGGTAACTAGTTTGGAGTATAGATAGAAAGGAATATTTGATGCATGACTAAATTATTTTAGATACACTAAGTAAAACACCCAGCTTTGGCCTATTGACCACATTCGCGCACCCTTAAGCTATGAGCTTACTTTGCCATGTAATTTTGGTGATCAAAATAATATCTTTTTATAAAATATCTGAGTGCTGTCATACTACACCAAACACATGTCAAATCAAACTTATCTCAAACAATAATGGTTTGATTAGCAGCTGGTTGGCATGGTGCTAATACACTGCTATGCCATTCACGTAGCGACCAGTCACTCAATATTTTACTTAGCATTTATTAAAAATGACATGTTAGTTATAGTAGTCTGACCCATCATTTAATGCACTTGAGGTTTCTCGGGTGTAATCTGAGACTAAATATACTGCCATTTATCCTTTAATAAACCACATGATATTTTTAGCCAAAAGACCACCTTGAGATATTTATTACAAATCAAAGCTTATACTTTCCTTCATAATCATAATTCACTAGTTCTTACAAATAAGACAAACATTTTTTGAGTTCTAAACACTATATTTTCATGCTTTGAGTATTTACGTATGTACCTAGGCTTATATAAAGTGCTTGTTTCCTTTCCTTCTAACTAACTTCAACAAGAGGGTCATTTATTATATCAAACAATTATATTTATTACCTTGTCTTGAGATATATACTTAAGTTCATACTATGTCATTAAGAGTACTTTTACTAGTGTGTTGTCACCATTAATATGGATTATGCCTTAGTTTAGTCTTAAACACCTTAGCGAATAGAACTACTATCTCACACGTGTCGTACTTAGTTTTAACAGTTTTGATTAGTGTTTTAAGTGTATGAATACATTATTCCATTCAATATTAAGAATTTCTTAATATGGAACAAACATAAACTATAAACACTATAAGTGCATACCTAGTCCCTTGGTAGGGCCCGAATTATATTTCTAAATAGATATATACATTTATATATCCTATTATTTTTTTAAGATATTGACTTATTTTTTTTTTGGAATATTTACACTTGTAGCGTGAGCCGAGATTGAACGTGTGAAGGTCCCTTTTGAGGTGGTACTGTATGACATAAATCTGTTTGGAGAGGATCAGATTTTCAAAAGGCGCACAGAGGTAAACCTTCTTTGCTGCTAGAAATGACTTTTTAAATAGTAAGAAGTTGCTCAAAATGCTTCTCTATGGATTCTCAGGATTGGAGAATATTTAGAAAACCGAATCAATGATTGATAGTGGGGTGCTTTTCCCCATTGGGTGGGGACCTTATTTATAGGAGCCATATTTAAACTTTTAACCGCACATTTAAAAGGTTATTTAACCACGCAGTTAAATAATTTAGCCACTTAGGGATTCTATAAAATATGTCCTGGATGCGGTTCTTAAAAAATCAATTGTGTGCTTTATAGCTTTGTATATTTGAAATAAACACTTTCTCCAATTTTTATAGCTTTGTATATTTTCCTTGTTCTTTTTTTTTCTATATCATTTTTCTCCCCCCTTTTCATTAGAAAAAAAGAATTTAAATAGAGTGTAATGAAAAGTTGGGTTTTTAAAGTATATATTTTGTTTTGAAAAGTATAACATTCGTCCAAGGAAGCATGATCATTGCAATATTTTTAGTTCTAAAAATACATGAGTAGTAATGAATCATAAGAATGGGTTGTTAGTGAGAAACAAAATTAACTTATCGTTTATGTTTTGTCAAAAACCCTCTGATGTGATGATCATATAAAGGTGAAATGGGTTTATGCTTATGGGTCTATGTTTAATTAATTAATTAAGGAATCAAAACAAATTAAATCCTTTTGTATAACCAGTTTTAATTTTACTCAATAAAACTAATTAGGTCTAATTTACATGAATATGATTATCAATAAATGACAATAAACCAAACAATAAACAAAATCTTGTGTACTATTTGCAATTGATTAATTTCACCTCTATATCATTTGTTTATCATATAAACAAAAAATTGATACCCACTATTACTTAAGAATATTTATAGGTCTTAGGACTCATACACAACTTTTATATATAATAATGGAAACCAACACTATGTCTCTCCTTCGAACTTTAGTCATTTGCCTCTGCTCGTATGAGAAATAGACGCCCCACTTCAAGAATGAATTGCATAACCTCCAAGTACTCAGTATCCAAGGATCTTTGATGGATGAAAATATTCCCGCATGTTCCGAAGATGATAATCACCCATATAATTTCTCGTGCAATTATTTTTTTTAAATAAAAGATTCGAAGGACACTATAAATGTGAAGTCTACCTTGAATGGTGCAAGTTGGTAGTCTCCCACACTCTCAAAAGCATCTCTCAAAATGAAGAAAATGGTATTGTAAATATTAGGGTTCATACTTTGAATGAATCATTGTTAAAATTATTTATACATACCAATAAAACAACTTGACTAAAGCATGTTTCCCAAAAATATGACCCTCATTCAAATAAGGCCACTTTGATCGAAGTCCTCTTGAACGAGGTTATTATCTTATGAAGATCAATGGATGAAAATCACAGTCCCCTTACGAAACTTGCATCTCATGAGGTGACCTCGTTTGAAAAAGTTTATCTCAAGAGGTATTTTGTTTAAAAATAAAGACCCCAATCAAAATATCTTTCGATTGAGTTAATCTCATTCAAACAAGGTATTTATTTTTCTCGATTTCTTGTAAAATAAAGAGTATTTAAAAAAAAAACTTTTCTACTAGTTTTCAAAACATGTTTTCGTGTGAATATTTTTACTTTAAAAGAAAAACTAAAGGATATACAAAACTTGAGAACCCTAACCAACCTTACATTATCTTTCATTTAAAAGTTTGATCTGGTACAATAGTTTATGTCACGATGATCTGGTATAATTTACAACTCAGTAAACTCGATACAAAGATACTATAACATAAATAGTTTTTATGTATTAAATACAATACAAAATATAACTAGGGAGTGTAAAACATGTCCTTACAAATCTCCCCCTTTCATTATTCTAGAACAAACAAAAAACGAAAAATATCAAAAACAATACCACATGAAATGCCTATACATCAATCTACCTGTCCCTAATCCCTTCGAGACAGACTCGATTCTTATTTAAGGCTTTTCGATCCATAGTGATTTAACATCATGGGATTTGTAAGTCCCGCATACTTAAATAACTACCACATGACGTACAAAGGATACAAGAGATAAATAAAAAAATGACATGAAATGAAATCTTTAATGAATGAAATAAACTACTCCCCCATAACAAATACTCCCCTTGTCGAAAAGCTATATCCCCTTTTGTCTATAATAGACAATGGAAATAACCCAACAATGTATCACAAATCAATTAAATTAAGAAAGTAGATAATCATATGATAAAAACATGCACTTAACAAGATAAGTGACATATGAAAACATGGAAATATTAATATCAATGATATATATCAATACCATCCAAATATTGATATCTCAACATGAGCCAAAGAAAATAAAAATAAATAGCATCAAGCACACGTGGATTATAAGTCCAATATAACGTCCAATCTATGAAATCATATACAAACTATCTAATGCGAATACGAATGATCTCAAAACCCAAAAAAGTAAGATGTACCCTAATACTTTGATGAACGAACCCCTTTGATGCAACCCATAGTTTAGAATAATTACAAGTCAACCATAATGAAAAAAATTTAATGTGTAAAAGCTTATGTTGATTATAACCTAAAATAAACCATCATCTTTAGCAGTTTACTATGGAAAAAAAAATCACATACTAGATGAAAATGTGCAAACTCATTAGTCCTCAACTTATAACTCCCTCAAACATGTGATTTTTATTAAGAATTCATCTATAGTGATATACACAACTCTAGTCTCTTCTTGACAAGTCCCGCTTAACAACACATCCACTTACAAACTACCTCAGAACTGATCTTATACCAGACTACACATCTTTAGGGACATATTGTATAGTCTAGGCCTCTGAGACATATTCATCCAATAACTGCCACCGTTAGTTATTGAACCCATTTCTAGGCATGGGTCATAGTGGCAATCCTATGTTTCCCTTTGATACTTCTCCTAGGTCGATGTTGATACCAAATTTAGTCTACGGACGTGGACCAATCACTTTAAGACACGTGTGGACCTGCATGGCAAATACCAATACTCTAGACGAGCAACTTAAATGTACCGAGCAACTCAGGCGCCCCGAGAAACTTAAGCGTACCGAACAACTTAAGCGTACCGAGCAGCTCAGGTGCCCCGAGCAACTTAAGCGTACCAAGCTACTTAAGAGGTCCGAGCTACTTAGCGTGCAAAGCATCCAAAATAAGAGAATCAAAAGACAGCTACGCATTAAATGCACATTATTATCGTACAAATGTATATGTCTACTAAGATAACAGCGCATTATCCTTTCATATGTACAACCTCAAGGTTATAAATACATGGTAACCTCCTCATAAGAGGGGGACTCTGGATCTCTGGGTAAACCCATTATCGAGATCCCAAATAAACAGTTAGAATACAAAATAGTGGACGTAGGCCATTCCCACAAGGCTTAATCACTTTAAAAATCCTTTGTCTTATTTATTTATTTATTTATTTATCCGTGATTGATTAATTAGAGATAATCTAGTTTTTTACATCAACATATTGGCGCCGTCTGTGGGAAATGACTGTACTTATCATTTTTCACCAAAACAATTCATCATCTATGGCTGATAATCCGAAATCTAGTAATCGAAACACTGGGTCCCTCCAAACCTTTCTACTCCCCTAAATGTTCAAGATCTGGCAGGCATAATGGCTAATTTAGCCCAAGGGCAAACGGCCATGCAAGAAATCATGCGTAAACTTATACAAACTGTTCAAGGTGGAGTGCCGGCTCAATCAGGAGTGTCGGACCAATCAGGACAACTAAGTGTTCATAGAAATACCCATATGCCATCCTCAAGAACTAAAAGAACGTTATTCCCAGAGGCATCTCAATCCAGACGTACCGGGTCATATCGTACTGAAAGATCCAGTGATCCTTAGTATCAACCTGGCCGAACTTCATCAGTACGAGCTACTGATTCCCATCGAAATGTCACTCTCACCCCAGAAAGGACTAGTGCAATAGAAAGGTTGAGTAGAGTATCTCCTTTTGATTGATTGGGCCTTACGAGGAATAAAAGTCCTCATAGGATTGCGTCGAGTAACTCTCAACGACCATCCGACCTAAGGGAAGGCTTTGCTCAATCACGCCCAGCTACTCCTAATGAAAGGACCCAAGAGGAAAACTCAACACGTTTAGTTGCTCGAACAAAAAGGCCCAAGGAGGGAAACGAAGCATGGAAAGGCTCTATTCAAAGGTTAGAGGATAGATTAGGAGAAATGAACAAGGCCAAGAATCCTCTACAAAGAACTTTTATCAGAGGAACACCATTCGTACAGGCAATTGTGGATTTTCCCACACCATCAAAGTTCAAGGCTCCTATGGTAATGCCTAAATACGATGGAAAAACTGACCATGTCCTTCATATAGAACAATACCAAGCTGCTGCCGATATCTATGCAGTCCCAGATGAGATGAGATGTAGGACATTTTCAAGAACTCTCACCGGATCAGCCCAGATATGGTACAACAACCTTCCTCGAGGGAAGATTGCGACTTTCTTTCAACTGGAAGAGCTCTTTATAGGGAATTTTTGTTTTGGTACGAAACTAGTCAAACGAGTAGCACACTTGCTGAGTGTTAGACAGAAGCCAGAAGAAAGTACTAGGGACTACATTACTCGTTTTAATAACGAGAAGCTTAAGGTAATTGATTACGAAGAGAAAACAACAATTACTGCTTTGATGAGTGGGCTGTTGCCAGATAAGTTGTACTACACTTTGGCCAAAGATCCACCTAGGACCATGGCAGAACTGATGGCCAAGGAAGCCAAAATCATGAACGCAGAGGAAGCCATGGCTGCGAGGAAGAGTACAGACATTAAGGAGGCCAAGGTTGAGGTTGCTAAAACTGAGAAGAACGATTACAAGAATAATGGTGGCAATAGGCAGTCGAAAGGTAAGCAAGCTCTGGAGAAAATGAAGAAGTATGGAAATTATACTCCCTTGAACGTAGATATAAATCACATTCTGGAGGAGATCAAGAACAATGAGGAGTTAGCCTGGCCAGGGAAAATGAAAACAAACCCTTACAAAAGGGATAAATCCAAATATTGCGAATTCCATAAAGACCATGGCCACACGACCAAACGTTGCATAACTCTCGAGAATGAAATTAAAGCACTTATCAGGCGAGGAAAATTGGCCAAGTATGATGATTGCCAAAATAATGGAAAGACCAGCAACCGAGGAAGGCAAAGATCTAAATCTCCTCGTCGAGCAAAAGAAGACAAGAAGAGAGATCACGAAAAAGATCCAGAAGATGATCCTGATGTCCCTAAAAGACCAAGATAGCCAGAGCGTGTGGTATTTTCAACCCATTTTGGATCATTTGAATGTAATGTTATTATAGGTGGAGATGAAAGAGGTGGAGATCTTATTGCGAAGAGGAAAGCTTACCTCAATGAGGCTCAAGTTTGCTCGTACATATAGCGAATAAACTTAGCTAAAGATGATCGCCCGAGGAAGGTGAATAAGGACAAACTGGTCACCGGTTTCTCTAAAAATGACCTAGCAGGTGTGTTATATCCTCATGATGACCCAATGGTGATCAAGATGAGAATGAAGGAAGTTGTGATTTCACGGGTGCTGGTGGACAATGGTAGCTCTGCAGACATCATGTTCTACCCATGCTTCGACAGTTTGAATTTAAAGTTAGCCCAGTTGGAGCCCTATCATAGGCCCCTCCTTGGTTTTACTGGATAAAAGGTTTTTCCACTTAGGACGATCAAGTTGGATATGCTTATCGGTACATGGCCTGCTTATTGAATAGAAGGAGTATGCTTTTTCGTAATGGATAAAAATGTCCAATCAGCTTACAATATCATCATTGGAAGGGTAGGTCTGAAGAAGTTCGAAGCAGTACCATCTACTGTACATCAATGTTTAAAATTCCCAACTAACTTTGGAGTGGGAGTGGTGAAAGGCGATCAGAAGGTAGCTCGGGAATACTACTATTCATCTGCCGAATAGGAGGAACGTAAAGAATCTAGGAAGAAGACTACTACCTATCAAGTGGATGAAATAGAAGATGTAGAGATTGAAACATTAGACCCTAGAGACGAGTCTCAGCTCGTGAAGGGCTAGGTTATGGAAGCTACCGAAAGTATCATTCTGGACGACGAGCACCCAGAACGAATAACCCAAATTGGTGCGTTATTGGATGTATCAATAAAACAGGAACTGATAGAATTTCTAAGATACAGAAAATAGACTTTTACATGGAGTCATGAAGACATGTTAGGGATAGACCCGAATTTTATGTGTCACGAGCTCAACGTGAACAAGGAAATCAAGCCAGTGAAGCAGAGAAGAAGAGTGTTCAGCCCTGAAAAGAACCAAGCTATACAGGAAGAAGTAGAGAAATTACGAAAAGCCTCTTTTATTGAGGATGTCAAATATCCTGATTGGCTAGAAAATGTGGTGATGGTAAAGAAGAAAAACAATAAGTGGAGGATGTGTGTAGACTTCACTGATCTTAATAAGGCATGCCCAAAGGATCATTTTCCTTTGCCCCGAATCGATCAACTGGTGGATGCTACCTCGGGGCATGAATTGTTGAGTTTTATGGATGCTTATTCTGGTTACAACCAGACTAAAATGAAGCCTGAGGACAGGGAGAGTACCTCTTTTATCACCCCAAGGGGAACTTATGGCTATAATGTTATGTCTTTTGGACTTAAAAATGCAGGTGCGACATATCAGCGGATGAAGAATAAGGTGTTTGCGGAGAAAATCAGTCATAATATGGAGGTTTATGTTGACGATATGCTGACGAAGAGCAAAAAAGATGTTGATCATCTAGTTTACCTAGGTCAGACCTTTGATCAACTAGAGAAATATCAAATGAGGTTGAATCCCACCAAATGCATATTCGAAGTACGAGAAGACATATTTCTCGGATATATTGTTAACCAACGAGGTATCGAGGCGAACCCTAAAAAGATCAAAGCTCTATTAGATCTATGATCTCCAACTACGAAGATGGAAGTACAAAGTCTCACAGGGCGAGTTGCAGCACTTAACAGATTTGTGTCATGAGCAACAGACAGATGCCTCCCATTCTTCAAAACACTCTGAAAAACTTTTGAGTGGAATGATGAATGCGAGAAGGCCTTTCAAGAGTTGAAGAAATATATGGGGACACCTCCATTGTTATCTAAACCAGTGATGGGAGAAAAACTATATTTGTATCTAGCAGTTTCAGAGAATACAATTAGCTCAGTGTTGATAAGAGTGGAAGATGGAGTGTAGAAACCAGTCTACTACACTAGCAAGGCATTCCGAGGAGCAAAAATCAGATATCCAAAGTTGGATAAGATGGAACTAGCACTGATCGAAGCAAGTAGAAGGATGCGGCCATACTTACAAACCCATACTATAGTGGTGTATACTGATATGCCATTGAGACAGGCTCTGCACAAACCAGACAAATCAGGAAGATTGATGTACTGGACAGTAGAACTCCGTGAATATGATATAGTTTATGAGCCTAGATCGTCACTTAAGGGGTAGGCAGTAGCGGATTTTATCGCAGAGTTTACTCAATCTGATACCTCCAAAGAATAGGAGTTTAATATAGACCAACCCGTGGAGCCTACAAGATCATCAAATTTGACCCCCGACCAACCTCCATCCGTGGACGAGCAGCGAGAAGTGTTGAGGTAAGACAAAAGGAAGCATCAAATATTCCACCAAGGAGCTCTGTCTGACCAATAGTTTGATAATGAAGTACTTATGTGGAATCTGTATATGGATGGCTCTTCGTGCACTACAGATAGTGGAGCATGAATTATTTTAAACAGTCCGGATAAGATTGATATGCAGTATGCTCCACGCTTTCAATTTAAAGCTTCTAATAATGAGGATGAATATGAAGCCATGATTGTGGGTCTAAGTCTGGCCAAAACCATGAAGGCAGAGCAGGTCGTTGTATTCAGCGATTCAAAGTTAATCGTAAATCAAATTCGGGGAGTGTATGCAGCAAAGGGAGAATTAATGGTCAAGTATCATGCAACAGCAATGGAGGTGGTATCGAGTTTTACTGAGGTTCAGTTAATTAGAATACTGAGATTGGAGAATACAAGAGCAGACACCCTAGCTCGATTAGCATCAGCCACACACACCGAGCTACGAAGAACAATCCCAATAGAAATCCTGGTTGGTCGGAGTATAGATGAAGATTTGATGATGAATTTCATTGCCCTTGATTTGGGACCTTCCTGGATGGATCCCATCAGGGCCTATATCAAAGAAGGGATTCTGCCACCTGATAAACTCGCAGCTAAAAAATTGAAGTTTAAAACTTCTCGTTATGTATTGACCAATGGTATTTTGTACATAAGAGGAGTTATAGAAGGATTACAAAGATGTTTCCATCCCTCCGAGGTTAAAAACTTGATCAAAGAGGTTCACGAAGGGTCCTGTGGAGCCCATGTAGCAGGTCAGATTCTTTTGCAGAGAATAACAACGAAGGGGTACTATTAGCCAACAATGAGGGCTGATTGTGAAGATTATGCTAAGAAATGCGATAAATGCCAACGGTTCTCTTCCATCCGGAGAACTCCCCAAGCATTGTTAACGCCCATTACGTCCCCTTGGCCATTCGCCATGTTGGGGATAGACTTAGTCGGACCACTTTCAACGACCAGGGGAAGATTTAAATACCTCGTGGTTGATGTGGATCATTTTACTAAATGGGTGGAAGCTGAGCCTCTTATTGATATGACATATGAAATGGTCTATCAGTTTATTTGGAAGAATATTATTTGCAGATATGGTCTTCCCCATGATTCATCACCGATCATGGAACCCAATTTGACAATGAGGAATTTACTGCTTATTGTCATCAATCTAATGTATTGAAGATCCACTCTGCGCCAGGACATCCCCATAGCAATGGGAAAACTGAAGTGATGAAAATAAACCTATTGAATGGTTTGAAAAAACGGTTGGATGATGCAAAGGGAGATTGGATCAAAGAGCTACACTTTGTGTTGTGGGCTAATCGCACTACACCACGAACAACAATTGGGGAGTCTCCATACATATTGACATTTGGGAGTGAGGCTGTCATACCTGCTATGTTGGGTTTACCCACGCATAGGGTGCTTAATTTCAATTCTCCTATCAGTGACTTAATGAGAAGATTAGACCTGGATATGCTCGAAGAAGTTAGGGAAGAAGAAACAATCATGAATGCATCATATCAACAACGAACAACTTTGTTCTACAACAAAAGAGTGAAGAAGTGTGATTTGAAGGAAGGGGATTATGTGCTGAAGAAAGTGATCTAAAAGCATAACAAACTGGAAGCCAACTGGCATGGACCTTACAGAGTAATAGAAGTTGTTCGTCCAGGGACATACATAATTGAAACTTTGGAAGGAAAAGAGTTCAAGAATGCATGGAATACAGAGCATCTGCGCAAGTATTATTAATAGATAAAATTCCTATGTAACACAGTTCTTTTAATATGAATAAAGTGATGTTTTTTCTTTTGTTGATTTTTTTTTCGGAATATTAGTGCTACACACTACACAAATAAAAATCTAGAAAATAACATACCACCAACTCCGGTTGGAAGGAAATTCAATTACCACCAACTATGGTTGCTCGGGAACTTAATACCACCAACTCCGGTTGGTCGGGTCAGGAACTCAATACCACCAACTACGGTTGGTCAGTAACTCAATATCACCAACTTCGGTTGGTCGGTAATTCAATTACCACCAACTCCGGTTGGTCAGGCTCAATACCACCAACTCCAGTTGGTCGGCAATTCAATTACCACCAACTCCAATTAGTCGGGTCAGGAACTCAATACCACCAACTTCGGTTGGTCGGTAACTGAATATCACCAACTCCGATTTGTCGGGAACTCAGTACCACCAACTCCGGTTGTTCAGGAATTCAATATCACCAACTCTGATTGGTCAGCAATTCAATTACCACCAACTCCAGTTAGTCGAGAACTCAATACCACCAACTCCGGTTGGTCGGTAAATCAATTACCACCAACTCCGGTTGGTCGATAAATCAAATACCACCAACTCCAGTTGGTCGGCATCTCATTACCACCAACTCTGATTGGTCGGTAAATCAATAACCACCAACTCCGGTTGGTTAGTACCAAAACTAGGCAAGAAGCTGGACGACCTCTCGGGGTGTCCACTGTCTAGGCAACCAGGTAATCCATATAAGATTACTACAACTAAGCAGGAACATGGGATGAAAATCATTCCATTCCTTAGGCCCAAAGAGTGACAAGTCATTATAATCAAACAACAAATGGGATAAGTATAGTATATACATATATATTTACCAACCAACAAACAAGGACATTCTACAAATTATTTCGAAGAAAATGAAATGGCAAAAGACAAACTTTTTCTTCATTAAAACAAAGCATATTACACAAGATATGAAGTCTAATTCATTACATCAAATATCCTATTCTATTGGTTTCTTTCCTTCTTCTTTTGACACAGGTTCTAACCCAGCTGGAGGATCATCTAAGGCATAATGGGAAATTATAAAGTTTAGATCTCGCAGCATTCGGACATTCATTACGGATGGACGATCGAGCAAGTGTTCTGGGAGAGCTATTTCAAAGTTTGAATGAAGACTGTAATCACCGAGATACTTCGATATCAAAATTCGAGGAATAGCACGGGCTGTAATCCAATTAAAGTCAAGATTGAAGGGAGGCACATGTAAATAAAGGACCCTAAGTTCGTAGTAATCCCACAGGAAATGACCTTGTTCCATCTTTAAGACACATAATGCATTTAACCACCCTTGCTTATATCCTTCGTTATTTGACTGCTGCAAATGAGTATCAAGGTGATATAGAGCTTCATTATACCTAGCCATCCAGAATTCCCTGGGCTGCTTATGAAATCGATAAGTTAACCTCTGAAGTTGCTCGTGGAGATTCTTCACTATAATTTCTTTACTTTCCAGAGCAGAACTTTGATTAGAGAGTTGCTCAGTGAAGTTCAGAATCTTCTTAGACATTTCTGCCAAGGCTTGGTTCTTCGCCATCAATCGAACGACTTGATTCTCTAAAGCCGACTGAGTTCTCGCTTCTTCAATGGTTACCCTACCAGCCCTTGCTCATCTACGAGAAGATCTTACTCGTCCACGAGTAGATGTGGAGGGTCTAGCTCATTTCAAGGTTTCTAACTCATCCCTTAAGTTAGCATTTTCTACTTCCAAAAATAAAAAGCCATCATCATTTACTGGGACTAAGGCTCCCGAAGAAGAAGCATCATATTTGAGTAATTTTATTTCCTCTTGCAAAACGATGTTCTCCTGCTCCAGCAGCTTGGAAATATGTCTGTGTTCTTTAAATTCAAGCTTCAGAACACTCTCCGTTTTCTCATGAGAAGAAATGAACTTGTCATATCCTTTGTCAGCATTCAATTGCTGGTACTTTTTCTCATAGCCTTGATGGATAAGTGCTAAAGATTCTTTATACTTCTGCTGAAGTTCCTCGATCGTTCCTTGGAAATCTTCAATCATCTCGTAGTAGGCCACATTGTTGGCTACAACACGATCAAGTAATAACTTCAGGTATTGATAAGCTTCAATTACTCGGTCAGAAGCACCTGATCCGAGGATGTCAGTTATCTGAGCCTCATTAAGATCTACATGACCATCTTTGAAATAGTCATTGCATTTCTTCATCAATTTTGTATCATGAGCTGATAAGAGCTCCTTCCAGGCCATAAACTAGCAAAGAGAAGAAATGAAAAACAAAATCAACAAATGGTGTGAACAGAGCAAGAGAGAAATTCAAGACGAACAACAGAGCAGGAAAGAAACGAACAATAGAAGTTCAAATTTTATTCATCATGATAAAGGAAAACATAGTTCAAGGTTACATTCAAGAAAATAGCAAAGCAAAAGACCCGAACAACTTTACACCTTCTCCTTGTTCCCCATGACTTCTTCAGATGGTTTGGATGAAGGGGTAGGTTTCTTGGAGGGCAAAGACAGCTGCTCGGTAGAGGTGCTAGCTTGTTTGGACTTGCTGTGAGGGTTGGGCAACAGCAACAACAGGGATCTGTTCTCCAGTCATCAAAGAAGACTCATTTGAAGCTGCTTCATCTTCTTTTTCTTCTCCAGGAGAGGGAGGAGGGCCATGAGTATGTTTCTGGAATAACTCAGAATTCTTAGCAACCTTCAACTCCTTCAAGGCTGCAACCCATCCGTCCCTAAAATATTTGACACTGGCATACTCCATTTGAGAAGACATGACAGCCAGGCCTTTATTCCAACGTTTGTCCTAACCAGCACTGAAAGATTTTTTAACAGTAACTTTCCTATTTACTTTCTCAGAGGAGGTCCTTTCCCTCAGAAGCACCTCGACAGACTTTTGTTTTTCTTCTACCTCTGTCTTATGTTGCTCGGAAAATTTAAGTTTGACTTCAAGATCATTATTATGTTGTTTAACCTCTTTGGAGGCAGTCATAGCTTGATCTCGGTTTTCTTCAACAGACTGGAGTTGCTTCTCCTAAACATATTTGTTCTCCTCGTACTTCTGATGAGATTCGTTCAAAGATTGGGTTAGTCCAGCAAAAGCTTCTTCTACTCCACTCGAGTAGCTTGAAGCCCTGATAGCTTCATCCTTCTTCAAAATACTGTTGAAACACGTCAGAAGCTGAAAAAAGAAAAAACTTTAAGTCAATGCATGGACATGGTATTAAAAAATAAAGGGGTCAACCTAAAGATACTTACTGAAGTAATATGTTGAGCAGCTAGTGTAGTAAGTTTCTCGCGAGAAAAGGTGTCTTCAACACCTTGGGATTTTGGAACATTCAAGGATCTTACCAAGCTCACAGCAGAGCTCGGAGTAAGAAGAGCTAGAACACTACCTTCAAAATTTGAAGGTTTAGAGATAGGTTCATGAGGTCTCTCAGAAGAATTTCTTTTTAATCTCCTCATAGGAGCAGGAGAATTTTCAATTAAAGATATCGACTATATTGGGGAGATGACAATAGTCTTACTCGGATGCACAGGGGACTTCTCGCCAGTTTCCTTGCCAGCAGTGGGAGGGGGTACATCTATAATCTTTGTCACTACTTTTGGGACATCTTGTTCACTTTTATTTGCCTCCACAGTAGTAGAGGAAGACTTGCAAAAAAGGAAGGAGCTCATCTCTTCTTCATCAGATTAGTGATGGGAATGCTCAAGTCAGAAGAAGAACCTTGCACACTTGTTTTAGAGGCTGGCACCTGATCAAGATCAACCACCATAGGGCGAGGATGAGCAATGCAAGATGAAGTGTAGCTTATGTATTGCAGCAAATAAGAAGAAGATCTAACGTGCTCCTCAGCAACAGATGGATGCAATCCCCAGATAAGTTTTAAGTGCTTTATATTAACCTCGGTTTCTTTTGGAGGTTTCCTTTTACTGTAAACTGTAACAAACAAAATCAAATGTCAGTGATGCATTTTATCAAATACAAAGAAAACAAGATTTCAAAAATAAAAACAATGTATCCCATTGCCATAAAGTGGACACCTGGGACCCTGGTATACATCATCTCCATTTAATGGAGGGTGTTGCCAATTTTTCATCACAACCCCATGATCAAAATAATCCCTATTGGCATCGGGAAGATTGACAACTAACGCTCTATTCAAAAATCTAGTTTTTAAATAAAAAGTACTGCCACTGGTAACCCATCTGTAACAATACATAATCTCTGGAATCCCTAAATGAGTTCCATGAAGTTAATTTAACCTATGTATGACATTAACTATCCTCCATGTATTTGGAGCTACTCTTGTAGGTACAACATCATAATATTGGCAAAACTCCAAACACAGGGGATTTGGCGGGAAAGAAATGCCACATTCGGCTATAAAAAGACTTGGGAACCAGTGTCCTTCAGCCAAAGAAAGTAAATCATAAGGATAAGAAACTTCTTCCAAAATAACCCATGAAGGGATTGAAAACTCATACCGAAATTTGTCTAACGATTAAACAAGATAAACTATGGTGAATAAAGAAAATAAATAAGAAGGAAGAAAATCTTACAGTGGAAATAGAGATGAGTTGTCAATAAACAATGGAAAGAACGAAGGCACAAGATAAAGAGAAGATGAAGAGTTCAAAGATACATATTTGAAAATGTGAAAGATGATAGGATTCCTGTCACACTTAAATACTTTACCTCGGGAATAAAGAAAAGCAATGATTACAAGGAAAGACATTTGTGTTACCGGCGGCTAAAAGAAGCAAAGGGCACAAAACTCGAAGTGATCGCGAAATTCAAAATAATTATGAAGTCTGATATTATGTGCTCAAAAAGGAATTATATACAAGGAAAATCTTCCTAAAATTCATGAGGACTATTAATTGAAACATATTTCGAGCAAAATATTCCACACTCTCCTTCAACCTCAACTGTGAAACATTAAGGGCTTCTGTTGATACCAAATTTAGTCTATCGATGTGGATCAATCACTTTAAGACACATGTCAACCTATATGGCAAATACCAATACTCTAGATGAGCAACTTAAATGTACCGAGCAACTCAGGTGCCCCGAGCAACTTAAGTGTACCAAGAAACTTAAGCGTACCGAGATACTTAAGCGGTCCGAGCTACTTATCGTGCAGAGAATCCAAAACAAGAGAATCAAAAGATAGCTACGCATTAAATGCGCATTATTATCGTACATATGTATATGTCTACTAAGATAACAGCGCATTATCCTTTAATATTCACAGCCTCAAGGCTATAAATACATGGTAACCTCCTCATAAGAGGTGGACTCTGGATCTCTGCGTAAACCCATTATTGAGATTCCAAATAAACAATCAGCAATACAAAATAGTGGACGTAGGACATTCTCACAAGGCTGAACCACTTTAAAAATCCTTTGTCTTATTTATTTATTTATTTATCCGTGATTGATTAATTAGAGATAATCTAGTTTTTTACATCAATTGTCGCGACATCATCATCTGTGACATTTTCCAGGAACAGAATATGCATATCCTTGACCCTGCCCCTAGATGAACGTACTTCAGTAGTCTCAGTTATCCAAGACTACCCAACTCCCACACTATTTACATGTAGGGAACACCATTATGTTATATCATCCCCATGTGAATGAAATATTTACTCATCATAGATTACATATTGTACTATACAATTGTTGCACCCTCATTGGACATCTCATCTCGTTCACACAGACTACATGATAGGGGGTGACACTGCGCACGCCCAACACTTTAAAAGATATTCATCTTCATCCTTCAAGGGGATTATTCAGTAACAATGCCTACTGGTATACTGAACTTTAGAGAGAGGAAGTGAGAGCTTGTACTAAACTCTAATGGCTTTTAATCCTTATTTATAGTGGAAACACTTCTTATTTTCACATTGGATTTGGCCAAGGTTAAACAACTTAAATCCATGTCTTATCATTATCTATAATCTCTTCTACTTATTATATACTTGCTATGTTGATGTATTATTCCACCATTATTATACAAATCTAGGAACTGAGCTGAATATATCTCTGGGTGATATTTTATATCATCACTTTTGGTGTCGTCTGTGGGAAAAGACTATATTGTTTCTTCTTTTTAACTTGAGATCTCTTCTCCTTTTCTCTAGTGGTGATCTGGATCCACCATTGTTGAAGCTGAATCACCATTGAAAGATCTCGACTTATACCTAGTTTTGTTATTTTCACTATTTTTCTTTATTCTTTTAAAGATTCTTGCCTGAGATGGAACTGATCTTCCATGTAATGATAGGCCTACATACAACAAACTACCTCAATAATTTAAAATGTCTCACATAGTAGTTGAATTAACATCCCTTCGGGCAAGTCAGCAGGAAATGCAATAATAATTCTTGGCCTTTAGTTAAGACAAAATGGGAATAATTATAGATGATCGTACCATTACCTTAATAACTACAATCACCAGGGAGGCAATGAATTCGGCAGCAAGGGGACCACCCCCAGCTCTAACAAATGAGGCAAAACACCACCAAAGGTGGAGCTACATCATTGATCCACATCATATTCGCCTTGGAAAGCATGTTCAAGAATGTAGGAATGACTTGGTCTGTGATGATAAAGGGTTCTATGAGAAGTATGAAATCTCGAACACCTATCATTGTCCTAGGGATACCACAATACTAACTTACCAAGGAAAAGGTATCCATAACACTCCATAGAGACGTAAAAGAGGCTCGACATTTGTCAGGATTAGTAGAGGATCTGATTTTGATCGTCTCATCCCCAATGGTGAAGTCAGATGAGACCAAAACACTTTCTCTCACAGTGTGGGTGGAAGGAATACCACATGTTGTCATAATAATGAAAGGCCGAGACAGAAGGAAGAAATGGAGGATCACAGAGAAGTCAATAGTAGGTAGACAACTCTCTATTGAGAGCTAATCCCGGAGGTAGTAGTGATTGAAGGACCTAGGGACAATATAGTGCCAAAGGAAAAGCCCTAAAATAGTTCGATTCAGGGGATAGAGGAAAAGATCGACAATCTGATCAAAAGCTAAGACCTTGGTCCCAAGGGATATATGGAGGGATATCCATTTGTGAAGAAGATCTCCAGTTACCCAACTCCTTCTAAGTTCAAGTCTCAGAGCATGACATCCAGATATGCTGGGAGCACTAATCTCATCCATTGTATTGAGATGTATTAGTCGGCTATCGACATCTACTGAAATCCTTACGAAATGAGTTACTGAGCTTTCTCCATCACTCTCACATGCACGACGCATATGTGGTATACTAGCTTACCGAGAGGATTTCAAGAGAATTATAGAATAATTTATCCTTATGTTTTTATTTTAACATGAAGCCATCGAAAAGAGTGACTCATTTACTGAATGTCAAATAGGGGAATAATGAAACTCTGAGGGAAAACTTCTCTTTATTTAACAAGGTGAAATTATAGGGAATATTATAAAGAGAATATTATGATGACATCCCTCATTAATGGGATACAGTTGGGAAAACTCATATAGAACCTCTATAAGGATCCTCGAAAATCAATGACATAAATTCCGGCTTCATCTAGGAGAATAATAAAGTAATGGAATGTTTAACCAAAATAAAGATAAGATGGGTAAGAAGAGTTCAAATGATGATAAGTTTACTAAGAACACCTCATTCACTATAGTCATGTATCTAATATTGAAAGAAATTAAAGAAGACAAGGTTCTCAAATGGCTTGAAAAGATAAAGTCTCCACCCCACAAGAGAGAAAAATGTAAGTAATGTGAGTTCCATTAGGACTACATCCACACAACGGATAAATTCTTTGCTTTTAAGTATGAGATAATAAAGGTTTTAAAATAGGTAAATCTTAGAAAGTATATAGATAAAACTGGAAGCTAAGACGAGGGCATGTAAAGGTTTAACAAAAAAAAGGACAGTAAGCCAATAAAAGAGGCTCAAAGAAATAAAAATGAGGAAGAGTCATATGAGAGTGGCAACGATGATTCAGATCTTCTAGCAAAGGTCTTGATAGTAAAAGGTAATTTGCCCATGATTTTCCTCATTATTAAAACGATCTGTAGTGGATTAGAAGGTGGAAGTACTGAGAGGACCGAAAAGAAGGCTTATATAGTTGAAGTAAAAATAACCCAAAAATAGTCGAGAGAAACTCTACCAAGACTAAAGCCAAGACGAGCAAGTTCAAAAAAGTTAATATGGATAGTGTAGTGGTGGGATTTTCAAGGATATACTTCAAAGGTATTTTATCCCCACATGATGACACCTAGTCATCAAAACATAAGTTCACAACTATAATATAGCTCATATCCTAGTTAACGGAGGAATATTGACGGACATCATATTCTGGGACTATTTTAAAGGCCTGAAGTTGAGAAAGAAAAGATTAGTTCCATATCACCAGTCTTTAATTAGATTCAATAGAAAGAAGGTGCAATCGCTTGAAGTCTTTGAAATGAACGTATGCATGGGAATCTGGTCTAGCTGTTTGACCAGGATGGTCAGCCTCTTTATGATGGACGAACATGTCTTCTTAGCCTATAACATAATCCTAGGGAGAGTATGACTAAAATAATTTGAAGTTTTGCCTTCCATTATAACCAAATGATGACATTCTTAACTCCTTATGGAGTAGTAGAAGTTCAAGGTGATCAAGTGGAGTCTCTAGAGTGTTTCTTCACCTCGATTGAAGAGAAAGAAGCCTACAAAAGGAAGACAACTTCTTATAACATTGATACCCTTGACCTAAGGGATGAAAGAAAATGGGGGAGCCTAAAGAGGAGGTAGAATCCATCATTATTAACGAGGATGAACCTATAAAACATGTCTAAATCGGCTCATCCCAAAGAGAAGAGATAAGAGAGGAATTAATCAAGTTATTGAGAAAACCACAAAGTATATTTTCCTGGAGTCATAGCGAAATGATGGGGATTGACCCAAAATTATCCTTCATCGGCTCAAGATAGATGAAAATGCTAAACTAGTTAAGTAGAGGAACCTTTATAAGAGATGAGTATGATGTGATTAAAAATGAGGTAAAGAAGTTGCAAACTACATACTTCATCAGAGAAGTCCAATACCCATATTGGCTTTCCAATGTTGTCATTATGCCCAACTAGAACAGGAAATGGAGGATGTGTGATGATTTTATAGACCTTGACAAGGCTTAACCCAAGGATAGTTTTCCATTACCTTGGATTAACTAGATGGTGAAGATAACAGCAGAATACAATAAAATTTTAGTGAACAGTTAAGACATTGAAAAGACATCCTTTATTACTGATAAAAGAACTTATTGCTACAAGGTAATGCCTTTCGACTTTAAGAATACAAGTGAAACTTATCAAATGTTGGTCAACAAAATGTTTGAAGATAAAATTGAAAAGACTATATAGGTTTATATGAATGACATACTCACGAAAGTCTAAAAGTCAAGACGCATGTGGCTGGCCTAGAGAGAACTTTTGATGCTATGGATCAAAATGTAACTAAATCTAGGGAAGTGTGTGCTTGACACCGACGTGAGAAAATTTCTTAGCGCTATTATTAATCAAATGGTTATTAAAGAGAACCCTACCAAGATCAAAGCACTGATTGACATGCAAATGTCGAGAACAGTCAATGATGTCGAAAGGTTAACTGGATGAGTTATTGCCCTCAATTATTTCGTCTCCAGACAAACTCACAAGTGTTTAGCATTTTTTTAAATCATAAGGAAGTCTTTTTCCTAGGATGAAGAGTGTGAAAGGTCGTTTCATAATTTTAGGCCTACCTCGACTCCCCAATGTTACTCTCTCAGCCAGTTCAAGAGAGAAATTAGTCTTGGATTTGGTTATCTCAGACTCGACTATCAATGCCACCATTGTTTGAGATGACAATAGAGTTTAGAAGCCTTTAAACTTCAATATCAAAGATCTAAAAGGGGTTGACCTAAATTAACCAAAGATAGAGAAGAAAATGTATGTCTTAATAAATGCCTTTAAAATGATGAAGCCCTAGTTCCAAGCATACACATCGATGGTACTAATCGACACTCTATTTAGGAAAGTTATTTACAAACTCAGGAAGTCGGGTAGGTTAATTTCATGGTCAATGGAGTTAGGTGAGTTTGATATCATCTACTAGATAAGAAGTGCAATCAAGGTATAGGCGCTAGAAAATTTTATAGTAGAGTTTACCTGGACCACCGAAAATGATTCTAAAGTAGTGAAAGAGGCTGAAGTTCCACCAATTGTTCAAACATAAGCCGTGTTTGAAGAAGTACATGTCGATATGTTAGAGAAAATAGTTAAAAATATATATTGATAAAGAAAGGAGCATTAGGTGAGGATCCTTTTACAAAAGGAGGACCCATTTGTAATTTTTTTGTTGATGGACTATCTTGTGAAATCAGCAGTTGGGCAAGTTTAAAATTGACAGCCCAAATGGAACCAACATAGAATATTCTTTGTAGTTCATATTTAAGGAATCAAATAATGAATTGGAATATGAGGCTCTATTAGTAGGACTCTTTCTAGATAAAATACTCAATGTTGGCCAAATAATAGCTCAAAGTGACTCTCAGTTGATTGTAAAGCAAGTGATAGGAATCTACGAGACCAAAGATAAAAATTGACAAGTACTTAGCAAGAGTGAGGACAGTTTGGATGAGATTTGATGAAGTTAATATGAAAATGATCCCAGGGTTGGAAAATTATAGGGTCAAAGCATTGGTAGGACTAGTATCAATGACTCCAACGGAGATCAGCCGATCTGCGATTGATGAAATTTTGTTAAAGCTAAGCATTGAAGTCGAGGAGGTGAGTATGAATACTAACTAAATTTGAATTTGGGAGAGTCTTCGATGGATACTATTATTGAGTACATCAAGGACAAAATCCAAAGATGAGAGAATGAAGATCAGATAACATGTCGTAAGTTCACCATCATAGGTGAAGTGTTTTATAAGAGTGGTTTCTTGCTCCCACTTATTCGGCATGTACACCTCATAGAAATAGAATATGTTTCTTGAGAGGTTCATGAAGGATCATGGATGAGTCACGTGGTTGGATGATCTCTGGCAAAGTTGACCGTCACTCAAGGATACTTTTGGCCAACTTTGGAAAAGGACTCAATCGAGTATGTTCATAAATGTGACAAATACCAGCGCTTCAATAGCATTCCTCATATACCTCAGCAGTCGTTCTAATCCGTAATAGCCCCCTAACCATTCTAAACATGAGGGATAGACATTATTATCCATTTCCTATGGAAAAAGGGAATTACAGGTTCTTAATCATCGCAATAGGATACTTTTCAATACGGGTGGAAGTCGAGGCTATGATATCAATTACTAAGACAAAATGTTTTAAGCGTATTTGGATGAACAAAATTTATAGGTACAACCTCCGAAACACCCTCGTATAAAAAAATAGAAAGAAATTTAAAAACAAATCCCTCTAAGCATATTGCACGAGCGTGGGCATCAAGCCATTTTACTCCTCACCCGATCGACTTCAGGCCAACGGTTAGATAGAGGACACAAATAGAACTATTTTGGACGAGAAAAAAAAAACTTGATGATGCAAAAGGGATAGGGTTGATGAACTATATGGGTTATTTTGAGCTTACAAAACTACTTAGAGAACTCTGACAAGGGAGATGCTATTTATTCCTGCTTGTGGATCTGAGGCAGTAAGTTTGACAAAAATTAGACTTCTGAGTCACAAAGTATAAGATTATGACCCTGACGCAAAACTTGACGAGATAAGGCTAGACTTAGATTTAATTAAAGAAAGATGGGAATACGTCATAATTATGCAGTCCACTTACCAGCACAAAGCGGCTAAGTTTTACAATTAAAGAGTGAAGTATTGGCCGATTATCGTGGGTGGCCTCATCCTAAAAAAGGTTTTTCAAAAATCCAAGAAGATACACCCTAATTGGCAGGGGACCTATAAGGTGACAAAGGAGGTCATCCGAGGCATGTTTTAGCGCAAAAATCTTGAGGGTGAAAAATTCTCTAACTCCTAGAACACGGATGACCTAAAAAGATATTCCCGTAGTCCTTTAATCTCGTCTTTTGATTTCATGTTCAAAGTACTGTCTTCCAGTTCTACTCAATGAATTATATTTCATACTCGGTGCATTATGCTGCAAGCTTATCTTCAGTTATATTTGAACAAAATATTTTAATGGGAAATGATTTGTTGTCTCGTACCCCTTTGTATCCAAATTTTGCACAGTTATATTTCCATGGCATCAAAGTACAAAACATCACATTAATAATAACTCTTTCAGCATTACGAGAGTGGTTGAGGAGTTTTGTCTTCAAAATGTCATTCCAATGATGCTAAGAGGAGGAGAGATTCCATTAACACCACTTCAAGTGGTGACGAGTAAATGAAAATCATTTTCTGGTTATGTACAACATCATTTTCATATAGTTGATGATTCAATAACTCTCTCTCCGTGATACGAGAGTGGACGAGGAGTCTCGGCTCCCAAATGTAAGATTTCTTTAACACCGCTTAAAGTGGTGATGGGTAAATAAAATCATTTGAATATTGTTACGTATTACATTATTTTATTATTGTGGACCAGTTGATAAATCTCTCTCAGAGATACGAGAGTGGTTGAGGAGTTTTGAATCCAAAATGACATTCCAATAATGCACAGAGGAGTAGAGATTCCTTTAACACCACTTAAAGTGGTGACGGATAAATGAAAATCATTTGAATATGTTTATGTAAGACATCATCTTATTATGGTGAATCGATCAATAACTATCTCTCGGCGATAAGAGAATGGAATATGAGTCTCTACTCCAAAATGACATTTTAATATTACTGAGAGGATAAGAGATTCCTTTATCACCACTTATAGTGGTGATGGGTAAATGAAAATCATTTGTATATGGTTATGTACAACATCATTTTGTTTTGGTGGATCAATTAACAACTCTCTCTCGGTGATATAAGAATGGCCGAGGTGTCTTGGATCCAAAATGTCATTCTAATGATGCTGAGAGGAGGGATAAGTCCTTTAAACATTACTTATAGTGGTAAAGGAAAAAATGAAAAACATTTGAATATGGTTATGAGTAACATCATTTTATTATGATGGAACAATTAAAAATCCCCTCTTGGAAATACGAGAGTAATGATGACAAAAAGCCCTATGAAACAACCTACTTAAACAAAAAATATATATGATAAGCTAATATCAAAAATGAAAACTTGTTGAGAGAAGTGTTACCTCATAGACAACAATTGGTGTTAAAAATCAACCATATGTCATTGCAATGAGATGATACCATAATTATTCCAAAAGATCCAAAAATGGGTAAATTATTACAGACACAAGTGTTCAGAGATAAGATTGTTCAAATGAATAAAATATACACAAAAAGGGCACATAAGACCACAGGCGGTTGCATAACATCAAATTGTAACATCCCATAACTTTTATTGATAATAATTTAATTTAAATTCGGAATTCGTAAAAAATGAATTTAATTATTTTTGGCAATTTTATATGTTGGAATTTATTTATGGAAAATATGATTTTTATCAGAATTGAAATAGGGAGAGAAATAGGGTTTTTATTATATATATATATATATATATATATATATATATATATATATATATATATATATATATATATATATATATATATATATATATATATATATATTTGGGTGAACTGGCGACCTAACCAGAACTGAATTTATTTGGCCCGGAGGGGGAATCGATTCGCTTTGGGAAGTGACGGCAGGTTTGATGTCATGTGACAGTTTGAGTTAATAATGACTCTTAATCTTTTTTTTCATATTAAAATAACTCGAGGCTTGGCTATTCTAATCACTTTGTCATCAATTATTAAACTAGAATTCTTCGACATCTTTACCGCCTTTCATTTACAAACACTAGCCCCAAATTAAAGCAATATTTAACCCAAGTTTTGAAGGCCCAGAGGATGTTTTCTCAAGATTGTTCAAGAACGAGTCCTTATTAATTTTTAGAGAAGAACACAACCATCTAATCAAAATTTTCAACCGACTTTTCCTCCAGCATTAATACTTCTATTCCTTCTCTTTAGTATTCTACGTTTTAAATATTACCTAAACATGAAATTACATATTTTTTCTTGAAATAAATTAGCAACTTTAATTACGGAAATTGAAATCTATATTAGGACTGTTGTTTTGAAAGATATTAATATGAATTAAAACTCACAACCCTTGTTTTCTTAGGGTAGAGTTTGGATCCTTATTACTATGGGTATAGGTTTGCATGTAGAACACTGGTGACTTTATTTAAATTAAAAAGGACTTGTGAATTGATATGAAATTACGCAAGTGTAATAAAAAGGAAATTTTGTTGTGCGCGCCATAAACTTGCATGATGTGGAATCTATATTAGTTGCTTAAAATAAATTGTTTAATTATCATGACAGATTGAATGAATTAAATTAGATTTATTTGGAATCATATGAGAAATTTTTAGAATTGTTGATAATATATCATATGCGAATTATTGATTTAATTATATTTATCATCACGGGGACGATGATATTTTGGGTAGTAATCTCTCACAATAATGTTAGGAATACTTGCTAGGTATGGAACTAGTTGGTATTCCTTGGTAGCGGTTAACACTTTCTATGTATGGGACTAGTTAGTGTAGATTTTTATGGATGAGAGATTCTAGGGTGCAGATATTTTTGAGTCGTTCCATTAAATCAAGGGTCTACGCACGAGACTATAAGGAAATTAATGGTAAAAATTTATCCTATATGATAGGGTATGACGTACTTGTGTTTTGGAGATCTTTAGGTATTGAACTAGGGGAGGATATGACGGTTTATGCTCGATCATAGGGTGAGCTAATATAAAATAATGAGAAATTAAAATTTTATGCCTAAGAAAATAATCGGGTATTAGAATGGATTTGTGACAAGTGTATGATCAGAGACAATAAAATACGGGTCAACTAGCTATAGCAACATGGGTGTGTTGGCGTTACGAGTATGTGCAGGGTTGGTAGAATATGGTCGACTAGCTATAGTGACGTGTAATGTATGGAACCTCACGAGTATATGCAGAGATGATAAAATACAGTCTGACTGGCTATAATGAAGTGAACGGGTGCGATTTGTAAGAATTTAAGCATGCCAAGAGTGTGTGCAGGACCCTTAAGGGGTCGTCTAGCCATACAGGTGTCGTATGAATAAAATTAATTGCTTAATTAAAATTAAGTGAGGATCAAATCTAAATTTTAAATTATAGTTGTAATGAAAGAAATGGACTTAACTAGTGGGGTTGATTAAGGTATGTGATTTGAGGGTAGTAGTTTATTTTTATTTTCATGTTAATATTTATATCTTGTTTAAGTTAAAATACTCTATTGTGGTTTTTATCATGCATAATTTTACTATCTGGGTTCACGGACCCTAATTGGGGAGAGTAGCTTGTATTCATGCGATAGCGCTGACCCATTGTGTTGACTAACATTTCAAGCATAGCGCTATAGTAGGTGCATAGGAGTGCTTGGAGATATTTTTGGGGAAGCACATGGAGTTTCATTTTTAGATGCTTTATTAGTTAGAATTTAATTTCATTTTCGTCGTGTTTATTATGAAACTTTATTTATGGATTTGGTGGGCCAATCTGTTCCACAATTATTTATGATTTCAGCCAATTACCTACAATTGGAATATGTCATTGAAGTTATATTTATTTGGAGTTGATTTTATTTTGGAGATTACTGTGATGATGGATTTATTATGGTTTAAATGGTTATATTTATTGGATCATTTTGATTATTATCTTGTGGAATGAATTTTTATTTGTGTCATATATTTGTCACATGCTAAGAATGGTATTTAATTTAGTAACGCACATCATAGTCTGGTAGCAGTTGATGCCAGATTGCACATGGTGTTACAGATGGTATTAGATCATGGTCTTAGGTCTCATAGGTTGTGAGTCTTCTTAGCTTCCGTGTTACTAATATTTTATCCCTTTTGTTGATTTGTACTACTTAAGGTATTGCGTCTAGAATAAACATTAACGGTGTTTATTTAGAGATATCGAGTTTATGTTAAGGATTTGGTAGGCATTCAGGTTAGGACTAGTAGTATTAATGTGAGGATGCTTAGAATTGATTTTGGAGACGATATAGATTTTGAAGATTTGTTAGTGCCGATGTTAGCTATTATAAATATTAATTGGGTGATGACATTTGATTTGAGAACTCATGTGTTGCGATGAATTTGCAGAGGGAATTGAGTGGTGAATCGTGCGGAAGCATGTTACGCCATTATTTTCAAAGTTATGGGTATATATATAGTTAGGATTTATATAGTATCTTTTGTTTGTGGGGTTGGTTCATGTAGGATTGGGTGTATGAGCGCCCAATTGGGGTACATTATAGGTAGGTATATGTGAGGCTTATTCTACTTTTTGCGCATTTATGCTTCATCAAATTTCAAGGAAGAAATTCATATGCTAGTGGGGAAGTATGTACCACCAAGTAACTTTTACCAATAATAACTTAATTGAAATTTGAAATTCGAAAAAAATGGTTTTAATTATTTTTAACAATTTAATACGTTGGATTTTAATTATGAAAAATAGGATTTTAATAAGAATTGAAATCGGGGGAGAAATCAGTTTTTTATTTAATATATACATATTTTTGGACGAAATGGCGACTTGACTAGGACCGAATCTCGGGGTAGTGTTGGCAAGTTTGATGTTTTATGACTGTTTGAGTTCATTAAATCTCTTAATATTTTTTCCATATTAAAATAACTCGGGGTTAGTCTTTTCTAATAACTTTTTCATTAACTTTTAGACCATAAGTCTTCCACATCCTTACCACCTTTCATCTACAAACCCTAACCCCCAAATTAACTCAAGATCAAGATTGTTCAAGAATGAGCCTTTATCAATTTTTTTAGTGGAATGCAACCATCAAAGTAGAATTTTCAACCGAATTTTCCTCAAGCATGAATATGTTTATTATTTTTCTTTAGTATTATGCATTCTAAATATCACCTAAACAATAAATTACATATTTTTCTTAAAATAAATTAGCAACGTTAACTAGGCAAAGTAAAATCTATATTGGGACTATTTTTATGAAAAATCTTAATATGAATTAAGACTCATAACCCTTGCGTGCTTAAGGTAGAGATTAGATTCTTATTAATATGGTTATAGGTTTGTATTTAGAACACTATAGTGACTTTATTTAAATTAAAAAGGACTTTTGAATTCAGATGAAATTATGTAAGTGTGATAAAAAGGAAATTTTGTTGTGTGCGCCATAAACTTACATGATGTGGAATTTATATTAGTTACTTAAAATAAATTGTTTTATTTTGATGATGGGTTGAACGAATTAAATTAGATTTGTTTCGAATCATATTAGAAATTTCTAGAATTGTTGATAATATGTCATATGAGAAATATTGATTTAGTTATACTTATCATCGCAAGGATGATGAGATTTTGGGTAGTACTCTCTCACCATGATGTTAGGAATACTTGCTATTTATGGGACTAGTGGGTATTCCTTAGTTGTGGTTAACACTTTCTAGGTATGGGACTAGTTAGTGTAAATTTTTAAGGATGGGAGATTCTACGGCGGGGATGATTTTTTTGTGGTTCTGTTGATTAGAGGCTCTAGGCGCAAGACTAGAAGGAAATTAATGGTAAAGATTTATTCTATATGATATGGTATGATGTACTCGTGTTTTGGAGATCTTTAGGTATGGGACTAGGGAAGGATTTGAGGATTTATGCTCTATAACAGGGTGGACTAATATAAAATAATGATAAATTAGAATTTTATGCCTAAGAAACTAATCGGGTATTAAAATGGATTTACAGCGCGAGTATGTGCAGGGCTAATAAAGTACGGGTTGACTAGTTATAGCGACGTGGGTGTGTGTTGGCATCACAAGTATGTGCAGGGCTGACAAAATATGGGTCGACTGGCTATAATTATGTGTCATGTGTGTCACCTCACGAGTATGTGTAGAGATGATAGAATACGGGTTGATTGATATAGTCAGGGTAATGGGTGCGATGTGTAACATTTTAAGGATGCCAGGAGTGTGTGCAGGACACATAAGGGGTCGCCTGGCCACATTGGTGTTGCATGAATAAAATTAATTGATTAATTAAAATTAACTAAAGATAAGAGCTAAATTTCAAATTATAGTGCTAATGAAAGAAATTGTCTTAATTAGCGGGGTGGCTTAAGTTATGTGTTTTAAGGGTAGTATTTTATTTTTATTTGCGTGTTAATATTTACATTTCGTTTAAATTAAAATTTTTCGTTGTGGTGTTTATCATGTATAATTTTACTGTATGGGTTCACGGACCCTAATTGGGGAGAGTAACTAGTATTCATGCAGTGGGTTGTAACCCACTGCACTAACGAACATTTCATGCATAGGGTTGGAATAGCTGCATAGGAGTTATTGGAGATATTTTTGGAGATGCAACTAGAGTTTCATTTTTGGATGATTTATTAGTTATAACCTACTTTCATTTTCGTCAAATTTATTATGATACTTTATTTATGGATTTGGTGGGACAATCGGTTGCACAGTTTTTTATGATTTCAGTCAGTTACTTACAATTGGATTATTTCATTGAATTACATTTATTTTCAGTTGATTTTATTTTGGAGATTAACATGGTGATGGATTTATTATGGCATGTGTGGTTATATTTATTGGATCAATTTGATTATTAAATTTATGGGGTTTCCCTCTTGATCTCCCGATGTAGGAACCACATTCTATGGTCCCCTAAGTCTTTCCTTAAGTCCCTAGAACATCCCCGTTAACCTCAAACCCTAGGTCATACTCTGAGTGCCGATATAGAGGCCACTTGGTGATCTCGAGCCCTGTTTGACTCTAGTCAAATTCTTTGTCGGAGAAAAATCTCAATGAAAATTCGAAGGGATCTGAATCCCCTCTCCAACAGTCCGCCTTGCACACGAATCAGCATAATAGTTCAGACGAACGGACCATTTGACTATCGAAAAATGATCTAGAGGCCATCGGGTTCTCTCGATCCGCGTTTGACTCTGATCAACTTCATCGTCAAAGAGAAATATTAATGAAAACTCAAAGGGTTCTGAATCCCCTTTAAAACGGTCTTCCCCATGAGAAAATTAACCTTACGATTTGGACAAACGAACCATTTTACTACCGAAAACTAATCTAGACTCCCAAGCTACGTTTTGACCCTAATCAACTTCATTTTTAGAGAAAAATCTCAATGAATCTTCTTAGGGAACTAAAATACCTTTCCAAATGTCCGTCCCATGTGAAAATTGAACTTTTCATTCTGACGAGCGATCCGTTTTCCCTTGAAAACTGATCTGAAGGCCACCGGGTTCTCCCGAGCTTCTTTTGACCAAAGTGAACTCTTAGATCGAGCGATATTGAATGAATATTTTAAGGGCACTGAATAAAATTTCCAACGATTCTCCTTATGAATGAATCAGCCTTATGGTATGGACGAATGACACGTTTTACTCTGAAGCGTCACCAAGTAATTTCGGGCCCCATTTGACGAAAGAAAATCTCTGAATTGAGCGAAGCCCGTTGGAACATTAAAGTTCCTCACATAACCTTTCCAAAGGTCTGTCCCTTGCATGATTAATACTTATTATTTGGAATAACAATCCACCATCGTGTGATGATTTTCTATCCAAAGGATTAATGGGCGCTTCTGAGCTTTTTTTAACCTAAAGTCAACTACCAGACACCGGAGTGACCCAAGGATTCTCAAAGGTCTTTGAAAAATCTTTCTAATGATATTCCCCCTATACGATTGAGATTTACAAATTGCATTTTATGATTTGTTTTCTCTAAAAAATCTGCACGAAACTGCCAATTAGCAGGTCCATTTCCCTTCCTACCGGTAATGTGTCTAGGTTACCTACCGACAGGCACGACAAGGATAATGCCGATCGATAGTGCTTTGTCCCTATATAAAGACAACATTCACTCACTTTTAAAGTCACCTCAGAAACATAAACTTCGGTGATCTCAGTATCATTCTTCTTAAGTCAACGAGGTTTCCTTGTTTAAAAGATCACCCCTCTACAATGTAAGGAAGCTCGTCATTAACAAAGATCACTCTCCAAGTCTCCCAAGAAGGTCCAAACATTCTTTCCTCTATTTGAACTTCTTTATTTTCTCATTAGTTAAACAAGTTCTTAATTTAGATTTTAGTTTAGATCATGCAGATATTAATATTCAATCCTTTATTAGTAATATTGCACATAATATATTTCCTATAAAAAATCCAAAACAAGAAAAAATGGGTTACATTTGTAATTTCCAATAGGATTTTTCACCATAAATTCTCAAAACTAAAAACATCTTTTTCTTACCCAAACATATAATAAAATCCCCATTTGAATTTATTGGATAAACCCCACTCTCAAGTCGCATGCGAACTACATGGACTTTCATGCTTATATAGGCTATATAGGCATCTTGGGCTAAAACCCGAGACTCGAGTCCTATTTTACTCTTTTTCTCATTTTTATATTATTCATATATATCATATTTGTGATTCATATTCGTGTCTTTTCCAGAATGTATTATCATTTCATCATAATGATCAATATCTCGATAAGGGCATATATCGTATTTTTAATTATTATTATGGGAACATTCCTATGGATGACCTCACTCTAACTTTTTCAATGACGTGAGTTAGGCGATTCCAATCTCTACTTATATATACACGCACACGCACTTTATAGAGAAATTAAGAAAAATAGTAACATAATCCCATAAGAGATCGAAAGGGCAGGATGGGTGCCTAACACCTTCCCATTCCGTAACTTATCCCCCAAACCTCTGATCTAATTGGTTTGGCAAGCATCCGTTTGTCTTTGATTCCATTCTCTAGAGGTGGAAACGTGTTCTTTTGGCTATTTTGTGCAGAATAGGCTGGCGACTCTATCTCTTTACATCACACCAAATTGATTATGGCTGAAGCGTTCTTCGAAAGGGCGCGATAACTCTATCTCTTCACTGTGTTCATAAGCGTCGACCCCAAAATGGAGAAGGAGAAAATTAAAATCTATAAAGACGGGGAGGGATGGCCATAGTGGTTACTCTATTGAGGATTGACTTACTTAAGAGGGCTACACTCTGTTTGCATGGGTAATATTATTTTCTACTTGTGTGCATAACACCTACCTGTATGTTACCTTTTTTCTCCATTATTATTTCTTGTATATATCTACCTCATGTTTATATCACCACACACTCACTTTTCACTTCACACAATTGTAAATACTCTCTATGTAAACATCATACCACCTACCCTTGTATAAATATTCAATTATTAACATGTTGCACACACCACTTAGAACATCCATGCGTAGGTGTCACAAGAACACACCTCCATTTATCACACTTATGTATATCCATCACACACCACTTGAAGTTTATCCATGCTTAGATTCACTACCACACACTCACTTATAGATATTCACACATCACTCAACCTCACGTATCCGTGCTTAGTGTAATCTTCATGCTCTAGCTAGATTTAATTTGTATTTATACATTCTTCCTTATTAGTATAATGCCCATCATGCCAAATAAAAGACTCTCTCCATTATATACTAATTAAGAATCATGCATTTTTCACACTACATCACCAAGACCATTATTATATTGACCAAAAATTTTCCCATATTTGTCGGTCACTTTGTGATGGGTGCTGGTCTGGAAGGGGATAGTTAGACTGAGCAATATGAATCTCAAGCTCCATTAACCTAGTACCTTTGATTGAATCAAGTAGTTCCAACTGTATCCTACTATTTGTCCAAACTCACAACGAGCGGTATATAACAGGAAACTCATTCATGTATCGAATTTTCTCTCACAAATACTTTCCTCGCAAGATATATAGTGAGGAAATTCATGTACACTTAGGTATATAAAATGGCTTGTCCATACGTACCGATTGCCCTCAAAAGTAAGATGTTTATCATGGAAATCATACCAAAAGGGGGAACCTTTCCACTAACCCAACAACTACATATCCTCATATAAGTATCAAACCTAGGGCACTCATGTTTAGTTTGTCAGTTACTACATAAAACTCTACCTAAATGCTGGGTCGACATGCTTCTCAAATTTTTATGCAATTTTGTCTTTTTTCAAAACGGGACCGTGTCCGTGAACCTGGAAACAAGTCAAACCACATTTTACATATATTTTAAACCCAATTTTCCCAGGCTCAGGTCCCTTTTGACATTTCTTTTGCATTTAGGTAAACCTAATACAAGTGATTAAGCATAATAATAATCATATTGAGACGCTTCTCTCGTTTTCCCCTCTTTCTTTACCAAAGTTCCAAAAACATTTTTCCTCTATCGCATCAAAATACCAAAAAAAAATTACTCCTTTTGTAAAAAAATAACAAAAACATTTTGTCCTCCCCTTTCCAAAAAATTTCAAAAACTTTTTTTGCTTTTTTAATAAAAATAATTCTTCCTTTTCAATTTCAAAAATAAATTTGAATCATTTTCCTTCCCAAGTTGATCACATACCCGTTCCTTGGCGTGGATCCTAATTGGCTTTGGTCTTCCATTATACCACACCAAAGATCTGTCCATTCTCTTGCTACTTACAGAGTCCATTAACCCTCCATGGAGAATATAGATCAAGTACCAAATGCGCAACCGGATTTGATGACGATACTAGTCCAACTTATCGCCAAGATTGACAACCTTCAAATCGTGGTTCATGACATGCAGTAAGACCAAATTCTAGTTCCCGATGAGCCTGATGTCCTCTCCTCTCATGCTATGGGTCCACCCGTATATGAGCCTATTTGGGTCCCAAAAGAATATCAGCATGTTCCACATGAGCCTTCTGCAAATGGGCCACCACCAGCTTAACTCCCTATGCTGAATATTGCCCAGCCAGGGGCTAACCTGACGGTGCCTACTAATCCGAAGGAAAAAGTTTACCAAGAAGTTTGACAAGGTCTGAATCTTAAAGAACTACATGGATTACACCGATATATCTCCCTACCCTAAAGCAAGGCTATTAAAAAAGTTCAATATGCCTAACATTGAGAGGTCTGGGGGTAGTGGACCACCAATTATTCATCTTCGAAGATACCATCGAGTGATGACTCTCCTAGGTGACTCCTAGGAAATAATGGGCCAAATGTTCCAATAGGCTTGGAAGGACAACGCTATTCATTGGTTTCTATCATTTGAGGAATCCATAATTCATAGTTGGGAGGATGTTTTCCATGAATTCAGGCCACAGTACAAATAAAACGATGATTTGGAAGTTACATGTCGTGTTCTATAAGTTCTTAAGAAGAAACCCAGAGAAATCGCCAGTAATTTAATAGTAAGGTGGAAGGAGAAAGCTTCAACTATGACCAACCGGCTTTTCAAAGCGGCGAAAGTTAGTATTGTGAAAAGAAACTCCTTACCCTATGTCCGAGCAACTATGGGAGGATTCTATTACCCATATTTTTAGCCCTCTGAAAAGTAGGAATGGAGATTGAAGAAAGTATTTCCAAGACATAATTTGAGCCAAAAAAGTATCCGAACAATTGACTCCAAGAAAATAGGAGACGCCTGCTACAACCTCGACCATCAAAATTTCTCATCTTTCTACCTTTTAGGCGCCAGAAAACTGTGCCAGTCCGATCAGAAAATAATACACCGAGTTCCATGGTCCCCTCTCTAAAGTCTACCAAGCCTTGTTAGAATGAAACCTCATCGAACCTTTGGACCATTCTCCACTACCAAATCCATTTTGCAAAGATTTCAAACTCGATGCCCATTTTGATTTTTCATAAACCGTTGACCACACCACTAATCAGTTCCTCCATCTCCAAAATATAATATAAGGTTTAAACCGCCAATACCAATCCAAACACTGCTCACAATCAACTCCCAAACCATACAAATGCCATTTTCCTAGAGAATGATATGAAATTTGACCCATCTACTCAGATTGTACCCTATAAAGCACCCATCATACCCATATTTTCACACAAACCCCTTAAAATCTGTCCATTTTTCTCCTACACCCTACCTATTTTGTCGATTAATCTCTATCACTTCTCACAAGAGCATGTATATTATCATTTGTAGCCGATCCAAATGGATAAATATGGAATTACCGACAATACTGAACCTGCTTCTAGAGTTTGGGCTTAAATTACCCTATAAAATGACTACTGACTACCTGAAGTTCAATATGCTGTTCATAAAAGCTCAGAAATGGGCTCGAGAGTCAGATATTTGGGTGGTACCCATTGACGAAGTCAGTTTAGACAATGCAATACAAATTATGGTAGGCTTGTTATATCATACCAATGATATTTGCAGTATATCCTAGTTACTCGATACCTTAAAGCTACAAGGGTGTTTGGTACCTTCACTTTTACACCCCCCCGGTTGAGCGACAGGATCAATATAAAGAAGCCATTAAGGTTGTGGAATGAATTGATTTCTCATAGACAGATGACATTGTTGCCACCGGATGGGGGGACGAGTTTAATGGCTTAGATGAAGAACCAAGATAAGAAAATGTTAGTCCAATAATTAATGTGTATAGGATGATATCTTTTGAAGATCTTCCAGCAAAAATTAATAAAGTGGATGAAAAACCTGATATAGATGAAAAATGGGATTTTTATTCTTCCCCTCTTCCGTTAACCATATGACAAGATCTGCGAGACACTACCATTGTCTAAATCCTTACTTAGCAGGGATATATTAAGGAAATGGAGTAATTGAGATACTCCCCATGCCAAAAATGACCATCGAGCAAAGTAAGATCCTCGACCAACTCAAGAAAAATTAAGCTAACATAACCTTGTACGGACTCTTCATGTCTTCCCAGATACACTGAAATTCTTTGATAAAATTTCTTACTCGGCTCACAATCCCTCTTTCCACCAATCCAAAAGAAGCTGTGAACCTAGTCAGGTCTTTAACCTCTATTAGATTGCTTTCCTTCTCTGAAGAAGAAATCCCAAAGCTTGGTCATGATCATGACTATGCTCTCAACATCTCCGTTGAGGTAATTGGAAGACAATCCCACTCTCACTCATCGACAATGGATCAACACTTAATGTTTTCCCATTTAGAACCTTTAACTTCTTGGGTTTGAAAGTAGGATACCTTACTCCAATTTTTTTCCGCATTGCATGCCTATGACAACACTTGCTGAGAGGTGATGTTGTCCATAACACTGACATTAGGGGTTGACCCTATATATCCCATTATCAAGTTCCAAGTTATCTACAAACCTGCTTGTTTAATCTCTTTCTTAGTCGACCATGGCTTCACAGTATCAAAGGGGTGTCTTCCTCTCTCCATAAAAAAATAAAGTTCTTCACCAACAAGAAGTTTATCACCATCTTGGGCAATGATTATAATACTGAGAATGCAAGCACCACTAATCTGGTACTAGAAATACAACATGAGGGAATAAAATTATTTTTTTGTCTTTCGAGTTAAACCACTTCCACTCCTAGTAGGGGATGATTTCAAAGACTGAGTCTATCCAGAGCACAACCCTCATGGAAATGTCACCATGATATAGATGTCCAAGAATATGCACTTTAATCCCGAATTGGGCTTGGGATGATGATAATATGGGATCCTTTAACCCATAATACTGAAGAAGGTAACCTTTCCTCCATGCGGCCTGGGTTATCAACTATCATCAGTGAAACTGAGAATGTTCCACTAACCACGGCTAAAGAGAAGTTTAGAAAGTTCCCAGATTGTGTCGAGGGATTACTTAAATGGAAAATTCGCTAAAGAAGGTGAAGTGTTTCCTTTTTGTGGATTTCATGAACCATGGTACGATCATGTGGATAAGAAGTTGGATCTAGGGATGGAGATATTTTTTCAAGATAATTATGCCCGAGTCAAGAACTCTCATCATTATGTGCAACCACTTGTTGAGAAAGATATAGCTATTACCGAGGTTTTTAAGGGAAGTGAGTCTGAGGACTCGTTCAATATGCGGGCACTAGGTATGAAACTCTGCATTATCCACTTAAGTGCTACATCGTCATATCCATCCATGATGATCAAGGTCACTGATAAACCCTCCTCAATTGGAATGCTATACCAGTTCAACCTACTATAATGGAACCCAACCAAGATGTTTATCATGTCTATTAATCTTTTTTTATTCCTCCTTTCTCTAATAATAATGTAATCGAGTCCTCTTTTGACGAGGTTCTCAAGGATTTTTTTCTCGAGAACGAAATAAACGAAGATTTTGAGTATCTTGTTATGCCTTACATTAATTATCTTGATTCTACTATAACTCATGATAGAGATGATTTTACAAATGAATAATTCTCAATTAATCTTAATAAGGTTAATAATAAACAATATAATTGCATTCAAATTCATGAGGATGACAATGTTTCTATCATTCTAGGTTCTAATAGACAATAATGCGAGATTAGGATAGGGTCCACCCTTGACGAGCATGCATGTGCGCAACTCGAAGAACTACTGAAAGAATTTGTTGACGTCTTCATATGGTCCTGCGATGACATGCCCGACATCGATTCTAAGATTTTCTCAATGAGATTCCAACTCTCCAGGAATGTAAACATATCAAATAAAAAGTTTAAAAGTTCCACACCTAGTGGTCGCTCAAGGTTAAAGTAGAGGTAATCAAGAAGTTAAACGTAGGCTTTATCCAAGTGATCGAATATCCCACATGGCTAGCCAACATTATTCCTGTGCCAAAATCAGGAGGAAAAGTCTACATGTGAGTTAACTACCGGGATTTGAACAAGGCATCTCTGAAAGATGATTACCCACTCCTCAATATCGACATGATTGTAAATAACATGTCAAGACATGATCTAAAGATATTCGTTGATGGGTTTATCGAATACAATTAGATTAATATACACACCCATCATCAAGAAAAATTAATATTCATTACCCCCTGGGGAACCTTTTGTTACATAGTTATGCCATTTGGTCTAAAAAAATGTAGGTCTACCAACAGAAGGGCTTCCACAAACATCTTACATGATTTGATAGATAAAGGGGTTGAGGTCTATGTGGATGATATGATCATAAAGTCTAAGACTCGGGGACGTCATATTTTGGCCCTCAGAAAGCTCTTCAAACGGCTACAGGAATACCTGATGCGACCTAACTGCAGAAATGCATTTTTGACGTCATTAAAGCAATGCTTTTGAGATTTAAGATTAGGAAAAATATGATTAAAGTAGACCCTACCAAACTGAAAGCCATAGTTAAAATTCCACCACCCCGAACAGAGAAGGAAATGCGGGGATTATTAGGAAAAGTACAATATATTAGCCCGTTCATAAGACAATTGACTTCTATTTATGACCCCATCATCAAACTCCTCTGAAAGGATTCCACCAAAGTCTAAAATGAAGTATATCAAGAAGCCTTTGATAGAACCAAGTTATACTTTACCCGTCCTTTGGTACTCATGCCACCACAGCCTGGTCTCCCTCTACTCCTATACTTGACCATAACAGACACCTCAGCTAGGGCTTTGCTAGCCCAATACGTTGAAGAATCTCTCAAAAAAAGGGACATCTACTACCCCAATTATAAATTGTCTTGGTATAAAGTTATCTAAACCGCTTTGGAGAAATCATGTGTCCCCCTAATCTGGGTCGCTCAGAAATTACTGCACATGCTTGCTTTTACCATTAGACTTGTGTCCCGAATGGATCCTGTCAAATACCTGCACGAGAAAACTATTATGTCTAGATGAATGGCCGATGGTTGATGCTACTAGCCAAGTTTGATATTATGTCACGCAGAAAGCCATAAAAGGAAGAGTCATCTCCAACTACCTTTTTGACTACCCATGGAAGAGGCCGACGTATGGATATCTGAGTTCCCGAATAAAGACATCCTTTACAGCTCTCAGGAGGAGCTCTAGTGTTAAATGTTCTTTAACAACGCTACTAAAAAAAAGGATATGGTATTTGGATACTCCTGATCATTACTAATGACTCTCACACTCCCATTGCCATCAAGGTATATTTGACTTACACTAAGAATATGACCGAATACGAGGCATGCACCATATGCCTTAAAGTTGCTTTCAAGAAAGGTATCTAGGTAGCCTAGATGCTTAAGGGGATTTTTCCCTCATCATCGGCCAAGTCCTTAGAAGATGGAAATTTAAAGATGAAAAACTCCTACCCTTCCATGACCAATTAGAAGAGTTGACCTCCCAGTTCAGAGATATCACTTTCTACTACTTGCCTCAAGCAATGAATAGATTAGCCGATGTTATTTCTACTCTCTCCTCCATGGTCGACATGATTGATGGAATAACGATACCCCTCTTTATAGTTCAAAAATAAGCTAAACCAATCCACTTATACCACATTGAGCTCATCACAAAGGAGGATTTAATATGACCGAATGTTGGTACTACGATATTTGGCACTTCCTCAAGCATGGAAGATATCCCGAAGATGCTGATAAGAAAGACCGAGCGACCCTTCAAAAACTGGCGACCTAGTACATTATCTGCTATAAAGAACTGTTCAAGAGAAACTTCAATGGAACCCATTTGCACTGCATCACAGGGGCGGACATTGAAGAGATGATGTAGAAAATCCATAGCGGGGAATTCGCCATGAATGGTCATATTCTCGCTAAAAACATTATTCGATAGGGGTACTATTGGACAACTTTGGTTCAAGATTACACCACCTATGTTCGGAGATGCTTTAATGTGAGCGGTTTGTAAATATCCAGCACTTACTTCTGCGGGAATTATACAACATGACTTCTCCCTAGACTTTCTCCACCTGGGGCATCGATATCATAGGGAATGTTACACAAAAAGCCTCCAATGAGCATGAGTTTATCATGTTCGCCATGGATTACTTCACTAAATGGGTCGAAGATGAGTCATACACAGTACTAAATGCTAAAAAGGTAGCTAAGTTCATTCGTAAGAGAATCTTCTACCCATACAGGGTTTTCCATGAGCTAGTGTTAGATAACGAGTTACATTTCAAGACAGTCAATAAGTACGGTATTTTGAGAGACAAATATTCTCCATACTAATAATAAACCAATAGTGCAGTTCAATTCGCTAACAAGAACGTCAAAGTAGCTATCAACAATATGACAAAAAAAATCGAGATTAGTCTGATCGGGTCCCTTACGCCCTCTAGGGCTACTACACTTTAGTCCAGGCATCTACCAGCACTACCCCTTAGTCTCTGGTATACGAGATGGAGGCAGTCCTACCCTTTGTTCAAAAAATATCATCATTATACATTATGCTTAAGAGAAAAGTCAACGAGGAGCATTAGCATCAAAGCTGTTCCAATGAGTTTTCTCTCTTGGATGAAAATAGGCTAAATACTCTATATCATATAAAGGGCTAGTGAGATCGTTTAATAAAAGAGTCAAGGGTCGTGGTGTCTGATAATAGGATTTATCCCTCAAAGAAATCATAGAACACGTCTGGGACTGTAGAGGGAAATTCAAGCCAAACAAGAGTGGCCCCTACATTGTGAAGAAGATCATGTCCGGTGGTGCCATTACGCCCACTGACCTTGACGAAGAAGATATGGCGCATCTAGTCAACCTGGGTTGTCTTAAGAAGTTATACCCTTAGTCTGAAATCTCGTCGCACTATGACTCCTCTTATCCCCCTTATATTATAAAAAAAATTCTTCATTTTCCTCCAGTCAAAACTACGTGGGACCTGATACTCTAAAAAAAACTTTTTTCTTAAAAAACGAAACTCAAATTTTTTTAAAACCCCAAGAGGTACGTAGGCAACTCTTACTCTTTACATGGGCATAGTTCCCTTATTTTTCATAAAATGCTATTCTTTTCTTACCTCCAAGAAAAGTTCATTTTATCATTTACATGAACAAAAGGATTATGTATGCCTTAGCGATTGGTATAGATAATTCAAATGTAAAAATCATCAAGGGGCACAAAAAATTTTAAAATTCTTTTTTATTCCATAAATGGGAGAATTCGGTACGGTTATATGAAATATCAGCATAGGGAGCAAACAACTACCCTGCCAACCAAACTACCCAAAAAACAAATTAACCAAACCTTCCTAAATTTTTGCCCCAAAACCAAAAATAACGAAACACGTCTCCATCATAAAATCTTCACAAACAAAAACAAATTTCTCTATCTGCAACTATCGAAAGACCCAGCCCTATCATCATCTGCTCCTTGGGACCCATAAAATTCCCCAGCTTGATTGAAATACCGATGGTTCTCCATGGAGCGATAACCCAAACCAGCCAAGAGAAGACCACTATGCCCTCTCTATAGTCTCGAAATGACAAACCATTTCTATCCAGTCACCTTTGCCAAGATCTTAGTCATTACCATCTTCTATAGCCATTTCATATAATCCCCAAAATCATGCCAAACCAAACCAACAGATTGATAAGGACAAGTTGATTCCCGACGATTCTCCCATAGAGAAGCCAACGACATGCACAAGATTTTAATAAAATCCACTACAGGAAAGAAATCTAGGGTACGGGTAGGCAAAATTTGCTCTCGTTCGACTTGACGAAGGAGCTGAGAGGGGAAATATAATGAGGTTTGCCAAAGGCCAACTAACTGAGCGTATCGATATTACCTTAGTTCTATAATAGGCTACAACTCAGCCCACCATGGCATTGATCAGCTCAGACATTGAGCTTCATGTTCCATGAACCAGTTTACCCAATTCTTTATGGATGGGCCAAAGCTGATGAAATAAAGAGTGAACAAATTCGGCACAACTTCCAAGGGATATTCAAGAGGACCTCTAAATGGAATCTCTCAGTCATCTACATGAATAATAAAATCGAGCTTCCCCTCTAAAATCACATTAGATGTCCCACCAAGCATTTAGACCATTTAGGGTCTCGCTAGTATCAACGCCACAGGATTGGGACGACACGATCCACTCTATAATGGAATCCAGTTGAGGATCCACTATTAGGTCCCCGGTCACCAGTAGAAGCTTTAAAATTATGCCCAGGGAAATAGCTCTGTCAAAGCCCAATTGTTAAAGTCCCTTAGGTGTAAATAATACAGGACAATTGTGAGAGAAATCATTCCCCTAGTGACCAATAATGGAGACTCAGAAGTAGAAATGTTGAGAAATACTGTTAGCAACTCCCGAGGAGAGCGAGAAAATTTAGGCATAGCAGTGGCCACACTGGTTTAATCCCAAATATGACTAAAAACTCCTCATAAGTCATACAGTCCTCGGGATACCAAGATTGTACTGCCACTGCTAGCATATTCTAGTTGATGGACCGTTTGCTCCATAAAGAGACCCGATGCAACTTAAAATCATTGTAATCAACATTGTACAGACACCCCCTTATTTTACTGGACTTACCTATCGATGGGCAGGACAAGGGGTATGTCGATCGGCACCCCCTTATTTGAGAAAAAATATATCTTTCCTTTTCCATAAAAATCAAAATTGTAAAAAATAAATCCTTATTTCAAAACAATCCGGGTTGTTTCTTCCTATATTATCCATTTTTACCCATCCTTTCTAAAAATAAATTTTCTCTTAAGTTATTTTAATATCCCATATGTTTTACGGTCTCAACAACAAAGTAAAAAGCGCATGTATATTAGTCATTTAAAGAAAAGATAAATAAACAAAAATCTCATTTATTTGATATATATTACCACTTGCTTCATTACATTTATTTCAGGAAAAAATAAGAAAAATTAGAAAAACCAAACAAAGACAGTAGGACTCAACTCAAAAATCCCATCTCTCTGTCTAAAACCACCATCCCCATAGCGAGGGTGTTCCCTCAGGGGAGAGATGCGGAGCCTCCACTCCCCGATTCAGGTCCCTCATCTGAGGTAGAAGAAGACACAAGATAAGAAAGAACCAGGATTGAGTCCCTCATGTAGGCAATCGCTATGGCCACCAAGTCCAATACCCGAACATAATGCAAGCAAAGAAACAAAAATAAGAGATAAATAAGTCAGTCTAAAAAAATGAAAAAGCTAGACAAGGATAAAGAAAGAGAAAAGATATACCTTTGGCTGAAAGACATCCCCTGTCATCCCCAATACCCTCGAAACCACCGCATTAGGGCGGTGCTACATGTGCAACGATCCCCCTCTATCCAATCGAGACTTATATGAAGGCAGAGCAAGTTGAATGAATGGAACCTCCATTGCCGCTGTTGACGAAGGTGTGCCACCTGTATTGTGGGAGGACCCCATCATCCTATGCATACCTCTTCCCTAAGTCATACTAGGCGGAGGAATGTTTACTACATCATAGATACAAGAAGGCATCAGCCATCTCATGACAAAGTCGATCTAGTCATAGGTCACCACAGTATTTGTCCATGATGAATAAGGATCACCAATCACAACTGCCATCCTAGCTTCCACCGAAATTTCCCACACCCTCCTCATGTACATTGGGGGCACTGCAGGTGGAACCACCACCTCATCCTCCACAATCTTTAGGACCACTATATCCCCTAAATACAAAGAGTAGCCAACATCATGCACCCCAGATACTCCCATGTACTAGACGGTCATCCCCCAGGGATAGAAAGTCATCTGCAATTTCCAATAAAGAACATTATTTGAGCAATGGAGAAAATGTAATAAAATGATTCAAAAGAAAAAAGGGAATAACATAGTCACTCGTCAGGGTGATGCACCGCCGACAAAGAAGAAGACGTCTTCGATCACCAGTTGTACTTCCGCCACCGGTACATCCGATAAAAGTCCCCCACCTCCTCATCATGAAACCAATTAAATGGTCATTGAGCCTGATCACCTCATAAAATCACTTCGGCAGAAAGGACAAGAGTTAACAATCAGAGGAAATCAAAAGGAAATGCAAGAAAATACATGAAGAAGAATTGAGAAAGTTACCTCTAAAAGATTCATGACCCCAGTAAAGGTCTATCGACAGACCGACTGAAAGCATAGAAATAAGAATAAAGAGTAACGAAGGTAAGTATCCCACAATCATAGAGAGGGATATTTTAAAATCACCTCAAAAATGATAAAAATCATAACTTGACAATGTCGCCACTCGACGTCACTAAGAAATCCCCAAACTAAAGAAGAATGAATAAACGGGCCATCTGTCGTACCTGAAGCCCATCTGTCTCATAGATCCTTTGGATCAAAAGAATCTCCCAGAACAAAAATGTGGATCGAATCATCGAAGACTATCATCCCCACATTTTTCAATGCAGCCTCAATCGCCTCGAGTGTCACCCTTAAATACCAATCCACCTCAATTTGCATGCCATCACTCTCAATCCCCAATAACTGCTAGACGTTGATGGGATTCACTATCATATCCCCGAATACCAAATAAAGGGTGTGGGTAGTGTCCCACCATCTCTCCCCCAGCGTGCACAGCATAGTCGTAGAGCGAGGTGTCTCATCCAAAGCATACGCTAAGTGACCAAAACCCACAGAGAAAACTACCGAGTGCACCATCGTCAGAAGTGCTCCCACATATCCTTAAACCCCGTCATCCCCCGTCGAAGCTATGTTAGTCTGCCAAAATAAATTAACCTTTTGTCAACTCAAGAAAACAAAAAGAAGAAAATAAGAAAAAGGACCCCAAAGCTCATTAATACTTACGTAGTCACTAGGGTTCCTCACCCTAGACGACGAGTGATGTGAAGGCTCGTGCAGCAGAAAAGATCACCAATAACTGGTTCGAATAACTTGTAGGAGTTTTTGTTACCTAATGTTAGGGGCACCCTAGCCCGTCACTATAGGCTCGCACAATCGTCAACACCTAACCATGCCACATGGGTCACACTACCCTAAAAATCCTCCATTTCTAGACTCCAAGAAAGAAAAAGGCCTAGGAACGGATCTTAGCAAGAATGGGCAGAAGATTTATTTGCTAGTAAATGTGAAAAATGAGGATAACTCAACCCTTACTATAGGAGGACAAGGGGCATGCCGATGGACAATACCCTAAGACCCATGGATCAACACTTGCCTTTTTTGCTTCCCAAGATGGCCTAGAAGACCGTGCCATTGCCAAATGGTAACCCTTAAAATATGCCAGTCAATAAGCACCTAAGAATATTGTACAAAAAATCCTAGAAATATCCAAAAATTCTCTGAAAATTTCATAAAATTGCAAATAGATATTGAAACATTTCTTCACCAAGGAAACCCTTTTCAAGGTCTCAAAATCACCCATCGGATTAAAAACTACATTCGTATCCCAATTTAAACCCTAAAACTACGCACTCGCAGCCCCGGAGTCCACTACAATTCCCCAACGAAACTTCCAAATGCAACTTCCCCAGTGGAGCTATAAGCCAGTCATATATCACTCCCCAACAGAGTCTCAGAGAAACACATTCCACAGCGGAATCCTAAAACCTCAAGTCATTAATTGTTTCCCCAATGGAATTTCCAGACTAAACTTCTTTACAATCCATCCACATAATCCCCAATTAGATGTCTATTTCCCAGTAAAGTCTCAAAAAAGGTAAATTCAAGACTCCCTAGAGAGCACAACTATAGGTCCTCATTATTGACATGGACCTGTAGAATTCGTCGTCGTAACTTTAGGTCCTTAGAATTTAACTCAACCCGCATAATTGGTCACCTCTATTTTAGGTCCTTAGAATTGACCTCGACCCGTAGAATTAGTAGCCGCAACTTTAAGTCTGTAGAATTAACCTCGACCCATGGAATTGGTCACCTCTACTTTTGGTCAATAGAATTTACCTTGACCAGTAGAATTGGCCACCCCAACTTTAGGTTCAAAAAATTGACCATGACCCGTAGAATTGGTCGCCATCACTTTACGTCGTCAAAATTAACCTCGACCCATAGAATTTGTCACCATAACTTTAGGTCCTGAGAATTGACCTCAACTCGTAGAATCGGTCACCCAACCTTTAGGTCCTCAGAATTAACCTCGTCCCACAAAATCGTCCACTAATAGCATTACCTTTGGTCCTCAAAATAGACATCGACCCTATGAAATGGTTATCCTCATCCCTTTAGTCCCCATAATTGACCTATTTCCCAAAACATCACGTGGTGTCTATTTTTACTAATCTCACTCGTCAAGGGCCTCTATAAAAACCACATTATAGGACCCCTTTACTCTCTCCTTAGGTCACTGGCACTTCCCCGTTCACCACAAACACTGGGTCATACTTTGAGTGTCGATCTAATGGCCATCAAGTGCTCTTGATCCTCGTTTGATTCTTGTCAACTTTATCGTTAGAGAAAAATCTCAATAAAGCTTAGAATGTCTATGAATAACCTTTCGAATGGTTCATCCCATGCATGAAATTGGCGCAACAGTTTCGACGAATGAACCATTTTACTATCGAAAATCGATCTAGAGGCCATTAGGTGTTCCCTACCCTATTTTACGTCGGTTAACTTCATAGTTAGAGAAAAATCTCATTGAAACTTTGATAGGATATGAATTCCTTTTCCAATGGTCGGCCCCATGCAAGAATTTACCTTACATCTCGAACGAATGGACCATTTTACTACCAAAAATCGATCTAGAGGCCAACGGGCGCTCCCAAACCCCATTTTTACCCAAATCAACTTCATCGTTAGAGTAAAAGATCAATGAATCTTTGAAGGTCACTAAAAACCCTTTCCAATGGTCTACACCATGAAGGAATCGAACTTACCATTTGGACGAATGATTTATTTTCCCTAAAAACAAATTCAAAGGCCACTGAGCATTCCTGAGCATTGTTTGCCAATGTCAACTCTTCAGCTAGAATGATACTGAAATAATCATCGAATGGAACTAAATACCCTTTATAATAGTTTACTTCATGTTCGAATTAACCTTAAAGTACAAAAAAATGACTCCTTTTACTCTGAATGGTCATCGAGCATTTCCAGGCCCGTTTAACCAAAGTCAACTCTCTGAATCGAGCGAACTCTTTAGAAGATCTAAGTGACTCACATAAAATTTACAAAGGTCTTCCCCATGCGCAATTCGGATGTACATTTTGCACGATTGGCCCATCTTCGTCCAACGATCTCCTATCCAAAGGATTGATGAGAGCTTTCAAGCCTCGTTTAACTCAAAGTCAACTCCCGAACTCGGGAGAGGCTAATAGGATTCTTAAAGTTCATGAATAAACTTTCCAACGGTATGCCTCGTGTGCTATTTGGACTTATGGATTGCGTTTTATGACCATTTTTCTAGAAAATCTTCACGAGATTACCAATTGGCAGGTCCATTTACTTCCCTATCGACAGTGTGTCTAGGGTTACCTGTCGATGGGCAGGAAAAGGACAATGTTGATTGGAAGTCCCTTGACCCTATATAAGGAGATAATGAGCTCACCTTTTAAAGGGACCTAAGAAACATCAAATTCAGTGATCTCAGTAACATTTTTCTTAAGTCAACGTGGTTTCCTTGTTTGAAACCTTTGTCCTCCTTTCATTTCCATCACTTTCACACCCAATTTAGCAAAATCTCCCTACATTATTAATTCACTTGCAAGGAAGCTCATCATCAATCCATATCAATCTCCAAGTCTCCAAAGAAGGTCCAAGCATTCTTATCTCTCTTTTTATTTTCGCATTACTTATATAAATTCTTAACTTAGTTATTTCTTTAGATCCTACACATATTGAACTTCAATCCTTTATTAGTTATATTTCACATAATATATTTTCTATAAGAAAAACCCAAAACAAGAAAGAGAGTGTTACACCTATTAATTTCAACAGGAATTGTCCCCCCATTCTGTCAAAACTAAAAACACATTTTTCTTGAACATACATATAATAAAATCCCCGTTTGAAATTATGGGACCCTCGTGTTGCATGGTACTAGGTGGATTTTAATGCCTTTATAGACTACATATGCGTCTTAGGCAAAAACCTGAGACTCGAGTCCTATTTTCCTCTTTTTTCTATTTTTATATTATTCATATGTATCATATTTATGATTCATATTCGCATTTTATCCAACACATATTATCATTTCATTATAATGATCAATATCTCGATAAGTCCACATATCATATTTTTAATTATTTTTTTGGTAACATTCCTATGGATGACCTCACTCCGACTTTTTTTATGACGTGAGTCGAATGATATCGATCTCCACTTATATATACATGCGCACACACTTCATTGAAAATTTAAGGAAAATGGTAACATAAGCCCATACGAGACCAGAAGGTTGGGATGGGTTCCTAACACCTTCCCATTCAGTAACTTAGGCCTCGAACCAATTATCTAATTGGTTTTGCAAGCATCGGTTTGTCTTTGAAGTTGTTTTCTCGTTGTGACAACTTGTTTTATTTCCTGTTTTGAACAAAGTAGGTTGGCGACTCAATATTTTTGCCTCACCCCACATCGATGAGTGCTGAAGCATTAGTAAAAAGGTCACAATACCTCTCTCTTTCTCCACTATACGCGCAAGCGTCAACCCCAGAAATGGAGAAAGAGAAAAGGAAAAACCCAAAAGTCGGGGAGGGATGGCCATACCCGCCCTTTCTATAGTCTTTAGATTAGTGAAAATCATCTTGGCCATGGCTTTTGGTTCATCAACCTTAGTCTACATTTGATTGAGAGCTTCTACACTCTCGGGGTCAGCCAAGCTATAAGAAGTAATGACCTCAGATAACTGAGCGTTGGTAGTTGATAATTCTAGGCACAAGTTGGATACTTGGGAACAAACAATATTAGAGTCTTTTCCATGTACAGGATAGAATAGTAAGAAAGCTCTTCAGGATCCTTTATGTTTGCAAGAGATTTTTCAACCACCGCTTACATACTGGTAGCCTTATCCTTATTTTTCTTTTTTGCAACTTCTCCATCTCATCAATCCTGGGGTCTGCATCAACTCTTTGTGCCTCATCCTCTTCTCACTAGTTTTGGCATTGTAGTCAGCCTTGATTTTGCATATCTTCCCTAAGTTACTGACCTCTGACATAGTGTTCTCGACATCTTTGGCCTTTTTATCAGCTTCACTTTCCCACAATTGAATGTTTTGAATGGCAATGATTGACTGCAAAATAATCAGACATGTTAGTATGGACACCACCAAACTTGAATAAAAAATAGAGATCATAAAACCTTAAAACATTACCTATGTAGACCTATGCAATGAAAAGTTAAAGACTCGAGAGGGGTCTTAGTCATCGAAGTAATGATTGTCACACTCGAGGACAATTGTAATAATAGCCTCTCGGGACCTTAACTGACTGTAGAGTAGAGAGTCGATGTTCATGCCCAATTGGGTGAGATGGGCTGTAGCAATAGTGTTGTCCTTCATGGGGAAGATTGTATATGTGGTAGGCCTACAAGGGGCATCCTTTTTCTTGTTTTGAGGAGGAGAAGGGTTGGTGGAATCACCCTTAGGGACCTTCTATCTCTTTTTTTGACCTTCAGTAACATGGGGCCCAACAGTATTTATTTTTTGCTGAGGTTGTGTCGATGTAGTATTTTAATGGGAATAAAAATTTACTAAACTTGATCAGAGGATCTTTTGATGATCGGCAAAAAGAATAAATAAATGAGTATCAGCTAAAGTATAATTAAGACAAGAGTGAAGTTAAAAAATTTCAAAAACTTATGTAATTCAGTAAAGGATTCATTCCCCAATTGTGTGCATTCAAGCAACTCAGGATCCATCAGGTCCTCAAAAATGATAAGGCCCCTATATTTATCTTAGTTTTATAATAGATCTATATTCGTCTTGGCATCAACGTTAAGACCAGGATCCATCTTGACTGATATGGAAAAATTTTCCCACTTGTGAGGGACCATGGGCTCATTAGCACCAGATAGTACATTACTGTCAAATTCCTAAACCTCAGATAATAAGAAACGATAAGAATTCGAGTCATGGTTGGAAGTCTGGATAACATGAACAAGTTTCTTATCTGATCACTAAGGTACAAAGTGAAAGTAGCAAGGCTCGATCTTTATTGTGTAAATGGTACAGCAAGCATAAAAGATGTCAACTAGAAGATCTTCTCAATATATAATTTTCCAAAGATGAATAACCTTAAGTAATGTCCTCCAAGCAATGTGCATTAACTAGACAGGGGAAAAGGAGATAGAGGCAGTAATGACCCTAATAGATGAGTGTATTAGAAGATAAAATACGATCTTAAACATTTGTTCATATATGACTATTTCTTCCTCAACCTTACTACTTAAGTCCTTCTCGTGCTCAGAAGGAACCCTCATCTTAATGGACACTTTAACACCATACAGGTGTTTATAAATAATTAGATCAGTCTCACATACATCACTAGGTAGGGTTGAGACATAACTTTTGTCTGGAACATATTCATCTTCTTGTTCTTCCTTGTCAACTTCCTCAATAAAAGGAGCCTTGACCTGTGGATATCATCTTAAAAACTCGTCTTCAGTCATTTCTGAGATGGGCACTGCCGTTGGGGGTACATGGTAAGCCACTTTTACCTCTGACACATCATTAAAGATGTCATATACTTCTGGCTCAGGATTACCTTGTTGACGAGCTAAAGATGTGGATTGATCACAGATACTAGACTTGATTGTTCCACCCCTATCGAGATAATCAAGAGTAACCCTCATAACGTCTTCAAAAAAAGTCGGCCTTATATTTTTTTAGACATTACAAGGTGTTATAAAATGATTAGGGCGATAGCCTAAAGAAAAAGGGGAAGACAATGAATATTTTAAGGATGTAACTAACATTGAGTCACTCAATGAAATAACAAGTCTGAACTCATCCAAAGTTGGGTATATAAGGAGTGAAGGAGGGTGAATAAAAAAAAGGAACGGGGTTAGTGGAAGTTGAGAATCGAATTTTGACTTTTTCTTAGCCTCGACCTCAACCCCAGATTTCTCCCATAGAATAGATTCTCAGAGGTGTGGGAACTCCTATCCTGATTCCTAAAAACTTGTGGTACATCAAAAACTTAAGTGGAATTGACCACAATTGACTAAAACATCAAAGACATGAATTTTAATGCTAAAGGCCAGAAGCCAGTCAAGGACACAAAGAAATACACCTATGAGTTTCAACCGAAAAGTTCACTAAGAAACACAATTTGAACTCAAAAACCACTGTCTCAACCAAATATCAAATAAAATATGATCACTAAATTTAAAACTCCCCCAAAACTGCCCTAATCGCAGCCTAATACGACTAGAAATGGTGGCCAGAAAGACAATAAATGGCCAAAAAATATGAAAACATGTAAAAATAAATGAAAAATTAATGGAAATAAAAGGAAGAAGAAAAAAATGATACCTGAGAATGAAGAGATTCTTTAAAACTAATAATGGAAGAAGAACTCGTCAAAAAAGGAAGTTGTGGAGAGAGAGAGAGAGAGAGAGAGAGAGAGAGAGCTCTGGTATGCATAGGAATCAGGAAATCAAGAAGAAATATAAAAAGATGAAGAGTTGGTTTTTAAATCAACTCAAATGATCAAGAAATCCAACAAATAATCATTGAAGCGTAATTCTCGAGACTGCGTGCATCAGCTCAACCACTTGGGATGCACACTATCCCCCTCACAAATTGACATGTGTCAACATTGAGACATAGGAACATCGTCTCTGACAACTCACTCTCCCATTCCAATAAATGAGATACACTATAATATTGAGGGGACATCTGACTGTTTCGTGCGAGACGAGTTTACACCTCAAACTCCCATTGACATTGAAGACTAAGGCATAAGGGTGATTGATATACATAAGTCTGGTCTTATATGGATGAGACTCACTTGATAACACGTCCCCTTAAAAACCACCTTAGAGTCATCTTATACCAGAACCCTCTTCCTTAGGGATATGTTTTATAGTTTCAACCTCTGAGACCTATTAATCTCATAACTGCCACCGTTAATTATTGAATTCAATGCTAAACTTGGGTCATAGCGAGAATCTTAACTTTGCCTCTGATACATCTACCAGGATGAGACATCATCATCATCCACATTCACTAAGAACATAATATGTCCATCCTCAACCCTGTCCCTACATTAATGTACTTCAGTAGCCTCAGCCAGCCAAGACCATCCAACTCTAACACTATTTACATGCATGAAACATGTGATAATGATAATGATAGCCTACGTGACTAAGATCGTTATGGTATATCATCCCCATGTGAAGGGAATGTTTTCTTGTCATGGATTACATATTTCACTATATATCTACCTCACTCTCATTTGACATTTCCTTTCGTGCCCATAAACTGCATGCTAGGGGTTATACTTCATACCCCGAGCACTATAAAAAACATTCATCTTTATCCTTTCAGGGGATCATTCATCAACTAACCCTACTATTGTACATAACAAGTAGAGAGAAAATGTGAGGCCTTGTGCTGAACTCCTATGGCTTTTAGCCCTCATTTATGGTGGAAATGCTTCCTATTTTACACATTTGATATAGGCCAAGGTCGAATCATTTAAATTTGTCTATTCTCATTATCTCTCATCTCTTCTTCATGTTATATACTCTCTATGTTGATGTATTATTCCACCATTATTATAAAAATCTAGAAATTATGGTAAATATATATTTGGGTGTATTTTGTATCATCATATAGAGTGGTTTAGTTATATGGTCAAATGTAGAAATCGTACATTGAGTTACAGACAAGACAAATTAAATTTAGTACAATTTTGTCTTAATTAATTAGGTTTAACTAGAATTTCAAGATATTGAATCTAAATCAAATTAAGCAAACCATAACATGATATATGAGAGAAAAATCGTTTCGAGAAACCCCCTTTTAAGCACTGTTACAACTAAGGTATTACAGAATGACACATATATGTTTTTAAACTTAGAATCCACTAAGTATCATAGTTATGTCTCATTCCTTATAATGTATGAAATAAATGTTCTGATAAAAGGTGATACGGACAAGTAAATATGTGAATCTATTAGTGTCAATAAGTTTAGGCAAAAAGGGTAAAGTAAAGTGGGCAAATGGGTGTTTAAGTAACGAGTTTTGCAAACGATAATTTTCATTGTATGTATTGAAAGGTTTTCAAATGACAAACAAATATTTTCTAACATGGTAAATATGTGTGTTGAAATGGTACTTTTCAATGAAAATACTAAAGTATCTTTGAATTAATAAACATGGGTGATTCCGGTAAAGGAATGGGTTAGAATAATCCAAGTGTAGTGGTGTTATGTGTGGAACCAGATGTATTAAACAAAGTGAGAAGTTCTACGTATGAATAAAGAAAGTTTTTACAAGATTAAGGTAAATTAATCTCGATGAGTAAGGTTTTCAAAAGCAAAACACTTAATGCATTTGAATATGTATTTTTCAAATATACATATAGACATATGTAGAGTGTGAGTATTCATTTCTGCCATTCATTCCTATACTTCTTGTACATTCCCAATGGGCATAGGCTAACACCCTCGCTTAGTCACGACAGGTTAGGTGCGGACTCGTATTTTGAGGGCATTATATAGGTCAGTATACTTTATTTATTTTATGTTAGTAGATCTGTTTACATGGACTCGGGGTTCTCCCCATGGGTCCTACACATAGTTTATCTTGAGACAGGAATCACATGTTAAACAAGTGACATATTAACAAAAATAAAACTAGACTAGACACATTGTATATGTTATTTCGTTACACTTCACACCTAATGCTCGGGTCAGACTGGGTTGACTCATAGGTAACCTATAAATCTGGGTCAGGTCATTACAATTTGGCAACTAAGTGTCCAACTAAACTAAGGAAGGAGGGTAAGAAATTAAAGATATACAATGCCACCCTTAGTGATAGTGATTCAGAAGAGGGGCCTAATTCCCCCATTGAGCGCAACTCCACCTCGTTCATGGCTAGTCATAAGAGACTAAATGAAGAATCTTCCCATGAAGATAATTTTGAGCATAGAACTTTCGAGGCCATTTTTTTACCAAGAGATTGATAACAAAGTGAGTGGAGAAAAAGAAGATGATAAAGAATAGGAGGAGGAAAGTGAAGTCCAAGTTGCCTTTCATGAGTTATATGCAGAAATTTTAAAAGTGAAAAAGGAAAACTTGAAGTTAACAGATATGTTGAAAAAACATTTCATAGGTGATAATAATGCTAGATTGATTGAGGACCTTAGGATATGTAAGCAGATTATAAAAAAGAATATTGAATATATAGAGTGTGAGAGAGATAACATTTGTGATTTAACGGAGGTTTTAAAGAAGAAGATTATTGAGTTTGAAGAGTGTAGTCATTCACTATAGTCTAGGATAGTAGAGTTGGAAGAGAGATCAAGAGAATCGAGTCATGTCAAATTTGATTTGGAATCTAGGTCGGATATGTTGGATAAAATTCTAGGCACCATTCGAATATAAGATTCCATGTGTGTGATTGGCTTGGATGATATATATGCTTCCACTACTAAAGCCAATACCATGATTTTGAGATACTCAACCATACTTAGGAATGTTAGAAAAGGTTAACCCTTAGGTAACATCCCTTACCTGATCTACACATGGCACACGTTTCATTAGGAAAGGTCATCTTAGGCAATATTTCTTTGATCTTAAAACGGTCCTACAAAGTCGAAGTGTAGAATGACTAAGGTTCCCAATACGCTTGAGCATCAAATTACACCTATGTTGCTTAGGAGATCTGTTTTGGAGGCTTTAGATGTTAAACTTATTGATTCTCAAATGCTTGCACATGATACTTCTCAATTTATATCTAATGGTTGCTTGTGTTGCATAATTGTGTAAACTAGCTTTTTTACTTCATGATATATATGTTTTCTAGTCGCATGCAGTTTGAGTCTTTATATTTTAATTTTGTATATGTTGGGTTTTATTGAAAAATTCGAAAAGATTTTGTCTGAATAATAAGTTAGTTTTCTTTAAATTGGTATCATTTTAAAAAATATTTAAAAACTCATAAATATTATTAGTTTATGTGTAGTTTAGTTTTACACATTTTTTTGTGGCATATTGGTGCGTTTGAATCCATTTTATTCCATATTTCCACGTGTCTAGTAAAATTGAATACAATTTTTAATTCTTAGATTTTTCGTAATCATGCTTGCATGGATTTGTTCGAATTTGATTTGCTAAATATATTCACTTTGTATATGCCTCCAGATACACTTAAACGAGCTCTTTTGAACTTTAACTTCACATGTTATGTTTGAGATAAGTGAGAAGTTCTTCCCTCAATCTTGTTATCTACATTAACTAAGGAGTATTTGTGAACATAAGAACCGTTGCCTGTGAGTATGATGATTTTTTTTTGAATATATGAGGATGTAAGGAAAAGGGCAACAAAAGGAGACAAATCCTTGTCTGCGAGGATTTGCATCAATATTGATATTAATTGATTAATGTTTGGTTTATTTATTCTTATGATGCCATGTTATGTTCGTTGCACTTCACATCATTGCATGATATTATTCTTCCTTCCTCAAATTTTAAATGGAACTCTATATTCTCATCAATTATGGGAGAAATGGTCTATAGGGGAGAAATAGTTTTATGCATTCTTTCTTTGTCTATACCTAAGCAAAAAAAGGGATAAATTTTATCTTTCAGTTTAGTGTTAAGAAGACATCTTTATCTTAGAGGGAGACATCTTACCTTGGTAGAGATTGCTAGACAAAGAGGAGTTTTTACTCTTATGTAGTTTTTGTTATATATTCAAGTTGCATTTGAAGGTGTGTTTAAGTGTGAAGGTTTAAAACATATGACAAAGTTTACAAGCATGCAAAGCTACTCAGAGTATGTGTCTGTCGAGCATCTATACTTTTTCCATTTGGGGTTGGGGATTTAGTCTTTTAGAGAGCTTGATGACCCATTGTAGTATTTGTTTTTGGTTTTATTCTGGAATAGCCAAGGGAGAATTGTAAGGGAAAATTTCCAATTGAGTCTGTTTATATGTATTGGATTTATTCTGAACAAAACATTTGAAGTCATAGGTTAGACATTGAGTTTTTGACCTTTCAAGATTATGACGAGCTTGATCGATGAAGTAGGAAAGCTTTAGAGAGTGTATCATCATGCCATATTTCATTCCACTTTTCGTCTTCATATTTTTTAGGATCTATCACACCCTACATGTTGGTATAAATGTACAAGAAAGCATGTATAAAGCAATGAATTAAAGTTAAGGTGGAAAATAAAACTTTATTCACTAGAACGGTAAATATAGCGTACTACAACCACAGGGGTGAATTACATCTTACTGCCAACATGAAATATAAAGTAGGTAATATAAAAAGGCCACTCCTTGCCCCATCTAATATATTCTCCATCCATATTGATGATACTAGATATAGTACAAACAAGTAAATTTAAATGATTTCAATCTAGAATAAATTTGCAAGTGTAACTATGGTGTTTATGAAAGTGTATAAATGAAGAAATAGATGAGGCTAAAAGTAATAAGATAAGAATATAAGTGGTTGAGCCATTGATCTACTCCAGTGCATGGGTGAGTGAATTTCACAAAAAAATGGGCACTAATGGCCTTAGTGATACAATTCTCACTGCTTTTTCTCTCTACTGTAAGGGAAGCAAAGCTTAGGCTAGGGTTTGAATATTTTAATCCTCTCTTTTGGGTAAGAATTTGGGTTTAAATAGTGTTTAGGGTGCACAATACACCCCAAGAAATACGAGATGTATGTCATTGGCAGAGACACAAATAAGATCATTACACCTGTCCTCTAGAATGTATAATTGATGATGATGAAAATATTCCCCCATGTGCACATGAGATTCAGTTATAACTGTTTGTACACGTGAACTAGTCATGCTAGAGTCTTGCATCACACGTGGTGGAGATGTAGTCTAGAGGGGTATCGTCCAGGCCGAGTGCAAGACCCCATAGAATTTTGAAGTATGGTCTCGGATGAGGAGGTGTTGGGATGAGAGGAGCTTGCATTTGGATCAATAAGATCTCGACTGTATGGTATGGCAATCGAGACTAATCCTGGAGCTAAACAGGGTTGTTGATGAATCTTGTCCTAAAAATAAGATGAGATCGATACTACTGTTGTCGAATTCCTTGTGAAAGTTCACTTTATAATGTCGATCACTTTATAATGTCGTCCTGGCCCAAACATGTCCTAGGCTGGAACAAGGTTACACTTGGGCATTTCAATTACCCCTATCCCTTAGCCTTCAATGTGAGTGAAGGCTGAGGGTTATTGGTGTCTAAGGGCAAAGGATTGATTAGACATTTCTTCCTAAAGATTGGGTTATCCTTATAATGTCATATCTTAGCTTGTGAGTCATTAAATTGACACGCTACAGTGCAACAGGCTTGAGATGACATATGTCCTTATTTTCATAGGCTAGTGCCTCACCCAAATATAAGCGAAGGCTGAGGAGTTTAGGGTTTTGTTCCTTCATAATGGCTCTCCTTGGGACTTACGCCCAATGATTTAGTGGTTTAAAACCAACTTTTACCATTTTTACATTTCTTTCTCCTGCTTGTAACCATGAGTTTTATCCACCAAAAAAATTTCTTCTTACTTCTTCAAATCTTATTATTTGTGACACCCTCTATGTCATTTCCCATGTTTCAAGAACTTCTCTTTAACCAAGTAAACTATTTCCATCGATTCTATTATATTTCACATTTATATTTGCTTGATTTATTTTAAACACTTAAAATTATTAGGTCCTTCCTTTAGATCTTATAGTCAAACTTAGTCAACCTTTAATTTGTTTAGATGTTAAAGACTTTATACCAACTAGTCGAGAAATATCCAACCCCTAGGGATATTTTTTTTAGGAAGATATGATGAGTAGAGTCCAAGGTTGTATTAAAACTCAAGATCGAGGCCGATCCTACACTTGTAATCCATCTTGTCCCACTAGGTGTCGCATGACCTCCAATTACTCAAATAATTTATTCCATATCTGAGTCGTTTGCCTCAATGGATGACAATACTTTTATCTCCCGCATAGCCGAGAGTGTGGATTCTTTTGAATAGGTTATGAGACTTTTAGCCTCCTCTTCTAAAGGGTATGAGGAGGTTGAGGCCTCTTCTTGAGCCTCGTTCGCTTAGCATGTAGAGTCTTCGAACAGATTAGTCTCTTCTCTTTTAATTATCTTGGATCAGGATGAGTCAAAAGTGGTGGTTGCAATTCCACCTCCTCCAATAGAAGTCCTGTTGTTGGCTATTCTGGGTGAAGATTTCAAATTTTTATATTCAGGTGATGTCCTAACTGTTAACCTAGATGATGAATCTTTTTCGGCTAAGGATACACTTGACACATCCTACACATAATCCTTTCATAATACAGTTACTAAGGATGATCTTTTAATGTGGAGACATCTTTATAGGACATGTACCTTTGTCAACATGAGGGTGCCAACGAAAGATGAGAGAGTATATGATTGACAAAATGATGAGATCTCGATTTATGAGTATGTTTTTAGGGTCAGATTCAGGCTGCCCATTCATCAAACAATATGAGCCGTTTTAAGAAGTTTAGATCTCGGCCTCGCTTAAATCCTGCCAAATTCCTGGAGGATCGTCCTTGGATTTGTGTCATTTTGGAAGTTAGTTCATCATTATGACCTTCCAGTAATGGTTTTCAGGACCTATTACAATGTGTCATCCTAAAAAACCCAGCCTTAGCCAGGAAACCAACAAGAAAGTATTGCTTGTGAATCAAACTTCAAATCAGAATAAGAATCCCCATTATTTCTTCATATTTGGATTTTAGGAATTTGACCTAGACGCATCCTGTAGTGCCTCAGAGTCTGAGTGTTGATTCCAGTAAGAAAGTGGATAAAATTATGAAGCAGGGTAAAGAGGGTGATCTTGTAAAGTTTGAGCAATTGATGATCATGTATTTTTTAGACAAGATAGGTTTGGGGGTGGACCTCCTAACTGAGTTATGTAAGTATTTTTCTTGAAACTGTTATATCATCTTTGCCTTTCCTTTATGACTAATCATTCATTCACTTTACAGATCGTCCTCCAAATATACCAAAGTCTGTGTGGAATATAGTTACACCAAGTTTATCCAACTAGATGCAATAAGTGGGGAAAAAGTCTGCAACATCACCTTAGACAACGAAATCCACTTCTGTTAACCCCAATTAGGCCAAGGGGTCAAAAAAGAGGAAGGAGGTCTCTGAAGATCTCCCAGCCTCTCACCAAAAAAAGAAGCGTAAGGACAACTCGTCTAAAACTAAGCCAACATAAGAAATTCCCATCTCATCAGAGGATGCACTATCAACTCGTCTAGCCAGTCTATTAATTAGCTCGGACTACCTCATGGGGAATATAAAGCAGGACTTTAAGCATTGTCCTCCATAACAAGAGAGACTGATGATCATTTCCTAGATTCTATATATGTCTCTCTCTTGAATGACCGCTGTCTTCATAGGTCTATTCAAGTAAACCCTTATGACTTTATTTAATTTATGTTTAACATGTGTAATGTCATCTCGAAATGATGTCTTGCATTTTTTGCAGTTTGTTCTATCTTTAAATAAGGTCCACCAGTTGGTCCAAAAGAAGCTTCTCGAGATTCAATTGGATCGAGAGCCTATAAAATGAGAGGGTTCTAAAGAAGAAGATACTAACCCAAGACAATAACCATAAGAAGGTAATAATCACCCTAAAGTCCCAACACACTGAGTCCATTAACAAGATGAATTTTGATCATGATGTTTCCATCAAGGCTTTGTCCAATAAGAAGGTGTCTAAGGAAGATGATAAGATGAAGATCAATATTGATAAGGACCTTGAGGAGGCCATGAAAAGGAAGTTGAAGATTATAAATCATCTGTTGAGTTTTTAGGGTATAGTCTTCATTACCTAGAGAGAGGAGCTAAGGCGGGTTGTCATTGGACTACCCTCAAGTTACCTTACGTCTTAAATCTTGCTAAGGAGATTGAAGTCTTTGATTTCTTTGACCCACTGGCTATGACAACGATTGAAGGGTCAGCATAAACTGAGCCAACCATTCAAACTGTAAATACTGAAGGTGATGATGAGCTACTATGATAACCTAAGTACATAATGATGGAAATGTTGAGGCTAATAATAACAATGCAGATGATGGGTCGGTGTAAGTGGAAACTGAGGGAAACCCAGTAACTTGAACACTTTTATTCTATTTGGGTGGTCATTTATGGTCTGATGCCATTTTTTATGTAATTTATTAGTAGTTCCTATGTTTTTTAGTTTTTATTGCTTCACTCTTGTTTTAACAGTGCATGTGTATCCTTGTCTTAATTGATCTTATCCTCAAACTTGTTGAACACAAATATTTTTATCTCTTTTTTCTTCCAACTTTTTTTATTATTATGTATCTGCATGTTTTGAGCATAATTACTGTTAAGCTACCCTCTAACCTTCTGATTGTAGATATATTCTTGTCCTTAACGGAGAAGTCATTCAACCAACTTAATGATTTGTAAATTTGAGATCACCGCATTGTGATTATTTGAATGAACCATAACTAAATGATTTTTAAATTTGAATGCACCAAATTAATGGTGTTTAACTATAAGTCCCCTCTCGTCATTTTGAGAGTGTGTGAAGGAGTGTCATCTCATCCTGCACTGTCATCACTGAGAGAGTTTAACTCTGATACCACCAAATTAATGATGTTTAAATGAACCATAATTAAATGATTCTTAAATTTGAATGCACCAAATTAATGGTGTTTAACTACGAGTCTCCTCTCTTCATTTTAAGAGTGTATGGACGAGTGTCGTCTCGTCCGGCACTGTCGCCTCTATGAGAGAGTCTAACTCTCATACCACTAAAATTAATGATGTTTAAATGAACCATAATTAAAGGATTTTAAATTTTTTTCGTATTTTTCACCAAATTAGTGATGTTATCACACTATTCTCCCCTCGCAAATTCTCGTGTCACCGAGAGTGAGTTAATGCTAATTCACCATATGAGTGATATTTTTTTTTATCTTTGGAAGACTTGAAACATTCAATTAAATAATTTTGTACAATAATGATATGAGGGAACACTTGAGATTTTTTCTCATTTATCACTTTTAGAACATTTTTTATATAACGGTGAAATAATTTTTTTTCTAAATCCTATTGATAGAATTTCTTCAAATGGTTAGAGTTCCATGGGTTTGATAATGTCTCTAACTCGAAATTCTCAAGTCTATAGGTGCTACGAATACTTCTTCAGTAACTTTATAAGGGTGCCAATTTGCATGGAGATTATTCGACTTCTGCCAGATTTTATTTAGAACTAGATACCCAACAACTATCGACATAACTGTAATCCTCTTATTGTAAAATTTTGCAGTCCTCTACTGATAAGTAGCCTATCTGACCTCTGCATCGTCTCGTCTCTCTTTAATGACGATTAGGTCTAATCTGTGATCCTCTGCATTTGCCTCTAGATTATATATTTAGACCGAATGACTTAGTAGGTAAAGTTCAATTGGTATCACGGCCTTTGAGCCATAGGTAAGCATAAAAGGGGTCTCCCCTATTAGCATACTTTCTATCATCCTTTATGCCCACAGGAAGACATGTACTTCTTCTATCCAAAGACTTTTGGCATCTTTCAATTTCCTTTTGATCATGTCTAAGATTTTCTTGTTTTTCACCTCAGTTTGGCCATTTGCCTAAGCTCGACCTAGTGTAGAATAAAAATGCCTCCAGGGATGACGTCTTAAACTATTTATCATTATTGGAGATCAAATTTTTAGGTAAGTCATGCTTTCAGATGATATTCCTTCGTATAAATATAAAGCTCTTCCTCTCGGTTATAGTGATCATGGCCTTGGTCTTAAACCATTTGTATAAATAGTCAATCGCCACAATTAGGTATCTATAGTTGCCTATAGTCCTAGGCAAGGGTCTTAATAAGTCAATCTCTAAAACTAAAAATGTCCAAGGGCAGGTGATAGATGACAGTGGTTGATGCGGTTGATGAGGGATGCAGGAATATCTCTAACACTTGTAGCACCTTTTTACATAGTTGGTTGCGTCTTTGGACAAGGTCTCTAACCAATACCCTTGAGCAACTATTATCTTCTCCAAAGATCCTCCTCCTATGTGGCTTCAACATGAGCCCTCATGCACATCTTTCAATATATAGTCCACCTCTGTGGGATGAACACGTCGTAATAAAAGTAAGAGGAACCATTTATTACACAAGACATATCCTATGATTGAGAACTTTACTGCCTTATAACTCAATTTCTTCCTTTCAACTTTTGACTCTGGAAATTCACCATCTATGATGTATCGAATAAAAGAACCATCCATGATTCCCCAAGGTTCAGCTTTAATCATAACTCTACTATATTCTCATTTTTTTAATAGCCGGTCGATATAGGATCTCCACTAGAACTAATCGTCTGATCTTAGTTCTCATTGAAGAAGATAACCTTACCAGGGCATCGACTCGACTATTGTCTAGTCGAGGGATCCTCCTAAACTTTATCTCTATGAAGTTCATCAGCATTTCTTTCATCCTTGCTAGGTATTTGGCAATCCTTTCATCTTTATCTTAGTATACTCCTAAGATCTGATTTACCACCAATCAAGAGTGACTTTGAACTATCATCTACCCAACACTTAATGCTTTGGCAAAGGAGAATCCTTCCAAAAGACCTTCATATTTTGAGTCATTATTAGATGCTTTGAAGCTAAATCTCATAGCATATTTTATGTTGGTTCCATCTCGGGTCGATACTATCAACCCGACTTCACTCCCTGTTTCACATGAGGATCCATCCACAAATAAGATCCACATTTTTCCTTTCTTTAGCAGGTGCCTTCATCCAAAACTTCATTTTAAACGAAAAAAATCTCCTTCGGTGTTAGTAATAATTAGCTTTGCTACACTAGTCTCGTCATTGATCGGGCTTCCATTTGATTTCTCTAGCTCATTTATTGGTATTATAAACTCTTCACTATTAGCCTTGTCCCAAGTTAACTAAGCCGTGAAGTTGGTCAAATCTTGCCCTTTGATTATTTTTCTCAACTGATATATTATATCAAATTCTCCTAGCTCGACCGACAAGGCCATCAACCTCTTAATTTCTCTAGTCTATGGATAACCTATCTCAAAGGAGAGTCATTGAGGATGGCCATTGTATGAGCTTAAAAATAGGGTTTCATCTTTATCGAGGCATGTATCAAGGCATACACTAACTTCTCTATCCTAGGATACCTCTTCTCGACCCCTTTATGGGCCTTACTAATTAAAGTGGACTAGCTTCTGCACCCTATCGTTCTCTCAATGGCTGACTCAAATACAACGAAGTATATATACAACTTCTCTCCCTGAATTTTGTGAGACAACGGTATTGGGGAGACTAAATAAGCCTTGACAACTTAGAAGGATTTTTCACATTATTCACTCCATTCAAAGGCTTTCCTCAATATTTTGAAGAAAAGCAAACATTTGTCTATGGCCCTTAATACAAACATATTCAGTGCAGTGACACATCTAATCAGCCTCTGAACATCCTTAATGGCCTTCAAGGCCTTCATCTCAATCATAGCTTTGATCTTTTTAGGATTTGCCTCTATTCCTAGTTGGTTCACAATGAATCATAGGAATTTTCTCACTCATTCCCCGAAAACACACAAAGCAGGGTTGAGCTTCATTTGGTACTCGTTCATGGTGTTAAAAGTGCGCTCAAGGTTAGCCACATATGTCTCGACATTGAGGCTTTTTGTCATCATGTCATCCATAAACACTTCCATGGTTTTGCCAATATGTTCCTCAAATATCTTATTCACCAGTCTCTGATATGTTAGCCCATATTTTTGAGACCGAAGGTCATGGATTGTAACAATAAATTCCTTTATCTATGATGAATGATGTCTTATAAACGTTGGTCGAGTCCATAAAGATTTGGTTATAGCCTGAATAGGTATTCATGAAGCTCATCAATTCGTGCCTAGCTATGGCATCTACCATCTTATCGATCCTTGGGGGGGGGGGAAGTTTCCTTTCAAAGAAGCTTTATTCAAGTCGGTAAAGTCTACACACATCCTTCATTTACTATTAGGCTCTAGTATGATGATTGCATTAGCCAGCAACACTAGGCAGACCATTTAGCTGATTAACTTAGCTTTCTAGATTTTTAACTTCATCTATTACTACCTCATACTTTTCTCTGGAGTAAATTCTTCGCCTCTATCTAGCCAGCTTCATTCCTTCATACACATTCAGCATATAACAGAGAATCTTTGGATCGATTCCTGGAATTTCTTCATGACTCCAGGTGAAAATACTTTATCTCTCTCTCAGCAACTTGATCATCTCATCCTTTATTTCTTCCTTCAAGCCTTTTTCAATTTGGACATTTTTTTGGCTCGTCCTCGTTGAGGATGACGGACTCTACCTCCTCAGTTGCATCATGTTTCTTTAATTTTTTCTTATCCATTTTATGAGTAATCGATTTGAAGTATCAATCTCGTGCCTAGACTTGATAACCCTAAACTTTCCCTACACTATAGGGAGTCAGGAATTTTATCATCTGGTGTGTAGTAGATGGGACTACCTCAAATTTCTTGTAAGGCACCTCATCTAGGTCCCCATATAAACATCCATCTCATATACCCCTAGGGGATGGAACTTTTCATTGATGAATTCGATCAAATGCTAGTGGTATGGGATGAGTCTTTTCTAGCTAAGCCCGAATCCCTTAAAGCAATCCCAAACATCACGTTAGCCAAACTCCCTCCATTGACTATTACTCTGGGAATATCATAGCCATGCACCGTTATAGTAATCATTAGTGGGTCATAATGAAGGGAAATGATCCCCTTGAAGTCTAACCTTGAGAATACTATCACCAGGGTGCTCATATCCACCTTCTTCCTCTTACTCGTCTTGGAATTAACTATGATCGAGTTTACCACTTCACTTTTTGGAACATCTTTAGCTTCTTAGACATGGACCTTCCTGTTAGCCACTTCCTTTCCACCACCTATTGAACCCCCACATATGATCTTCATTCCAAAGGAGATCATATGCAGTCGACCCTTGGGTGCAAGTACCTTTGGCAGAAGATCAGGGTTAGCCTCGTCATCATCATCATCATCATAGAATCATTATTTTTGTTTGATTATACATACCTTATAGTCTTGTTGTCTCATCTGTTCCTGGTGTCATCTTTGTTACCTCTGGCACCAATCTTAACACTATATTTCCTGAGCTTCCCTTGCGTGAACATTTTTTTTATCTTATCCGTAAGTGCAAAGAACTTATCAATCGTGTGGCCGTGACCCTAGTGGAACTCGCACCATGTTCTCTTATCCCTCTTAGGGCCATCTTAGAGATTATTCATCTTTGATCTCGTTCAGTATCATATCTGGATTGACCATCAATGAAGTGTGGTCAGTTAACTTATTGTCCACCTACCTCTTCTTACCTTCCTTTCCTTTGGATTTCTGGGACTTTCGCCCACTTGATCCTTTATCATCATATCCCCTAGAATTCATGGCCTCCTTCACAATCATAACCCTCCCAACTGTGGCTAGGATTTCATCCATAGTTATTGGAGGATCTTCGATTAGCTTCCATAGGAGTTTTCCCTTTTATAGTTCAGCTATGAGGGCAGTTATAGTAATGTTTTCTTCGTAGTCTTCTACTTCCAGGTTATCTTTATTAAATCAAGTTATATAGTCTCTGAGAGACTCATTTTTCCCCTACTTGACGTAGAGAAGATGTGCGGTCTTCTTTCGAGGCTTCACTCTAAAGAAGAAATTATGAATAAACCTTTCAACCAACTGTTTAAAATTCTCAATAGAGTTCTTGGGGAGAGAGGTGTACCATAAATTTACAACACCAATAAGGGTTCTTGAGAAGGCACGACATCTCATCGTATCGAGAACAAATAGATCTTGGATTCTGACTAGTATATTTCCGCATGATGAATAGGCTTTGTGCTCCCATTGTACTTCGTTGTGATAACTGGCAGCTTAAAAGTGGTCAAGGTTTGGTAGCTTACTATTCTTGAAAAAATGGTGATCCTTCCATATAACCAGTCTGTATGGGGCTCGTCTCTTCAAGATATCACCTATTTTATCTTCAAGCCTCTGTATGGAACTATTCCATGGTTGGTTGATCGCTATCGCATTACCACCCTCAGTTGTAACAACATTATCCCCAGCCCCTTCTATGCCGGTTGGGTGTTGCTCAGGTTCTCTACCAATCGCTCTTTGATGAAGCCTGTAGTACGACATGACCTAGAGAGTCAATCTCGTAGATTACCAACTGGACTGAGTCTGTCAAAAGTGAAGCCTTTGCTTAATTTGTTAAGTGTCGAAGCCCTTTGTTGGCCATCTCGGCTCGACCAACTACTATTTTCTCTACTAACTATGACTGGATTCATTATATCCTTAGAAATTGCATAGGGCTCCTAGAACTAGTCCTTATCACAGCACTAGTCATCTTGTAATTTTTAGCCTTGTCTTCTAAAGCACAATCGCCTAGGGTCAGTCACATCTCTACCTCTATGTTGCTGTGGCATTTCTTTGTGCAGGGTCAGAGGTGTTACCCCTGTCTCCGGATCTACACCCTCTCTAGGCACCAAAGTTATCATCTTTGTTAGATTACTGGTGGGTCTAGTCATTATATTTTGGATTAATACAATAAGTTGTTTTTATATTTTTGTTAGTTGTCCGCTAGTGAGCATTGCCCCACCACAAACTCAACCATCTCTGATTGAGGAGGCGCCTGACTGGAGCTGGGGCCAATGCCTTGAGGCAAATCGAAAGCCATATATTCCAACAAATGAAAGGAACAAAGGGTGAACCGGATGAGCTAAGTGATCTGGAGAAAATATTTAAAAACTAAACAAGAGCTCTTTCAATGGTGATAAAGATCCAACCAAGTGTGGAAATGCATCACCAGCAAGGAATCAAGTGAGGTACAAGTTAAAAATGAGGATAAAAAAGATGAACAACCTTTGTTCCCACAGATGATGCCAACTGATGATAGAAAATATAGTACGAACATGTAAATTTGTGCATAGATGGTGTTTATGCAGTTGTATAAATGAATAAGGAGATGACGGGAAGAGGAATAAGACTAGAATATAAGTGGTTCGACCATTGGCCTACTCCACTTCTCAGGTGAGTGCAAATTTCACTATAAAATGGGAACTAATGGCCTTAGTGATACAATTCTCATTATTTTCTCTCTCTACTATAAGAGAAGCAAAGCTTAGGGTAGGGTGTAAATTTTCCGATCCTCTCTTCTGGGGAAAAATAAGGGTTTAAATAGTGCTTAGGGTGCACAATGCACCACTAAGCATACAAGGTGCATGCCCTTGGTAGAGCCACAAATAAGATCTTGACACTTGTCCTCTGGAATGTATAAGTAATGATGGTGAGATTATTCCCCCACGTACAAATGTGATTGAGTTATAAGTGTTTGCCCATGTGGACTAGCCATACCGAAGTCTTGCATCACACGTGGTGGAAATATTGTCTAGAGAGGTCTCGACCAAGCCAAGTGTGAGACCCCTGAGTTCTTGTTCGATCATATGCTAAAGAATGCTAAAATATGGTCTCGGTTAAGGAGGTGTATGCAGAGATGAGCTTGTAGTTGGATCAATAAGATGTCAGCTATCTGGTATAGAAATTGAGACAAATCATGTTAATGAATATGGATGTTGGCGAATGTCATCCTAAGAAATTACACGAGGCCAAGACTGTTGATGTTGGATTCCTAGATAAAGTGCACTTTATAAGGTCGGACTGGAACGAGGTTACACTTAGGCATATCATATATAATTATATACCCAAACACATGATCCGTGTGTGTTATAAAGATGGAAGGGATACTATCCTCTTTTTTCCCAGGCCATCAGAAGGAAAAAAGAATTAGCACAAATATGCTAAATAAGTTCTATAACTTTTATAAGATAGAGTGTGTATAGAATTTCGAAGGCCTCGAAATTTCAATTTAATATAATAAGAAAATAAAGGAAATTTAACCTGATAATACGATACTTACCATATTTTGATATTGGTATAGAACGAAATACACCATCAGTATGAACAAATAATAATTAATTCAAAACTTTTGGAGAAAAGTAACTGGCTAGGCACCCAATTAAAGTAGCACTCGTATATATGTATCTAAAATCCAAGCTCTCAACATTTGAAACCATAGGCCAAGTAGAAAAATTCCGTGTGATAACATATCACTCTACTCCCTAGTTAATAATGATGCTTTTATGAAAAATAATATTCCACAGAGGTGCAGGAGTGAACTGAATCAATCATTAGATTATTAGGTGATAAAGGTTTAACTTGATCAGAATCATCATAAATAAAAAAATTCATGATAAAATAACATATGAATATGGTAATTTCTACACATACTTGGATTCAAATTGGGTTGTCATGAAATGATATCAATATACAATTACAAAAATACGAAAAAATTTACTATTGAAGAAGTGAAAGACCTGCTTGTAAGGATTTCGAATGGCTTAATTAGGATCAAAGAGGATGTCGGGAAGAGTTGATACTTCATTATCTGTATATAATATTATGTAAGTATAGTTGCAAGATAGTATAAGTGTTGATCATTTTATACTAAAAACTATGTGCACTGAAGTTTAAGGGTCTAAATTGTAAATAATTTTGGACTTTAAAATCTTAGGGTTAGAGTTAAATTTGAAAATTTATGCTGAAGAACCTTTTACTCAAAGTTGATCAAAGTACTTGTTAAAAAAAGTTGGGGTAAAAATTCACAACTTGAAAAAGTTAGGAAGGGTCTATTTGAAAGTTAAGAAAAAAAATTCTAACTGAAAACCCTGATTTTTGATAACTTTGGCTAGGTTTGACCAAATACAGTCTTACCTTATACGCTTTTGACCAGAAAAATAAAATAAAAATGTTAAAAAAAATCAGAATTTTTTAAGTGACCATGTGCCCTGAAGCACTTAGTCAATGGTTCTGATTGAAAAGTTTATCTTCAACCTCTGAACAGTTGACCTAGGGTTTGAAAAAATTTGACCTAAAATAACTTGTGATATTTTAAACCAATTGGGATGATTCCCGAACAAACTCAATATAATTTTTTATGAGGAATCTACAAATGTAAGTTTTATGGATTAAGGTTCAGTATTCATCGAGTTACAAAACTGCGTGTTTTTTAGAAATATTGACTGAACATTCGAGGCTATAATGAATGTGTAGAAGGTTTTATGAATACTTTTATGTTTCTTCTATCCTAAGAAAGAATTCGATTATGGTTAGAAGAATTAAGGTGGTCTGGTTAGGGAGAATTTAAACTTTTTTTTTTAAATAGAAAATACCTTTGAACAATTGGGGCTCAAAACTTTTCTTTTTTAAAATGACCATTTCATTAAAACTCCATCATTTATGAGGAACCATTTCCTCACTTTGAAACTGGTTCAAAGTCAAAGAATCAAATTCCACTATTGAAGCTCATGCTTTAAGGTAGGTTTTTCTTATTTTCATTGTACATAGGTCATTTTGGATGTAAAAGCTTTTTTGTTTTGATTGCTATGTGTATAATATCAGCACAAAAAATGTTTGGACTTGAATGAATAAAGTATAATGAAAGAATACCGATTGAGAGGGAAATTTTTTATTTTCGAACAAGATTTAGAGTTGAGGTTTGGAGTTTGTGATCGTGGGGATTTTATAATGTTGAATGGGGATAAGGCATTGGATCAATTAAGTGGTGGATTCTTCCCAAGTTTAAGAAGATAAAATAGTGGGAACTTGGTTTTTAAATGTAAACATAGTGTTTGCTTATGTTTTTGGACTACTCATCCTATTTGGAGGCTGATGTGGTGAGGGAGAATGTGAAAATAATGTTGGTTTACTTTTTAGTCCTTGCTTGAAAGTATATATACTTATTTAGTTCAAAAGTGTTACTTTTGTAAAGTTAAGGGGTATTTTGTAGTTTTATAAAAACATAAGGGTTGAAAATATAATTTATAGTTTGCTGAAGTCTAGAGGTTTAATTTAATATAAAGTTTGGGTCTAGGACTTAAGCATAAGTCAAGTTATACCTAATTGAGAAGTTCATGGGTCATTTTTGTAATATTGGAAACTTCAAGGTTACATAGGCAAATTAGTAAAGTTATGTGTTCTCTAGAGTAGTTTCATCCCTATTAGGATATTTTTTAATTTTCATATTTATGAATGTTAAAAAAAGGAATATGGGTGATTATATTCAGATCATATCAATAACACGATACAAATATCTCTTTCCAGTGAGTACACTCACCTTGGGTTGTCAACTACGTATTCACGTTTCCTTCGGGAGGAGTTGAGCTGGGTTGATTAGACCTTACACATGTCAATCCAACTAAATAAGTATTGAATCTCAATCATAAGTATTATCCTAACATAATTATGTAACTTTCCATGACTATACAATAGCAATATAATTCCACTTAAGTCACATTACATAAAACATAAGTAAAGACAAAACAATGGTATATATGTTGATAAAGCTATGAACATTCAACCGTAGGAAACACCTCATAAGGAATTTATAACTAAACCCAGATAAATATGAAATAATACTTCTCCATGTATATACACATGAAACATGTACTCAAAATACTCTTTGGAAAGAGGAGATAACAATATTCTTTCATGGGGTATCCAGTATGGCCTCAAATTATTGTCTTACATACTTAAAATCCTATATTCGTAAATTTTACAAATAAAGGTGTCCAAGATAATCAACATAAAATCATATTTGAATATGCTTTCCATTACAACTGACGATGTAATTTTTCAAGCTTTCTAGAGCAAGTTATGACCATTTCTTTACAGCACAAGAAATCTGCACTACAAGCTCCTATACTGTTCCTTCAACTTCCAAGAATTTTCATAATTTTTCTACGTCATAACATTCCATGATTTTTCATTCATTTTCAAAAACCATACATAATAGTACATAATTAAAGTTTCATAATTTTTTTACTTCATTTGCTATGTCAAAAGCTTGACTAAACTCAGGGCATACCGAAATGAAATATACAAACAACAACTATGTACCAACTTGAAATCATAATTAAGGCCTAACCACAAGGACATAAATTCTAATTTTAGGATATGATATGAATATATGAGTCTAATTTAATATTCAATTGTAATTTCTCAATTAGATTAAGCACACAAAAAGATATGCATGTTTGAATACAAGGGTTTTCAATACAAAGCAATATGGCCTATAAACACTACTTATCTCACATATGAACCAATACATATTATCACAAAGGATAATGGAATTTAAATAAATAGTTCACGATTTATATACTTTGAAATAAGTATAATATAATATTAAAACAATATTAACACATAATTGTACCTTGAAAACACCTTAAGAATTTTCTTAGAATTCTTTTCCTAGCTCTTCTTGTAATTTTTTCTTCCTTAACTTCTACTTCCTCTTCCTCAAGCTAAAAACATTCTTCAAACTGAACCTAGGGTCTAATTTTCTTAAGAAATAAGTTAGAGGGGGAGTTTTAAGTCGTCCAAGGCTGCCTCCCATGCCAACCAATCAAATTAAACCATTCGGTTTACTAAAAGACATTTTACCACTTAAAGGGAATGGACAAATTTGCCCCTTGTTCTAAATTCGGCCTAACTTCTTACTCGGACATCCGCTTGATGCATAGCTTGTTGTGTTAAAATCCTAACTCACTTGTCTACAACTGTCTAGTTTTTACCTCAAGTTAGTTGTTATGTTAAAAAGGTCAAAACTAGTTTTCATTTCTACCGAAATTAACAAAATTTTGTGTTTATACATAACTTGACATTTCACGATTTATAAAAGTTGGATTAAACTAAACATAAATCACTTAACATTAGATATACTAATAACATATTATCCATATCACATAAGCTAATCATGATTTAAACATAATTTATCATAATTATATTTGGGTTATCACAACTCACCCCCTAGAAAATTTCGTTCCCGAAATTTAATATAAAGGCCACTTACCAAACAAATGGGGATATTGTTCTTTATACTATCCTCCATTTCCCAAGTTGCTTATTTAACTCCATGGCTCATCCACATAACTTTAACTAAGGGAATAACTTTATTCCTCAATACTTGCTCCTTACGATCAATAATTTCCACCGATTTTTCGATGTATGACAAGTCGTCCTTCAGTTCAATAGGTTGTGTTTTCAATTAATGAGATGGATCTGCCAAATACCTATGAAGCATCGATACGTGAAACACATCATGTAAACGGGAAAAAATCGAAGGTAATTCTAATCTATATTTCAGGGTCCCAATTCTTTCATGATATCAGTTATTAGATGAGAAATGTTTAATTTCATCAGAATGATCATAAATAAATAAAAATACATAATATAATATAAGCATGGTAATTTCTACACATACTTGGAATAAAATTGGGAAATCATGAAATGATATCAATATATAGTTACACAAATACGTGAAAATTTATTATTAAAGAGGTAAAAGAGTTACTTGTACGGATTTCAAACTGCTTAATCAGGGTCAAAGAGGATGTTAGAACGAGCTAATACTTGATTATCTCTATAATATTTGTATGAGTAGGTATAGTTTCAAAACAGTATAAATGTTTATCATTTTATACTAAAAGTTGTGTGTATTAAAGTTTAAGGGTCTGAATTCTAAATAATTTGAGCCATTAAAATCTTAGGGTTAGAGTTAAATTTGAAACTTGATGCAGAAGACTTTTTTACTCAAAATTGATCAAAGTACTTGTAAAAAAAGTTGGTGTAAAAATTTATAACTTAAAAAAAGTTAGGGTCAATTTAAAATTTAAGGAAAAAATTCGAACTTAAAACCCTAATTTTCTATAACATTGGCTAGGTTTGATCAAACATAGTTTTACCTTATACTATTTTGACTAGAAAAATAAAATAAAAATATTGGAAAAAATCAGAATTTTTTTAGTGGCTACGCACCCTCACGATGTTGTTTGATGGTTCTAGTCGAAAACTTCATCTTCAACCTCTCGACAGTTGACTAGGGTTTTAAAAGCTTTGACCTAAAATAACTTTTGATATTCTAAACCATTTGAGATGATTCTTGAACAAACCCAACCTAATTTTTCACAACGAATCAAAAAATATAAGTTTACGGATTGATGTTCAGTATCAATCAAGTTACAAAACTAAGTGTTTTTTTAGAATTTTTGACTTAACATTCAAAGCTATACTAAATATGGCATTGAGTTATATGTATATGGCTATGATTCTGCTATCCTAAGGAAGAATTTGTTTTGGTTTGAAGGATTGAGGTGGTCTGGTTAGGGAGAATTTAAGGCTTTGGTTTTTCTGAAACAAAATACACCTTTGAACAATTGGGGATCAAAACTTATGATTTTTAAAAAAATGGACATTTCATTATAACTCATGAGTTCATAAGGAATTATTTACTCACATTAAAATTGTTTCAAAGTTAAGTAATCAAATTTCACCATTAATGAAGTTTTTTCTAGTTTTCTTTGTACAAAGGTCATTTGGTACATAAAAGTTTTACTGTTTTAATTGCTATGTGTATAATATCAATATAGAATTTTTTTGGAATTGAAAGAATGAAGTATAATACATAAAATGACAAAATTCCTATTGTGTTGGAAAATTTTGATTTTTGAACGGGCTTTAGAGGGGAGATTTGGAGTTTCTGATTGTGGGAATTTATATTGTTGGATATAGAGAATGTATTAGATGAGTTGGAAGGCGGATTCTTCCCATGTTTAAGAAGATAAAATCATAAGAACTTCATTTTCACATGTAAACATGGTTTATGCATGTGTTTTTTTTACTATTCAACCTATGCGGAGGCTAATGTGGTGAGGCGAAATGTTAAAATAATGTTGGTATAGTTTTTAGTCCTTGGTTGAAATTATATATGCTTATTGAGTTCAAAAGGTGTTACTTTTGTAATGTTCAGGGGTATTTTTGTAATTTCAAAAATATAAAGGAGTTGAAAATGTAATATATAGTTAGTTAAAGTCTAAAGGTTTAATTTTATTTAAAGTTTGGATCTAGGGGTTAAGTAGAAGTCAAGTTACAATTAATTGAAAAGTTCAAGGGTCATTTTTGTAATGTTGGAAACATCAAGCTTACTTAGGTAAATTAGTAACATTTTCAGTTGTGTAGAGTAATTTCATCCTTATTCGGGATATTTTTAAATTTGCATACTTTATGAAATATATAATAAAGAATATGGGTGACAAGGGTTATTGGGAACTTGTTTTGAAACTTCGATTGTTACGGGATCTCTTAGGTATGAATGCATATGAATTTTGATCATTGGAAACGTTTTTGGGGGTGCTTGTTTTTTTTAATATTCAGAGTTGATTTTAAAAGAAGAATAATTTTGTTTTTAATGTCATTTAAATGTCTTTAGGGTTTTGTTCTAACGAGATTGGCAGTCCATTCAAACTAACTATAATTTAACATCAAATGAGGTTTGTCTATTTAAAGAACTAATATCATGTGCAGCTAGTTCAAACGATATTCGTACGGACGAGGTTTGATTTTGTTCGAACGAGTTTGCAATTCACTCGAAAGAGTTCGCAGTACACTTGAATGGGGACTTGTTTTCATTTAAATGAACATTCTCAAAAAAACATGCCACCTCGAAAAGTGTGTTTTTTATATAAAGGGTTTAGGCATTTATTTTTAGAGGGACTTTTGGTGAAAACTATTTTCCTATATATATCCAAAAGCTACCAAACCATAGTTTAACCCAAAGTGTTCGAGATCCAAGTTTCATCGTTTTATATGCTTAGATCTTATTTCTGGTCACCATAGTTGTTTATCTCATCATCTTGATAGAGAAAATTTTAATGAGGTGGACTCCATAAATAATTTGCTATTTACACACTGTGGACTCGATGGTGAGGTGTTGTGGTGAAAAATGATTGATTTGATGTTCATATCCATAGACGGTTGATGAGTCTAAATCGGTGGATATCGAGGCATGTGTGGAATCACACATTGTAGCATCTTAAATGGGTGGATTTCTATATTATCACGATGGAGGAGATGTTGATCATCGAAGGCGTGTCGAGGCTTGCAAGGGCGTCGAGTCGGTGATTAAGTCATCTATTGACTTCGTAAAACCTTATCATAGTGAATTTGTGTCGCTAGGTCATTCGAGGTTTTCCTTATTATGGGTTTTTCTTGTACGTCAGCATGTTGTGGATTGATTGATTTGTTTAATTAGCTATCACCTAGATGCATGTTTTAGGTCATGATAAAATTTGGTAAATTGTTTTATCACAACAACTTGGTTTAAAACCAGTGCAAAGTTTTACTTAGGTTATCTCTATTTAAGTTAAACATTTAATTTGAAAAAATTTAAAATTGACTTTTTGTTTTTTAGACCCTACCCTCCTAGGACTTTCAAGGGGACCTTGAATGAGTTTACTCCCTTTTTATAAGTTGTGTTTCAAATTAGATTCGACTCCTAGAATGAGAATAGGAAGACTAGTGGTCATTCAGATCGAATGAGGGGTGGAATTCTCTACTAGTGGGGATTGATAATATCTTCCCACATACGACATCAAATTGTTGGATATATCAATCCTATAACAATAATAAATGCAAATTTGGCCCCAAGATATAAGTTCAATATGAAAGTAAGCACACAGAGTTACGAGGTTCGATAGGTCATCCTATCAGGGTCGATGGGGAAGGGAGAGCATTTATCAATGAAAATAGAAGAAGATGACTTGGTGTTCTAGGGTTGCTACATGAGTGTTCAAGTCATACAAAAGTGCTTTAATTTATCCCTAAGTCATTATGGTCATTTTATATATAGATAGAAGTGTCCTATAGTTCTAGGTAGTTTCAATACAAATCGGTTATTATTATAGATTCAATCTTTGAAGTGGTAAAATAACATCAATTCTATATCCGGCCAAATCCCATCATCACGTCCTTTGATTCTTCTTTAGCGAGTTCGTATATTTCCATGATATGTCACTATAATCTTTTAGTGTCACGTGCATGACACGTTGCCTGCTTCGATCATAATCCCTTCATTTGTGATTGATTATATCGTTAACATCTAATATTTTATTTATTGCTTAATGTTGTATGATAATTAATAAATTAATTAGAAGCCCACATTACTATGGAAAACGTGGATTTATTTATGATACTCGTCTAGATCATATTTTTTTGCAAAATCTAATTTTATTTATTCTTTTGTAAAATTATATTTAATGAAGTAGATAATTTAAGATATTAATTAAATTACAGTCTTTGGATTTTATTTTAGTTAAAAATGTTTTATTCTTGAAAAAATAAAATAGAGAAAGTGAATAATTTTGTTTGTACTCGTTTAATTCAAAGGTTTATAATTGAAAAAATATTTTTTTTAAAACTCCCTCAAGTTCAAAATACTAAGCGAGAGAGGTTTCAACATAAACCGCATGGTCTTCATTAGTGTATTAAGGATGTGATGTCATTAGTTCTTCATGTTAGTTTTGTCATTCCTCTCCAATAGAGGGAATTAATCACAATATATGGTATTTTTAAAATTCTTGGGCTATGATTCGTTGGAATTTAATGTGAGTGAGTTCGGTTCCCCCTCCCCCCAATCCAGGAGTTCTTCACGAGAAGATTCAATTTCAGGAAATGAAACGATTGTGCATACTTAAACATAATTTTTGATATCCTCCCCAACCTAGTCACTGTCATTAATTATGGGACCAAAAAGTTGCCCGTGATTCGATTAGGTTATATAAAAATTTCCTGAATTTTCAAACAATATAATTAAAATATGAAACGTTTTTCGAGTTCAAGGTAGTGTGATTTAAGCTCCCAATAGGAAATCGTACTTCCCATGGGAACTAGGATGCTCAATGGGATTAATTCTAATTTTTAGTAGACGGGTGCCAGTTTAAAATCTAATTAAAAGTTAATTCTTGCATATTTAATTAAATTAATATTATCAATGATGATTCTAAGTGTTAGAAAATGGACTCAGCTTTCAACCACTTGTTTTACTCTTAAAGGTAAAAAAAATTATTTAGAATAAATTTCAAGGACTAAAAATTTATTTGGACGTTACTCTAACTAAGGAAAATAATAAAGTTATTTAACCCCTAATTCTAGTCACCATTTTAAAATTTTGATGTGATTAACTCCTCGTGTTATTCTTATCTTTCCTTTAAAACTAAGAGAATTAATCACAGTTTCACAATATTTAATATACTTAAATTTTAATTTTTTAAATTAAGCATCATTTATGTTTGGTTCTCCTAACGGAGAAGTTCTATATGTACATGTTTAACTTTAAAGAATGGAATGATGAGAATTTGTAAACATCAATATTGGTCGATGAAACTCAAGTAAGAACCACATTCTTGAGATAGTTCTTTTCAGGGATGATCTAGGGATTCTTTGTATTAGAAATTAATGGGGAGAATCGATTCTACTTTTTAATCCCGTAGTGAGCATCATTTAAAGTCAAGACATGGGGCTAGATATCAAGAAGCAATTAACTTTCTTCCCTAAAGGGAGGAAAAATGATAAGGCCAAGTCTCAAGCATAATAATATAGGATTAAGAAAGTTCATAATCCCTAAATAGGATAGAAAAATTCAAAAGGCAAGAGCTTTCACTACAAGTGATTAGAAAGATTGATAGCAATGGTGTCTAGTTTTTCTAGCACTATAAGGAATATGAAAAAGTAGTCGCTATTTAGCATAAGAGTATAATCATTATTTATGGTTCGATCAACATAAACCTAGTATGTAGATTTGGGAATCACAAATTAGGCTTGCAAACTTTATAGAGATTTAGGTAGTCAGATAGCTACTTAAAAGTGATATGTTCCTAAAAATTGAAAATCAGAACAAGGCATAAATATTAGCAATAGAATCTCTAATTTTAGATTTTGGTGGAGACAAAAAGACAATGTTGAAAAATTATTTTATATACCTAGTTTTAGAAGAAATTTTGTCTTCGATTTCAATTTTTTTTTTTGTATATATATTCAATCATTTTCATGAAATCATTTTTACCAATATTGGGAAATATTTTATCCGTTCAAGTACATTGAAAATACCATATACATTATAAGGACTAGATTACCAATATTGCTGAACACTTTAATAAACAACATTAATGGTCAACTATAAACGAAAATATTTTTATTCATAGTTGAACCAAAACATTTTTTGCACTTACACTTAGGTCACTTTATTCTAAAAGGAATTTAAAGACCCGTTCAAGATGGAAAATTAAGTCCATTGTAATCGGAGGCACTTTTAGTGTTTGGATCTCATTTAAAAGATGAAATGAGAAAGGGGACCCTCATATTCATAAGTTATAGAGCCAAAGATGTGCTGGAAATAGTTTATTTTTATTTATATGGTCCTATGACTATCTAATGGAGAGGTGGTTATGAATACTTCATCGATTTCATTCTTGATTACTTAAGGTTTGGATATGTTTACCTATTCCCCACAAGTATGAACCCTTTGATTAGTTCAAAATAATTAAGACTAAGGTGGAGCTTAGGTGTGTTAAACTAATCCAAAGCTTATCATCTAATCATGGGTGTGTATAGCTCTTAGGAGAGTATATCAATCATTAATCGAATGTAGGGGATTCTATCCCAATTGTCTACATGAGGTATCTAACTATGGAATAATATAGTGGGAAGAAGGAATAAAACTCTTTAAGGCATGATATGGTCCATGGTTAGTTATTTAAGCATGCAACATTCTTTTTGTAACTTTTTCATTATGTCACAACTATGTACAAAATAATTTAGTTCCACATAAATTGGTCTCTTCAACTCCCATGGAATTTTGGAATCGGGTCACTCTCATTCTAGGACATCTTTGGATATCGGGGTGCCTGACACTAGTATTGCAGAAGGATCCAATGAATTTGGAATCAAGGACAAAAATTTGTCTCATATATGGTTTCCTAAAGGTAATAAAGGTAGTTTATATCATATCCCTAAGAACAAACCACGAGTCGGGAAGTAAACTAAACTGACAAGAGATTAAAAAGGAATATCATATTAATGGTTCTCCTAGACCACCTAATTTAGAATAAATACAACTTTATATCAATAATGCAATGCCTAATAATAGTGGGATCATTATTGATAATCATGTAACACGTGTCACTTATATTGGATCATAATTAGAGGCAGGTCATAGTGGGAGGGTTACGTGTTAGCATGGAAGATTAGTGTATTTTGGTAATAACTTTGGTGAGATCCCGGGGGAACATGAACTAGATTCCAAGAACTATAACGAGTATTTCCAAGATAATAATATTAGCTTTGACTCAAGACTATGAATATCAAGATGGCTTCGAATTAGGTTTTGTGATCTTTTATACTTCGTGATGGAAAAAAACCTATAGGGTGAAAGTGGATCTATAAAAAAAATTAAAAGATAGAAATGAAAATGAAAACCTTAAAGGAAAGGCTTGTTGCGAAAAGGTTTACTCCAAAATAATTGGACTGAATATGATCAACATTAGTATTTGTCTCCATTCTATAGCCTACCATGATTCTTTTAATGTCAAGATTATGGCCTTAAATGATGATCTTGACAAGCGAATATATATGATGCAACCGAAGGGATACATAGTAAGAAACCATGAAAGAAACGTGTGAAATATTAAGATGTCCATTTATGAACTTTAGGTAATACTAAGGTCTTGGAACATTAATTTTAATCAGACATTCAGACTTTTGATTTTGAGCAAAGACAAAATTCTACTTATTTGTATAAGAAGCATGATGAAGACATGGCGATACTTCTAATACGATATATGGATGATATTCTTCCAACTGGGAACGAGGTGGGTGTATTTTCTTACATAAGAGTGTGGTTTTTTGTGTAGATCTATATAATGAACTTAGGACAAGACAGTCACATATTTATGATTAATATTTCACTAAATTAGATATTAGGAATATTAATATTGTCCCAAACCACTTATATCGATGTGTGCTCACAAGTTTAACATGCGGGATTCCAAACAGGATTTTTTCCTTTCGGGAATGGCATCACTTTATATAGTTATCCTAAAACACTTAATCAAATAAATAGGATGAGGAATGTACCTTATGCTTCTGCAGTGAGGAACCTCATGCATACTTTACTTCAAACTAGATGAAAATGGAATCGTATATTAGCTCACACACATAGAATCCAAATTTTATTTGTTCCAATTTTATATTGATTAATTATGTCAACCTATAACATGCAATATATATAAACTAAATCGAAATAAATAGACAACCCACAAATCAGAAGATAGGAGATGAGGAAAAATCCCTTTCGAGAAAAATCTATATTTCAACACTGCTACCACTAGGTATATTATAAACTACATGGACATACTATCAAAAGATAGACATCACTAAGCAACGCACTTGTGTGTTCAATCCTTATTGTAACAAAACAGCGATGTATATCGAACAACACTCCACAACAAGATCCACTTGCCTCGGTGTTCATCGATCATCCTCAAAAAATAGTATTCCTATATTCATTAATGGAAAATCAACTCCATAAGGTTATGAACAGTAGATGTATTCTTTTTCCAATGATGTTTGAGGACCTCTCGTAAGATTAGCCAATTTATTTGTCAAGTCATTCTTTTTCCTACCCATCAAAAATATTTCCTCACTCAAAAAAATCCTAATCAAGGTGTCACTCTCTCTAAAAATCTTCAACTCCTTCTCTAAATACAAAACCCTAAGAGGAAAATTTTAATTTTGTTTTTTTAATGACTCGATGCAAAGTTCGATGTAGGCATTTTAGAGGCCACATTCTCCCAAACTTAAATCATCACCCCACTCTCTCTAGAATGGTTCGACACAATGTCGAGGCTATAATATTTAGAAGTTCCCTCATCACTGTGAGCCGTACTTGAATTGCTAAATTTACTTGCCATGCATGTAGTGAAGTTACATCCAAGTGGTGTTTTTTTCCTCAGAATCCACTTACTCAACATCACTCTCGCTTAGAGTGGCATTATCAGAATCTTTTCCTTTTCCTTATCTCTTAATCCTATTGGCATCCTCATGGTCTTTATGAAATTTCCCCTCACACTTATAACATCTCTCCAAATCATGTTTCTTAAGATACTCACCTCAATATTTCCTTTGATCATTTTCAAAAACATTCTTGCCCACTTTGATATTTTTGTCTTTGTCAAAACTTTTATTTTGCACTTTAGAAGTATTTTGATTTTCTAATTTCAAAAGATTTTTGAATTTTTTAGCAAACGAGGCAAGATCATCTAGATCAAATTCAAAATCAGATTCAAAACCTACTTTTTTTACTGAGCTTTAAAAGTGATTTAGTTTTTTTCTTTCTTTTGGGCTTTTGGGAACATGTTTATCTCGTAAGTTTGAAGATCACCTATTATCTCTTCTAGCCTAAGCATATCTAAAATTCCCAAAGAGTTAAGGGACATTACTTTCACAGTACAAAGAGACGAGAGAGTCCTTATAAATTTCTTAACTACCCTCATTTTAGAAATTTACTCACCCAAATTAAAACTAGAGTCCCCAATATAAAAAAAAACTTGCATAGAATTCATCAAAAGCTTCAGATTCAATCATGCTACTAGTATCAAATTTTGTGGTGAGGTTTTGGGGCTTAGAAGCATTCACACCATTAGTACCCTTGTGTGTGAGTTGGATGATGTCCCAATCTTCCTTAAACGTGGTACACATCATGATACGATGAATTCATTGGGAGTTAGAGGAACAAACAAAAATTCAAGACCCGAAAGTTAAAGTTACTCCTTACAAAGTCATCTTCTGTCCAAATAGCAACCGTCTTAAGACTAATGGTATTTTCATTAGTCACAGTAAGAAGAGCCTACCCCCCTTTCAACAGTAATCTAGACGTGTTCATCAGATGTTAGAGATGATCTCATTCGATCTTTCCAATAGTCATAATTGAAGGCATCAAAAAATGGTGTCCTATTGTACGAGTTCTCCATATAACCACTAGAATTTATCTAAATAACTTGTGAAAACAAGTTTTGATTCAAATTTGAAAAAAAGAGTGGTCCGATTATTTGTATAGATCATATATTAGGTGTCACACACACAAGCCGAATTTTATTTAGTCGAGATTTTATCTTGATTAGTTAGGTCAACCTAAAACATGAAAGATATACGAACTAAATCAAAATAAACAGGTAAACCACAAATCAGAAGGTAGGAGATGAGAAAAAATCCCTTTCAAGTAAAACCTGTATTTCAGCGCTTCTACAAGTACATATTAAAAAAATGATATGGATATACTCATAAAACTTAAACTCCACTAAGAAATGCATTTGTGTTTTCAATCATTGTTGGAACAAACAATGATGCAGATCTAACAATGCCCCACAATAAGCTCCACTTGCCTCGGTGTCCACCAATCAGCCTCAGGAAATAATATTTCTATCTTCAATAATGGATAATAAACTCCATAAAGTTAATAACAATACATGAGTTTTTGTAAGGTTTTATAAAATGTTCAACAAATCATCCAAGGGATTTGGATTAAAAAAAGAGTTTAAACAAACTAGGGTTTGAGACCTTTTGGATTTGTATGGGAAAGTGTTTTTTGCCAAACGTTTTGTGTAAAACTTATCCCAAGATCCTTTTATATACAAAATATGATTTTGAGGTGGCACAAATTTCATGAAATCTCGTTCGAACGAAAATGCTAACTCCTTAAAACCAAAGAAAAACTCATTCGAACAAATTAACAATCTCATTTGAACTAGCTTTAAACAATATTAGTTTTGCTAACGAAAAAATATCATATGATATATTTTTTAAGTTCGTTTAAATGAACTATCAATCTCATTCAAATAAAGACTTAAAGTCATACGAATGACATAAAAATTAAAATCATTACAAAATTAATCCTTGAACATATTACAAAGACAACTCCTGAATAAAATATGTACACATAATCAAAATCATATACCATCTCCGATGATTGAATTGATGAACTCAACTCTATTGATCTTTGAGTGTTTCATTCGATCACTAAATTTTCTTCACTTGACTCTTTTGAGAATGTACATAACGATGAAGGTGTAATGGAATTGCCAAACTTAAAAATATGATGACAAATTATAAATTTTTCTCTTACACAAGACCAGATGTCTTTCTTATCATTGACATGGTCAACATATTCTATTCTAACCTAGGTGAGGAACATTATACTGATGTAATGGAATATTCTAAAGTACATGAAAATGACTGAAAATTATGCTCCGATTTACACCACAGACAATCTCATACCTTTTATGTACAAAGACCCAGTTTTTTGCTAAATATTATTTTTAATATTTCTACCTTAGGATATGTGTTTAATTTAATAGGTGGAGTTTATAGTTGGAGAAGTGTGAAGCAATCATGTATTGCTGAATCCACCATGAAGGCCGAAGTTTTTGCCTCTTCTAAGTAATATAAAAAGGCTATATGGATAGAGAACTTCGTAAGCAACTTGAATGGAGTTCCTTTAGTTAAGTTGGCTATTGCATTACATCGTGTCAATTATAGAATGATTGAAACTTCAAAAAAACTCAAAATCCATAAAGGGAGTTAATCATATTAAGCATATATATTACTTAGTTCAGGGAATCTAATAAGGAAGGTGATAATAAGGGACCAAGATTGCATCAGATATCATCTGACTAGGTGTTAGATGCACAAGCACACGTATTTAAGACTAAGTGGTAAATTCTTAAAATCTTATTCTTAAATCTATGCATGACGTTTATTGTTTAATAAAGGTGTGGCAGGTTCATTTTGAAATAAAAATCATGTTATGAGAATGCATTATGTTATTTTAAAATATATTATACAAATGTCGGTTGATTAGACTTAGTAGGAATTTTGATGGTCTGGGGTTTGGCTTGATCACATAAGATCATAATTTTGGTTCTAGTTTGATTAAAAAGTTCACGTCCTAGATAGGGAGTTGACATTCTATTAGTAAAGCTTCATGTAAAGTCTTAATAGTTTATCTTGACTAGGGAACCTCTTTGATGGTTCAAGTACTTCTCTACTAGTTCAAAGAGGAATGTAACAATACATCAGGATAGTATTGAAAGGAACCATAACTAAGGTTCAAGTCTATGTGTTAACAAATTTAAACTTGTCAAATATTATAATATTTGAAAATGGTTCATAGATACTTAAATACGAGGATTATAAAAATTTGAATAATCACTCAATACTTTCAATAATTGTTATAGGTGAGACTCAATTTATAGAGTCTAAATATCCATATGATTTGCAATCTTTGTGTGGATATGTTTGACATCATATTTTGAAGGAATTGGCATTTTTACTAGATAAAATTAATTACCACATTAAAACAACTTAAATGTTTTTTTAATTTAAAGCAGTGTTAATTTTACTAGATAAAATTAATTGAAGTAAAATTTGCATGCAAGTAATTATTAGCAAAAGAAAACTAATAAATCAATCAAAAATGGCTCATAAGAATTTTAGACTGGATACTTTGGACAAAAAAAACACTATCTCCCCAACACACGAACTCCACTAATACAGAATAACATTTATAGGTCTTAGAAGTACTCAAACATGACTAACATATACGAAAAATGATAACCACTGTGTTATCGCTCCCTTACCCTCTAACCACTAGAAGTTAGCTACAAAGCCCCTAGGGCCTTAGTATCCACTGATCTTTAATTGTTGATGGTTTATAATCTTCTAAACATGTTATTCACCACACGATTTATCTGGATATTCTTCTGTTGATGTAGAATATTAGAAGGGGATTTTAAACTTGAAGCTTACCTTGAATGTATGGAAGTTGTCATGTTCTCATACTATCAAAGAACGCTCTCATTACCAAGAAAATAGCATTATAAAAACTAGGCTTCGTATTTTGAAAGGAATGTTTACAATGTTATTGATACCAATATTCTATTAACTTATCTAAAATATGGTTCCCCAAAATATGTCCCTCGTTCGAATGAGGTCACTGTCAATCTAGATCCCCCTAAATGATGTTCTTATATTTCGAAGACCCCTCTGCGAAAATCGAGGTCATGTACAAAACTTGTTTCTTTCTTGGTGCCCTCATTTGAAGTATTTTATCTTCTCAGCTAAGTATTTTGAAAAATAGACTCCTCAACCAAACATCTTTCAAACGAGGGAATCTCACTCAAGCGAGATCCTTGTCATTCTAGTTTCTTGTAAAAAAAATGTTAAAAAAATCCCACTATTTTAAAAACATTTTTTTCTTGTTAGTTCCTTAGTTTAAAAGATAAACTAAAATACAAAACATAAAACTTTAGATTATCTTTCATCTGATAAGTTTCGTTTGGTATAGTAGTCTCTGTCACGGTGCCTTGTCTCACCGTCTGCAATTATGTCAAATTAAAAACTCAATTAACTTGACCCAAAAGTACCATGGAACAAAGAGCTTGTTCTCGAATAAATCCAATACAAAATCAACCAAGGGAGTGGAAAGCATGTCGATAGAAAAGGGTATACCAAGAGTATATTTAAATGACTTTTTAGGCAATGATATTTAAGGTGAATTCATTAAGGTTCAATTGTCTCCGGAATGTATAATAACCATTTTCAAATTCTAGACACACATTCAACATTTTATTTATGACAAAATTTAAAGATTTTATTCAAAGCTAATATATCAGAGAGTGTAGGGAAAGAAATCTAATACTTTAATATATGTGGATCCTGGTTTGAGAGACATTTCTATTTTTAAAAATGTTATTTCTCAAACAACATTTAACTATGAGAATAAACTTGGGTTGAGTTAAAGTCTTAATTTTAGTGATATAATATCATTTATGTATAGTTCTTAATATGTGGACTTGTTATTTATTCAACTAAATTATGGGAATAACCTTGGGTATGAAAGAATAAAAGATTATTGATATTAGAATCCAACACGTATACATATACGTAAAAGATAATTGATATATTTAAGTAGACTAAGATAATCACAAAGTAGAGATATGGATCACAAGTAGAGAGATAACACTTAATTTTGGAGGTATTTACATAGAATAGTTTCCTAGGTGTTTTGGCCTTAAATCGGGATTTAGAGCATTATTTTGACTCGAAATATGGATGGAAATTTGATTAACATTAGGAAGTCAAACTTCCCATAAGGTTAAAACAGTTGCTCGTACTGATTGGGGGCATAGAAGACTGTTGAGGAATATAAGAATACCATTTGTCGTTGGCATTGTATAGAAAAGTTTTTTTGGTTGACATGATATTGGAATTTTTTTTGGAGGTGGTAAACGGTTTCCATCAGTTTTGTTTAATTGTATTGCAGTTTTAGAATTTCTATGTGGACAAAGGACAGTATACTATCCAACTTGTTAGTGAGATTTTGGAGGGCTATTTCAGATTTGTTAGCGGAGTCGACTTGGCTATGGGTTTTCGGTGGAGGAAGCGATACATGAACTTTATTTTCTCTGTCATTGCCAGGATTTGTTATAGCATTTATTACTTCTTCATGTTTTCATCGATGTGCATTCCAAACACCGTTGATTTTGAAGGTCTTAAGGATAAAAAGCCTTTGAAACAAAAAAGATGGCACAAATATATACCAAAATACATTTCCCAAAGTACTAAGTGTGATTCCTACATATTTGAGGATATGTGTGATAACAATGCTATAAGGTATGCTACCTCCATACCTTCTATGAAAAATTCCCATATAGTTAATAATACAGATGAAAAGATTAATGATAATTCCACTACGAATATTACAATTAAGGAATATGTCCAATTTTTATATGGAATAGTGTTTCTTGGGACAATGAAATCACAATGATGTGGAGTGGATGATTTTCAAGGTGGTGGAGAGATGGTAAAAACATTATTTAAAGTTTTGCGAGTTGGTGATTTTATGATCTTCCAAAATGTTCATGTAATAAATGGGATTAAACCTTCAGTGCCAAACCTATTTGGGTGTTACATAGAGGCAAATACCTTGGTCTAGAAGATTTAAGACCCTTTTTCTGGAATGATTGGAAAATAAAATTTTTGTGTTCAAATCCCAAAGTGCAAATAACATTATATTTCAAAATAAAATTTTGGTGTTCAAATCCCAAAGTGCAAATAACAAACCTTGGTAATGTTTAAGAAGACATTTTAAGATATTTCAAAGAAACATAGTTTTCCTTGTACATAAACATTATGTGAATGTGAGGAAGTTATTCTTTTAGAAAATTAGAGGAGTTAATCCTTCCAAGTTCACATGGTTCTATAGGAGTTAATCCAACATTATGTGAATGTGTCTTTTTCTTCATTTAGTTCTCTATCATCTTCATATTCTCTCACCTTCACCATCATCATCATCTGAATCGAAATATCACTCGAGTTGGATTTTGATCCTTATGGATTCATAAATTTTATAAGGGAGGGCCATGATAGTATACTTGTTGTTGCAGCAGTAATTTAAGTGCAAAAAATTAAAGGAACGAAATTACCCAATGACATGCAGAAAATCGAGAGAGAAAAAATATGAACCCCGACTCGATGAATAGTCTATAATAATGGCTGAGTTATGAACAATGTCGCTCTCTTTAAGGTGTTTCGCGGCTCTGCCCAAATTGTGCTGACAACCTTAATAGCCTCGTCACCCCCGCGATAAAACAACCCCAAAAATACGAAATGGTAGCACGAACCAGATTCATTCAATCAACACCTATTCTGAAATATATCTATTGCTGAATTCTGTGTAGTATAATTAATCTGGGGGGAGGATTAATTTTTTCTGTGGTATAATAATTATCTAGGGATGAATAATTATTTATGTTTTTGTGTAAAAGAAATTTTCTTAGAAACTGTTTGTAGTCTGAAAACTGTATATAAAAACAGAGGTATCACTCTCCTTTTATTGCGAAAAAAATAATGACGTTAATGGGCACACGACATGGAGAGAAGACTGGAAAAACATGGTCAAGTGGAAGACTTTTGCAAAAGTTAAATAAGTCACGTTTTTAATTTTTTCGGAATTAAAAAAAAGTTAAAATATAATTTTTAAGGCCCAATAAACGTCAATTTATTTGTCCAAAAAATTATTTCTTACTGAACCCAAGACCAGGACCTAGGACACGGACACGGGCCCGAGCCGGTCCGGGCGGACGGCGGTGGCGGTACGTTCACATGTGTGACTTGGCCCAATAAGTCCCTCACCCATACACACAAAATATTGAATGCCTAAAGGGATTATCCTTTAGACTCACAAAAAGGGTATATTAACACTACCCATTTTAAAGACCCCACCGATGTGGCACAAAGACAAAAGGCATTTTTCATGTTTTACACTATCAGCTTAACAGTTGTTCTATTCCAAAACTCCCCCACTTGAAAAATTTGAAAGCATTTTATCAAACAATAATCTATAGAATTGTGCATAAGAAAAGGTGTATTTCGACTTGAACCTTTACGTAGTAAAGATGATTCAGAATATACTAGTGTAACCGTAGTTTTGAACTCTATCTCTGACAACATCCCACACACAACCCTACTTGGGTGTAGTTCTAATAACCAGCACGTTACGACCATGTGATTTTATCCCAGTATAGTGAATGCTCTAGGAATTTACCAAAAATATTCATAGGAAGCCGCCACTCTTAAACACTCACATAGGTGAGTCTATCAAGAATACTCATATAGCTAAGTACCCCACTAAAAATAAAGCTATATATCTCATTAAGAGTTATAATAACTCATTATTAACTCGCTTAAGGATATCATGCTCCACAGTAATGGACTCGGAGTAACACCCCGTTCTATATTAATTAATAATAGCATGATTCAACCCATATCATTAGTGACTTTTTATTACCCTTTGAACATATTTCTTGGGATCTCCAATCTATATGTTGGGTTACCATCACAAATGACTCATGTATCTAAAGGCTTTAGTCCCATCCCTTTCGAGGTGTTCCACACCTTCTCCCTAGCTAGTCCTTTCGTCAAAGGATCAGTTAAGTTCTATTCAGACCGTATATGATCCATCCTCACAGCACTCATAGAAATAAATTCTCTAACAGTACTATGTTTACGACATATTTGTCATTTCTTACCATTATAGTAATGGTTCTCAACTTTTGCAATAGCCGCGGTACGATCACAATGACTCAAAATGGCTGGTATTGGTCTTTCCCATAACGGGATATATGACAGAAGGTTTCTTAACCAACCTTCCTCTTCACTAGTAGTAGTTAGCGCTATCATCTCAGACTCCATAGTGAATTGAACTAAAATAGTTTGTTTCTCAGATTTTCAAGAGACTGCACCACCAGTAACGCTAAATATATATCCACTAGTAGCCTTAGAATCACCAGATAGGGTGTTCCAATCAGCATCACTAAATCCTTCAAGGACAGCGGGATGCTTATTATAGTGTAATTAGGAGTTCATTATCCTTTTAAGGCACCACATGACCCTCTAAATAGCATGCCAATTCTCCATACTAGGTCTACTGGTAAATCAACATAGTACTCCCACAGCATAAGCTATGTTAGGTCTAGTGCAATTCTGTAGCATAACGTAAGCTACTAATAATGCTTGCATAAGCATTTTGGTTTACACTGTCACCTGTGTTCTTAAATAACTTTACACTAGGATCAAATGGAGTACTAGCAGCTTTACAATCAAAGTAATTGTATTTCTTTAGAACTTTCTCAATGTAATGAGATTGATCCAAAGAAAGTCCCTTTTCTGACCTAGTAATATTAATTCCTAATATTACACTAGCTTCACCCAAATCATTCATATCAAAATTGGCACATAATAATGATTTAACATTTTCTACGGCATGAATATTAGAACCAAGTATAAGCAAGTCATCAACATAAAGACATATGATAGTGCAAATGTTCTCAATATATTTATAATAAATGCATTTGTCACTTTCATTAATTTTAAACCCATTAGAGATGACTAAGCTATCAAATTTATCATGCCATTGTTTAGGTGCCTATTTGAGTCCATAAAGAGATTTATCTAATTTACGTACTTTATTTTCTTGACCATGTATAATAAAACCTTCAGGTTGATCCATCTAAATCTCTTCTTTTAATTCTCCATTTAAAAATGCAGTTTTAACATCCATTTAGTGTACAATTAAATCATTTAAGGCGGCTATAGAAAATAGTACACGTATAGACGTTATTCTAGTCACGGGTGAAAATGTATCAAAAAAGTGTGCATTTTCTCTTTTCCTAAAACCTTTGGCAACAAAACGTGCCTTATATTTTTCAACAGTGCAATCAGGTTTTAATTTCTTTTTAAGAATCCATTTACACCGAATTATTTTACACCCAGGAGGAAGGTCCACTAAATGTCAAGTTTTATTTGTTTTCAATGAATCCATTTCATCATTAATAGCCTCTTGCCATAAATCGACATATAGATAAGATAAAACTTCTTGAATAGTGTTAGGATCCTCCTCTAATGTGTAAGCACAAAATTCGGGGCCAAATTCTTTTTCAACCCGGCCCCTTTTGCTTTTTCTAAGTTCTAAAACAGATTCATTATTTTCTTTATTTTTATTTAAAGAAATATTAGTTGATGACTCGCCCCCACTAATTTTTAATTTTAAGGAAATTTATCTTCATAAAAATCGGTGTCATTTGATTCAATAATTACTTGATTTTTCAAGTCATAAAATCGGTATGCTTTGTTATTAATAGCATAGCCTATAAAAATGCACTAATATGCTCTACTTGCCAATTTAGACCTTTTAGGGTCGGGTATACGTACGTAGGCTAATCACCCCACGTTCTAAAGTATGACACGTTGGGCTTAATATTTTTTCAAATTTCAAAAGGAGATATTTTCATTTTAGTCTTAGGAATTCTATTAAGTACGTGATCGAGGTGGAAACCGAGCGTCCGTGTAAATACACTAGTCATTGTTATCGGCTTCCAACCACAATACAGAAACCTAAACTATAACTACACTCTTGCGGAGTATAATGGCTAGTCTGGGTATCGAATCCTCAGGGAACTAGGACAAGTGAACGTGACGACAAAGGTAAGACTGTTAACCCTAACTTGACTCTAAAAAGAAACAAAAATACGATTGATATGGGAAATAACTAATTAACTAAATGCAAACTCTAAATTACTTAAAAGATTGAAAATGATTAAACTAAAACTTGAATTATATGATGAGAAAAATAGGTCGGGAATACAATCCCTCAACCCTAGTGTATTGATGGTATAAAACTAATCGTAAATTTAAGTGATTAATTAGACTCAGAATTTAGTACTCCCTAGAATTACGTATATGAGGTTCAATCCCGCACCATACTTAATCAGAGGACGAGTAAATCGATATTGCGATAGTTACACTCGAATTGCATTCTGAAGCATCCCGATTACCCTGAAGCAAATGAGATCGAAAGATCTACAACTGTCGTATTTCTACACAATACAGTCGTAATCAATCATTAAATTTAGAGGACTAATTTTATACACATGCAACTACTACATCGGGTTGGATTCATGCATCCCAACCTTTAAAAACCTACCTAACATTGTGAAGTTAATGAAAACTACGTTATCTACGTTGCATGAACTAATAATTGCATGGAAAGGGAGATTAAACATGAGAAATAATAATAAAAGTGCTGAAAATAAAAGTTACCAAGATTGAAGAACAAGAACCATGCGAGAAGAAATCAAAGATTGAAGAAAAACTTGAAAAGCTCTTGAATTAAAGGTGTAAAATATGTAAATTCTTCTCCTAGATGTTCCTACTTGTTATGGAGCTTTTACATCCATGAAATCTGAATAAAAAGAGTCCTAATGACTAATATATAGACTAGAGGTCGTTTAGAAGAGTCCCCAAAACATAAAACTATTTGGGCTAAAAGATAAGCACAAAATAAAAATCCCGTATCTGGCAATTTGTCACACTTAGAAAGCATGACTAATTTTGTAACGGATCTAGAGCGTGATAAATTTTGTAACGGATTCTGAGCGTGACTAAATATCCGGATCGGTTCGTTTAATTTTCATCAACTTCGATCCGTCTTCGATCCGGGGTTCTCTGAAATTTTGTATTTTGGATCGGTCAGATCCGGATATTCTTTATCACTATAAATTCATATTCAAATGTCTCAAACCATAGCATGTGTGTGCAAAGCCATAAATTAAACCTCAAATTTCCACCGATTGAGCATTACATTACTTTCCGAAAATTCGTTTTGATTCAAATTCTTACGAATGCACACACAAATGAATCACTCGGATTGTGGTTGTTTTCTCTTGGTATGCATGATATAAAGAGTAAATATAATGGACACAAATTCACGCATACAAAATTGAAAAGAAGGAAATATATGGTGAAAAGATCTCATCATCGGAAAACAGTTATTAGGAAACGGGAAACATCATCTCTTAATCACACCATTTTAATCTCTTTTATTATCTTTTCATGTCTTAGCTCTCTATGCAGTAATTAATTTCGCCATTCGGACTCGGTTAGGACTTTTTAGGTTAAAAAGTGTAAAGGATAAAAATGGGAATGGACGGAATGTTCGGAATTGGAAAATGTCCCTATGACGTCCATTAGTGATTTTTCAAGCATTTGCTCATTTTTCTCTTTCTTTTTATATTTTCATTTTTTCTTGATATTTTTCTTTTCTTGCCCTTTTTTTTACACACTTTGGACTTACTTGATGAATTTTCAATTTTTCACAATTTCGGGCTATTTGGGTTTTTCGGGTTATCAAACGAAAGAGAAATATTTTATTAGGCTCAAAGTGGGTTGCAAATGGATAAATTTTTCACAACTTTATTATGGCTAATATTTTTGGGTTAAACAAAAGGGGGCCTACTTCATTGTCCAAATTGCTAATCACATTACAATATGCATCACGAGATTAATTAAGTTTAGAGATATATTTAGCATGAATTTCGAGACAACATTTCACACATTTTCCATAATCGATCAAAACAAAGGATTGAGATCATCAACGACTTATCAAAATGCTGAAAAGAACTTTGAGTTAATCATAAATCCGGATTGATTTAAAAACTCATAAAAAATTGAAAGGCTCGAAATCTCACCGGATTTGATCAATCCCCACACTTATTTGTTAAGTCGTCAATTTTCTTTCAATTTCCATCTTCGACCAATTTTGGCTTAGTGCATTTTGATTGTTAACAATTTGAGACTTTAAATAGAATAAAGGTGATATTTTTGAAAAATTTAAATTCCAATTTTTATTCATTTTGAACAAAAATATTTTTGGTTTTTCAAAATTTTTCAATTTTTTTTTGGCATTTTAAAGATTTGTGAAGTTATAGAAAGACGCACTTATCACCCCCCCTAACTTAGACTTATGCATTGTCCTCAATCAAAAGGACTAAAATCTAAAGAAGAAAAAGAATAAGTGCGACAAATAAAATAAGCAAATTATCAAAATGCACCAAGACACTATATGACACTTATACATGACTAAAAAATATAACAAAAATTACCCCATACGTGTGAGGGGTGCGACGACCTCTCATTTCTCTCAACAAATCACCCAACCCCTTGCACGGGATTCGTTGCTCTCCTAGTCTCTCCCCTCTGCCTGTCATACACCAATACCGGAATAAGTTAGGCCCTTGATCATAAATAAAGGAAAGATTGGGAGACTCATCATGATTAATCGAAAAAGGATCCTCATGATGCGTATTATATGGGTACGGCTCTAAGACAGACGAGAGAGGACTTAAGTTGCATGAGTGGATGGTCATTGTGAATAAACTCATAAATTTTATCTTTCCAATCGCTCTCTCCTAAATGACTCCATGAGTCCAATGGAGATTGGACTTCGTCGTTAAGGCTCTCATCCACCTGCCCGAATTCTCTCTCAAATTCCGCTAGGATCAACTCCTCTAGCTCTCTTTCTTGCTTTGTTTCCACATCCTTCCTTCCCTGCTCCATCTAAAAATTATTAGGTTGTGTTAGTGGGTAGCAATCGAGGAGAAAAGTATCTATCGTGTCTCTCCATTCGCTATCCTCTAAGCACTCATACAAACCTCTCCCGATGCCCTCTAAATTATCGCTCTATCTCACACTCAAGGGTTGACTCACACTCTTCATTTCATTTACTACGCATACATCCCCTACCCTTCGCTCCATGTTGTAACCGTCACTCTCACTTGATGTAACAAGGCATACCCCTATTGTCTCTCGCGTGTGGGTACTCCCATGCTCATGTGCTGCCTCTAAACAATCCATCTCTCGCGGTTCTCCTTCGTCACCCTCGTTCATGATATTATTAAAAATATTTGTCTCGAGGGTCATGTTCCCAAATGTTAATTACATTCGCCCACTCCGAGTACTGATGAGTGAATTAGCCATAGCTAAGAATGGGCGACCAAGGATAACGGGAACATAATTTCTCAGGATAAAGGAGGGCCCCTCGTCCCAAATGACAAAATCCATCAGGAAGTAGAAAGTGTCTATTTGGACAATCACATACTCAACGATTCCCCAAGGCTTCTTCACAGAACAGTCCACGAGCTGGAGAGTCATATTTAGGGTCTTAAGGGCTCCCAAATCAAGTTTCTTATAGATGGAATAGGGTAGAATGTTAACACTCGCCCCTAAATCTATTAGCCCCCCTTCGATTCGGTTCTTCCCCATGAGCCACGAGATGGTGGGTGCACCCGGATCTTTATACTTTAATGGAAGGTCACTCGATAAAACCGAACTGACATTCTGGGCCAAAAAGACGTTCTTATTTACCTTTAGCTTGCATTTCACCATGAGTATGCCATTAATGAACTTAGCGTATGCGGGAATTTTATGTACAGTCTTGAGAAAAGGTAAATTAATCTTTACTTTCTTGAGGATGTCCAAAACATCATCCCGAGAAGTATATTTGGAGTGTGGGACCAGCCGTTGAGGGTATGGGGGCAGTGATGGGGGGTTTCACCATGACCTTGGGTCTATGAGTGTTATTTTTTTTATCACTCTCAATTAAAAGGGCATCTTCGGCCTCTTTCATGCCGGGCGAAACCTCTTTATTTTTAGGTACATATTATAGGGGAGGTGACAAGTCAACTACTCTCCCACTGCGTAGAGTGATAATTGCGCTACATTGATTAGGATGGTCATGGGGTGTGGAGCTAACACTAGCTTAACCTTGAGCCGAAAATTTACCCTTCTCTTGGATATTAAATGCAACATGCAACCTAAAGATGCTAGTATGAATTTCAGTGAACATTATATCATACCTAACGTTGTTCTCCTTTTAAGATTGGATGAATTGATTAAAGTTATCATCAATAGATCGCCTAGGTGGGGTAACATACGGACCAGGAGATGGTGCTTTCCTTTGGGGCTGCATATGAGGCACTTGTTGAAATTGAGGAGGGGGTTGAGGTAAAACAACATGTGAAGTAGGATTTATCACACCTTGTTATTGTCCATAGTTTAAACCAGGATGATACCTCCAAGATGGATTGTATGCGTTCCCTTGAGGAGTGTTAAAATTTCCTCTAAACCCTCCTATAGCTTCCACTTTCTCAATGTACATTGCCTTGTAGGCAGGTATAGTAGGACATACTTTTGTGGAATGACCCACCACACAAATAGCACACACCTTCTCTTGGATAGGTCCCATAGCGTCTCTCAATCGAACCTCAAGTATATCTTTCAAATTCTTTTCCAACTAGTCAAGTTGACGACCTAACAAAGTGTCCTTGTCCTGTTGATAAATACCGGATGCAGCAGACGAGTTAGACACTTGTTCATGTCTATTTTGGCTATTAGGGTTAGAAATGTCCCATGCTTGAGTGGTCTCGGCTACATATTTCAAATAAACCTTAACATCGCTCGAGTCGAGCTCCCAAATTGGTCTTTCACACATTGTGTGCATAAGTTGTTTAGACGCTACAATAAGCCCTTGATGAAAGAATGAAATAAGATGGTGTTTTTCAAACCCATGGTGTGGGCAAGCTCTAACTAACTCTTAAAAACAATCCCAACATTTATCAAAGGCTTCATTCTTATTTTGGCGGAAATCTTGGATTTGAGCCTTGATAGAATTAGTTTTATGCTGTGGAAAGAATTTGGAGAGAAATTTAGTCTGCATATCTCTCCATGACAGAACAGAGTTTGCGGGTAAAGACCATAGCCAGGTTTTAGCTTTATCCTTCAAGGAAAATGAAAAAATCTTCAAACGGATAACATCTTGTGGTCATGCTTGATCACCAAATGTTTCACACGCTTCTTAGAATTCCCTAAAATGGAGATATGGCTTTTCAGAATCCATTCCATGGAACGTAGGAAGAATTTGGATCATCCCATTATGATAGTGGAACTATCCTGTATTGTACGGAAGTAAAATGCATCCAGGAGTGACAGTCCGCTCAGGAAATAAGATATCTTTCATGGGGAGATAGGGTAATTCTCCTTCCCCAGTGACAATACTATCTTGCACAGACATGTTGTTATCAAATGATTCTAGATTTCCCCTCAGTGTTTGACTCAAAATGTGTTTCGTGAGTGAATTATGAGATGAAGAAGGTGGAACCCAGAAGTGTGGAAGGTTAGGGGTTTGGGAATTATCAGTGTTGTCTTTCGCAATGGGGTTTTCGTGAACTTGGGTTGGAGACGATAGAGGAGTTTGCATGTACAGTTTATGGGAGATGAGAAAGAATAAAGTGTTTTTTTAATCAAATTGGGTTTAACTTTTACTCTTAAAATGTAACCTAGATCCCCGATAGCGATGCTAAAAACTTGATGTGACCATAAATGTGTCTACAGTTCGTGCTTTATGGCTCAAGTGCAAGCCTGTCGTGTTAGTAATAATCCGATAAGTCGGGATCATATCCACAGGGAGTAGGTATTACAAATCTTAATGACAAAGGAGTAATGAACTTTAACCTTAACTTAATTCTTAAAAAGAAATAAAAAGATGAATATTTGTGATTTCTGAAACTCTTTTATGACTAAATTACAATGAAATTAAATTCTAAATTAACTATGCTAGCAGGAATAGTTACAAAAATGGAAAGATGCTTGTTATGAATATAAGTGAAATTAGGTTGGAATACAATCTCCCAATCCTTAGTAATTACTTAGAAGAATACTAAAATTATAAATTAGAAGTTTGAATGAATCCAGTCTTTATAGATCCTAATCATTACATACATGAGGTTCAATCCCGCATCATATGAAATCAATGGGAAATATAAAACAGTGCTACACAATTTTACGCACATTCTATTCTTAAACATCCCAAGTACCTAGGGCAAGAGAGATTAAAAGACCTATAATGATTGTGGAATTATATTTCACGACTCTTTCAAAATTTTAATTTAAATTCTATTTTCTACATATGTAATTCACATTGGAATGGGTTCATGCATCCCAACCCTAAAAAAACTTATCTAGACATGATTTTATTAAATGAAAACAAAATTCTAAATGTGGAAGAAATCATAGATGTATTATGCATTGAAAAGAAACTTGAATTGAGAAACAAAATTAAACTACAAGAGCAATTTAAACTTATAATATGGAAGAAATGGAAAGTAGAAATTAGCAATACTTGAATAGAAGAAGGAAATCTGAACGTGAAACTTGAATCTTGAATAGATCTTGTTCAACTTACAAACTAGGGTTTCTAAATCCTAAGAAAAAATGAAATTATATGCCAAAAGTAACTCTCTCTTCCTTTTTTCATTACTCTTGGGCTTGTCTTTTCATAATACCCAAATATGACTTTTCCCATGCCTCTCCACATTTTACAACTAATAAAAAGGAATTATACAAGAAATTTCAAGAGTTGAAACTCTTCAGCTTCTAGAATTAATTTCAACTTTGACTTTCTTTCTCCAACTTTGACTTACCTTATATTTTGATCCAGAGCTCTGATTTGACTCTCGTTTCTTCCTACACTCTTATGATTTGATTATCTTCAACTTTCGTTTAGGCTTCAAATCTGAACTACGGGTGTAGAGTTACACTTTTGCCCTTTGACTTGTCTTTCTTTGTTCCATTCCTTTCTTCTGATTTCTTTCTCTCTTTTCTTTGCACTAAATATCTATAAAAACAGTAAGAAATACATGAAACACGGGGTATTTGTTAGAAGAAGTCATTAGCAATGATATGGGACAAAAACAAGTCAATTACGTTGTTCGAGGTACTAAAACTACGAACTTAGGAGGATAAATTCAGTAGAATTTATGCTTAGTCAATCCACACAAATAAATCTAAGTTTGGCAATAATCCTATGGTTTTTGAGCCCATTATTAGTCAAATTTAGGTTGATCTTTTAAATGTAAAGCCCTTTTTGAGAAGAATTAAGATTATTACCAAGTTAGTATAATGGTTGATGCCTGCAAAAGGTATTCTCAAACTCACTATAGATGGAAGTTCTCTTGGTAATCCAAGGCAAGGTGGAGGTATTTTGAGGAAACATTTGGGTGAAGTTTTATGGATTTTTAATTCTTACTTTGGGAGAAACTCCAATATGGAAGAAGAATCCAAATCCCTTTGTCAATCTTTAAATTTGTATTAAGAGTTAAAGGTCTATGATTTAATTATTGAATCAGACTCAAGGATCTTAGTTGAAGCCATTAAGGGTAACATTTCATGTCCTTGGAAAATTATGTGGGAATTGGAGAAAATTATAATCCTTTTATCTCATCTTTCTGGCTCAATTCATCACATATATGGAGAAGCAAATATGGCAGTCGATTTTTTAGCTAATTTGGGATGTGCTGAACCTCCCTAGTGTGCTCTAATCAAATAAATAATCTTCCTAACATTTTTAAAGAACTCCTAAAGATTGATAAACTTCAAATTCCTTATTTGAAAATTTTGAAAGTCTAGTCTAGTTTATCACTTCCTTGTTTAGGACCTTTTTATTTTGTTGCTTTTAATTTTCTCTAATTGTTTGTAAGATGCAGTGAGGGCTCTTCTCACTAGTATATACATAAAATTTTCCTTTGTTAAAAAAAAAGGCATGAAAGCGGGAAAAAAATCATACTTATTTAAGAATATAAGTTTCTAAGATTTAATAGGACTTTGTAGCTCATTTTCTAAAACACATTCCTGAACAATACAAAGTTAAATGTGAATTGTAAGGACATAAATTTTTAATTGAGTGCCTATATTGTTTTGACTTTATTCTGTGAACAAAACTGTGTTTGTAATATGTCATAGGTAGATTTTATTTTGTCACGATCCCACTTGGTCTATGACGTATTGAAGAAAATTGAACATGTTGCGGTAAAGCTTTAAAGAAATAATCATGTCGAAGTTTAATTGGTGCAAGTTTATTCATCTTCAAAGTTAATTGCTTTTCGAGATCACTGAGGTATGAATGCGTATAATTAACGGTGCTCGGAATTGTTTTTATAAAAGATAAGGATGTAATAAAGAAAAATGCTTTAAAATGTTTTAAAGTGTTTTAAATGGGTTACACTAAGTTTTAATTATGATGAGCTAGAAATAGAGTTTGACTAAATTGGATCTCTTTTATAAGAGACGTTTTCAACTAAAAGTTAAAAAAGTCAAACCTTCACCAGCTCGTTCAAACGACATAAGGATCTCGTTCGAACGAGATGCCTCTGTCGCGCGAATGATGTGGCATTGTCATTCGAACGACACGTTTGTCGAGGCGGCGCTTAAATCTTATTTAAAGCGTGTTTCCATCAGAGTTTCGTAAGTGTGCATCTGGAAAAAATATCTTACCATCTAGTACGTGCTTGCATATGTTTTTCTAAGGTTTAAAAAGCATAAACACGTCCTTAGAGTTTGCAAAGATTCGAGTTATCATTCTTATATGTTTACGTGATCTTGTTGCACCAAGAAGTTTGTTATATCATTGAACATCAAGGGTTTTGCGGCGAAGAAAAGAGAAGGACTTCTTGTTCGACATCGTAGACGAATGAAGGCCAATTGGTGGACACCGAGGCATACGTGGACGCATGTTGTGGACAAGTATTGTGGAAGAAGGACTTTATGCGTGGGCACTATGAGAGGAGTGGTTTAAGATCAGAAGAGCGTCAAGACCCGTGGGGATCGAGTCGTTGAGTGAGTCTTTGTCTGTTCATTGTAATTCAACATTCATAGTGATTGCCTGGCTTGGGCCGTCCGAGGTTGTTTTCCCATTTTGGGTTTTTTTCTCGTACATCCGGCGTTGTGAGTATTCTTTACTTTACTGTACTTTCTTTAATCACTAGATGCATGTTTAGGATTACTCAAGATAAAATTGGTTTAAAGTACTAATTGGTTTTTCACAACTTGGTTTGTTGCTAATTAAAAGTTGGATAATTTTTGGTGAAAAATTGGTTTGATTTGAAACACGCAAAAAGGGGTATTTTCAAATTGGTATCAGATCTAGAAAACATATTTTATTTGTTTTGTGATCCCGTGTGTTTTCAAAGATGAATTTTGGTTTTTGATGGCACTAACTACACTTATTGGAAGATGAGAATCAGAAGTGCATTAAAATCAATCAATCAGCATGTGTGGCTAGCAGTTGAGAAAGGTTGGACACCCCCTGTCACTGTTGTAGGTGAGGTCACTAGTTTAAAGCCTGTTGAGTCATGGACCGAAACCGAACATAGACTTTCATAATATAATTCTAAGGGTCGGCACGTTATATCTTCACATGTCACACCGGAAGAATATAATAGAATTATGACTTTTGAAACATCAAAAGAGGCTTGGGATATTTTGGCACTCATTCACGAGGGCACTGGCACGGTTAGGGCGTCAAAACTTCAAAATCTCACTACATAGTTTGAGACCATCAGGATGTTAGAGAGTGATACTTTTGATGAGTTTTATTCTAGGTTGTCCAATATTGTCAACTCGTCGTTTAACCTAGGTGAGAAAATTCCCGAATACTGTGTCATTAAGAAAATCCTTAGGTCGTTTCCTAGTAGGTTTGATGCGAAAGTGACCATTTTAAACTCCTTGGATAAGTTAGAGTCGATGAAACTAGAAGAGATTGTAGGTGACTTACAAACCTATCAAATCAACATAATTACCTCCAAGCAAGTGCCTAAGAAAGAAAATGGTATTGCTTTGAAAACCAGGAAGGAGAAAATTAAAGTTTCGGATTCCGATTCCGATTCCGATTTTGAGGATGTTTCTTAATTGGAAAATAAATTTAAATTTTTTATTAAGTTTCAAGCAATTGAAAGATGCCAAGAAATTTGAAAAATTCAAGAACGACAAAGTAGATCCTACCTCTAAGGATAAGTTTGAGAAGCCTAAGAGAGATTAGTTGGATAAGTGTTTTGGGTGTGAGGGGTATGGTCACAAAGTTAAGAAGTGTCCCACTAGACTTAAGAAAGAGGGCAAGCAACCCATTGTCTATAATGCCACCTTAAGTGATAGTGATCCGAAAGAGGGAGAGGGTTCCCCCATTTATCGTAACTTTGTTGCGTTTATGGCATATCATGTGAGCGACGACGATTATCATGTGCATAACACTTCCGAGGAGGTTTTGAGTGTATCCCATGTTAGTGAGGGTGAAGAAAGTGACGAGGAGGAGGTATATGTGAAAGAGTTATAAAATGCATTTATTGAGTTGTATGAAGAAATGGTGAAGGTGAAAAAGGCTAACTCAAAATTGCAAGTTAAGTTGAATGAGCGTGCCATAGAAAATAATGATAGTTTGATTGAGGATATTAGGGAACGAGAGAAGAATTTTAGGGAGAAACTAGAGTTTGTGGAGAAAGAGAGAGATAGTCTCTGTGGTTTGATGGAGTCCTTGAAAAAGGAGATTTTAGAGTTTGAGGAGTCTAGGTGTTTGCTCGAGTCTAGGATTCACGAGTTGGAGGAGAGATTGAGAGACTCGTCTGTAGTCAAGTTTGATTTTGAGGCTAGGTCGGAGAAGTTAGATAAGATCTTAAGCATTGTCCAAATTAAGGGAGATGGGGGACGTATAGGTTTTAATGAGAGAGTTGTTCCCATTCCCCCCGCACGTGTGAGAAACACTAGGAAGGTTAGAAAAGGTCCATATATAGTTAATCATTCCCACCACTGCTACACTTGCTCATTTTGTGGTAGGAAAGGTCACCTTAGGCATTGTTGTTATGACCTTAGACAAGATCCTAAGAAATTTAGGAATAAAGTTTCCCCGATTCCCAAAACCCCCATGTGTTGTTTTACACCTACTTGGGTTAGGAAATCGGATTTAGTGGCTTTAGGAATTAAACTTCATGATTCTCGTTTGGGTGCAATTGATCCTTTCCATGCTAAATCTAAATGATGATAGTGTTGCCTTGTTTGTCATATGCTATATATTCATTTCTATTACTATGACATGTGTATCATTCTATATTATAGTTTTCATTTGTTTGAGTCTTATTGAAAAAATACAAAAAGATTTTGTTTTTTAGTTCACATGTTTGATGTGGCATATTGGTGTTCTTGGACCCCCTATCGTTTCATTATCCACTTGACTAGGACATTTGGTCATTATTATCTATGCTTAGCATGATCTTAACCATTGTTTATATGGGGTTGCTTCGAAGTTGATATGCATTTTGATTCGACTTTGTATATGTGACAACATTGCACACATGCACAAGTTGATATGGATGTTTGACTTCTCTTGCATATTTAAATTTGGTGAGGCGTTCTTATCTCAATCTTGTCATCTATGCGTAAGTAAACTTAAGGAGAAGTGTGCATGTAAGAACCGTTTACCGTGAGAATTTGAATTGGTAAAAATGATGAGTGATTCACGGGAAAGGGCTGCGAGAGTTCAAAATTAACTCGTCGTGAAAGCCACCGTTTAAAAGAGCCCAAAAGAAAACGCAATATGCTAAGAAAAGTGCCAAAATAGTTTAGTTCATTCCAAATAAAATATGATATTATTGAGGGAGTTTGGATGGATTAAAAATTTAAACGGGACTGCACAACTAATCCTAATATTGAAACATTGCAATTTGATGCTATTGTTTGTAGAATCGTCAAAATTCTGGATTTGTGTGCAATTAGTATGTTTATTTCATTAAGCTCACATTTTTATTGTCATATGGCTATTATAAAGTTTGATGATTTATTGCTATCAATTAGAGCATCTTGATCTTTTCAATGTGTTGGAATTGTGACTCATTTGTTGTAGTTTCACACCCATTCATTCCATATCCATGTTTGAGCACATCGATACTATGTTTGCATGTAACTCACATTATTAGTTTTTATGAGTTTTTGTGTTTTGTGTTAAAAGCCTACTGTTTTAACACTGTTTTGCTGCTGTCAGGGCCTTTCACTAATTTTTTTCTGGAAATTTTTTAACTGGGCAAAAATATAACATATTTCTGGGAAACTGTGCAAATTTGGCAGGTCACTTGAAGTCGTTCAAACGACATCTCCATGTCACACAAACGACATCTGTGCTTCGTTCGAGCGATGTCCTTAACTCATTTGAGCCACGTCCCTGGCTCGTTCGAATGACAAGATGAATTATGGCTTCTGATTGGTTTGCAGTCCACTGGTTTCAATTGGTATATTTTTGGTACTGCTGGAAGTGTTTCTGGACTGATTGGTTTATATGCAGGATTTCTTCATTCTAAATTGGATTGTGGCATATGAGTCCGTTTATCACACCTGATTAGATTGCTATATTCTTTATGTGATTATTTGGTTTAGTAGCTACTGATTTGACATTACTTGACCATATTTAGCTGGTTGTTTCATGATTATCTAGCAATTTCACATTAATTCAAATTGGTTTATATTCTCATGCTAGATACTTGATTGGTTTATCTTTTCATCGGACTTTCTATTCGAGACAAAAGGGGGAGAGATGTATGTGATGTATGTAAGGGGAGTTTTGAGCATGTTTTGGTATACATATGTGTACAAATTGGTATCTCATATTGGTAGTACACATTGGTATCCGTTTTTCGCTCAGATTGTTTAACAAATGACTTTTCAGAGTTTATTCATATTGGTATCTATTATCATTTGGTATTATTTGGATATATATAATGGTTTCATTTGTTCCTCTATACTTCACTTGGTATTTGTTTGTCTATTTCATGTGTGTAGGTATGCTTCAGCGATTCGAGATTTCAAGTCTACATCACATTCATACAGTTTATGCTCGTCGGTGCTACAAATTCTAGTCCGTGTCCTGTATTTTTTATTTTGGGTTTATGGGATGGGATTTAGACGTCAAACGGCTTGACGACACAGCTTAGACATTTCATTGGTTTAGTTTTGTCCCGAAATAGTCAAAGGGGGGGATTTGTAAGGATATAAATTTCCAATTGAGTCCCTGTATTGTTTTGACTTAATTTCGTGAACAAAAATGTGTTTGTAATATGTCATAGGTAGATTTTATTTTGTCCCGATCTCACTTGGTCTATGACATATTGAAGAAAATTGAAGACGTTGCGATAAAGCTTCAAAGAAATAATCATGCCGAAGTTTGATTGGTGCAAGTTTATTCGTCTTCAAAGTTAATTTCATTCCGAGATCACTCAGGTATGAATGCGTATAATTAATGGTGCTGGGGATTGTTTTTATAAAAGATAAGGATGTAATTTTTATAAAGAAAAATGTTTTAAAATGTTTTAAATGTTTTACACTACGTTTTAATTCTGATGAGATCGAAATAGAGTTTGACTAATTTAGATCTCTTTTGTAAGAGACGTTTTGAACTAAAAGTAAAAAAAGTCAAACCTTCACCAGCTCGTTCAAACGACATAAGGATCTCGTTCGAACGAGATGCCTATGTCACGCGAACGACATGGCATTGTCGTTCAAACGACATGTTTGTCGAGGCGGTGCTTAAATCTTATTTAAGGCGTGTTTCCATCAGAGTTTGGTAAGTGTGCATCTGGAAAAAATAGTTTACCATCCAGTACGTGTTTGCACATATTTTTCTAAGGTTTAAAAAGCATAAGCACATCCTTAGAGTTTGCAAATATCCGAGTTATCATTCTTACATGTTTACGTGATCTTACTGCACCAAGAAGTTTGTTCTATCATTGAACATCAAGGGTTTTGCGGTGAAGAAAAGAGAAGGAATTCTTGTTCGACATCGTAGACGAATCAAAGCCAATCGGTGGACACCGAGACATACTTGGATGTGTGTGTTATGGACAGGTATCGTGGAAGAAGGACTTTCTGCATGGGCACTATGAGAGGAGTGGTTGAAGATCATAAGAGTGTTAAGACCCGTGGGGATCGAGTCGTTGAGTGAGTATTTGTATGTTCATTGTAATTACACATTCATAGTGATTGTCTGGCTTGGGCCGTCTGAGGTTATTTTCTCGTTTTGGGTTTTTTCCTCGTACATCCGACGTTGTGAGTATTCTTTACTTTACTTTACTTTCTTTAATCACTAGATGCATGTTTAGGATTAATCAAGATAAAAGTGGTTTAAAGTAAGAATTGGTTTTTCACAACTTGGTTTGGTCTAATTAAAACTTGGACAATTTTTTGTGAAAAATTGGTTTAATTTGAAACACGCGCAAAAAGGGGTATTTTGAGTAGTTGAATTTGAATAGACGATCCCATTTTATTTTCCTTGTACTTTATTAGCTAGAGTGGTTTCTTCCAAAATATGCTACTATAAGAATATCCTAAAGCTCATTGGCTTCTTTGTAATGTTGAACTATACTGAAACCACATTATCTAAAGAAGAGGATAAATTTTCATAGATTCGTAATTTAAATCAATTTTATTATTCGTCTTAAAAATCTAAAGAAATGGTTATTTCTTATCAGAAATCAGTTTTCAAGCATAATGGTCAATTTATTAGATAATGCAAGAAGATGTAGCTCTTTATAGCTTAAAACAATCCTTTATAAAAATTGGTATTATCATTTCTTGCCAATAATACTTGTGAGCCTTTCCATTTTTTTCTGATATGCATATTCAAACTATACTTTTCAAAATAAGTCTCTATGAGCTAAGATATCATAGCAATTGTTATCATGAAAATATTCCCAAGAGGAGTGAGAATTGGGTATTTATGCAATTAATAGAAATTTAAAATATCTATTTACAATATTTTAAGATTAATTGAAATTTGATAAATCAATTTAACTATAAGAAATTAATCAAACAATAAGCATAAATAGTTAAGAGAGAGTTCATACAGACTTTTCAAAATGAGGTTTTAACATGGTTTGGTTTTATTTATGTCCATGCTCGAGATGGTACCTGAGAAAATCACCATCTTTCGTCTATTAAGGTGTAACCAAAAGCTTTGAAAAAAATATAATAACTTGGAACCTCAACCAACAAAGAAACTATACCCATCCTTTCTCAAGAAGAACACAAAATATCCTGAGGTCTTATAATGCATTGACTCTCCACGAAAATGACACTACCGTCCATAAATATATACTGAATTTCAACCGTAAGTGTCAAGAAGAAGTTGCGTAATTAAAATGTAAAAAAATATTGATTAACATAAAATATTGCTAAAGTTCTCTCTCTCGAAATATAAATTATCAATTAATCAAAATTCTATTGCTAAAATGGGTTTTGTTTGAATCTTTAGTAAAAGTGGGTATTGATTTTGGATCTTTGCGTAAAGAGTTTTTTTTAGGATCAAGATTTAGCTCAAATGAGTTTTTTTAGCTTTGCTTCAATGGAGTTTTGGGTTTAAAACTCTCATGCTAGAAATGGATTTAGGAATTGGTTTCTCTCTCTAGAAAGATAAAGTATATTGACACAACCTATGAAATGGAGCATTGATAGTAGGTTAATGTTGTCGAAATCTTGTGCATTTGAATAAGGAACCCAAAGACTCCTTTTATAGGCTTTTTCAAAAACTAGCTATTGGAGGGTATTTTGGTAAATTTTATGGATTTTGGAATTTAGATTTCGAAAATTAGTCATGGCAATTTTTGGCTACCCGAGCACTTTGAGTCAGTTCAAACTAGTTTGATTTGATTTGATGTCCTAGACCTTTTTTCGATTTTTCTCTCAAGAACTCAATTTTTAATCTTAAGTGATGAAAATTAATTTAGTCAGTGATCACGGGTGAAAGGTAGCGTCACATCAAAAGGTTACTCATTGTACTCGTTTCACTGTGTTAATACAAAAATCTTAACCCTTACCTAAAACTATCTAAAAATTAATCCTCCTCACAAAAATAAACGAAAGATTCCTTTTATACCAAGTCGGAAAAAGGAATAAAAGAAAATGATAAAAGAAAATAAAAGAAGACAAGTCTCCTAATTAAGGAAAAAAAGAAAAAAATAAATAAAAAGAAAAAAATGGAATAGTTGGCAAAAAAATATCGAGGAAACAGAACACTGGTCGATCGGGGGTGGTGATCAGTCGACCGTGAAAATGGGGGAGGCATACTGTCAAACAACCACGACAAAAATGGATTTTGGCTCTGCTGGCACAACCCACGCAACACTCTGCAGCACCCACTTCACAACCATGGCATCAAAACGAGACCAAACCCATTTGCTAAGGAACCCGCATATCAGCAAACTAAATCCCACTTTCCCAAGAGAACACCAACCCGAGGCCTGCTTGCGTAAATTCGTGGCTGCCAAACCCACCACTTCGCACATGGCAACATCACATAGGGACCTCCATAATCGCAATCATCAAACCCGAGAGCTGCTACCAATTATGTGCAAGACCCAACTGCGAGCTCCACCAAAAACCAAAATTTCTTTAAAAAAATGGCTAAAACCCACCACCACCATCAATGGTGGCATACACCAAATGAAGACTCATTTCGACAAAGCAGACAATACCCAAATGCTCGTGTGGACCAAAATAGAGCTCCAATTTTGGACAAAAGTCCTCAATTTGGGACGAACTCAAAACCCGAGCAAAACCCGAGCTTGGACCAAAATCGCCAATGAAGTTTACTGCCAAAATCATGTTAGGGACATGAATGTCATTTATGAAATTATTAGTAAAGAAGAAAATGGACACAAGGGGAATTATATAAATTGTTAATGAATCTCTTATAATTCTTTCTGATTAAAGGTCCGTGATTCCTTCATTCGGACTCTGATTCATGCATCGTTCATGGCCACGCGAAGCTTGGCCCGAGGGATACAACTTTCGTGAAGACTTCGAACAAAAATCCCAAAGTGTAAAATTACCAAAATGCCTCCGAACGTGCGAATCACGACGGAATTTAATCAGAATGTGCTCAAACTTCATACTAAGCACCATAACACCTATAAAAGCTCAATAATACCTCAAATAACATGTTATCATACAAAACGGAGGTTGTTTGGTTATCGAGCATAATTATAGCAATTACGGTACCCGAGGGGGCTAAAATGCCTAAGTTCGAGGGTAATAATGTGCGGGATTCGATACGAACCACACCCCCTAACTTACACATTGTTATCCCCTAGTAATGAAATTAAAGAAAGAAGAACTATAAGAAAAACACAACATGTATATATGCATCGAAATATAAATGCCACTTTCGTAGGGAACATGATTGCATTTAGCGTATGCAATAAACCGTTAAACCCCTAGGTTACCCTAGTGGACGAGCGTTGTCTCATAAGGGTTTTCAGGGATGAAACCCACAAACATCAAATTGTTTCCTCAAAACATGCCCAAACAACCAATATGCCTAACTTAACAACAATTAGACATTTCAGCATATTATCAGCAAAGCAAAAGAGATTTTTTCCCAATAATACGAAACTATCAACAATAAAAGAATAACTACATGGAATTGAAACCTCAAATGTGAGTGAGGTGTATGCACATGCGAAAAGCTTTGATTTAGTAAAAATACCTATAGCCCGAATAACAATTAAAGCATTATTCCACTAAATCCTCTTCGGATATCACACTAAATAAATAGAAGCACTCAGAATAGGGTGTAACACAAGGGGCCTGTGGGCATAAAGAGTAATTGTAAAAGGACACAAGGCCGCGCACATTTCATTAATGAAGAACGAAATATAAAAATAGCAAAATACAATATCATGAAAGGATATCGCATATTAACCGATATGAAAAAGCATTTAAACAGATTATCACCAATGTTCGACCTTTGAATCACATTACCCTAGGATCAAATAGGACTTTATTGGGTTGTAATGTAGGTTTGGGGTTAGGGGTATGAAATGAAAGGATGTATTTACAGATACAAATGATGTTCGAAGATGAAAAATTTGGGATAATGGAAAATAGCAAGCAATTTCAAAATTGGAAAATGATTTCCAAACAAGCATTAAATATATCAATCGAGAGACTAGTAAAGATTATTGAATTACTATAAACAATATATACAAATTTCTCTTTATTTTTTTTTTCTTTTTCTCACTTTTTCTTTTGTTTTCTTTTGTTTTCAACTTTCTCTTTTTCTTCTCTTTTTCACTACACTTTCTTCTTTTCTCACTCTTTTCATGCTTAAATTGCAACCACACTACACAACATCATTCAATCCAAAATATCATTCCAAACATGGTAAGAAAGGTAAAATGTATGGTGTAAAACTCCAATGTGGAGTTGGTTAGGGGATTTGGGACTAAAAGAAAGGTCATAATAGGGCTCAACGGGGTTGATTAGGGACATCTATAAGGGTAAGGGTAAGGTCATAAGGATTAAAGATAAACGAGGGCCTATGATCCTTTCTTAAAGTTTCATGTGATTCTCGGGACTTAACGCTATTGAAAATCATGCTCAAGTGATAATTTAATTAACATGTAATTAATGAAAAGAAAATGAGATCATCAACAAGATACGTTTTTCAAGAAAGAGAAAGAGTAATGTATAAGCACTCAGAAACGAACAAAATCACGAAGCTCGATAGTTTTTTGTATTCACAGAGCAACAAAAAGATACCAAGCTATAATTGTCCTACCGAACCATTTAGAAAATATGCACAAGTGTTCATGGGTTCTCAAGGTTTAATTCATGCATTTATTCCTAATATTGAAAAATTTAAGGATTGGAGTTTAATAACATTAAAGAAATAGAAAATGCATCATTAAATTAGTAATTGGATATGGTAATTATTTAAATTTATCATTGAAAACATAGACAAAATGCCCAAGAAAGAGAAAAAAGAAAGAAAGTCTTTTTGAAAATTTTGATTTTTTTCAAGAAAAGCATGCTTGGGATTAAAATATAATCAAAATCATGTACACTACCAATGAATGGATAGAATATCCCACACCCCCTAACTAAAACCTAACATTGTCCTCAATGTTAATTAAGAACCAAGTTAAAGAAGAAAAATAGCGATATTACCCAAAATGGAGCGATCTCCGAAAAGTACAAGTTCAAAGATTCTACAAAACATGTTAGTACCAAGGCATAACAAAAAAGAAAAAACAAAACTTTAACTAATTACACTAGACAATAAGTGAAAAGAAAAATAAACTGACTATGTATAATCTACCATTTAGACTCCTAACTAACTATACACTAGAAGTCTAAATTTTTGAGGATCCATCCTTAAAGGTATTTGACTTTGAAAGATCAACGGTGGATCCTCCAAATAAAACATGCCTCCTGAAAAATAGGAATTCCATTTGAACAACGAAAGGCACGTGGGTGGATAAAGTGAACCATCGCCAATTTGAAATTTTTGGGGGACAATGGGTGATTTGGATAATAAGGGGGAGAGATACACATGGGTTCCAAAAAAATTGAATTTCCTCCCAAATGTTTTTCAATTGGAATGGGAGGTGGTGCACATGAGGGCAAAGATGCCTTCATGGAAGGCAACCTGAGCGAATACTGCTCATTAGTGAAAAGGTTAAATGTTCTAAGGTTTTGGACCGATTCATCATGTACTAAAATTGGTGTGATAGTACAGAATAAAGATGGGGATGAAAGAAATTCAATCTTAAGATATGAGTTATCATCGCTTGAAGGTTGAATTTCGAAGGAAATAGGATCGTTTATAATGAAACTTTCTTCTTTGAGAATCAAAGAAGAAATGAGTTCATTGAAAATGGATACTACGCCCATATCTTCCTCATTTTCATTCTCTACTATACCATGGGTCAAGTCAATAATGATTTGTTACGAAGTAGGTACAACGTCCTCATTTGGTTCAAAACATTCCTCGACTTCAAAAGTCTCAGAAGAAAAATTGTCATCGAATTCAAATAATAAATCCAACTCATGTTCCCAACAATGTTTTTCTTCCCTATAATGGTTTTCAATTTTCTCATTTTCAAGCATGTGCAAGACCTCACCGAAAGTCATGGGGCGAGGCGAGGATTCTTGCAAATGAGAATTTTGAAAATCATTCTCGGGACTACAATCAAAATCATTAACATAAGAATTTTAAAAATGATTGCAATTCGTTTCAAAATTCTTAACATAAGGATCTTGCGACCCAAAATCGAAATGATCAATACCAAAATTTATGTAATCCATACTTTGACTTTCATAATACTCACTCAATGTCAGTTTAGATGTTGCAATTTTTTGAGCTTGTAAGTATTGACCAAAAGTCATAGGTTTACAGGAATTTTGAGAATTATCATTAGGATTACCAGAAAAATTGGAATAAGACATGCTTACCCCAACAAAGGTTCGAGATGGATATTTACACAAAGATGATGTGCGACCGGAAAAATTCAAGCGTTTCTTGGCGCTCAAATGTGCAAATCCTGTAAAAAAGTTTAAAACAAAAAATACAAATAAAAAGAAAAATATTATGAACTAGTAAGACAATTACAATCTATAAAAAAACACTCCCCGGCAACGGTGCCATTTTGATCACGGGTGAAAGGTAGCTTCGCGTCAAAACGCTAATCATTGTACCCGTTTCATCGCGTTAATACAAAAACCTAAATTACGACTGCATGTGTGATCCATGTATAGCGGTAAGTCGGGTATTGAATCCATAAGGAGTGTTCGACAGATTTTAATCGGTTTATTATTTCAGGAATAAAATTTATAAAAGGTGATGGGTTGTTTTAAATAAAAGGGAAAAATAAGAAGTTAAGTCTAAACAGGAATTAATAGATTGAGGGTCGGGATCACGTATCCGCCATGGGCTAAACACGCAAAAATAGAATTTCGATTCGAAAACATTTAATCGATCATTTTTAGTTAAACATAAACATTACACATGAAGGGATTTTATCCAACATTGCGAGATTAAATATTTAATTCAAAATGGTGACACGCGTCTTAAAATTAGATTATCGCAATAAATAGTAACATTGCGTGACGAAGAAAGTTAAATGTGTAATAATCCCATTTTAATACACGTGATTTCAATTAAATATAATTTTACACAAAATCCTGTTGTCGGAGCTCGACGCCCATCAATAGCGGACACACGACCTAAACCCTATTTATTTACTCAACACACATGATTAAGTGATTAGGCATAAATTCTTCCCAATTTATCCCTTAATTTAGTTACTTTTAGTACGTCGAACAACGTAATTGATTTGACTTTATCTCATAATCTTGTTACTGACTTATCCTAACGAGTACACCGAGTTTCTGGTATTTTGCATTGACTTTACAGGCATTTGATGTCAAGAAAGAAAGAAAGAAACCGGAAGAATCAAGAAAGAAAAGAAGGAAAGGTCAAAAGGGCTAAAGTGTAATTTTTACCCAAAATTCAGATGTGGCACCCAAAGAAAATTCGAAGATATCACGTGCATGAGCACATAGGAAGAAACGGCGCCCCAATTCGAGTCCCGCAACAAAAGTTATGAGCAGTCAAAGTTTTTAAAAAAAAAGTCAAAGAGACAGACCGGTCCATAGTAGCACCGGACCAGTCCGCGGTGTCATTATCCAGAAGACCCCGGATCAAAAGCAAACCGAATAAGGAAGAAAATAAAAAGAACCGATCCTCCTCGAATCGGTCCGCCAGGAAAATAAAGGAAACGATCTGCCAGGAAAATAAAAGAACCGATCCCCTTCCCAGGCAGACCGATCCGCCTAAGACCCGGACCAGTTCGGGTGTCGAGTTTTGTAATCTTATACTTCTCCTATGAAGATTCCTAGGGCAGATAAAACTCCTAAAACTTTGTAGGGTATATAAACCAAAGTTATTATCATTTTTGAGGATAGGGAATTAGTATAATTTTCCTTATTTTTCCCGAAAACCCTAGTTTAGATATAGTTTACAATTTCAATTCCAAGAGTGAAGATTATTTCAGAATTCTGTAGTTACAAGTAATTTCAATTGCTGCCTTTAGTGGTTTGGTAAGATTAGGAGTTAATTTCCTCTGTTCAATTCCTTTTTACATCATTCTACAAATTTTTCTTACTTCAATCAGGGTTTTTTGTAAATCAAAGATTGTTTTCATTACTTTCAACATGCTAGGCTAGATTTTCTAAGGTCGGGATACATGAACCCAACCTGATGTGATAGTTGCATGTGTACAACATTAATCCTCTGAATAGTGATTGATTACGATCGTATTGCATAGGAACACGATAATTGTAGATCTTTAGATCTCGTTTGCTTCCGAGTAACTAGGATGTTTAGAATGCAATTCGAGTGTCACTATCACGATACCGATTTACTCGTCCTCAGATTCAGTATGATGCGGGATTGAACCTCATATACATAATGCTTGGGAGTACTAAATTCTAGGTCAAATTAATCATTTAAATTTACGATTAGTATCATACCTGCAATGCACTAGGGTTGGGGGATTGTATTCCCGTCCTGTTTTTCTCATTATATAGTTTAAAGTTTTAAATATTTCTTCATCAGTATTTTAGGTAATTTAGTATAATTGCATCTTTTCATAATTTCATAATTGCATCTAGTATAGTCATTCCACAAACCAATCATTTTTTTTCCTTTCCTTTAGAGTCAGAGTGAGGATTTCCTTATCTATCCAACGTCGTCACAACTCTATTGTCCTATTTTCCCGTGGATACGATCCCGACTTACTGAGTTTATTACTAACGCGACAGGCTTACACTTGAGCCTAGAGTGAATGCACATTAGAGACACTTTCTGAGTCGCATCAAGTTTTTGGCGCCGTTGCCTGGGAAATAGGTAGACTTAGGATTAGATCGATTCAATCTAAAACATTGACCAAAAATTTCCAAAAATCCAAAAACATAAAAAAATTCAAAAAGCACAAAAAGATCCATCATCATCTCTCATAAGCTGGTAATGAAAAATTCTTAACTCACTCCCACACCCCATAATACTCCAACCAGTATTCACGAAAATCCAATCGTTGAGTATAACCCTGATAGACCTCACACTTCTAACGCCCCACAATTCTGGATTCCACCTCCTATACCGTCACACTCAATCTCAAACAACACTCCCATTTCCTTCTTAGGACACACCTTCGAGCACACTTCGAGCACGCCAAGTGAGGATACCGAGTCTTCAAGAGAGAGAGATAAATGTCGCAACACGATAGTGCAACCGCCGGTACGAAAGAGGCCCCATACCGTCCGCTGAGAGAAATCTTATATCCCGAGCGCACTGTCACTTCGGGATGCATTATACTCCCGTATAATGCCAGGCAATTTCGTTTTAAAAATGGGATGATCCAGATGTTACCCAATTACCATGGTATGGATTCTGAAAAGCCATATCTTCACATTAGGGAATTTGAGGATGTGTGCGATACTCTTAATGATCAAACTTGCACACAAGAGCTGATCTGCCTCAAACTCTTCCCCTTTCGCTAAAAGGTAAAGCTAAGACCTGGCTATGGTCTTTACCTCCAAGCTCGATCCCATCTTGGAACGAGTTACAATCCAGATTTCTCAAGAAATTCTTCCCACCACATCGAACAATCTCCATAAAGGCTCAAATTCAAGCATTCAGACAATCTGAAAATGAGACATTTCATCGATGTTACGAGCATTTCAATGAGTTAGTTACTTCATGCCCCCATCATGGATTTGATTCAGCGCAAATCATTTCCTTTCTCTATAATGGGCTGAATCTTAACTCCAAGCAACTCGTTGAAACTATGGGTAGTGGTCCATTTGTCGACTTAGATGCCCACGATGCTGAGCTTCACCATAGGTATGTCAACGAGACCACCCAATCCTGGGATACATCTGATCATAATGCTCAAAATTGAAATCATCAAGTGACCACCACTCCAGCGGCATCTGGGCTATTTCACATAGATAAGAATTCTATGACGGACATTCGATTAGATACGCTTGAGAAAGGATTTAGAGACCTCTGTGAGGTATATGGAAGAGGACCAACTGGATCCATACCAAACCCCATCGAGAAGGTGTATGCGATTTGTGAGGCGGGTAATTCAACTGAGGAATGCCCGACTATACCCGCCTACAAAGTGATGCTTCAGGAGCAAGTTAGTGTTATAGGAGGATTTAAGGGTAATTTCGGTGCACCGCATGGGAATTCTTACAACCCTTCATAGAAAAACCATCTTGGTTTTAGATATGGGCAATAAGATGCTGCGATGAACCCTACTTCACATGTTTCCCCTCCTCCACCACAACACTTTCAACAAGCGCCACACATGCAAGGACATGTGCAAGCACCACCACCTCAAGGAGCATATATCCCGCCACCGCGAAGAACTCTCTAGGATATTATAAATCAATTTATTAATAGCCAGAGTGCAACCAATACTAGATATGATCGTCTGATTAGCGACATAAATTCAAGTCTGTCAAAGATACAATCCTTGTTGAGTGTCCAAGAGAAGGGCAAGTTTCCATCCCATGGCCAAAGACCTCCTCAAGGTCAAACTAGTGTTAGCTCCACCTCTACTGAAAATCAGGAGCAATGTCAAGCTATGACCACTCTTCGTAGTGGGAGAGCCATTGACTTATCACCTCCCCCATGCGACACAACAAAAGACAAAGAGATTTTTCTCGGCACGAAAGAGGCCAAAGATGTCCCCTTGAATGAGAGTGACAAAGAAGACACTAGTGAGCCTGAGGTGGTAGTGAAATCACCCTTCGCGGCACCGCTTCCTCAAAGGTTGATTCCTTCCCATAAAGAAAACCCACGTGATGACGTGTTAGACGTGCTAAAGCAAGTAAAGCTGAACATACCTTTCCTCGATGCCATTAAGCAAATTCCAGCTTATGCAAAAGTCATCAAAGACTTGTTGACGGTAAAAAGAAAGATGAAGGTAAAGAAGAATGTCTTTCTAGCACAAAACGTGGGCTCCATTCAATTAAACGATCTCCCGCCTAAATTTAAAGATCCCAGTGCACCCACCATTTCCTGCATAATTAGAGAAAATAGAATCGAAAAAGCCTTACTTGGTTTGGTAGCATGTGCCAATATCCTCCCTTACTCCATCAATAGGAAACTTGATTTGGGTGACCTCAAACCCACAAAGGTCACTCTATAATTAGCGGATCGAACCGTGAAGATTCCAAGAGGCATAGTTGAGGACGTGATTATCCAAGTTGACACTTTCTACTTCCCAATAGACTTTGTCATTTGGGATACGGAGCCCTCATTCACCTCGAGCAACCATGTTCCCATCATCCTTGGGCGCCCGTTCTTAGCTACGACTAATGCAATCATCAATACTCGGAATGGGCGAATGCAACTCACCTTTGGGAACATGAACTTAGAGACCAACATCTTCGACATAGCCCAACATACGGGGGAGAAGATGATCTTCACGAGGTGAGCTTCATAGATGAGATGGTAGAGGAGTACTTTGAGGAGAATTATTATGGCGACGCCTTAGGATCCTGTTTAGTGTCGAGACACGAGAGTGAGGGGACGTACACCAGCTTCGAGAGGGAGGTTGAGGAGTTGAGAGAGCGTCGGACGAGGATGCGAGAGATGTACATTGGGTTTCTAGATTCGAGGAATTACCTCCGAGGGATACACGCATGCTTCCCTCCAGCGACAAATTTCTAACCCTCGAATTGAAGAAACTTCCCTCCCATATTAAATATGCATACCTAGGCAAGGATGAGACATTTCTTGTTGTTTTCTCCTCTAGCCTAGACTAAGAGAAGGAGGTAAAATTGTTAAAAATTCTGAGAAAGTACCAAAGTGCTTTTGGTTGGTGCATTGCTGATTTAAAGGGGATAAGCCCGTTGATTTGCACTCGCAAGATCCATCTCGAAGAGTATGGCAAACCCTTAAGAGAAATGCAAAGAAGGATAAATCACAATATGAAAGAAGTAGTGAGAACCGAAATTATTAAATTATCGGATATCGGGATTATCTACCCAATCTCGAATAGCAAGTGGGTGAGCCCTATTCAAGTCATCCCGAAGAAGTCGGGCATGACAGTGATTGAGAATGCTAAGGGAGAGCTAGTTCCCCAACATACCACCATCGGGTGGCACGTTTGCATTGATTACCGGAAACTCAATGCGGGAACTAGGAAAGACCATTTCCTCTTGCCATTTATTGATCAAATGCTTGAGAGAGTAGCAAGACACCCTTACTATTGCTTCCTTGATGGTTATTCCAGATATAACCAAATTGAGGTAGATGTACTTGACCAAGAGAAAACGACTTTCACTTTCCCTTTTGGTACGTTTGCCTACAAACGTATGCCATTCGGCTTGTGTAAAGAACCCGCGACCTTTCAAAGGTGCATATTGAGTCTATTTAGCCACATGGTCGAGAGAGGACTCGAAGTTTTCATAGACGACTTCAGCATTTTTGTCACCTCTTTCGACCTTTGTCTAGAAAAACTGGAACAAGTACTTTCCCGATGTGTGGAGAAGAACTTAGTGCTGAATTGGGATAAATGCCATTTCATGGTCACTGAGGGAATAGTTATTGGCCACATAGTCTCATCCAAGGGGATAGAAGTTGATAGGGCAAAAATAGATGTCATAGCTGACCTTCCCCCACCAAAATTGCTCAAAGACGTGAACTCTTTCTTGGGCCACGCGAGGTTTTATCGAAGGTTCATTAAGGACTTTAGCGCCATCGCCAGACCCTTAAGCAACCTACTCATGAAGGACACCCCATTCGAGTGGACGGAAGCATGCCAAAGGTATTTTGAAAAACTGAAAACAATGCTTGTGTCCGCTCCCATCATGCATGTTCCGGATTGGTCTTTACCATTCGAACGTATATGTGATGCTAGCGATTATGCAATAGGGGATGTTTTGGGCCAAAGAAAAGATATGCAAGATCATGTCATCTACTACGCTAGCCAGACTCTTACCGGACCATAACTCAACTACTCTACCACGGAGAAGGATTTGCTAGCGGTAGTCTTTGCCCTTGAAAAATTTTGGTCATATCTTATCAGTTCTCCCATTACTTGCTTCACCTACTTGCAAAGAAAGATGCAAAGCCGCGTCTCATAAGGTGGATCCTACTCCTACAAGAGTTTAATCTCTCCATTAAAGATAAGAAAGAGGTAGAAAACTTCGTTTCCAACCACTTATCACGGCTTTCGTCCGACGTACCTAGTGATCCCATACCCATAGACGAATACTTTCCGAAAGAACAACTTTTTTCTACCTCTTCTTTGCCCTGGTTTGCAGACATAGTGAATTACCTTATCACGGGAGTCGTCCCTCCTGATTAGACACGATAAGATAAGAAGAGATTTATTACTTGGTCGTGCACGTTCTTCTATGATGATCCTTTCCTGTTTAAATACTGCGCCGACCAAATCATCCGACGATATTTACCGGATGATGAGATCCCGAAAGTCATCCAGTTTTGTCATTCGAAAGCTTGTGGAGGCCACTTTTCTACGAAAAATAAGGCCGCCAAAATTCTGCAATGCGGCCTCTATTGGCCCATAATATTTTGGGATGTGAACGCTGCTTGCAAATCTTGCAATAGGTGCCAACGGATGGGGGCCATTACTCGATGAGACATGATGCCTCTTACCCCCATACTCATCATTGAGATCTTCGACTATTGGGGTATTGACTTCATGGGTCCTTTCCCCCCGTCCTTTGGTTTCCTATGCATCCTTGTCGCGGTAGACTATGTTTCTAAATGGGTGGAAGCTATAGCAACCAAGACAAATGACAACAAAGTGGTGATAAAATTCCTGCAGGAACACATGCTTTCCCGCTTCGGTTCACCGAAAGCGATAATCAGTGATAATGGCACGTACTTTTGTAATCGGCCATTCGAGAAGCTAATGAGAAAGTATTGTGTCGTTCACAAGGTCGGAACGACTTATCACCCGCAAACGAATGGGCATGCCGAACTAGCAAATCAGGAAATCAAGAACATTCTTGAAAAGACAATCAATCCTACCTAAAAATATTGGTCACTTAGATTGAACGATTCGCTATGGGCCTATCGCACCGCATATAAAAATCCACTCTGCATGTCCCCTTTCCGCGTTATGTATGGAAAACCTTGCCATTTTCCCATGGAATTAGAACACAAAGCGTATTGGGCGATTAAGGAGTTAAATTATGCCATGGATAAGGCCGGTGAAGCTCGCAAGCTTCAATTAAATGAGTTAGAAGAGATACGCAATGATACGTATGAGAATGAAAAAATCTCCAAAGAAAGGATGAAACTCGCCCACGATAGCATCATTCGACGCAAAGAGTTTCTTCCTGGGCAAAAAGTTCTTCTTTTTAACTCTCGGATTCATCTCTTTTTGGGCAAGTTGCGGTCACGATAGTCTGACCCATTCATTGTAAATAATGTTTTCCCTCATGGAGCTATTGATTAGACGATTTGAAAGGGGGAAATACATTCAAAGTAAATGGACAACGCCTAAAGCCATATCTATGGGCATGTGTGGAAGAAGTCGACACTGTTTGGTTGTCAGACCCCGTTTATGGGGTAGAGTGAGATGATACAGCGAGGTCGTCGCACCCCCGACGCGTATGGGGTGAGAGTCGTGTGTGTAGTGAGAGTCGTGTGTGTAGTGAGAGTCATGTGTGTAGTGAGCGTCGATAGGATTAGAGTACATTCGGGAAAGAGCATTCATATTTTTGGGAAATTGAGTCAAGTTACGTTGGCCATTGGTATTGAGAGATTTTTAATCCAAAATTGATAGGGAGTATGTTGTGAAAGTGAAACTTTTCGGAGAGGAGCATTCGAAACCAAGTTAGGGGAGAAATCCAACTAAAAAATAAGAGTCGGGACGGTTCCTTTATTTTAGGGACGGATCGGTCCTCCCCGGATCGGTTCCTTTAATTTTGAGCCAGACCGATCCAGTAGTCGAATTGGCCTACATATTAAAGGACTGAACCAGTCCGGTCCCCAGGCAGACCGGTCCGATTTCTACAGAATTGTTTCCCCATTTCCCTAGGTTCATCGCCCCCTTCTCCCCAATCCCATTCATTCCCTCCAAACTCCTCCACACCACTCCCAACCCTTCCCTTTCCCCTCCCAAATACACCCCCTTTTTCCCTCCAAACCTTTTCCCTCCAATTCCAAACCCTACCCACCCCTTTCACCTATAAATACCTACCTTCACCATCACTTTCTCTTCACACCATCAACCAAATCACTCCTCTCTTCTCTCTCCCTATATTTCCAGCCACCTCTCCCGGATATCATGGCCCAACGTCCAACCTCCACCAAGTACGACTCCACCTACATCCTCCCCTTCGGCCATGGGGAATTCCGTTCTCGCCAAGAGGAACGTTGGTGCCATCGGTTCTTCAGTCTGGATCACAAACTCGATATGGAGCACGCTGTCCAATGGAAAGGTTTACCCAACTACGTCACTGCATTATTCATGGCTAGAGGTTGGTGCCGATTCCTCAATGAACCGTACGAAGTGGTTTGGGCAGCCGAGGTCCGCTCCTTCTATGGAACCCTTATTCGGACGGGCCAATTCGAGGCTCAAGCATACGTGGATGGCATCACCATCCCCTTTTTGTTGGCTCTTCTCACAGCCAAGTTGGCCGAATATGATGTTCCGGATGTCCAAGAATTCACCTATCCAAGGAACGTCACCCAGGTCACCAAAGACGTGATCATGGAACGCATTGCTCTGGATTTGCATGGACGGGGCAAACTATCGCCGTTGGATGCCTTAATGAGAAGGCGTGCCTCACCTTCCAAATAGTGTGTGCCAACATCTTGCAAATATCCAACGATTCCGCGGTGCGGGCCCGTCAGGCCACATTGACCTATCACCTATTTAATCCACAAACTTCCATCCACTTGGCCCGAACCCTATATGCCGACATCATCACCGCGACCTTGGATGAGAAAGGTGAAGCTCCACTTCCATATGCACGATTGATTACCTCCATCCTCAAGGATGGTGGCATTGCGGCGCCGCTCGATCGTACCCACCTTCTCGGTCCTTTTGGACAGGGAACCCGCACTAAGAGCGCGAAATAGCTAGCCATCCTTCGGGTAAGGAGGGGCAGTGATAGCGAGGAAGAAGCTGCCTCGAGTGAGAGAGAAGAAGGCGAAGAAGAAGCAACCGGTGCAGATGTAGAAATGGGAGTTATAGGTGCGGACGAAGAGTCGGAGGACGAGGAAGATGACCCTGATTTTGAGTGGGTGGGTAGCGACCTCACGAACCGTTTGGAGTCGCTTGAGACGCAATTCGGTAACTTTTTGACCGATTAACGTTACGATACCAGCATAATGTTTCGTTTTCAAGCAGACATATACTGACGCCAAGGGGATCCCAACGAGCCCTTGCCATCCTATTTCTATGATCCCTATAGCCCCGACGTACCCGGTTCTTTTGAACACCCGCCCCAATGAAGCTTTATGTGGTTATGAAAGTTTTTTATTTGTTTTTCCTGTTCACATGGTTATCTGTTTTTCCCTGTAATTGTACCACAATCCTGTTTTCTATAAAATCTTCATTTTCTCCATTTGTTTGTTTTATTCATCGCACTTATTATTTTGCCTTGTTTAGCTTTTAGTCCTTTTTGCTTGAGGACAATGCAAAAGTCTAAGTTAGGGGGGGTCACAAGTGCGTATTTCTAAAACTTCACAAATTTCCAAAAATGCCAAGAAACTTACAAAAAATATAAAATTTTGAAAATCCCAAAAATATTTTTGTTCAAAATAAATAAAAATTGGAATTCAAAATTTTCAAAAATATCATTAAAAGTCGGTTTAAAGTCTCAAGTTGTAAAATTCAACATACACAAGGCCGAAATTGACTAAAGATGGAAATTGAGCGAAAATTGACGACTTAATGAATAAGTGTGGAGATTAACAAACCCGGTGAGATTCGAGCCTCTAACTTTTTGCAAGTTTTTAAATCAATCCAAGTTAATTATTAACTCAAAGTTCTTTTCAGCGCCTAAAAAAGTCATCGAGGATCTCAATTCTTTCATTTTGATCGGTTATGAAAAACGTGTGTGATATTGCTTTGAAAAGTGAGCCAAAAGTGATCTCTAAACTTAAATTCATCTCGAAACACATAAGGTAACGCAATTGGTATTTTAGACAATGAAGTAAGCCTCGTTTGTCAACCAAAAATATTGGCCAGAAAAAGTAGCAAAAAATTATCCCTTTTGTAACCCAAATTGAGCCAAATAGATTTTCCCTTTCGTTTGACAACCCAAAAAATCCAAATAACCCAGAATTGCGAAAAATGGAAAAATTTAGAATTAAGTCCGAAAAGTGCATATAAAAGGGGAAAGAAAAAAATAGATATGCTCAACAAAAATAGCAAGAAAAAAAGTGAAAAAAAAGAAAAAATAGAGAAAAAGAAGAAAAAAATGAGCAATAGCCTGGAAAAAGCACAAATGGACATCATAAATGATTTTTCCAATTTCAACCTTCCCTACCTCTTTCAATTTACCCAATATACCTTAAAACTCGAAAAAGTCCTAACTGAGTCCATATTGCGAAATTAGGTACCGCGTGGAGAACTAATATACCAAAAGATAATAAAAGAGATTGAATGCACGAAAAGGAGGCAATGTTCCCATTTTAAAAAAAATGTAATCCGTTGATGAGATCCTATCACTATGAAATTTTCGTCTTTCTACTTGTATGCGTGACTTTGTGTCCATTACATTTACTCGTTACATCACGCATATCGAGAGAATAGCCATAATCCGAGAGATTCATTGTGAGAGCATTCCGTGAGAATTTGAAATCAAAATGAATTTTCGGGTAAGTAACGAAATGATCAATCGGTGGAAATTGGCGGTTAAATTTCTGGCTTCGCGCACACACACTACGGTTTGAGACTTGTACATATGACTTGATGATGACTATTTTCTGGGAAAGTTTGATTTATATAATTTTTAGGTATTTTGATTTTTCTTTGAGTCGAATTTTGTGGACATATTCACTGCAAACCCTCACAAGACACCACTCGTCGTACTAGGACTACCTAGGGATTTAAAGGCTTATTGCATACGCTAAATGCAATCGCTTGCCAGCGAAAAAGGTATTCTATCCCAATAAAATGTTTTTCAAGAGTTGAGCTGTGCTAGGATTCTTTTACATTACTCGGGACGCACAAAGTTCTAAGTTAGGGGGTTTGATTAGGCATAAATTCTTCCCAATTTATCCCTTAATTTAGTTACTTTTAGCCCCTCGAACAACGTAATTTATTTGACTTTATCTCATAATCTTGTTACTGACTTATCCTAACGAGTACACCGAATTTTTGGTATTTCGCAATGATTTTACAGGCATTTGATGTCAAGAAAGAAGTAAAGAAACCGGAAGAATCAAGAAAGAAAAGAAGGAAAGGTCAAAAGGGCTAAAGTGTAATTTCTACACGAAATTCAGATGAGGTACCTAAAGATAATTCGAAGATATCACGTGCATGAGCACATAGGAAGAAACAGCGCCTCAATTGGAGTCCCGAAACAAAAGTTATGAGCAGTCAAAGTTTAAAAAAAAAGTCAAAGAGGCAGACCGGTCTGCAGTAGCACCGGATCGGTCCGCGGTGCCATTATCCAGAAGACCCCGGATCGAAAGCAAACCAAGGAAGGAAGAAAATAAAAAGAACGAGTCTGCCCCAGACCGGTCCGCCGAGAAAATAAAATAATCGGTCCGCTTCCCAGGCAGACCGATCTGCCTAAGACCCGGACCGGTCCGGATGTCGAGTTTTATTATCTTATCCTTCTCCTATGAAGAGTCCTAGAGCAGCTAAAACTCCTGAAACTTTGTAGGGGATATAAATCCAAGTTATTATCATTTTTTAGCACGGAGAATTAGTATAATTTTCCTTTTTTTTCCAGGAAACCCTAGTTTAGAGATAGTTTACAATTTCAATTCCAAGAGTGAAGATTATTTCAGAATTCTGTAGTTATAAGTAATTTTAATTGGTGCCTTTAGTGCTTTGTTAAGATTAGGAGTTAATTTCCTCTGTTAAATTCCTTTTTACATCATTCTACAAATTTTCCTTACTTCAATCATGGTTTTCTGTAATTCAAAGATTGTTTTCATTACTTTCAACATGCTAGGCTAGATTTTCTACTGTCGGGATACATGAACCCAACCTGATGTGATAGTTGCATGTGTACAACGTTAATCCTCTGAATTTTGTGATTGATTACGATCGTATTGCGTAGAAACACGATAATTGTAGATCTTTAGATCTCGTTTGCTTCCGGGTAACCGAGATGCTTTAGAATGCAATTCGAGTGTCACTATCACGATACTGATTTACTCATCCTCAGATTAAGTATGATGCGGGCTTGAACCTCATATACGTAATTCTTGGGAGTACTAAATTCTGGGTCAAATTAATCATTTAAATTTACGATTAGTATTATACCTGCAATACACTAAGGTTGGGAGATTGTATTCCCGTCCTGTTTTTCTCATTATATAGTTTAAAGTTTTAAATCTCTCTTCATCAGTATTTTAGGTAATTTAGTATAATTGCATCTTTTCATAATTTCGTAATTGCATCTAGTATAGTCATTCCACAAACCAATCATTTTTTCATTTCCTTTAGAGTCAGAGTCAGGATTTACTTATCTATCCAACGTCGTCACAACTCTGTTGTCCTATTTCCCTGTGGATACGATCCCGACTTACTGGGTTTATTACTAATGCGACAGGCTTGCACTTGAGCCTAGAGTGAACGCACATTAGAGACACTTTTTGAGTCGTGTCATTAAGCGAATTAATAATTTAGACAAGAAATAAATAAATACACAAATTTTAATTAGGCATGAAATAAATAAGCATAGAAATTAAATTAATACAAAGGTTGGAAATAAAAGGAAGAACAACTATATTAATTGGTTGGGATAATTAAAAATGCACTTGCAATCCACAAATGAGGAACACCTAATGTGGAGAAATAAATGAGCTCTTAAAAACCCTAACCCTCACCTAAAACTATTTAAAAATTAATCCTCCTCACAAAAATAAACAAAAGCTTCCTTTTATACCAAGTGGGAAAAAGGAATAAAAAAAAAGATAAAAGAAAATAAAAGAATACAAGTCTCCTAATTAAGGGGAAAAAAGAAATAAAAAGAGAAAAATGGAATAGCTAGCAAAAAAATATCGAGGAAACAAAACACCGGTCGACCGTGAAAATGAGGGAGGCACACTGTCAAATAACCATGGCAAAAATGGATTTCTCGATCGACCGTGTGGTGGAAGTCGGTCAATCAGCCCTGCTAGCACAACCCACGCAGCACTCTGCAGCACCCACTTCACAGCCATGGCATCAAAATGAGACCAAACCCATTTGCCAAGGAACCCGCATATCAACAAATCGAAACCCACTTTCTTAAGAGATCACCAACCCGAGACATACTCGCATAAATTTATGGCTGCCAAACCCACTACTTCGCACATGGCAGCATTAAATAAGGACCTCCATAATCGCAATCATTAAACCCGAGAGCTACTACCATTTTCGTGCAAGACCCAGCTGCGAGCTCTACCAAAAACCAAAAGTTCTTCCAACCAAAAATGGCAAAAACCCACCACCACCATCAATGGTGGCATACACCAAATGAAGACCCATTACGACAAAGCGCACAAGACCCAAATGCGCGTGTGGACCAAAATCGAGCTCCAATTTCGGACAAAAGTCCTTAATTTGGGACGAACTCAAAATCCAAAAAAATCCCGAGCTTGGAATAAAATTGCCAATGGAGTTTTATGCCAAAATCGTATTAGGGACATGAATGTCATTTATGAAATTGTTAATAAAGAAGAAAAGGGACACAAGGGGAATTATATAAATTCATAATGAATCTCTTATAATTCTTTCCGATTAAAGGTTCGTATTTCCTTCCTTCGGACTCTGATTCATGCACCGTTTGTGGCCACGCAAAGCTTGGCCTAAGGGCTACAACTTTCGTGAATTCTTTGGGCAAAAATCTCGAAGTGTAAAATTACCGAAATGCCCCCGAACGTGCGAATCGCAATGAAACTTAATCAGAACGCGCTCAAACTTCATACTAAGCACCATAACACCTATAAAATCTCAATAATACCTCAAATAACATATTAGCATATAAAATAGAGGTTGTCTTGTTATCGAGCATAATTATAGCAATTACAGTACCCGAGGGGGCTAAAATGCCTAAGTTCGAGGGTAATAATGTGCAGGATTCGATACGAATCAGTTAGACTTATATATTTTAGATATTTTAAGTTTGTTCTTGTTTTAAGGATGGTTTAGTTGGTTCGTTTGGAAATATGCTTGGTCATACAATTTCATTGACATCACTATAATCATTCCTTAATCACTCAAAACTCTAAAAGGGCCTTCTGAAGTTTGATCACTTTTTTAATGCATAGATCTTGTGGGTCTTCTTCTTATTTATTTTTACTGGTTGAGATTCCTAAATGGAGATGCAATGATTTGACTGGTTGAGCTTGTCCTGCATGTGTAAACTTCTGATTGATTTGAGTATGAATTTTATTGGCATGGATCCTGATATTATTTCTAAGGTTGTGAAATTATTTAAGAAAATAAACTGATCGCTTATATGAGTATCGTGGACATGATAAACTCTTGTAAAATTAGTTTCTCTTCTTGGATACATGTTATCTTCTGAACGCGATGATTATCTTAACATTCTCGTTGTTTTTTATATTAATCCTAGTAATTGGTATTGTCATGTATTGGGTGCTTATGTTTATCTCAAGGAAAATAGAGAGAATATAGTTAAGTGTTGTTATATATCATTTATATTTTTGTTTTTTTGACATGCCATGCAATGATTATGGTTCTGTCTAGCCAAAAATGATTATATTTAGTCGACAAAAAATTAGGCGATTATGGTATGTTTGAAAGTTTTAATTAAGAAGAATTGTTTTTGAAGTGCTAAATTTTTCTTTGTCTTAAGATTATAGTGAACTAAATATTTAAAAGATAAAATTACAGTAAAAGATCAATAAATACAATTAAAGAAGAGGACAAGTGTACATTTGAAAAGTAAAGGAAAAATAAAAAAGTTCCTTAAGAAAATAACCAAATTAAAATCATAAGAAGTTGAAGTTAAATTGCAATTTAAATGGTTATATCGTAATTGTCATAATAACTAATTCTAACCTTACAAACTAATTCAAAGAAGAAATAGACTGGTAGAAGAAGAAACAGTCTTGTAAAATAAAATGATCTAAAGAAATTTGATTGTGGAAAATCCACTCCGAATTATGTCCTCTAATTATCTATTTATAGTACTTTGCAATAACTAACTCTTATTTGGCTACAAGTAACTTTCAATTTAAATTTAAATTATTTTTGAACAAAATATAGCTCTATTTACCTTTAAGTATCCTTTAATTAGAATTCAAATAATAATAACATTGAATCACCATGAACTTCTATTTTAATTATTTAAATAAATTTTAATTATTTAAATAATCATTGTGTAACCTCCTTTAACTTCTTTCCATTTCCAGCCACATGTCGAAAAATGGTCAGTCAATAAAAATAGCAAAATGTGGTGTAAACATACGCCCCACAGTAACTTAATTTTCAGCAAAGATTTAGATGGTGAAAACTTGATAATTTTAATCATATATAAACTTCATCATAATTTCACACATTTAACTGTGAAGGTCACAAATGATGATGAATAATCTCAATAATTTCAACTTCGAAGGTCGCCAAAGATGGTGTAAGAGAAAGTTTTATAATTTCTCATCATCTATTTTAGTTTGGCATATTACACTACATATTCATCGTCATGTACTTCTCAAGATCTTTAAGGTTAAGACAAGTTAGTGATCGAGAAAATATCGAAGCTCGAATGAGTTGAGATCTTCGCTACAATCATTGAGAAGGTACAAGGTTTCAATTTATGCATAAGTTTATATAATTTTTTCGGGTCATGTTTTCAAAATGATTTTATATAAAATTTGAATTTTTTATTTTTCTAGTTGTACGAACAACTTTATGTCTTCGTTACAAAAATATTGAGAGTTCATTCAAACGAACATCAAAAGGGTTTGTTTTGTTTAAAGAATTTAATTCGTTCGAAGATCGTTTGAAGCTCGTTAGAACGAAATTGTCTTTTTATTCGAATGAGAATTGATTTGGTTCGAATGAGGCTTAGTTTTCTTTCAAACATTTTTTCTCAAAATTTGTGCCGGCTCGAGATTTATGATCTCTATAATATGGGGTCTTATGATCAACTTTTCTCACAACTTTTGGTGAGATATGTTTTTTAATGCATATCCAAAAGACTTATTTTTTCAAATCAAATCACTTAAATGATTTTTTTAATCTTATCAAACCCTGGAACATCATTATATATGTTCATACCATTGTAAAGTGGATTATCTACTACTCAAGAAGATATGAATATCGATTCATGCTGTTGTTCGATGGATACTGAGGCAAATAGAGCTTGCAGTAAGTTGATACTGAAACTGCATCATTTGTTGTTAATAATGAGGAGTGACAACATTAATGGGTCACTTAATGGATCTCTAAGTTTTGTAAGTTTGAAATCACTGTTCTATAATACCCGATTATAAAGTGCTAAAAATGGGTTTTGCCTAAAAGGGGTTTTTACTCATCTCCTGTCTTATGTTTCGTTGGGTTATATTTTTTTTTCATTTAGATTCAAATATCTTGCATGTTCATATAATTTAAACAAGATAAAATTTGGACTAAGTTGAATTTTGTTTGTGTGCGTGTGACACACTTTATGACTTATACATATAATCAGACCACTCTGTTGCATTTTTTCAAATTGATATCAAAGCTCGTTTCTACAAGCTACTTAGATGAATTTCGGTGGTTATATAAATATCTCATACAATAAACCACCTAGTTTTTGTGGGTCTAATTATGCCTATTGCAAAGCTCAAATGAGGTCATTCTGAAATTGATTGACGAGCGAGTCTGGATTATTGTTGAAAGGGGATGGACTCCCACCACTGTGACTAATGATTATGTTATTAATCTCAAATTAGTCATCACATGGACCGAGGATAATTCTAGATAAAATTACTTCAACTCTCAAGGCTTAAGTGTCCTTTTTAGTGATTTTACACTAGAGGAATTTCGTTGCATCATGACGTGTACCACATCCAAAGAATCTTAGGACATCCCCCAACCCACACACGAGGATACTAATGCTGTGAAAGCCTTTAATCTTTAAAATCTCAGCACACCATTTGAGACTATAAGCATGAATAAAAAGACACTTTTGATGAATTATATTCATGTGTGTTTGATAATATGAATTCTAGCTTTAATTTTTGGTCAATGAATTCTTGTAGTAAGAGTGGTTAAGAAAATTTTAAGGTCTCTCCCGCCTCGTTTAGGATAAATTCACCATCTTAAAATCTTTGGAAATTTTTGACAAGATTAGGTTAGAAGATAATGTAGGTGATCTTCAGACTTAAGAAATAAACATGTTCCCGGAAACCAAAAGGAAAATGGATGGTATAGCTTTAAAAGATAAATCAAAACATGAGGTTTTTGACTCCGAGTTGAATTTCCATCTAAATGATCTTGCCTTATTTTCTAAAAAAATTGAAATTTTTTCTCATATTATTAAATCAAAATTCTTCTTAAGTGGAAAATAAAAGTTTTAGGAAAGATTAAAATTTCAAATCGGGCAGGAATTTTTTTTAGTATGATCAAAGAAAGTATATAGGAGAGTACCTTAAGATAGAAGATTTGGAGAAATGCTATGAGTGCGAGGGTATGGGTCATAAAGCCCACGAGTGTGACATTAGTATTGGGAGATAGGCCAAAGGCAAAGCTACATATAATGCCACTCAAAGCGATAGTGATGATGAGTTGGTGGATTCTGGGGATGGATCACCACATGCACCATTTTTTTGTGCATTTATGGCTAGTCACATTAGTACTTCTAGTATATACCATGCTAGTGAGGACATATCTAAATATGATATCCCTAATAATTTGCCAGATCATATCAAAATGGTGAGGGTGATGAAGAGATTTTGAGTGAGGGAGAAAGTGCCCTCCAACGCACCTAGGTCAAAATTTATAAAGAATATTTAAAAACCAAAATGTAAAATAAAAATTTTACCCTTAGGGTGTTAGATTAAGAAAAAGATTTGAAAGTCTTAAGAGAGTGTGAGGCTCCATGAGTAAACTCAAAAATTTTAACGTTTCTTTGTGTAAGCAACTTATTTTTGTTCGTAGGGGAAAGAGTGACTTGATTAGCAAAGTGAATGTTATTAATAGATATCTTCAAGCATCATTAGACACCCGTGAGAAACTTAAATTCAATTTTTCCCAATACTACACCAAAATGCAAATTTTATGACTGTCTTTTTGTGCCTCCTAATGGGGGTGACAAACTTGTCACTCCTGGGAGCAGTCACAAAATTATTTTTAACTCCCATTAGGGGTGATAAAATCAATGGGTAATAAAAAATTTGAGCCAATTAGTTTGTCATCGCTAATGGGAGTCACAAATATTACCATATAATTAATTTGTGACTCCTATAAGCAGTCATAAATTTGTAACTGTAACAAGCAATCACAAATTTATCAGTAAGGTTAAGTTATAACTCTTACGAGAAGTCATAAAATTATAACTGCTAAGAAGAGTTACAAATTTTGATCTAATACTAATATTGTGATTTCCATTGGCAGTCATAAATATGTAACCTCATCTAGCAGTCATAAATTTTGGCCTAATATTTTGTTTGTAACCGCTATTGGCAGTCACAAATTTTTTTACCTAACTTTTATTTCCCTTTTCTCTCTCCTCTCTCTCTTTTCACACTCCCTCCCCTCTCTCCTTCATTTATTTCCCGCTAGTTTTTGGTCTAATACTAGTTTTGTGCTCGGTGAAGTTTTGAAGTTTTGTGCAAATCTTTGTTCTCGGACGGGTAAGATATCCAAGTTGTGTGCAAATCTTTTTTAGATTCATATTTATGTGCTCAAATGTTGAGAGTATGTGTGTGTGTATATATATATATATATATATATATATATATATATATATATATATATATATATATATATATAGATACACACACACACACACACACACATACACACACACACACACACACACACACACACACACACACACATATTTATGTGCCGAGATATAAACCCTAAGCACTTACAGGTCTACTAAATGAACACTCTTCATAACTAGAGCAAATCTTTTTTAGATTCATATTTATGTGCTAAAATTTTTACGTGTTTATTGTTTATATCTCGGGTATGATATTTTCATATTTATGTGCTGAAATTTTTATGTGTTTGTTTTTTATATCTCGAGTATGATATCTGCCGATTTATATGCTAAAATTTTTATGTGTTTGTTGAGATTTTGATAGTTAATGGCTCATATCAGATCCTCCCATCGAAACTGAAGTTAAATGTTTAGATATGTAAATGCTGGAAGAAGAAATGTTTAGATATGTAAACTGAACTTAATAAAATACTGAAACAGTTATTTCATATATTGTTTAAATGTTTAGAAATGTTTTTACGGGTTTTTAATGATACATATCCTATTAATCTAATTTTGGCATACACAATATATGAAACAACTGTCAAATTATGAGTTAATAGAATAAATAGGAAGTCCGATAACAATATTGATGAGTATGTGAGTTAAATGAAACAGTTTATTTTTTCGATGATGTTGTTTAGCTTTTTAATAACTGTCATATATTGGTACGGATATGTGTATGCATATAAGTTCAATAAGTGAAATCATACAAGATGGGTTTTTAATGATACAGTTTAGGTCATATATTGATAAATTTTTATAATACAAAAAAAATCATCATAAGTTATAAAAAAATAAATTATTTCATTCGCCATCAATTCAACTAACATAAACTTCATTTAGTTTTATAATTTATTGAGTATCTATTTGTTTGTAATGTATAATTAATGGGGTTTCCACAATTTAAAGAGTGGATGGGTGAAAGTTGTAGAATGGGGAAAGTATACGTTAATGGGGTTATAGAGTTTGTGAATTATGCAATGAAGAATCTCGAAACTAATATTATCCCATGATCGTGCAACCGTTGTGAAAATGGTAAACATTTGAAAGGGGTAGATGTAAAAGTACATTTGTTTCATTGGGGAATGCAAGCTGACTACACGTTTTGGCATTTTCACAGGGAGAGGGAATTTAAGTATATTCCAGAAGGAATACTTATCAATGAAACGGTTCACACATATGGTGACCAGTTAGTACATTCTAGGTTAAACGATCTCATAAATGATACATACGAAGTGCACGCATCATAAGAAAATCAATATAGTAGATGAAATGATTTAGGCTCTGAGGATCATGTTGGCAACGATACTGACCAAGATAGGGATTATATATGGTTAAAAGCAACATCTTCAATACCATTATACCATAACTCCAACCCCGACCACATAATGTTATATGCCATAGTTGGGTTGCACAACTTAAAGAGCAAATTTGGCTTGTCACGAAAAAGTGTGACGATAATACTCCTTTGGGCAAAAGATTTTATCCCCAAAGAAAATACACTTCCAGTGAATTATCCGATCATGAAGGGTAATATGAAAGGTTTGGGTATGAAATACAAATCAATTGATTGATGCAAGTATGACTGCGTTTTATACTATAAGGAGCATAAGGACAAACGGGCTTGTCCTGTATATAAGGAACCTAGATATGAATAAAAGATGATATTACATAATAAACGTTTGTTGAAAGTAGATACATAAATACCTAAGAAGGTGTTAAAATATTTCCTCTTAGGTCCTCGATTGAAGAGACTTTACACCATACCTTAGATAGAAGAGGCCGTGACTTGGCATGGTCGGGCGCAGGTGGGTGAGAATCTCATGCGACATCTGATTGATTCATCTGTGTGGAAATATACAAATCAATGATACCCGAACTTTGCTAAAGAAATACGCAACGTTCGCCTTGGAATATCAGCCGATGGGTTTAACCCGTTTGGCAAATTAAGCACAGATAAGAGTATATGTCCTGTGTTTGCAGCCTTTAAATTTCCCCCCATTGTTGTAAATGAGAAAGGACTTTTCAATTATGTCGTTATTGACACCAGGTCCAAAAGCACCGGGTAATGACATTGATGTTTTCTTAGCGCCACTAATAGATGAATTGAATGAGTTATGGGTTGAAAGTGTGAGAGCGTTTGACTCATACAAAAATGAGGAATTCACTTTAAGAGCTATGTTGATATGGGCAATTCATGATTTTCCTGCTTATAAGACCTTATATGGGTGCAATGTACATGGTTACCTGGGTTGTCCTATATGTGGAGAGGAGAATGAAGCCAGATGGATTAAGAAATGCGATAAACGTTTTTATCATAGTCATCGGAGATTTCTATCCCAAAGTCACAAATTAAGGTCAATACGAAGCAATTTTCTCCCAGAAGGCACCGAGACGCGGCCACCTCCACCAAGACTTTCTAGTTTAGAAATTTAAGAAAGGTCATTAAAGGCTAATCAAAAGTTGAGGGGAAAACACCCCATTATTTTGGCCCAAAAGCGTAAAAGAAAGAATGTTGATGTGAAGACTGCGTGGTCGAGGATATCAATAATGTTTGATTTTCCATACTGGAAGGAACATCCCGTGCGACATGTGATAGAAATAGTGCATTCTAAGAAAAATATTATTGAGCATCTCGTAGGCACATGCATTGGTGGTTCTCATTCTAAGGATGGAGAAAAAGCCCGTGAAGATCTTCGTGATTTGAATATTAGAATATCATTATGGTTGAAAGAAGATCCAAATAATGGAAAAAAGCATATGCCAGTTGCATCTTATACTTTGAGCATTGGAGAAAGAAATATGTTCTTAGAAACATTAAATGGCTTGAAGTTCCCTTCTAATTTCTCATCCAACTTACCCAGGATTGTCTGCGACGCAACAAAAGATTTTAAAAAGTGCAAGCCTCACGATTGGCATGTGATAATACAACTTGTCTCTTTGTTGTTCGGACACTATTTTTCGGATCACAAGGATCTTCGAAGGGCCATTCTATAAATTATCTTATGTTTCTCCCTATTATGCTAGAAATTTTTCAACAGGAAGCACATAATGGCAGCGAAAGAAACTTTGGCTGAGGCTACATGTGTTTTGGAGAAGTACTTTACTCCACCATTCTTTGGCATAAGCATCCACCTTTTAGTGCATTTATGTGATGAAGCGCTTTTATGTGGACCAGTAAGGTATCGATGGATGTTTCCATTCAAACGATTAATGAAAACTTTTAAATATTAGGTTAAGAATACACGGTACGTTAAGGGGTCCATTGTTGAGGAGTACATTATGGAATAAGCTTCCTTATATGAAAAGGAATATATGCCTAACCAAAATGTTGGAGGTCGTGAATGCTTTATTTATGAACTAGAAGAGTTTGCGGATGAGGAGGCCCTGAGGAAAGGTAAGGTAGTGAAGCTAACAAGTACACAATATAACCAGGTGGCTTGATATGTATTCGAGACGCATGAAGAAATAGATAAATGGAAAATGTGTGTTTATTTAAAATGTTTTGTAAAATAATGTAATATGTTCAATGTTATATTCATTAGAAATTAATATTTTTATTGTTTTAACCTAGACAATATAATGAGTGCGAGCGTGCCAAGAGGAGGAAGGGAGGTGCGAGCGCAGACAATGACGGTAGGCATTGGGTAGCTTCCGAGGTGACTACAGTAATACCTCACTTTTATTTACTGTCTTTGCAACATATTCACAATGCAAATACTTTCTTGGTTTCAGTTATTGAAAGTTGGTGAAGTATCAACGAGGCTAGCACATCTAGCAAATGGGCCTATTTTTGTAACTAAGGAGTTTTGACGATATCGTGTCAATGGTTTTGTGTTCTCTTCAAGCACACATGAGCTAAAATTCATTGGGAAACAAAATAACGGCATTTCATATAAAGCATTAACGCATTTGAGGGCAAGTGTGAAAGATAAAAACTTGGTAGAAGCTAAGATGACGTATTATGGGATTATAAAACAAATTGTGTTATTCGATTATATATCTTTCAGCAAACCTGTATTTTACTGTGATTGCGTGAGAGTGGAGGACAAGAATTCATGAATGGTCGACCCTGACACCCACATGGTGAAGGTTGATTTGGCCAAGTTGAAAAGTAAAGATAATGTGAATGATGAGCCATTCATTTGTGCATTCCAAAACTTAAAGAAAGTGTTTTATGCAAAGAGCCCCAACAACGATCCATGGTCTATTGTTTTACATTCTCCTAAGCACTTGACTACATCGCTAGACGACATAGAGGCACTTATCGAGATTTAGTCTATTCTGGACGACAACCCAAAATTAAAGAAATTATTAAACACATTTGAAGAGTTGATGTTTAATTGTAGCAGTTCTGTTGTTTTAAATGTTGACTTGAAAGTTATGTATAATAGCATGTTTTAATTATTTCGTAGCATGTATTCATAGTGCCTTTTGTTCACAAGTTTATTATTACTTTTTCCGGAATGTGTGTTGGTCAAGAATGTGTGTGGTGAAAAATGTGTGTTAGTGAATGCATGTTGGTGAATGCAGTGCACTCTTAGTGTACAATATGGTTACTTATGTCTCTATATTTATAGGTTTACAAACTTACTGGATCCATAAGAGCGAAGGGTGGAAATATCACACATGAAACTAATCCAACTAAAGGTCGTTTCTTTTTGTATTTAATTCTTTAATTAGTTTTATGGTCCCATTGTTATATCTATTTTACTATTATTATTAGTGTTTTGATTACTGTTTACATTGGTTATGCTGTTGTTATTAGTGTTCACTTGATCTTGCACATAACTGACAAAGAGAGATAATTGCTTACCAACACCCACACATTGTCCCAAGTTCAAAAACCGTTGTACTTACCTCCTATAAAAAAAAAATACCCCAAGAAATATACTCTGCTAATATTAATGCTACAGTATAAGAAAATGGCATATGATCATTTCCATGAGAGAAAGAATTTGAATTTTGTGATCCATTAACATTTTTTTCAGACTAACAGGAAGGAGCAAAGCCCCTGCCTTTAGAATTGAAATGTGCTTTGGAATTAAAATCAGGTCCACGGACATTTTCATGATGTGAGACAAATGCAAAGTTTGGGCCTGTGCCTTTTGATGGCTCTAGATCAGCAAGAGTTTGTCCCCTAAAACAGTTGCATTACTTTGCAAGTGTCCATGAAGGGAATTTGTCTTGTACCATAATTACTCACTTTTTTAAGTTAGTTGATTTATGAATATAAAGAGTACCAGATGTCTTTCATCGTTTTCCAAGACAATTGGTTTACCCCAATTCCTATGGACCAACATCTATAAGGGTCGATTCCGAAACTTTAATGGAGCCTTAGTGCTTTGGTTCAAAGCATATATACTCAGTAATATTTTATCACACATACATATCATTTTGAACATCTTCTTAATGCCCAAATTATTTTTTGGATAAATAAATTATGCCCCCTAAAATTCTGCAATTCTTCGATGATCTCCCAAACCACCAAGTTCTGATTTGGCCTTGCAAAGCTTTATTGAAGAATTGGGAGGATAATTATTAAACCTATCAATGAATCTGAGCCATTTTTTCGTAGTTGATTTATGGTGCAATAGATTCTTCAGGAGATTTTTGTATTACAGTAGCTATTACAACCAAATTACGAAGATGGGAGGAAAAATAATTGAGAATGTGTGCATCTTTTTTGTCACTTCTCTGCAATGCGACAATGGTTTTTAATAAAGTTTGATCTACAAGGGGAATGACTCATTTTGTTACCTCGACAGTTTGAACCTCTCCGACAATAGCACCAATTTTTTTTTTGGAAATGTGATTATCCAGGAAGACACATTAGTGTTCCACAGAGCAGGCTAAAAAATATATTTCGTTAGCCTGATTTATGAGAAGTTTGGAGCATTCCAAGAAATTATTATTAGTCTTTCTAACAAAAATTGATTATATTTATCCAACCAATAATTGGACGATTGTTCTAAGTTCAAATGCTTCAAAAAATAAAACTTTCTATAAAGTACTAAATTGTTTTCTATTTTAAGATTATAGTGAACTATAAATTTAAAACATTAAATTATAGTAAAAAAATAATGAATAAGATTAAGTAAAGGACAAAAGATCATTTGAAAACTAAAGGAAAAATAAAAATTTGATGATAAAATAACCAAATTAAAATCTTCAAAACTTGAAGTTAAATTACAGGCTAAGTGGTAGATTAAATGGATAGTTATAGGGAAATTGAAATAAGAACTAAATATAACCTTAAAAATTAATTTGAAGAAAATTTAGACTAGTAAAAGAAGAAATAAGCTAGTAAAATAAAAGTGATTTAAAGTGGTTTGTTTGTGGAAAGCCATCTCCTGATTATGTCCTTTAATTTTTTATTTATAGTTCTATGCAAATAACTTACTCTTATTTCTCTCGTACTAATTTTGAATTTATATTTGGATTAATTCTCTGTAATAACTACCTCTATATGCCTCCAAATAGCCTATAATTCAAATTCAAATAGTAACCACCCTTAACTTCCATTTAAATTACTCCAATAATCAACATATAACTAGCTTTAACTTCTCCAAATTTCTATCTGTGTGTAGAAAATTGACCAGGCAATAAAAATGGTAAAATATGGTGTAGGTATACCCCCTACAACCACCTAAATTTTGAGCAAATATTTAGGTGGTGAAATCTTTCTGATTATAATCATGAATAAACTTCACCCTAACATCAGTCGTTATAATTGTTGTTGCAGTAATAAACAATTAAATGCAGAATTAAATTCAGGAACGAAATTACCCAATTGGAGCAAATAATTCTGGGGCAGAAAAATAATATAAGAATTCCGGAGACTGGACAGCGAAGAACACGGCTGAGTCGCGGACTAGGTCGCTCTCTTTAAGGTGTTTCGCGGCTCTGCCTCTAATTGTGCCGACAGTGTGCAGCCCCGTCACCCCCAGGATAAAACAGCCTCCAATTAAATTACGGATTGATAGCACAAGAATTAATCCGGTCTGTATACACCCATTCTGTATTAATTGCTCGATTCTATAATTAATCTGTAATGAGATTAATTATTCTGGAAATAGTATTCTGGGAGAAAGAAGTTTTTTCAGAACTGTAGAGAAAATTTTCGTGTTGGAAGAAGATAATTGTGTGCCAAAACCGGAGGCAACCAGCTCTTTTATGGGGCAAAAAGAAAAGAGACGTTGGAAACAACGTGGAGAAAAAACTGGAAGAAGTGGGCAACTCGGTTGAAGAAATCAACACGGAGTAAACCACGTTTTAATTTTTTCGGAATTAATTACCGTTAAAAAATAATTTTTAAGGCCCAAAAAACGTTAATTTATTTGTCCAAAAAATTAATTCTTAATGAGCCCAAGCCCAAGACCCGGACCCGGACACGGGCACGGGCCGGGCCGGACGGACGGCGGCGGCGCGCGCGCGCGTGTGTGACTTGGCCCATTGGGTCTGCCCCACATACCCACAAAAACTTGAATGCCCAAAGGGCTGAACCTTTGTTCCCAAAAAATTATATATTAACACACCACAAATTTTCCTTCCCACCGATGTGGGACTGCCTTAAAGGCTTTTCAAGTTCTTGCAACAGCTAAAGGTAACAACAGCTGTTGGATAACAGCTGTGTTCCAACAGTCCCCCACTTGCAAAATTTGAAAACATTTTATCGAGCAATAATTCATAGAATTGTGCATAAGCAAAGGTGTCTTTCGACTTGAACCTTTACGTAGTAAAGATGATTCAGAATATACTAGAGTAACCGTAGTTTTGAACTCTATCTCTGACAACATCCCACACACAACCCTACTTGGGTGTAGTTCTAATAGCTAGCACTTTACGGCCATGTGCTTCTATCCCAGTATAGTGAACGCTTTAGGAATTTGCCCAAAATATCCATAGGAAGCGGCCACACTTCCACATTCACATAGGTGAGTCTATCAAGAATACTCCTGTAGCTAAGTACCCCACTCAAAATAAAGCTATAGATCTCATTAAGAGTTATCATAACTCATCCTTAACTCGCTTCAGGATATCATGCTCCTTAGGGATGGACTCGGAGTAAAACCCCGTTCTATTTTAATTAATAATCGCATGATTCAACCCATATCACTTGTGACTTGTTATTACCCTTTGAACATATTTCTTGGGATCTACAGTCTATATGTTGGGTTACCATCACAAATGACTCATTTATCCAAGGGCTTTAGTCCCATCCCTTTCGTGGTGTTCCACACCTTTTCCCTAGCTAGTCCTTTCGTCAAAGGATCAGCTAAGTTCTGTTCAGACCGTATATGATCCACCCTCACAGCACCCATAGAGATAAATTCTCTAACAGTACTGTGCTTACGACGTATTTGTCGTTTTTTACCGTTATAATAACGGTTCTCAACTTTTGCAATAGCCGCGGTACTATCACAATGAATCAAAACGGCTGGAATCGGTCTTTCCCATAATGGGATATCTGACAGGAGGTTTCTTAACCAACCTGCCTCTTCACTAGCAGCAGCTAGTGCTATCATCTCAGACTCCATAGTGGATTGAGCCAAAATAGTTTGTTTCTTAGATTTCCAAGAAACTGCACCACCAGCGATGCTAAATATATATCCACTAGTAGCCTTAGAATCATCAGATAGGGTGTTCCAATCTGCATCACTAAATCCTTCAAGGACAGCGGGATGCTTATTATAGTGTAATCCGAGGTTCATCGTCCTTTTAAGGTACCGCATGACCCTCTCAATAGCATGCCAATGCTCCATACTAGGTCTACTAGTAAATCTACATAGTACTCCCACAGCATAAGCTATGTCAGGTCTAGTGCAATCTGTAGCATAACGTAAGCTACCAATAATGCTTGCATAAGCATTTTGGTTTACACTGTCGCCAGTGTTCTTAAATAACTTTACACTAGGGTCAAATGGAGTACTAGCAGGTTTACAGTCAAAGTAATTATATTTCTTTAGAACTTTCTCAATGTAATGAGATTGATCCAAAGAAAGTCCCTTTTCTGACCTAGTAATATTAATTCCTAATATTACACTAGCTTCACCCAAATCCTTCATATCAAAGTTGGCACATAATAATGATTTAACATTTTCTACGGCATGATTATTGGAACCAAAAATAAGCAAGTCATCAACATAAAGACATATGATAGTACAAATGTTCTCAACATATTTATAATAAATGCATTTGTCACTTTCATTAATTTTAAACCCATTAGAGATGACTAGGCTGTCAAATTTATCATGCCATTGTTTAGGTGCCTGTTTGAGTCCATAAAGAGATTTATCTAATTTACATACTTTATTTTCTTGACCGTGTACAATAAAACCTTCAGGTTGATCCATATAAATCTCTTCTTCTAATTCTCCATTTAAAAAAGCAGTTTTAACATCCATTTGGTGTACAATTAAATCATTTAAGGCAGCTATAGCAAATAGTACACGTATAGACGTTATTCTAGTCACGGGTGAAAATGTGTCAAAAAAGTCTACATTTTCTCTTTGTCTAAAACCTTTAGCAACAAGACGTGCCTTATATTTTTCAATAGTGCCATCAGGTTTTAATTTCTTTTTAAGAATCCATTTACACCCAATTGTTTTACATCCAGGAGGAAGGTCCACTAAATGCCAAGTTTTATTTGTTTCCAAAGAATCCATTTCATCATTAATAGCCTCTTGCCATAAATCGGCATCTAAAGAAGATAAGGCTTCTTGAATAGTGTTAGGATCCTCCTCTAAGGTGTAAGCATAAAAGTCGGGACCAAAATCTTTTTCTACACGAGCCCTTTTACTTTTTCGAATTTCTAAAATAGATTCATTATTTTCTTTATTTTTATTTAAAGAAATATTAGTGGATGACTCGCCCCCACTATTCCTTAATTTAAAAGGAAATTTATCTTCATAAAAATCGGCGTCAATTGATTCAATAATTACTTGATTTTTCAAGTCATAAAATCGGTATGCTTTGCTATTAATAGCATAGCCTATAAAAACGCATTCATATGCTCTACTCGCCAATTTAGACCTTTTAGGGTCGGGTATACGTACATAGGCTAAGCACCCCCACGTTCTAAAGTATGACACGTTGGGCTTAATATTTTTCCAAATTTCATAAGGAGATATTTTCATTTTAGTCTTAGGAATTCTATTAAGCACGTGACACACAGTCAAAATAATTTCACCCCACCAATGTGAGGCAGCCCCAGAGTTTAATAAAATAGCAACAACTAATTCAGTTAAAGTCCTATTTTTTCTTTCGGCTTTACCGTTCATTTCGGGCGAATAAGGGGCAGTTTTTTCGTGAATAATACCGTGGGTTTTATAAAATTCAATAAATGGTCCAGAATCATATTCGGTGCCTCTATCACTACGTAACCTTTTTATTTTCCGATTAAATTGATTTTCAATTTCATTAAGGAAAATTTTAAACATGTCAAACGCTTCACTTTTATTTTTCATTAAATACACAAATGAATAATCGGAACAATCATCAATAAAAGTTATAAAATAACGTTTGCCATTTCTAGTTGTGACACCATCCAATTCACAAATATCCGAATGAATTAAATCAAGTGGTTCAGATTCTCTAAAAACAGATTTATGTGGTGTCTTAGTGATTTTTGCTTGACTACACCATTCACATTTTTCAAAATCATTTAATTATAATTCGGGAATTAATCCTAAAGTGCTCATATTTTTAACAAGTCGTTTATTAACATGACAAAGCCTAGCATGCCAAATATTAAATGAACAAGCAATATAAGCAGAAGGAGAAATTTTATTCATTGCATCAACATTCAATTTAAACATCCCATCAGTGGCATAACCCTTGCCTACAAAAATTCCATTTTTGGTCAAAGTAAATAAATCAGCACCAATAGTTTGAGTAAAGCCAGCTTTGTTGAGAAGATAACCCGAAACCAAATTTTTCCTTATCTCGGGAGTGTGAAGAACATCTTTGAGGATAACAGTCTTTCCCGAAGTGAACTTCAATTCCACATTTCCAGTACCAGCAACCTCGGTGGAGTGAGAATCACCCAACAACACCTTCTTATCTGCAGTCTCAGAATAAGTCTTAAACAGACTACGGTCATAACAGATATGGCGGGAAGCGCCAGTATCCAACCACCACCCTTCGGCACCGCTAACCATGTTGATTTCTGAAATCATAGCACATAGGTCCTCTTCGGTCAAATTCGCTTGTGCTTGTGGCACATTGCGACATTTGCGAGCCATATGGCCAGGCTTGCCACACTTGAAACAGAGAAACTGTCCCGAGTTGCTAGACTGTCCATTTCCAGGGTTCTTATACTTATTCTGAGTCTGAGTCTGATTTTTAAAATTCTGGTTGTGGCTCTTTTTCTGATTTTTCATATTTTTCCCGTTTGCCTTTAAAACAACTGGAGTGTGGTTCTTTTTCTGATTTTTGTTGTTAGACACAACAAGAATTTCATCTTTATAGTCCTGTTTTCGGGATTCCTCCTCAATTCTCAATTTAGTAATTAATGACTCTAGTGAGAATTCTTTAGACTTATGCCTCAAAATATTTTTAAACTCTTTGAACAGTGGAGGCAATTTATCAATAATCACAGCCACCTGAAATTGCTCATCTAAAGCCATGCCCTCGGAAATAATTTCATGGGCAATCATTTGCAAATCATGGGTTTGAGCAACAACAGATTTGTCATCCGTCATTTGAAATTTCAAATAACGGCTGACGGCATATTTTTTAGCACCCGCCTCCTCCGTGTCATATTTTTTAAAAAGTGCGTCCCAAACATCTTTCGCAGTTTTATAATTGGCATAATAGTCATAAAGTTCGTCACTTAGAGCATTCAGAATATAATTCTTGCACAAAAAATCATTTTCCTCCCAAGTTCTAATTGTTTTGCTTTCCTCAACAGTAGGTGGATTATTAACTACGGGTTTGTCAAATTGAACACATGATGCGACCTTTTTCGTAGTTAAATAAAATAGCAATTTTTTGCTCCAACGTTTAAAATGAGTGCCTTCATATTTGAAAGGCTTATTTAGGTTACTGGAGTTAATTTCGTCCATGGCAGATTATAGAACACCTTAAAATTGTTGTTGCAGTAATAAACAATTAAATGCAGAATTAAATTCAGGAACGAAATTACCCAATTGGAGCAAATAATTCTGGGGCAGAAAAATAATATAAGAATTCCGGAGACTGGACAGCGAAGAACACGGCTGAGTCGCGGACTAGGTCGCTCTCTTTAAGGTGTTTCGCGGCTCTGCCTCTAATTGTGCCGACAGTGTGCAGCCCCGTCACCCCCAGGATAAAACAGCCTCCAATTAAATTACGGATTGATAGCACAAGAATTAATCCGGTCTGTATACACCCATTCTGTATTAATTGCTCGATTCTATAATTAATCTGTAATGAGATTAATTATTCTGGAAATAGTATTCTGGGAGAAAGAAGTTTTTTCAGAACTGTAGAGAAAATTTTCGTGTTGGAAGAAGATAATTGTGTGCCAAAACCGGAGGCAACCAGCTCTTTTATGGGGCAAAAAGAAAAGAGACGTTGGAAACAACGTGGAGAAAAAACTGGAAGAAGTGGGCAACTCGGTTGAAGAAATCAACACGGAGTAAACCACGTTTTAATTTTTTCGGAATTAATTACCGTTAAAAAATAATTTTTAAGGCCCAAAAAACGTTAATTTATTTGTCCAAAAAATTAATTCTTAATGAGCCCAAGCCCAAGACCCGGACCCGGACACGGGCACGGGCCGGGCCGGACGGACGACTGCGGCGCGCGCGCGCGTGTGTGACTTGGCCCATTGGGTCTGCCCCACATACCCACAAAAACTTGAATGCCCAAAGGGCTGAACCTTTGTTCCCAAAAAATTGTATATTAACACACCACAAATTTTCCTTCCCACCGATGTGGGACTACCTTAAAGGCTTTTCAAGTTCTTGCAACAGCTAAAGGTAACAACAGCTGTTGGATAACAGCTGTGTTCCAACAGTCCCCCACTACCGTGGGTTTTATAAAATTCAATAAATGGTCCAGAATCATATTCGGTGCCTCTATCACTACGTAACCTTTTTATTTTCCGATTAAATTGATTTTCAATAATTTTAAAGGTCACCAATGATGATGAAGAACATCAACTTTTTCCAACTTCAACGACGCCAACGATGGTGAATAATATCAACTTTTCTAACGTTAAAGGTCACCAACGATGGTGAAGAATCTCAACCTTTTTTTAACTTCTAAGGTGGACAACGACGGTGAACAACATCAATCTTTTTTACTTCTACCATATGACCATGGCTTAATATTTTTCAAGCCAGGTGGTTTACAATTCTATAGAAACAATGGCAGACCCAGTTCCTATTAACCACCATTGTGATCCACCATCCGTAATAGCCAATTTAGAAACTTCTCGAGACCCCCATTGATTTAGTTCAAAGCATAAAATTTTGATAATTCTTGACTATCAACTCCAGATAATTTTGAACATCTTCTTATAACCCAAATTTTAGTTGGATACAAAATTTTTGGACCAATAGAATTATGATTTTTTTTTAATAATCTCCCATTCCCTCAAAATTTGATTAAGCATTGCAAAATTGTAATGAAAAACTGGGAGGATCATCATTAAACTAATTCCATGAATCTGAGGCATTTTTTCACCATTGATTTTTCGGTAAAACAAATTATCTTCATGATTTTGGTTTTATCGGAGGTGTTACGACCAAATTTCGAATGTAGGAGATAAAATTACTAAGACTTTGTCCCAATTTATTGGCACTGCTTTGTATTGATCAAATTGTTTTGATAAAGTTTTATCTACTATGGTAATGACTCTTTTGGTTGTCTTAACAGTTTGAGCCTCCCTAAAACTTCGTCAAAATATGTATGCTGTAAATTTTGTCCCTAAATGCTTTTTCACACCTATCTTTTACTATTATTCTTAGAGACATTGCCTTGTTTACTTCAAATGTGATATTATAACTCATCCTAAGTGAGTTTTGCCTATATTTATGACTTAAGAAGACTTCTTGTCTGTTGCCTTCCCAGCCGTTATGAAGCTAATTGAGGTATTTCTTCTTGAAAAACTAGTTTTAAAGGTTTTAAAGACTGATATGAAGATGTCTAAAATGATATTGAAGACCTCTTATTTGGAAAGGAAGATTTTGAGAATATGTACTTCTTTTTTATACCACTGTCAAATTTACGAGGAATGCTGAATTAGAGGAAAAGGTCAGTTAAACCCTTCCAAAGCTATTGAACTAGTAGGATTTTTCTCCTAGACTTTCTAAAAAGAAGTAAGAACCTAAACCAAGAGAAGAATCTTTATCAGTACATGTAGGATACTTATAAAAAATAAAAAATGAGTCTTGTTATGGGTACAAAGTAACTCCACAAAATCTCCACGAAACATAGTGTTATTGGTGCCCTAGCGGGACCCCATACCACAAGGTAATGTTTAATAAGTAGGTGAGAGAATAAGTGGAATCCACGTCACATTTTGTGGATGTTTTTGTGGAGATTTTTGTACTCATATTATTATTCATAAAAACAAATTAACCGATACATTACCCCATTAATATTCTTCAACTCTTATTCATCCTTGAAACTTGAACGATTGTAATATTTTATTTTATCATGTAAATCTAGATTTCATTAATCTTTTTATGGAATGTTTAGAGTGATTTGTCTTGAGTTTATAAGCTAATTTTTATCAACACTAAAAACTAATCTCTATGCTTAATCTTAGTTCCTCAATTGCACCAATAAAACTGGTGTTTTTTGAATGTGCTTATTGAAATGAATGCTAAATAATTTTAAGTGATGGTTATTTAATCATTTGAACCTTAAAACCAAATAAAATTTACTAGAAATATGAAGAAAATGTAAAACACCGACCTTTCTAGCTAAAATGTAATCCTCCTTGTAATTTCATTTTCAAATTTAACTAATTGTTATATAATCACAGTTTTACACCTAAAAGTATTACGCGTATGTACTACTAACTTATCACTATAAATCTGGGGGGGGGGGGGGGGGGGGGGGGGGAACTTTTAAACATGTGGCCATGCTAACTTGTCCACTAAGATATAAGTAACATTTTTATTCAAATAGAAATCACTTTTAGCCTTCATCTTCCTCTAACATTCATTTTCTAAATCTTTTCAATATTTTTCTCTTTCTAAAACCTTAACTTTCAGTGGATTCCCACTATGGACCACATCTTATGATTTTTTAAGAGTCTGGTGAGATAGTGTCTGAGTATATGTATGCTTATTCTATGTGTAAGCAATCATCAATCCTTGGTGAGGTTCTTATGTGTGTGGATTTGCTGACAGAGGGCGTTCGTGTCACCCTCGACCCCTATCTTTAGTGAAGGAATTCCTTCAAAATATTTTGTTTATTATCCTAGGTTTGGTGAGGAAACTTTTCATTTCCAAGATCCTATTGGGTCTCCATCTTCATTCAGTTTTAGGGTTCGTTCCAAAACCCATGTTGATGATTGGAGTAAATGAGCTGATACGATATGTAATGAGATAGGAAGATATATGCAGGCAATTGGTATATTCCAAGATGTGTAGCTAACCTATAATGATACCTCCTACGACTCTTATATTGTGTCCAATGTTGCCTCAGTTTTGAACCCAAGTTTCAATTAATTTGATTTTAAGTTTTGTATAATGGCACTCACAATTCTTGTCATCACTCAATTATTAGGTTTTTTCTCTAATAGAGAAGACGTTTAACCATTTATGCTCGAGTCAAAACCTGTCCTTTCTCTTAAAGAAAACAAATCCCAGCTATCTTTTAGTACTATCAAGAGGAAACATCGGAATTATTTTAGCCCGGTAAGAACCAAAGTGTTATCGTTTCCTTCTTTTTGGTCATCTAGCCACGTCCTTTATGACAAATCCCAACGCGTAATTTTGGAATTTTCTTGCATTGCTCAAGCGTTGGTTGTCGGAGTTGTTTTGAGATAATCGGGGATATTTTTAATGGAAACCAAGGTGGACCTCTATAGGCCTTATATATATGGCTCCATGCTCATTTTCGTAAGATTAACTAGCGGGTATCAGTCATAGTTTTCCATAACCATGGTAAAATATATTATAGTTATTTACCTTAAAAAAAAACTTTGAATATCATATGACCATATTGAAAAGGCTACCCAAACTGCAAGATACCAAACTTAAGCCCATGATAGATATGTTCCTACACGCATTACTGATTGTATTATCTCCATTTATATAGGTATGCCCCGGGAAAGACCATTGGTGACAAGTGGGGAAGATTTTTTTTATCACTTGAGATCTGTTTTCTAAACCTAAGCTCATTAAACCCACGAAAAGAAAATATATGGGGGGTTATATTTGTCTTCACAATATTAAAGTCAGTTTATCCTAGTCCAAGCTATCCATATGCCCAGAAGAGGCTTCACCAATCCTCATGTGTAATATCACAAGTATGCTCAAGTACCCTCGTCTTTAGGATTGTCTTATTCTGTACCAAAACACTTTAAATCGTAGTCTTTGTAGTTTCGAAACACTTTATTTTCAAGATTTCAAGATCAGACTTCTTCATCTTCATCCAAGAGATATCTCATGTAATGACCAATGAGAATTTATCTTTAATATAAAGGTAAAGGACTTAGATTACATAAAACACCCATAATTTAACACAACTAAAATTGAATTTTCTTAAATTCAAAAAATGTGTTAGACTAGTGTGTGTGTGTATGTGTCTGCGTGTGTGTGTTGGTTTTTGAGTTTTTGCCATATATATTTTTTACATGAGCATAATTAAAGGGTATATTGTGTATTTAAAATACTTGTTTTTAATTTAAAAAAAAATTATCTCGGTTCATTGCAACAAAGTTTTACTTCGTTGGTCGTAGTGTGTAAAAAAGTCAAATGGTGAAAAATCTTTTAACGGGCACTACCTAGTTTGCTAACACAAAAAATGTCTATTGATTTAATGAATAATCTTTCCCCAACCCTTCATTTGTTGCGGAGATGACCAGTGTTCAATTTGACAAAATCTGATGGCCATTTTTAGCACATTTTGAGCCTTGAACTTTGTGCAAACCACTTTTTCAACCATATCTTTTGTGTGGATTTTGTTTTGACTTTTTCTAATTGATAATACGCATACTAGAGAAATCTTGTGTCCAGAATATATTTTGTGTAATTTTTTCTACTTAATGCCTTCTTCTTATCAAAATAAAAGAGGGGTTGATTTTTATGAAAGCATGATTCTTTAGAGTGAAAAACATAACCTGAAAATCACTATCTATTGGAGTTTTTCACAAATCTTCTTTAAGTGTTTTGAGATATCCTTATTTTTATTACTAATCAAAGTCATTTTTCATAACTACTTTTTCTCAAGAATCGAACAAACATTTTCCTAGCCTCAATTCAAAACATTTGCAGTAGAAAGGTCCTGGAAAAATTTAGAAATTATAACTCCAAAACTGATGAGCCTAGCCTCAAGTTAAAATGCTTTTTAAAAATCACCCTCATCTTAAATTTACAATTGGGATATGATCCAGTTTAAACATAAGGAGGAGAGATTAACTAGTTCGATTGATATACAACAAATCAATTTAAGGTCAAGACTTTATTAAATCTACTTACTTGATTGATTTAAGATACAAAATTTTAAGGACTAAAAATTATTTCACTCATACAAAATTCACCTTTATACGATCAATATTTATAATTGCTCACCATGTTTTAAGTTCGGCATATTCTATCATACCTTCATCCTCATGTACATTCTCTTGAGCTTCAAGTGAAAACAAGTTATTGATCGAATGTAACAATCGAAGATCGAAAGAGTTGAGATTGTCACTTCCATCATCGGAGAAGGTATATGGTTTTTATTGTGTGTAAACACTTTATTCAGATGTAGTTTTCATAAAATGTTCGAGGACTGATTTTAAAATGATTTTCAAAGAAAATCATTTTTTTTATTTTTTAAGCCATTTAAATGACTTTAAGTTTGTAGTCGAACGATCTTGAGAATTCATTCAAATGAACTTTAACTGACATTTTTCTATTAGCAAAATTAATATTGTTCAAAGCTCGTTCGGAGCTGGTTTGAACGAGATTGGTTGTTTGTTCGAACGACTTTTACTTTAGTTCGGATGAGTTAGCATTTTCATTCGAATGAGGTCCTTTTGTCATTCAAACAATATTACTCAAAACGTATGTCACATCGAAATTCATATTTCTATATAAAGGGGTATTGGGATTAGATTTTTTTAGAATGTTTGAAAAAAATTATTTTCCCATACATATCCAAAAGATATCCAAACCATAGTTTGTTGAAAATTCTTTTATTTTACAATACAAACCCCTTGAAATATTTGTTGAGCATATTAGAAGATCACAATACATAATTATACCATTTTAGAGCTGATTCTCTACTGCTGAAGATATGAATATTGTTTCCTAAGGATGATCAATGGAAACTGAGGCAAATTGAGGTTATTATATATCGTTGCTAGATTTGCATTATATATGTTGATAACGAGAATTGAGGGCACAATTTCATCACTTAGTGGAGTCTATGGTTACGTAAGTTTGTTGGTGTTATTCTATAATACCTAGTGTTAATAGTGTTGAATATATTCTATAATATAATAGTGTTATTCTATAATATTCTTATTCGTGATTTATTTGTTTGGATATAGTGTAATATCTTACATGCTTAGGTTTAGCTAATTAATGAAGATAAAATTTTGACTAAATAGAATTTGGTTTGTGTGTATGTGACCTACTATACAATTTATACATATAATCGGACCACTTTATGCATTTTTTAAATTGGCATCAGGTCTTGTTTTTACAAGTTACTTAGATGAATCCTTATGATTAAATGGATAGTTCTTACAATTAGTCACCTTTTTTATGGATCTAATTATGCTTGTTTAAAATATTGAATGAAATCGTCTCCCCTAATGTGAAATCGATCGATGAGTGTGTTTTTCTTGCTATTGAAAGGGGGTGGACCCTCCTATTATGATGGATGAACATCTCATTAGTCTCAAGACAGTCACTAACTGGATCAAGGATAACCTTAGACTATGAAATTTTTACTCTTGATGTTTAAATGCACATTTGGTTGTTGTCACACCAAAGGAATTTCATCGCATCATAACGTGTACCACGTCTAAAGAAAATTAGAAAATCCTCCAACTCACACACAAGGGTACCAACATTATGAAATATTCTAAGCTTCAAACCTCACCACACAATTTGAGACCATACGTATGCATGAAATTAACACTTTTAATGTATTCTAAGCACGTTTGTCTGATAGTGAGAATTTTGGTTTAATTTAATTGAGCAAATTTCGAAAGTGAGAGTGGTTAAGAAAATTCTAAGGTCTCTCCCATACCATTTTAGTGCGAAAGTCATCATCCTTAACTTTGTAGAAATTCTATACATGATTAGGCTAAAAGATTTCATAGGTAATCTTCAGACTCGTGAAATAGACATGTTCCTCAAAACCAACAGGAAAAATAAAGGAATAAAAAAATATATTTTTGACTTGATATTGCCCTGTTTACAAGAAAATTCTCAAATTCAATAAAAAGATTCTTCCAAAGTGGAAAATAAAAGTTTGAGAAAGACAAAAATTTCAATGCGGGAAAGAATGTTTTTAATATTGATCAACACAGATCTAGAGGTCAAAACCCTAGGAAAGTTGAATTGAAGAAATGTTTTGAATATGAAGGAAAAGGTCACCAAGCCCACGAGTGTCCCACTCTGCTTAAGAGATAGTGCAAAGGCAAAGTTTCATATAATGCTACTCTAAGTGATAGTGATCTTGAGTCGATGGATTCCGAGAATGAATCACTATGCAAAACTAATTTTTTGTATTCATGGCTAGTCATATTATCACTACTAATATGTATCATGATGATGAGGACACTTCAAAATGCCATAGCCTCGATATTATGTCTAACCATTCTGAAGAGAGCGAGGGCGACGATTTGTGTAAGGGTGATAATTTGAGTGAGGGATAACGGGGCCTCCAATGTGAATATGTTGAAGTTTGCACCGAGTCTTAAAAATTGTAAAACGAAAATAAAAACTTGACTATTAGGGTGTCTGCTTTAGTGAAGGAGTTAAAAGTTTTGAGAGAGAGAGAGAGTGGGATCTCGGTAAGAATCTCTTTGAGTGAGTAACTTGTGTTGGTTGGAAGGGAAAAGAGTGACTTCACCAACAAAGTGTCTATTCTTACGAGAGACCTTCAAGAATCATTAGAGACTCATAATAAACTTGAAGTCCATGTTTCCCAACTCGTAAAACATCCCAAACATAATGGGGAGGCCAAAGTCACTTTAGAGGAAACATATAAGAACGTTGGAAAGATGTTCCTCAATCCCGCATTAGTTTTTAGTGTGAGGAAAGGCATAGGTTAGGATAGTGCATCCACTTCTAATACCATACCCGAATCAATTTCTATGTTTCTGATGGATCCTTATGTTCCTCAACCAAACCCACCAAGAACTCCGCCTAGGTATTTTAAACCAGATCGACCCAAATCAGTCTATGTATGTACCATTGTGGAAAAAAAGAGGTCACCTTAGGGAGTTTTGTTCACTCTAGGAAGAGTTTCTCCCACACATTCTACCACATATTATTGTAAATACTTTTCTAGCCTTCGAGAGGAAGTGATGTTTCATGTGAATACTTTTCATGTCTGATTAAGGAATTTCAATGGACGTTTACTCCTCTTGAAAACACCTCCCGGACTAATGACTGAGATCAAGACTTGGTTTTAGTATAGGATGCTTTTCATACTAAAATCTTTTGTCCATATTGCTAGATCGTATTCTTATGTTTATATATTGAAAAATCCAAAACGATTTTTTTTTCTTTTAGAAAAAGTTTCCAAAAAATTTCAAAAAGATTTTATTTTTGATAAGAATTTTAAAAAAAAAGGTTTAAAGTATTTTTATATTTTGTTTTACATCGTATATGGATGCACATTTAATATGTTCGATCACAATTACATTCCATCCATTCATATGGATTACTCATGGTGTTATGATGTTTGGCTCATTTATATTGGGAGCGTAAAAATGCATGTTTAGCATTTTGTTGATCTTTGATGATTACTTCCTTCATGCTAGACTCTTGGTATCATATTTGTTTCACACATGAATGAACTTTTGAACAATGTGCTTGCTTGTCATATGTCGAAAAGGATGTTCTCATCTTAATCGTGCTTGAAACGAACGAAATGTACTAGGAACTAATTTTTCATGTAAGAACCATTGTCGGAATTTTCTTTACTAGAAAAAGAATTTTTGTTTAAGAATGGAAAGGGAGTACAAAAGAAGCAATCTTTTTTGCATTAAAAGCTACCATTTACAAGAGCCTAAAAGATTATTTCAACACATAAAACAAAAGTGACAAAGCCTGTTTTTTTGTTTCATTGATGCTTCATTCACATGAGCAATATAATTCCTGCAAAATTTTTGGGAGTTTACGCTTACAATGTGATATTTGGAGGGTGTTATAAGTCGAAGATCAAAGGGTTTGTAAAAAAAAATTCTTGAAAAACATTATATAGTTTGGCATTATTGACATGAGAATCATTGAAATTCATGATATTTTTAATGAAATGACTCAATTTCAGCTCATTCAACAATTCTACACCAAAGGTTCAATCGAGTTCTTTCTTTAGTAGTATCTCTTTGACTTCGTCCACCACTATGCTTATGTTGAGTTTCACTTGTTTAAGTTCACACAATTGCATTACAATTTCATGATTCGGATATTTTTGTGCTACTCCATTGTGTGATTATTTGTATTTGTACTTATTTGTATATTTATATACTCAAAAACTGAAGAAAAAAAGAATCTAAAGTAGTTTGTTACTCTGTTGGAGGTTCTTCACATATGCCTCATTGTTTATTCTTTGTGATGATATTTCATCTTTAGATTATCGTAATGCTAAATTTTTTGGTTTAGCTTTAAAACCTTTGTTTATCATGGGCAAAAGGTTGAGATTATATTGATGGGGAGTTTTCATTTGTTTTCTTTAAACTCCATGCATCATAGTATTTCTTTTGGTTTATGTGTGTAGGTATTTTTCGTCACGATGATTTCATGGACACACGATGAAGATTTTCAGTTGAAGACAAAGTCACAAGTGTCTTTTCATTTTTGGGTTTGGGAGGGACATTATTCGAAGTTGTCTTAAGGGTTCTAATTTTTTTTCGATTTTTGTGTTCTGTACTGGAATGGCTAAAATGGGAGATTTGTAAGAACCATATTAATAATTTCTCATCATGTTTTTAATTTTGACATATTCCGTTACACCTTCATCATCATGTACATTCTCAAGAGCTTCAGGTAAAGACAAGTTAGTGACCTACTGTAACAATCAAAGATCGAAAGAGTAGAGATCATCACTTCAATCATCGGAGAAGGTATATGGTTTTGATTATGTGTAAAAACTTTATTTATTTATTTTTAAATGTTCGATATCTTATTTTAAAATGATTTTCAAAGAAAAATATATTTTATTTTTTTAAGTCATTCGAAGACTTTAAGTCCTTATCAAAATGAGATTGAGAGTTCACTCAAACAAATATCAAACGACATTCTTCTGTTAGTAGAACTAATATTGTTTGAAGCTGGTTCGAACGAGATTTTTTATTCATTCGAATGAATTTTACTTTTATCCAAACGGGTTAGTATTTTCATTTGAATGAGGTCTTATTTTTGTTCAAACGAGATTTCTTAAAATATGTTGTGCCTCGATATTCATGTTTACTATATAAGGGGGCTTCAGATCATATTTTCTCTGAACTTTTAGCAAAAATTATTTTCCCATACAAATCCAAAAGTTTCCAAACCCTAGTTTGTTCAAAACTATTTTGTTTTACAATCCAAACCCCTTGGATAAATTTTTGATCATATTATCAAAACCTAGAAGAACACAACACATGTTCATACCCTTGTACAATTTATTCTCTACTGTTGAAGATCGAGATATTGTTTCCTAATGATGATCAATGGACACAAGAAAAATGGAGCCTATTGTGGAGCATTGCTGGATCTACATCATTATTTATTAACAACAAGGATTGAATTACAATGGCATCATTTAGTGGAGTCAAACATTACTAAGTTTGTTAGTGTCATTTTGTAATACCCAGTTGTAATAGTAATGAATATAGGTTTTTCCCGAAAGGTATTTTTTCTCACCTCCTATCTTCTGATTTGTGGTTTGTCTATTTGGATTTAGTTTCAATATCTTGCATGTTTAGGTTCACCTAATTAATCAAGATAAATTTGGACTAAATAAATTTGGATTGTGTATGTGTGACCTAATATACGATCTATACATATAATCGAACTACTCTATGCATTTTTAACCTTCATTCTAAATGAAAAACTTGGGTGAGACCTAGGATAAGCATAAAAAGGGAAGTGTTACAGGTTCGGCCAATTTAATGTAAATTAGTTCAGGTCAAAGTCTTGATTAGAATCTTGCTCAGCTGATTTGAAGTAAATCGATTTTAGGACTACAGTCATCATATTTATACAAGTGTGAATCTAGTACAACAATATGAGTTTGACTTAGAAAAAAGTAATAGCTGGTTCATCGGTCTCATTAAAAGAGTATTTTATGGACAATTTGATATAACATCAATTTGTTCATCTAATTTAAGAATATGTTGTTGGAAGATCAATTAATCAAGGTCCAGCCTTCACAAGTTCGACATCAATATATTAAATCCTCACTCACGGCTCGACTCTCATAACTTTGGCTGAATAATTTAAGGGTCTTAAAAGATTATCAACCAACTAAAGTTTGGTTAAAGATTTATAAATACGCATGAGTAAAAATGGTGAAGAATATGGGGGAACCAAAATGAAAACCTCTCAAAATTCACATGTTTAACCAAAATAATCATAGGAAATAACGCTAAAATAAATTAGACTGGAACTAAAAAGGGACTATATCATAACAAAGAATAAGTCCTAAGGAGTTAAATGTAGCATCCCTCAGAAGGGGAGTATAAATAAACTACAGACCATACATAAGTATTTTTAACAAAATAAGGATAATGCCACAGAGGGACGAATAAAGTGTTCCAACAAAATAATAGATAAGTTAAAGAAGATAGAGACTAAAGCATCACATTTTCAGCAATGGCATCATCAAATGTGGGGTTATTCCCATAATTCCCATCATTATTAGCATAACCTTCTTCTGGAGTGTCCACAATCTGAGATGTAGCACCAGCCTTTATAGTTGCCTTCTCATCTTTTTTTGCATCAAAATACAAATAAATGTCCCTACTCGCATCATCATTAATAAGACAAGATCAACCTCCTCAGCAAACTTAGGAAATTCACAGTTGACCTGTACTTTTATCTTGTCATAACCACATCTGATTAGTAAAACCCTATATCGTAGAATTTGGTGGAACTTTTAAACTTAGTGATAGAACCCATCTTATCCATCTTAATTGACTTATCCAGTATGTTAGCAAAGTCAAATTCTACTGACTTAAGTGAAAATTTAACCTTTTCTTTAATCTGAGTGAATTTAGCATCCTTAGATTTCTTGTAATCCTTGGGTGCCTTACTTATTTTCCACTTCAGTCTCACGTACTTCCCCATGTACTTGTCCAATGACTTTCGTTGGGAGTATCATTTTTTAGAGATTCATTATTTTTTGGGCCCACTTCTCAAGGTCAGTTACCATTAGGGGTGGTAAACGGACGAATATGGATCGAATACCATGTTTTCCATATTCGTATCCGCTATCTGAATGTACTATCCGTATCCATATTCGTATCCGTCCGGATAGTTAAAACAACTATCCATATCCGTATCCGCTCGGATACCTCGAATTCGAATAATATCCATATCCGTTTACATTATTTAGCCATCGCAAAAAATAACGATTAAAATATCCAATCCAATGAAATCCAATCCAATCCAAATAAATATATAACAAATTTACTGCCTTGTAATATCAACAATTATGGATTCCATAATAATAGTATCATTCCATAATGATAATATGGCTTAAAGTCATCCATAATTTACAACCATATAAGTTTAAAGCCATCCCAAAAAAAAATAACAGTCGCATTCCATGACAGTAAAAATAAATATGCACCTTTTAGATTAATCAAATTTATTGAGAATGATAACCTCATGGATCTTTTGTCTTCAAAACATACTGATATTTTATTTTAATAAATATGCATTTTGATTTAATATATAATATACATGTTATTAACTTCAGTTCTCAGCACAATCAAAATCATCTCGTTACTTTTCAATTTTTTTCTTACATTCTATTATGTGTCTCTCTTACATTCTTTTATGTTTCTCTCTTACATTTATTTATAATTAAGAAAACTAACGAACAACCACATGAGAGTTTCTTTTCTCTTGTTTTGTATGAAAGAGAAATGAAACGAAGTTTTTTTTTTAGTGGAGTATATGTTCTTTAGTCGGTGTATGTTGTGTGTGATAGGTTTCGTTGTAACTTCAGTGTAACTCAATGATAATATATCTAACAAAATAATAATACATGAAATTTTATAATATACCCAATAAAATAATAACTTTAGGGTGTTTTTGTTTTGAGTGGAGTATGTGTTTATTTTGTTTTGGGGAATAATCGATTAAGTTTTTTTTTAATATTTATTTATTAGTAATACTAATACAAATATTATTAGTAATATTTTAAACATATGTTTGACGGATACGGATATCCGGTAAAACGGATATTCGATAAAATGGATACTCTGCATCGGATACGGATTATCCATATCCGATACTAGTACTATCCGTATCCGTATCCGTTTTCTCGAATATTTTTATAGAGTATCCATATTCGTATCCGCTTTCATATTTTCGGATAAATATCCGCAAATTCGAATTCGAATATCGAACGGATGCGGATTTTCGAATATCCGTTTACAGCCCTAGTTACCATCATCAGACCCTATAAAGAGCAAATGGAGGAAAAAAATTAACACAAGTCATAAGAAAATAATAAAAAAGCTAAAAAGGGAAGTGTATGAGTAGGGACAAACCTAGAACATCTTGGTAATGACCAAATCCACCTCCTCACGTCAGCAATGGTTTAAAAAGTATCCTTTATCATAATTAGTCACGCCATTGTGAAGAAACCCACGTGCTCGTAAGGAGTTACCACAAAAGATATGAGGATCACTCTGAATATTTTAGTAGAGATCATAAGACCAAGGTTGGTCCTATAGGGGTATTGGTCGAATAGGGGTTAAAGTTCCATTACTTTCTTTGGTTGGGCAGAATATTTCTTATGAACCTTATCAATAACAGGCTCTTTTCCTTGCGTATTAAAAGGTACCGTCTCTTTTGGCTCACCCAACATTATCATAATTTCAGTTACTCGGTCATGAACTAGCTTGGGGGCTATCCAATGATAAATTAGAAGGTCAGACTGCAAAGGTAAAAGTGGCAATTCATGATTATATGAGGGTCCGTTTAATGCATGCTATGGAAAATATTGACGTGGTAATATTTTTCATGGTAAAAATTTTCATAGACCAAATTTGTTAAGAGAAATATTATTTTTGTCACATTAAGCTATCAAACACCAAATGAAATATAATAAGTTTTTTTAGGTAAAACGTTTTAATAACACATTTGTAAAATATATTTTTTATAACATTTTCTTAAAAGAGTTTTTGAAAAAATTAAAATAGTTTTTAAAAACTGTTTAAAAAAATCAGCCTACAATAATTAAAAAACTATTTTTTTTATATATTTTTAACAATTTTAAAAAACTGTTTTAGACATCAAACATTAAAACTGTTTTTAAAAACTGTAAAAATATGTTTTAAACATTTTTAAAACTATTTCAAAAAAGTTTTTTGGAATAATTGAAAAATTGTTTTAAACATTAAAAGTATTTTAAACATTAAACATTGACATTGCTTTAAAAAATTGTAATAATATGTTTTAAACATTTTAAAAACTGTTTAAAAAAACCTCTTTGGAATAATTAAAAAACTATTTTAAACATTAAAACCCAAAAAAAATATTTTAAGTATTTTCAAATGTTAAAATAAATAGGACACAGAGAGAATTTTAGAGAGAGGAAGAGTTTCTCATTTATTGGTGTGTTTAATCTTTCACAAGAGGGTCCTATTTATAGTTACTTGGCTTTCACCACATCCATTGGATCAACAATGAGCTGGATGGTAGAGATTAAATTTCATTAAATGCATCTCACCAAACCACTTATATTAGCTTAGGTATTAGTTGGTTGCACATTTAATGTATGCATATTCCAACACTAATAGGAGTGGACATCCACTTAAATAGGATAAATACAATATTTATAACACCCCCCTTGGATGTACACCATATATTCACCAGTCAATGATTATTGCCTCATTAAAACCTTACTAAGGAAAAAACAAGTGGAAAAAAACTAAAGTGAAGGAAAAAGGGTACAACTTTTGTGATCATTGAATCGGTGTTAGACGCGCTTAGTGTTGCCTCGTTAAAACCTTTAAAACCCAATGGGAAAAAATCTAGTTAAAGGAAAAAGAGTATAACGCGCTTATGTCCTAAAAGAGCATGATTATTTATTCTCCCCCTGAAAAGGATCTCCCCCTGATTTTCATATCTCAAATTTACTGTTGATGAAGTCTTCGTATTCCGATCCCATGCACAAGTTTTTGGAACGTTGCTTTTGGAAGAGACTTGGTAAACAGATCAGCTAGATTTTCAGTTGAACGCACTTGCTTGGCTTTGATTTCATTTTTCTTTTGAAGTTCATAAGTGAAGAAAATTTTTGGTGAAATGCGCTTAGTTTTGTCTCCTTTGATGAAGCATTCCTTAATTTGAGCTATGCATGCTGCATTATCTTCATATATGATAGTGGGAACATTTGTAAGGGAAGACAGTTGACAAGAACTACAAACATGCTGAATTAAAGATCTCATCCATACACATTCACGACTTGCTTCATACAGTGCTAAAATGTAATAACCCTCACTTTTGAGAACCTATTTTATATTTACTTACTGTGTGATGTAGTTAAATAAAATGTTGGAATGTGGAGTAAGTATTAATTTAAAGAAGATAAAAGTTAATATTTACTAAAATGTTGCATATTTACCTTATGTGTAGGTAAATATCACCATGTTGTGTTTTATTGTGTCATAAGATTTAAAATGACATTTTGGTTTAAAATGAAATCGGAATTTGAAATGAGTTATAAAATTTCCAAATGATAATTTGGAGGGCGTAGTTAGTCCCGAAATGTGCGAGATAGTCGAAATAAGTGCCATATTGTATTTTGATGTTTCGGGCACTTTTGACTGGTTATAGCTTTAAATGTGTAGCTGCGAGTCATTTTATCGCGGTATTAATCATTTAAGTTGGAATTTAGACTTAAGCTACGATTTTTAAGTCTTTCATTTCATTTATTTCTCTTAAGTGCCTTTAGTGACCTAGAGAGAAAGAGAGAAGAAGAGAACTTTGGAGAAAGAGAGGAGAAAGGAAGAAATTGAAGATTGGAGTTTTGATCTTGCATTCACCTTCCAAAATCTGAGATTCCTACACCAAGGCAAGTTTTCTACTTGCTACTATGTGATTTAAGATGAATAATTAGTATTGATGGTTGTGGATTAGTTATGGTTTAACAAAGTTAGGGTTTTTATGGATTTATGGGTTTTGAATCCTTGCAGGTTGATCTGGATGGGTATTGGTGTAAATCATTGTTGTTTGATGCATTAATAATCAGTTGGTGGCAATAAATGAGCTTAGTTTGGGTTGATTGGAATTGGGGACATTTAGGAGTCCAAGACTCCATAGCCAAACTTGGCAAATTCGCAGGGCCGAATCTATTCAGCCATGTCCGAATCGATTCGCCCAAGGGACCGTTTACAGGTCTGCAAACCCGAATCAATTACGGTTAAGGATGAATCGATTCAGCTGAAGCAAAAAGCTGGATTTGTCATCCGAATCGATTCTCTTTTAGTCGAATCGATTCGCTGCCTGGGGCGAATCGATTCAGAATCAGGTTGTTTTTGAGTTATTTTTCTAACTCACTTTTTACTCCTTTTCTTTAGGTTTAGGACCTAGGAACCTTCATGTATGAAGTAAACTTAGATTCCTAGAGTTTTTGTTGAGTTGAGTCATTACCCTATGTTAGGAATGGGTTAAACGGGGCTTGTTCTTGAGGTGTACCAATTTGAGATTAGGGCATTTCTTTCCCTTAGTACATTATTAGGAGTTTAGGAGTTGTAAGCCCATACTTGGAGACTTTAGGGGCTCATTGGAGGTATATAAGACCTTGGGACTTGGATAATTATTGTGATCACTTGGAGAATAATATGGGACTTAAAATACGAGGAATATTAATGAGAATATTCAATGATGATGGTTTCGAATAAAATGAACCAAACATATGGATAATGGAAATGAAAATGAGATTTAAATGGTAAATGCTAATTTACTTAAACACACCTCTCTAAATGCTATCATAATGGAAGCTCGCGCATGAGGTGATATCCCCTGACTAGTGAATGCAGGGAGACTACAGTCCTCGGCCATATGCGGGATTGTTATATATTTTATTCTGCACTAGTGAGGTAATTCCGAGTATGGTTATAACTCACTCGCAGGTATATGGCCACTTACCGACGTGCGTTAGGTGCCCAGGTTATCTTATTTGATAGGCCCTGGAAGATGATAGTCATTTAGGGGCGCGCCCAGTGGGGAAACTCGAAGGGACGGTCTTAGAATTGTTATATGTATAAGAATATAACCATTCTGAATTCAAGTGGGACTTGAAATATGTGAAATGCCATAAGTGCATATGATGGTAATTATATTCCTGTTAAGGAATGAAATGATGAATAATGATGGAGACTTTTAATCAATGAGGTTTAATTATATTTTCTCGCTTAATTGAATGAAAGTTATAATCATTTATATTGTACTCTTATGCTTAAAATTATGTTGATAGATTCTCATCTTCATCATTCATGATTAACTGTTCATACATATCATGCTTCTTATTCATCTGGTAATCATATAAAACCGGGCCCTGACCCGTTCATTTTCCTTGTTGTGTATGATATTGTATCCGCTCAGGTGCTCCGTCGCAAGGGTGCCTGCTATGATATTCCTACTCCTATGCTTTTAAGGAGCTGTAAGATTTTGCAAATATTACTGGATATGTTATCACACGCCTTCATTTTTGTATTCTAGATATGATCGGGTCTTCACTCGGGCGTGTGGCCCAAACTTTTGTAACTGTTTAATGGATGTATTGTGTAATTTATTAAACTGTTGTAATATGTTGTATGTAACTGTCGAGCGACAGCATATTCGGTCCTCTTATTGTATATTTGTTACGGTTGTAATATAAGCTCTTTCGGAATTCCACTTTCTCTTCAGATTGGGTTGCTTTAATTATTTTCTTAACTTGTAATAAAACTAAAATTTTTGGCAACCCGTATTCTGAATTATTGGGTGGTTTTCCCGTATACTTATTTTATTGTTGTGATGCTGAGAATGATTTCCATCCATGATTCCGTTATATTGGAGTATCGGGCTGGCCACCCCTTATTTCGGATCACGGGTTGTCACAGACGGTATCAGAGCATGAGGTTCTAGAGTCTTTAGGATCTATGTGGACTTGTCACGTTCTACCGTAGCGTTCTTTGATATATTGCCTACTGTTAGGACTGCTTTGTTACTTATGTTTGCGATCTTCTACAAGATAGATTGTTTTGAATAGTATTCTAACTCTATTGTTTATTCATCTCAGATGGCTCCTAACAGAGGTCGCCCAACGAGACGTAATAGGGTTCTAGAAGAGGATGTTGGTCCTCCACCGCCGCCACAAGGAACAATTAATACTGCGGATGTAGCAAACATTATGGCTCAAGCGGTCAATGCTGCTATGACCGCAGTGGCTCAGCAAATGCCACAAGCTCAACAATGAGCGCAGGATGCACAAGCTCCTATGGGACCTTCTCTGTGGGAGAGAGTTAGAGAGTCCTTTTTAAAGGGACATCCCCCGGAATTTGATGGAGGTTATGATGTTATTAGAGCAAATTAGTGGAAGAAGGATATGCAACGCCATTTGCAAATGGTGGAATGTAGTGAGGAGAAGAAACAAGTCCTTGCTACTTTTAAACTTGTTAGGGCCGCGTTGAATTGGTGGGAGTCGATGATTACACCCGAACAGAGAGATACCATGACTATCACTGATTTCTGGGTCTTATTTGACCAAAAGTATTTCCCTCCCGCAGTTCAAAGGGAGTTGAGAAGGAGGCTTCAGGATGTGGTGCAAGGTGAGAGATCCGTGGCGGAATATGAAGAGGAGTTCACCTGGTTAGCAAGTTTTGTACCGGATGAGGTGACTTCGGAAGAGAGGAAGGTTTCGAAGTTTATGGGAGGTTTGAACTGGAGGATCCGACAATATTTGCTGGGTAATCCAGCCTTGCAAACTTTTGGTGAGGTAATGAATGCAGCATTGCTCCATTGCCAAGAACATCGTTTGTACATGAAGAGTGGCAAGAAAGCTACCGTAGTGGGGCAAGCGGGAAAGCCTGGAGGTAGTGGGAATGGAGCAAGAGCTTTTCCCTCGTCATAATCTTCGGGTAATAAGCAACGTGAAAGGGATCCCCAACAAGGGGACTTATCAAAAAGGCAACGTTCTGGTGGGTTTAATATGGGTGGAAATAATAATCGGCATGGTCAGAGTGCTCTGCAACAACAAACAGGTCGGGGTGGTCAAGGGGGTAGGAGCCATCCGGGACAAGGTGTTAACCAGTTTAGAAATAACCGTGGCTGAAATGCAAAAAATATGGTTGGACGGTGTTTCCAGTGTGGAGAGGTGGGTCATTACAAGAAGGAGTGTCCTCAGTTGATAGGGGTCAGCTTCCTAGAGTTCCTCAGCAGCCACAGGTTCATCTACCACCATAGGTACCTAACCTAGTTGCCCCTCCACAGCAGGGTCAGCTACAGTATGGCAGAGTTTATCATATCCAGGATGCTATGCTGCCTCCGGCTCCGCCGGCGCCGCCAGCTATTGAGGGTAAATTCCTTATTCAGGGGCACATGGGTCGCGTTTTGTTTGATACTGGTGCGACACATTCATTCATTTCTAGAAGTTTTGCTCAGTTTATAGAGTTGATAAAATCTGCAGAGAGTACTTTTACTAGCATTGAGTCCTCTATGGGTGATGGTTCACTCATTTTCTTTGTTTGTAAACAAATAGTAATTACTCTTGGTAATTATGCTTTGAGGCCGATTTGCTCGTCCTAGACATGGTCGGGTATGATGTGATATTGGGTATGGATTGGCTAGTGTAGTATCATACGATAGTTAATTATTACGGGAAGAGTATAGTCTTTGCCGTTCCGGGACATGAAATGTTCTTGGTAGTTATGCCTCGTTTAGAAGGAGGTACTAGTACTTATTTGTATTATATCGCAAAGAAGAATTCTAGGGATGTAGTTGTTCCCTTGGATTCTATTTCGGTTGTTAGAGATTTTGAGGATGTTTTCCAAGAAATACCGGGTTTGCCTCCGAGTCGGGATATTGAGTTTGTGATCGATTTAGTGCCGGGAATGAGACCGATTGCGAGAGCTCCATATCGCATGGATCCTATGGAAATGAGGGAGTTAAGAGATCAAATCCAGCAGTTTTTGAAGCAATGATTCATTAGGTGTAGAACGTCGTCGTGGGGTGCTCCGGTGTTGTTTGTGAAGAAAAGGGACGGTTCTCTCCGGTTATGTGTTGACTACAGAGAATTGAATAAAGTCACCATACGGAACAAATACCCTTTGCCTCGTATCGATGACTTGTTTGATCTACTTAGGGGAGCGTCGTACTTCTCTAAAATCAATTTGAGGAGGGGGTATTACCAGTTGAGGATACGGGAGCAGGATGTATCCAAGATCGCTTTTCTGACGAGATATGGATCCTATGAATTTTTGGTTATGCCCTTTGGACTAACCAATGCCCCCGCCGTATTTATGGATCTCATGAATAGGGTATTTCGGGACTTCCTGGACCAATTTGTTATTGTATTCATCAATGACATCCTAGTCTATTCTCGAACGGAATCTGATCATGCTGTTCATTTGAGGTTGGTCCTACAAAGGTTGAGGGATCACCAATTATATGTTAAGTTCAAGAAGTGCGGCTTTTGGTTGCAGGAGGTATAGTTTTTGGGACACATTGTGACATCCCAGGGTATATCGGTGGATCCGAGCAAGGTGGTTGCGGTAAGGGAGTGGGGTCAGCCCATGACACCTACCGAGATTCGTAGTTTTCTGGGTTTGGAGGGTTATTACCGTTGGTTTATCAAGGGTTTCTCAAAAATTCTAGCCCTTTGATAAATTTAACCCAGAAAGGAGTGAGGTTTGTATGGGATGATTCTTGTCAGGCTGCGTTTGACGAGCTCAAAGATAGGTTGACTTCGTCTCCAGTCCTTGCATTGCCAAAGATGGGGTTGGAATATCTAGTCTTCACCGATGCATCTCTATAAGGATTAGGAAGTTTACTTCAACAAGAGAGACGGGCTATTGCTTATGCTTCCCGCAAGCTCAAGCCATATGAAAGAAATTATCCGGTGCATGACTTAGAGCTTGCCGCGGTTGTCTTTGCCTTGAAGATTTGGAGGCATTATCTCTTAGGGAAGAAATTCAGTCTTTTCACGGACCATAAATTGCTACAATATTTGTTTTCACAGAAAGATTTAAATATGCGACAATGCCGATGGCTGGAGTTTTTGAAAGACTACCAATTTGACATCCACTATCATCCGGGCAAGGCAAGCGTAGTAGCGGATGCTTTGAGTAGAAAGCCCGGGGGAGAGGTAGCTGATGTATGGAAATCTAAATGGAAAGAACTCATTCAGGTGGATACGGTGGCGAGATCGTTCATGTCAGTGATGACCGTTACGCCTACCATTGTGGCAAGGGTTGTAGAAGCCCAAGAAAGGGACAAGGGTTGTCAGAACCATATACGCCGATTACTATTTGAGGGAGAATAATCCTACTCAATAAGTTCAGAGGGTGGATTATGTTTTCATGGGAGACTCATTGTCCCGGAGGAGGGGGATTTGAGACGGGCGGTGATGGAAGAATCTCACGGGTCTAAATTTACGGTACATCCTGGTGGGGACAAGATGTATCAAGACATGCGCCGTCAGTATTAATGGCCTGGCATGAAGCAGGATATGTCTGAGTTCGTATCCCAATGCACTACTTGTCAATTGGCAAGATAAGATCATGAGCGACCAACAGGTTTACTGCAACCATTGGAGATTCCAGTGTGGAAGTGGGAGAGCATATCGATTGACTTTATTACGGGCTTGCCAAGGTCACAAAGTGGTTGTGATTCTATTTGGGTGATTGTCGACCGCTTGACTAAGTCGGCACACTTTCTACCCATGCGTACCGATTATAACACTGCTCGCTATGCCCGATTATTCATCGCGGAGATTGTCAGACTCCATGGGGTGCCATTAAATATAGTTTCTGACCGAGACAAGATTTTTGTTTCCAACTTTTGGCGAAGTTTTCAAGAGTCTATGGGGACCGAATTTAAGTTAAGCACTTCTTATCATCCTCAAACAGATGGCCAGACTGAAAGAGTAAACCAAATGTTAGAGGATATGCTTCGTATGTGTATGCTTGATTTCAAGGGTGGTTGGGAATAATATCTCTCTTTGGTCGAGTTGGCTTATAACAACTCGTACCAATTTACTATTGGAATGACGCCCTATGAAGCACTTTATGGACGGCCTTGTAGATCACCCACTTATTGGTTGAAAGTGGGGGATAATAAATTCCTTGGACCTGAAATGATCCAAGATACTTCTTCTAAGATTGAACTCATTCGGAGTCGCATTCGAATAGCTCAAGACCGCCAAAAGAGTTATGCCGATCCAAATAGAAGGTACATGGAGTTGGAGATTGGGGACCAAGTCTTGGTGCAAGTGTCACCAATGAAAGGTATAAAGCATTTCGGGAAGCTTGGGCCGCGTTTTGTTGGACCTTTTCCCATTATTGATAAGGTGGGTCCAGTGGTGTATCAACTTTCCTTATCGAAACCTTTACAACAAATTCATAATGTGTTCCATGTCTCCTCTTTGAAGAAGTATAAGAGGTGTGAAGGTGCCCTTTGGCATATACCTTTTGAGGATATTGACTTGCAACCCGACATTTCTTATGAAGAATAACCGGTTGCTATTTTAGAGCATGGGGAATGTAGGTTGAGGTCTCGAGTGGTGCGAGTCCAATGGAGTCATCACAAGGCCAAGGAATCAACATGGGAATACGAGGATGATATGCGGGAAAAGTATCCTCATCTCTTTATATAAGGTACGCCTGAATTTTTGGGAAAAATTTCCCTCATAAGGGGGGGAGTATGTAACAACCCTCGCTTTTGAGAACCTATTTTATATTTACTTACTGTGTGATGAAGTTAAATAAAATGTTGGAATGTGGAGTAAGTATTAATTTAAGGAAGATAAAAGTTAATATTTACTAAAATGTTGCATATTTACCTTATGTGTAGGTAAATATCACCATGTTGTGTTTTATTGTGTCATAAGATTTAAAATGACATTTTGGTTTAAAATGAAATAGGAATTTGAAATGAGTTATAAAATTTCCAAAAGATAATTTAGAGGGCGTAGTTAGTCCCAAAATGTGCGAGATAGTCGAAATAAGTACCATATTGTATTTTGATGTTTTGGGCACTTTTTGACTGGTTATAGCTTAAATGTGTAGTTGCGAGTCATTTTATCGCGGTATTAATCATTTAAGTTGGAATTTAGACTTAAGCTACGATTTTTAAGTCTTGCATTTCATTTATTTCTCTTAAGTACCTTTAGTGACCTATAGAGAAAGATAGAAGAAGAGAACTTTGGAGAAAGAGAGGAGAAAGGAAGAAATTGAAGATTGGAGTTTTGATCTTGCATTCACCTTCCAAAATCTGAGATTCCTACACTAAGGCAAGTTTTATACTTGCTACTATGTGATTTAAGATGAATAATTAGTATTGATGGTTGTGGATTAGTTATGGTTTAACAAAGTTAGGGTTTTTATGGATTTATGGGTTTTGAATCCTTGCAGGTTGATTTGATGGGTATTGGTGTAAATCATTATTGTTTGATGCATTAATAATCAGTTGGTGGCAATAAATGAGCTTAGTTTGGGTTGATTGGAATTGGGAAAATTTAGGAGTCCAAGACTCCATAGCCAAACTTGGCAAAATTCGCACGGCCGAATCGATTCGTCCAAGGGGCAGTTTACAGGTCTGCAAACCCGAATCGATTCGGGGTAAGGCTGAATCGATTCAGCTGAAGCAGAAAGATGGATTTGTCATCCGAATCGATTCTCTTTTGGGCGAATCGATTCTCTGCCTAGGGCAAATTAATTTGGAATCAGGTTATTTTTGAGTTGTTTTTCTAACTCACTTTTTACTCCTTTTCTTTAGGTTTAGGACCTAGGAACCTTCTTGTATGAAGTAAACTTAGTGTCCTAGAGTTTTAGTTGAGTTGAGTCATTACCCTATGTTAGGAATGGGTTAAATGGGGCTTGGTCTTGAGGTGTACCAATTTTAGATTAGCGCATTTATTTCCCTTAGTACATTATTAGGAGTTTAGGAGTTGTAAGCCCATACTTGGAGACTTTAGGATCTCATTGGAGGTATATAAGACCTTGGGACTTGGAGAATTATTGTGATCACTTGGAGAATAATTCGGTTATTAAAATATGAGGAATATTAATGAGAATATTCAATGATGATGGGTTCGAATAAAATGAACCAAACATATGGATAATGGAAATGAAAATGAGATTTAAATGGTAAATGTTAATTTACTTAAACATACCTCTCTAAATGCTATCATAAGGGAAGCTCGTGCATGAGGTGATGTCCCCTGACTAGTGAATGCAGGGAGACTATAGTCCTCGGCCATATGCGGGATTGTTATATGTTTTATTCTGCGCTAGTGAGGTAATTCCGGGTGTGGTTATGACTCACTCGCAGGTTTATGGCCACTTCCCGACGTGCGTTAGGTGCCCAGGTTGTCTTATTTGATAGTCCCCGAAAGATGATAGTCATTTAGGGGCGCGCCCAGTGGGGAACTCGGAGGGGAGGTCTTAGAATCGTTATATGTATAAGAATATAACCATTTTAATTCAAGTGGGACTTAAAATATGTGAAATGCCATAATTTGCATATGATGGTAATTATATTCCTGTTAAGGAATGAAAACTGAAATGAAATGACGAATAATGATGGAGACTTTAAATCAATGAGGTTTAATTATATTTTCTCTCTTAATTGAATGAAAGTTATAATAATTTATATTGTACTCTTATGCTTAAAATTATGTTGATAGATTCTCATCTTCATCATTCATGATTAACTGTTCATACCTATCATGCTTCATATTCATCTGGTAATCATATAAAACCGGGGGCCCTGACCTGTTCATTTTCCTTGTTGTGTATGATATTGTGTCTGCTCAGGTGATCCGCCGCAAGGGCGCCTGTTATGATAGTCCTACTCCTATTCTTTTGAGGAGCTATAAGATTTTGCGGATATTATCGGATATGTTGTCAAACGCCTTCATTTTTGTATTCTAGATATGATCGGGTCTTCACTAGGGCGTGTGGCCCAAACTTTTGTAACTGTTTAATGGATGTACTATGTAATTTATTAAACTGTTGTAATATGTTGTATGTAATTGTCGACCGACAGCATGTTCGGTCCTCTTATTGTATATTTGTTACGGTTGTAATATAAGCCCTTTTATAATTCAACTTTCTCTTCAGATTGGGTTGCTTAAATTATTTTCTTAACTTGTAATAAAACTAAAATTTTTGGCAACCCATTTTCTGAATTATTGGGTGTTTTTACCGTATACTTATTTTATTGTTGTGATGGTGAGAATGATTTCCATCCATGGTTCCGTTATATTGGAGTATCGGGTTGGCCACCCCTTATTTCGAATCACGGGTTGTCACATATAAGTTCAAAGTGGTTACAGGAAGTAGTTATTAAAGTTTGTTTAGTAGAGTGCCAAAAAATAGCAGTATTACCGCTAAGAAATACATAACCTGTCTGTGATCGACCCTTATGAGGATCAGAGAGGAATCCAGAATGTGCATAACCTACTAACTTATAATCATTATAATTATTAGAATAATATAAGCCCATGTCAGTTGTTCCTCGTAGGTATATTAGGATATGCTTGATCCTAATCCAATGCCTTTTTGTTGTTTTAGAACTATATCTGGCAAGCAAGTTAACTAAAAATGAAATATCCGGTCCAGTGCATTGTGCCAAATATAATAATGCACCAATTGCACTTAAATACGGTACTTCTAGACCCAATATTTCCTCATCATCATCTTTAGGACGATATGGATCTTTCTTTATATCTAAAGATCGAACGACCATGGGTGTACTTAGTGGATGTGATGTATCCATACAAAATCTTTTCAAGACTTTTTCAGTATAATTATATTGATGGACAAGAATTCCACTAGAATTTCTCTCGATCTGCAGGCCGAGACAAAATTTAGTTTTCCCGAGGTCTTTCATCTTAAATTCCTTCTTCAAATAGTTAGCAATTTTCTCGAGATCTTTTGGAGTCCCGATTAAATTAAGATTATCCACATAAACTGCTACTATCGTAAATCCCATTGAGGATTTCTTTATAAAGATGCATGGGCAAATTGGATTATTTTCATACCCTTCCTTATATAAGTATTCACTAAGGCAGTTGTACCACAACCTTACTGATTACTTTAAGCCATATAATGATCGTCTTAGTCGAATTGAGTACGTAATTCTTGACTTTTCTTCTGGCAAAGTAAATCCTTTAGGTATTTTCATATAAACTTTTGTGTCTATGTCCCCGTATAAATAAGGAGTCACAACATCCACAAGTCTCATATCAAGATTTTCAGAGACCGCTAAACTAATTAGGTATCTGAAAGTTATACCATCCATAATGGGGGAGAATGTTTCATCATATTCAATCATAACGGGAGAATATGTTTCATCATAATCAATATCGAGTTTCTGCAGGAAACATTGCGCCACAAGTCGTGCCTATATCGAGTGATTTCATTTTTCTCATTTCACTTTCTTACAAACACCCATTTGTAACCTACTGGGTTAAAGTCTTTTGGGGTTTTCACTATAGGTCCAAATACACCACGTTTATTTAGAGACTCAAGTTCTGCCTTGATGGCAATTTCCCATTTTGGCCAATCTTCACTTTGTCGACATTCATTTATAGTACGTGGTTCATTATCATCATCAATGCCCTTTGAAGTTTGTGTATCTAATGCATATGAAAATATCTCATCGATGATTGTTTCATTACGATCCCACATTTCTCTTGAACATGTATAAAATATAGAGATCTCATTATTGTTCTTAGGTACCTTTGCCTCTTGAGGGACTTTTATAGTCACTTCAGGGACTTGTGTCTTTTCAAAGACAATAACCTCTTCAGGGGTTTTAGAGAAAGTGGATCTTTTAGTCATAACCTCTTCGGTAGGGTTAGTAGGGCATGATTTTTCATGTGATCTCCTCTTTCGGGGAGTCAAATCTTTGGAACCTATAGGTATGCCACGCTTCTGGCATGCAACATAATTATTTATTGCTGAAATCAAATTTTGTCCCACTAGAACATCAATTCTGGCTGGTGCATTGGCTGTGGGTACATGAGATTTGATTACTTTCGCAGCATCATTGAATGCATCGGGTAATTAATTTACAATTCCTTGAATATGTATTATCCTTCGTACTTGATGCTCATATTGTGAGGTACGGGGGTCTAGATGAGGCAAGGTGGAAGTATTACACGTTAATTCTCGTCGTTCTTCTGGAATGGACCGTACTGCAGGTATGTTTTTCCCTCCCCCTAACGGTAGGAAGATGGTCTCATCAAAATGACAATCCGCATATCTAGCGATAAAAACATCACGTGTCATTAGTTAGTATATCTAATAATGGATGGCGAATCATTACCCACATATATGCCTAAATGACATTGGGGCCCCATTTTAGTATGTTATGGAGGTGGGATAGGAACGTACACAGAAGAACCAAATTTACGTAAGTGGGATATGTTGGGTTGACATCCAGTCACAAGTTTTGAAGGGGAAAAATAATGGTAAGCAGTTGGTCGAAGTTGAATTAACTTGGCAGCGTGTAGGATGGCATGACCCCAAGCTGAGACTGGGAGTTTTGATTGCATAAGCAATGGTCTGGCTATGAGTTATAAACGTTTAATTAATGACTTGGCTAAACCATTTTAGGTATGAACATGGGGAACTGGGTGATCAACATCAATGCCTATGGATAAACAATAATCATCAAACACTTGATAAGTAAATTCGCCCGCATTATCTAAGCGAATGGATTTGATGTGGTGATCAGGGAAATGTGCTCTGAGCTTAATCATTTGAGCAAGTAATTTTAAAAAGCCAAATTGCGAGTGGATAGCAGGCAAACATATGACCATCGAGTGGAAGCATCAATTAAAACCATAAAATGTTTAAAAGGTCCACTAAAAGGGTAAACAGGGCCACAAACATCCCCTTGGATGCGTTGTAAAAATAATGGTGACTCAGAGGCTATTTTTAGAAAAGATGGTTTAGTAATTAATTTTCCTTGCATACATGGGGTGAAAAAATGGTCACGTGGTAGCGTGAGTTGTTGATTTGCCAAAAAATGTCCATTAGAATTATTGATGATCTTTCGAAACATGTTGGATCTAGGGTGACCCAAACGATCATGCCACACTATCGACTCATTAGGATCATTAATATTTCTACCCATGACATAGTGTGATTGTACAACACTAAGTGTTGTGTGGTATAACCCCATGGATAATGCAGGGAGTTTTTCTAATGTGATCTTCTGGCTTACAACACTAGAAGTAATGCAAAGGAATTCTTTTTTATTTTCATGCCTTGTTTCCATATGATACCCATTCATTCTGATGTCTTTAAATCCCAACAAATTTCTTCTAGAAGTTGTTGAGTATATGGCATGTTTTATCAATAAGTGTGTACCATTAGGTAGCATAACGTGGGCTCTTCTAGAGCCATCAACAATTTTAACAGGGCCAGTTATTATGGACACATTTGCCGTATCATACACTAAGCGGGAGAAAAATATCTGATTTTTCAAAATAGTATGAGTTGTTCCACTGTCAACTAGAAAAGTGTCATCGCTTGCTTTCAATTTAGGATCCATACCTTCTATACGAGTAACACAATTAAAGGTTAGAAACCATATAAGCATTTAATGTAAAACCATGAAATTTATTACAATAAGCAGAGGGAAAATAAAAACAAAAGGATCTTTCAAGTAAAAAAAATTATTCTATCCATATGAAGAAAACATAAATTATTCAGTTTTCGGTGGTTTGCCAATCATCTCATCAAATGTTTCATTAGCAATGGGATTGCCATCTTCATCTTCAAAAAAATCATTAACATTGAGCCGGGTATTATCAATGTTCCAGTAGTCTTTAGGATCTTCCATCTTCCAACGGTCTTCTAAACCGTCCATCATATTTGTCTCCACTCCCCTTTTTTAAGATTGATATTTTAGCACAAATTGCTTGGAGGCACGACAATTACGGTTCCAATGACCACTGCCGCCCCATCTATAACAAGTGTCTCACGATTGTTCTATGTTTGTATTCTGATTTTCTTTTTTATTTGGGCCATTCCACTTCTGGTGGTTCTTGAAATTTGTATTTTGTCTAGGACCTTGGTTGCGATAGCTACCTCTTCCGGGGTTGCCACGACGTTGCCCATATATTTCCTCGAACTCTTTCAAAATTTCGCGCTGAATTAGCATTCACTTCAGGGAGTTCTTTTGATTCAGTGGGTCGTGAGGAATGATTCTTCATCATCAAATCATTATTTTGTTTAGCTACTAGGAGACATGATATCAAATCAAAATATCTTTTAAAACCACGTTCTCGATATTGCTACTGCAGGAGCATATTCGAGGCATGAAAAGTAGAGAAAGTTTTCTCTAGCATTTCTGCATCATCTATCTTTTCACCGCAGATTTTTAGTTGCGAGGTGATTTTAAACATAGCGGAATTGTACACTGACACTATCTTAAAATCCTAAAATCTCAAATTTAGCCATTTATGGCGTGCACATGGAAGTATGACTGATTATTGATGGTCATATCTCTCCTTCAGGGAGTTCCATAGTTCTAACAGATCTTTCACAATTTAATATTCACTTTTCAAATCAATGTGTATGTGATGCCTCAGAAAGATGAGGGCTTTATCCATGTCCTGTCGGGACATAGTGTTATCACTAGTAATGGCATCACCGAGATTTCGAGCTTGTAGATGAAGTTCTGCATCTTGAGACCAGTTGAGATAATTGTTTCTATTTATATCAAGTGCCTCAAATTCAAGTTTAGATATGTTCGATATTTTGAAAACTGATCATTTAAGTAATAATAATTAGAAACACAAAATGCATAATTTAAACAATGTAAAAAAATATGATTGAAATGTCAAGTGATTAATATTTCGGGTTCAAATACGGATCGTCGGGTCAAATTAATATATATTATGTTAAATTCCACAGCCCATTGTTTAAAAGCTTTAGGTTTGATTACAAATATATATATTTGGAGCTTCGGGTCCAAATTAAATTATTTTAGTACGTCTAATGTCCCAAAAATAAATAAAAAAAACATTAATTTATGATTTGGAACTTCAGGCCCAAGAATCATCAAAACTCTTCCAAGATGCAATACCAAAATAGCCCCAAATGACTCCTCCAAAAACTATGATTGAACACATAATTATAAGGGTCTAAGGTATATATATATATATATACATATATATATATATACATATATATATATATATATATATATACATATATATATAATGAGAGGAATTAAAATATGTTGGCTGCCAAATATTGTACCTAAAGATGCTTAAAAAATGGTCAAAAAGGGTTGCCCACCATCCCTTTAAATAAGGCGACAAAATGATTAAAGTTTAGAAAAAAAATCTGCCCGAACCGAAAAATGGCCTAAATCGGGTCTAAATGACGCTTTTCGAAAATTTTGAAGAAGGGAAAGTTTCTCAAAATTAAATTTTGAGTCGGTATGATGATTTTCAGAATTTTCTGAGCATTTTTTTTGAATAAAATAATAATAATTTATTTATTTATTAATTTTTTGACTTTTGACCCCATGGCACTCTTAGGCCTATTTTTAGCATTCAATAAATATGATCAAAGTATTTTTAACCCCAATAAAACATCTTACAAAAATCACACAAGTACGCGACCTGCGCGACACATGCTGACAAAAGTTTCACCCCCAAAATTATTGAAATTTCTCGTTCAAAATTGAATATCATGTAGGAACTTCAGGTCCTAATTACTGGGAATTTCCGGTCCCAAAAATCAAAACTTCAAGTTTGATTTTATGGTACATGTTATTATCATGTCCAAAAGTTAAATCCAACATTAGTCCAATATTAAATGGAGTTGGTCCGAGTTAACACACTGAGTTGAGTCCGAGTTAAGTTAGTGAGTTAAGTCCAAGACAAATTAGCGAGTTAAGGCCAAGATAAATCACTGAGTTAAGGCCAAGTGAATAACTCACACAAAAAAAATGCAGTCACTGATTAAACACTGAAACACACACTGAGTTAACACCAAATTTATTTAGATTATCCAAATAAAAACAATTATCAAGACCTTAAGAAACAGTGGTCAAACAAAACTTTAGACCGTTTTTTTTTTTTTTTTTTAAATGGAACCCGAGAAAAAGATTACCTCTGAAAAAAATTACCTCCGAAAAAACCAATGGAAGCCTTCGAAAAATCGTGCTGATAACGTGTTAAAATAAATAGGACACAGAGAGAATTTTAGAGAGAGGGAGAGTTTATCATCTATTGGTGTGCTTAATATTTCACAAGAGGGTCCTATTTATAGTTACTTGGCTTTCACCACATCCATTGGATCAATAATGAGATGGATGGTAGAGATTAAATTCCATTAAATGCATCTCACCAAACCACCTATATTAGCTTAGGTATTAGGTGGTTGCACATTTAATGTATTCATATTCCAACACTAATAGGAGTGGACATCCACTTAAATAGGATAAATACAATATTTATAACATCAAAACAGTTTTAGAGCAATTTTTTTAAAACAATTTTTTCTACTTAAACAATTTTTTTTTCTAAAACAGTTTTATAAAATAGTTTTTTTTATTTAAAACCTTTTTTTTTACTTTATAAAACATTATTTAAAATATTTTAGTATAAAAAAATAAAAATAAAAATACGTCTAAGAATAGACAGATTTATGTGGAAAATTGTTTTCACTGAAATAGCAAAGCAAAGTTTGCCAACATTTGTGACAAATTTATGCATAAAAGATGTTGTACATTGACAAATAACTTGTAGGCAAACTTTTGTAGCAAACACACCAAATTGTAGGCAAATACCCCATTTGCGAACTTATTTGCCAATAGCCATGGCAAATAAGGGTAGTAATGAAATAATATGAAGGATACTCACTGAGCTCTTCTAAAGGGAAAGGGCTAACAATAATGCCAGACTCCTCAAGATTCTTTAGCGGCTGAACATTTTCAAAAGATTTTATGCTTTCCCTTACATCCTAGTCTACATGTAACTAGTTTGAAGAACTCAAACCGACATTTGCTCTAAGTAGGAAGAAGATTATTCGTTTGCTTCTACATAAATGCTGATATTTTGATGGGGAGATTCTGATGCCCTATAAATTTAACACTAAATCTGGTTGGACTAGCCTTTTCTGCATATATTCCACACTGATGAAATGGAAAAGGATATTATACTTGTAAGTTTCCAGATTATAGAATAATTCTTATTTGGAAAGATTTCATTAAACTTCAACACTTTGGAAGTCACGAAAGGATTAAACACCCGATTTAATTTCTCTTTATTCCATAAATGGTCTTGAGTCCAATATCCCTTTAACTGACCTCCTTCTGCATTACTTGTAGAATTACATTCCTGAATACTCTAGTTATCCTTTGCTACATTGATATTTCCAACTCTTATAATCCACATAATATGTTCTTCAACTTTAGCCCTCACAGAACATATTCGATTCCAAGTCTGAACACATCCTCTAATAGGAACAGAACTAGGGTGATGCTTTTTACAGTAAATAACCTTCATGAATTTGGACCACATTGAAGTTTGTTATCAAAAATTCCACCACAATTTCCTATTAAGAGAAGAATTCACATCATAAATATGTCTAATCCCCAAACCACCTTCATAAATAGGCTTTGCAATTTTCTCCCACCCACACCAATGAAATCTTTGATCACTAAAACTATTACTCCAAAAGAATTTTTCTAGAAGAGTAGTAATTTTATTAAGGATAGCTTTGGGAGGACTTATGGCAGACAATAAATATAGATACGTAGAAGAAGGTACATATTTGATGAGGACAATCTTACCTCCTAAACTCAGAAACTTTGCCTTCCACCCTTGGATTCTTTGTTTAATTTTTTGCACCATATCATCAAAATATATAATTTTCTTCCTTCCACTATATATGAGACATCCAATGTATTATACTGGATCATCTTTCAGTAACATTCCAGTAATATCCTTAAGCTTATTAATGGATCTTAAGCAAATATGTTTTGAGGCCATGAAGTTACTTTTGCTCTTAATGATTAACTTCCCTAACACATTTTCATAAAGACTTAGCACTTTCATAATCTTCTTAACTTCATTCACTGATCCTGAGCTAAAAATGACAGTATCATCTGGAAAAGATAAATGATTAAATTTAGGGCTGCCAAGAGGCATTTTATATCCCATATAACAGGGATTAGATATGAAATTTTCAAGGTTTTTTGAAAGGACATCTGTCATTATGATGAATAGGCTAGGGGAAAGAGGGTCCCCTTGCCGTAGAACTCTTGAGTATTTGAAGAAGCCTGCATTTTATCCATTTATCATGACAGTGAACTAAGAATTTGAGATGATCCTCTATATTAAGTCCAACCATACTTTATAGAATCCCATTATTCTCATGACCTTCATTAGAAACAACCAAGAGACCCTATCACATCACTTGGCCATATCCAACTTTATGATGATATTGCCTCCAAAAATTTTATGATGAATTTGAGATAAACATTCTTGGGACAAGAGAACATTTTTTGTAAAAGATCTACCTTTAATAAATCCAGACTGAACTGGAGAGAAGATATGGTTTAAAATTTTTTCAACTCTGTCATTTAAGATTTTAGAAAAAAACATTATTGACAAAATTCTGCATACTAATAGGCCTAAAATCATTAAATGACCGAGGATTCCTAGACTTAGGAATCAAAGCAATTTCAGTGGTAGTGGTGATATTTGAAAAAAATAGAGCCTGCAAAGAGTCTATGAACTTCCTTCAGCACATCACATTTGATATCTTCTCAAAAGAAATTAAACAATAACATTGAAACCATCCACTCCTGGACCATTTAAAGCATTTAGACCATTCGCAGTATTTTCCACCTCTTCAATTTCAGGCCAAGCCATAAGCTAATGATTCATTTCCTCATTTATGGACTTGGGAATATACCTAAGTACTTCATTCTCCCCATCTGGATTGATTACCTCTTCAGATTGAAAAACTACCGAGAAATGATTTATAGCTTTCACTTTTATCTCCTCTTGAGTTTGAATCCAAGATCCATCTACCTTTTTTATATCATTAATGTCTAGCTTTCTCTGCTTACTTTTGACAATTCTATGAATATAAGTTGTGTTTCTATCTCCATCTTCAGCCCACCTTTCATTTGCTTTCGGAGACCAAAATTCTTCTATTGTCTTGAGATGGTGATTATGGGAAGTTGTAGCTTAAGAAATAACCTATTTGTTTAGCTCATAGGGGTCTTGATCATAGTTTAATTCAGCTTGAGACAACTGATCTTTTGCATCCCCTGCAGCCTGGAAAAGGTCCCCATAGTAAGATTTTCTTCATCTACTAAGTTTACCTCTAATAGATTTAAGCTTCATTAAGATGGATACAATAGGAATATGGTACCCCACTTCTTTTCAAGTATCTTGAACAATATTTATACATTCTTCTCTCTTAGTCCAGAATTTGAGAAAAGTAAAATGTTTTTTAGATAAATGGTTTACTGGTTTACTTGTCTACACGAGGGGATTATGATCTGACATACTACAATTTGAATGTATTACTTCCCAATTAAGGCCGATATCTAAGCAGGCTTGGTTCATAAGAACCCTATCCAACCTACACCAGATGTTATTCTCCTTACTTATTTTTTTATGCGATGTGAATTAGAAACTTTAAAGCCCATGTAAACTAGACCATTTTCTTGAATGCCCTCTATAAATTCATACATAGAACCTAAGTTAATAGGCTTACCTCCTGCGTTTTCTGACTGGTCTGAGATGATATTGAAATCCCCACTTATCATCCATGGATATTTAGTAGCAATCTATAAAAAATTTCTCCCATATAATTCTTCTCTCATTTATGATATAGCTAGCACAAACAAAGATGAAAAGAACAATTTGATTATCTCTAGAAATGTTCACTTTGATGGAAATGCACCGAGGGATATCTGATACTAGATCCCAATATACTCCATCTTTGAAAAAGAACCAAATTTTACTGCTCACATTAGATTTGCTCGAAGCAAAACCCAATTTAAGCATAAAAGTCCTTATTTTATCTATCTCCTTCTTAGGCTTTAGGACTACTAACAGTTGCAAACTATGAATTTTATTAAGTCTATGAAGTCTTCTCATTGCCCATTTTTTATAAATCCCCCTATCATTCCATCTCATTGCTTCAATCATCTTGAATTCTGGGAATATTTGAATTTGTGCTAGACTTTAGGATTTCGAGTAGGCTTGCTGGTATGGTATTTCATAGCCCCCCCAAAGTTTGATTTCTTTTCTTCATTGAAATAATAATAAATCCATCTATCTGACCTATTGAAACTGGTGGAATAATATCCCCCCATTTTTCTTGAAGGGAATCTATTTGGACTGGTAGGATATTGACTACTTTAATAACATTATTGTGTATGCTGATATCAACTTCTACTCCTGTATCAATGACATCTATACAATGACTTATTTTAGAAGTTTCTACTCTATTACTAACTTCAACTCCTCCTAAAAGAATATGATAGCCCTTCATATTTATATTAAGAATTGATGATTGAAATACTATATAAGGTTCAACTGTCAAAACCCGAGTATCTTTCTCACAAATTGAGATTTCTTAAAAAAACTAGAGATCTTTGATTGTCTTGATATCTTTGGTCTCTTTTTTCTTCTTTCTAAGATTTCACCTTCCTCGTACTCTGAATATACCACCTTGTCTCTAATTTCCTTGACTAGTTGCTTTCCAAATGATCTTATGACCCATTCTTTTGCTGACTCTTTTTTATTTTACTTCACAATTTTATTATCCTCTTGAGATTGCATATTCTTCTTTGATTCCTTCTCCTTCTTGGAATGGAATTTTTCTTGTCCATGCCCTTTCTTGACAGAGAAAAAAAATATCTACAGATCCTCATAAATTATGGGTTGCTAATATTCGGTAGCCTTATCAATGTTTCCAATCCACACCCTCGAAGGTAAGGTCTTATTGAGATCTAATTCCACACAAAATTGAGCAACACTTGGACGAGTAATTGAATCAGTAGCACTGTATAACTTTAAAGTCCTACCCATAACTTCTCCAATTGAAAACATAAAATTCTTATTCTACAAATGTATAGGGAAGAGAGGTAGGATAATCCAGATGGGGATAATAGATGATTCCTTATTAGGATGAAAATCAGTATCCCATTTGAAAGTTCTCATGGGAAAGCTATGAATGAACCATGTTTCTTTAATCCATAAGCGATGAATATCTTCTTCATGATCAAGCCGAATTAAAATATGTTTGTGATCGATTAAACCAATGTGAGAGGAAGCTTTAAGATTGAGAGAGGTGAAAAAATTATGAATGTCACCTATTGATGGTCTACCATTCCAAAACATACCTACAAGAGTGTCTGAAGCGTATATCCATTTATTGAATGATTGAATTCTCATAAAATATTGATTGTTCACCTTTGTAAGAAGTGATGGGCTACAAATGTTTAGAAGATGGTTTTTTATCACACACGGCTTCGGCAAAAGATTTACATTTTGGGTCATGTTGAATATGAGGTTGGCTGTTTGAGAGAACAGTGATGAGTGAAGATGAAGAAGGAATGATTAAATACGGTTGCATGCCTTCTCCTATAAGAGGAGAAGGAAAAGAGGCCATGTAACCCTATAAAGGCTTAGGGTTAGGAGAATAACGAGCGATAGAAAGGATTAGGAGAAGAACGAGAGATAGAATCCATTTTTCTACCACCATAATATATGTTCAAATCAAACAACATTCACATGGCCATGATGGATTGAGTAATAAAATCCTATAAAACCATGCTAGAACCAAACACATACATCCACATACATATTTTCTAACATCCAACCTAGGGTTTTTAATCGTGGTCAACATAAAACTTTATAAATCATGGCCAACCTATAATTGGGGTTCTAATACCGATTGCTAGGGATATTTTTTATGGAAAACATTACTTGCCTAAAAACTTTGATTGGTCAAGCATTATAAAGAAGGGAATTTTTTACCTAAAGTATAGATATAGAGTTTAAGCAACCATACATTTGATTATCTTACAGGTGATCTAATACGAAAGCTATTATTTTAAGAAAATGTTGAAAAGATTCTTATCTTTTAATAGTTGATCCTACAGAGTAAGAACGGTGTGTGGTCACCTCTTGATATTGGGATCTTGAAACACTTAAGAAGTATCTTTTCTTTCTTCTTCCATTTTCTATTGTTTAAGTCTCCCTTTCCTCACCGTACCTTTAGTATTTATCTTATCTATCTCTTTGTGTATTAGATTAAGAAAAGTTATTACAACTACCTCTATACCTCGAAAAACACGCCCCATGGTTTATTTATACTTGTCAACATAAAACACCTAGAGTAAAGCATGTTTCATAAAAAGGTTCCCTAGTGAAAACGAGAGAGGCCCTTATTTGAATAACAGAATTGTATCATTGGATCTTATTCAAAGATAGACATTAAAAAGGATTTTTACCTAAAATATGGCCCCATCATTTGAAAAAATTTCAAACGAGTTATCCACAATCCAACCACCCTTTTATCTAGTGTTAAAAATGATACCAACTCAAAGCCTTTAAAGTAATAGAGACTTAAACGGCCTTACTTCTTCAAAAAGGACAATACAGGGGACTAAAGCATAAATAACTAAATTATCTTCCATACAAAACATGGAAATCCCAAATTACAACCCCAAAATTTATCTCCTTGCTTTTTAGCTACAACTAATTCCACTTGTAGAAGGTCAATGAGCAACCCCTCATCTACTTGAGGATTATGCGAGAAATATGAAAGAATTAATAAAGTTTCATGAGTAACCCCTAAACTGTAAGAAGAAACGCTATCACATCCTTACAAAAAGGCAAGTGCTCGAGCTACCAGTACCAAAGAAAAAGTAACACACGAGAATTTCCTCAATATCACAAAAGACAGTGTATGAGCAATCACCTCTCTTACATTTATCATTGTTGTCTTTGACATGTTAAATTAGCAAAAGGTCTTAGATGAGAAAGCAGGGCTTGAGAAATGGGCCAATTTGGGAACTTTTGAGAGTTTTGGTTTAAAGGATGACATGTAATTCCTTTTAAGAAATCTAAGTCTTAACTAATTCAATCTATTGAGAGTGAAAGAATAATTGTGTGAGGAACCCAATGGGCCACTCGCACAAACACACATTACATAATTACATTTATATAAGATGGAAAGTAACCATAAGGGGCGACTAAAGATAACTTTTAGAGTCACAAGTGGCGAGCATCCATCAAGTCATTCATAATGTGCCCATCCCCTCCGATCCTTGTGACGATAGAGGTGAAAAAGAGGGAATGTCTCCCCTTCGCCTCGAGAGGATCTTGGTCCCGCGCATCCCTATCGGGAGCGCTTCGGCCGACGTCGTTGATGAGGTGAAAATGTAGAGAGATGGAGTCGCCAGTCTATTTTATTCAAGATAGACAAAAGAAAAAGGGGAGCCATCCCAAGGGACAACAGCCAAAGACATACTAATACATTCAAAATCAAAATGATTCAAAAAGGGTTCGGAGGCTAAGTTAAGAAATGGGAAGGTGTTAGGCACCCATTCCGCCCTTAAGGTCTCTCATGGGTTATTACTATATTCCTTTATTTCCTCGTGATATATGTGTATGTGTATATGTAGTAGAGATATGAATCATCAGCTTGCATCATGGAAGAGATAAAGCGAGTCATCCTTAGGAATGTTCCTAAAAGTAATATTAGGAAATAGGATTTACGCGATTATCCTAGTGTTGATCGTTATAATGGAATGATAACGCATGTGGGATAATATGCCACTAAGAACAAATATGTATATATAAACATATAGAATTTAAGAGAGTTAAATTTTAAGAATATAGAAAGCTATATAAAAATGGGAATAGGATTCGAGTCTCAGGTTTTACCCCGAGATGCCTACGTAGCCTATAGAGGCATCAAAGTTCACATAATTCGTATGCAAAATGAGGGGTGGGATTTATCCCACAAATCCAATCGAGGACTTCTCTTATGTGTGTGTGTGTACAAAAGTGTTTTAGTAATGAGAAAAGTGTGAGAATTCCCATTTGGAATTTTTCAGGAAAAGCTCTTTTTCCTATTTTGTTGGGTTTTTATTTATATGAAAATAAGAGATATTCAATAGTACTAGATAAAAAAGTATATTAGAATATGTCAGATGAGAGAATAAAAGTGCTAAGTAATAAAACAAATTAAAGTGAATTTAGGAGAATTTAAAGATAGAGTTGAGAAAGTTGGACCTTCTCGAAGATCTTGGGCTTGATCTTGGATGTTGGAGAGTAACCCTTGCACTTGAGTGATGATAGAAGGTAGTTAATTCACCAATTTTTATGAAAAGGATGATGAAGAGTGAAGGCTGGAAAGGGATTTAGATGTGAAAATTACGTTGACTTCGAGAGAGGTTTTCTGAGCTCACTGAGAGTGATGAGTTTTTGATTCTGTCTCCTTTGAAATAAGGTCAGGCCCTCCATTTTCTAGGCCCAGGGCATTGCCGATTGGAAAAACCTTGGTCCTGCTAATCGACAGGTGTGTTTAGGCATATTATCGATAGGCAGGGTTTGGAACCTGTCGTTTTGCAATCTCTTTCAGGTGCCTTCGTAAAATCGGTCATAGAGCGCAAACCGTTGATTCGAATCGCGTACAGGTGAACCATTAGAAAGGTAAATCATATACCTTCAAAAGTCTTTCGGATTTCTCCCGGGTCTAGGAGTTGACTTTGGGTCAACTGTGGCTCGAAAGCGTTCGTCAGTCCTTTGGACGGGGAATCGTCGGTCGCAAACGGATTGTTCGTCCGCATGGTAAGTCAAAGTTGTGCATGCAACGGATCGTTGGAAAGGTTAGGAGATGTAATTCTACATTTCAAAGAGCTTGGCTCAGTTCAGGGAGTTGAGTTTGGTCAACCGAGGACTGGAACCATTCGGTGACCTTTCGGAGTAAAATGAATCATTTGTCCATACCGTAAGTCAGAATTATGCACGGGGTGGACCGTTGGAAAGGAGCTTTAGTTCCCTTCGAAGATTCATTCAGTCTCAGTTGATCTAAAGATTTGACTTTGGTCAAAATGATCCTAAGAGCATCCGATGAACACCTGATCAAGTTTCGGGGAAAATGAATCATTTATCCATACCATAAGTTAGAATCGTGCACGAGACAGGCTGTTGGAAAGTGGGTTTCAGTGCCCTTTGAAGATTCATTCAGTCTCGGTCGAGCTGAAGATTTTGACTTCTGGTCAAATAGAGGAGTTTGAAAATTGGTTCCAAACTTTTGTTGAATCCTTTCGGAGGATTTTGAAAATCGGTTCACAGATAAAAGTTAGTTGGATGATGAACCGACTGATGAATTGCAATTTTCCAAGGAAACCTCAGACTTCTTTCTTCGTTCAGGGAGGTGGCATCTCAGGTATGGCTTTTAGCTTGGTAGGATTTGCTTTTATCCCTTTCTCACTGACCATGAATCCTAAGATCTTTCCCTTTGTAACGCCGAAGACACATTTCTATGGATTGAGTCTCATCTGATATTGTCACAGTCGTTCGAAGATTTTTCAAAGAGAGGGAACCTGACCTTCTCTAGTGTTGGACTTAATAATCATATCATCCACATAGACCTTGACTTCTTTGTGAATCAGATTGTGCAGGATGGTTGTCGAATCCCTCTAGTAGGTAGCCCCAGCATTCTTGAGACCAGATGGCATAACACTGTAGCAAAAGGTTCCCCATGGTGTGATGAACATGATTTTTTCTTGATGATCTGGGTGCATTTTGATTTGTTGTAACCGGGAAACCCTTCGACGAATGACTTGAGAGAGTGGCTGGCTATGTTGTCCATGATCATATCGATATTGGGTAGCGGGTATTCATACTTTGGAGAGGATTTGTTCAAGTCCTAGTAGTCTACACACATCCTAACTTTCCCCTCGATTTCAGCACATGCACTATGTTGGCTAGCCATGTGGGATATTCGATCACACGAATGAAACCCACGTTCATCTTTTTGACCTCCTCTTCTTTGACTTTGAGCGACCATTCGATGCACAGCTTTCTCAGCTTTTGTTTAACTAGCTTGTAATCTAGAAGAGTGGGGATCTCATGCTGAGAAATTTCATTATCAATGTCAGGCATATCATCATAGGACCATGCGAAGATATCCATGAATTACTTAAATAATTCTTCGAGTTGTGCGCGCTCATGCTCGTCGAGGGTATACCCTATCCTAATCTCGCGTAGTTGGCTATTAGAACTAAGGTTAACAATAATAGTCTTTTCTTCATTAACTTTAATGCGGTTATGTTATTTGTTATAACCTTATTTAGATCAGTTAAGAATTGTTCATTTGCAAAATCATCATCATCAAAAGTTTGATTAGAATCTAAAAATCAATGTAAGGCACAGAAAGATACTCAAAATCTTCGTTTATTTCATTAATTAGAAAAACAGCATTGAGAACCTCATCAAAGGAGGTCTCGATTACATTTGAGCAAGGATAGACAACATAAGAAGAAATGGAGTAAACATTGGGGTTAGGTGGGATTTCAACAGGTAGAACCGGTGTAGCATGCCAATTGAATAAAGGTGTATCATTAGCTTTAATTAAGTTGGATGGATCCAGTGATGTAGTTCTCGAGTGAACCGTGCATAGTGTCAGCCCCAATGCCTGTAAGTTAAACGAATCCTCGGAGTCACTTCCCTCAGAATCTTCGGTATCTTTGATGAGCGGTTTTATATGGTGTTAGGAACTTTCGGCTCATAGGTAGCTGTACTGGGAAATGATCTCCATTCCAGGCTTCATCGTTTTATTTGTATGGTCATACCAGGGTTCCGGGAAGCCGCAAAAGGGGAAATTCCCACCCTCTTTGATGAATCGTCCATTCAAGGAGTCACCTGGGATAGTTTATATGCAGTCTAGTCTTCTCTATGGTCGAGATTGGCAGATCATTTTGAGCTCTTATTTTGATGGTTGATACCCTAAACCACAAGGAGGGAAAGATTTCTTCAGTTCAACGGGCTCAAGTATCCTTTGTTGTCTTTACCCTAGCCCCAGTCTGAGCATGAAGTACATGTTTTTGAACATCTTAATCACATTGACATCCCCATGAGGGTCGTATTTTGGGAAAACCCTTTCTTTGAAATCGTCCCTGCGGGGAGTAGAAGGGGCTCAACTCGAAATCCTAATACAAGCATATCATTTATCCCGTGATGTGTTTCAAGGATTGGATTACCGGTGCTTGCACATTCGGTATTGTAGTTGTCGCCCAAAATAGTGACGATGCGTCCGTTGACGAAGAAATTCAATTTCTGATGGAGCGATGAAGACACACCCTTGATACTGTGGAGCTAAGGTCATCCGAGTAACAGGTTGAAACGAGCTGGGATGTCAATAACTTGGAATTCAACGACAGGGTTTATAGGGCCAACCCCTATTACAACTTTTATGGATCCCATTACTTCTCGACGACTATTATCGTAGGCGCCTATAGCAGTTGAAGTTAGAGCGAGGTCACTTTCCTTCAGTCCTAAGAATTTCAAGGTTCTTAATGGGCGGACATTCAAGGAGGAACCATTATCGATAAGAGAGAGTGGTACGATCCTTCCCACAACTTCGACGAACATATTGAGTGCATGATTGTGGTTTGGCCTAATTCTGGGGATTTATTCTTCAAAAAAGGATAGCATTCGGGTATAAGTCAAGGATTCGACTAAATTTACTAGTTATTCTGGTGTAGTAGAAGGAGGAATTGTTGGTCTAGTGAGAAACTTGATCAAAGCATTTTTGTGCAGTTGGGAAGACCTGAAAAAACCCCATAGGGTGATGTTAGCTTGAGTTTTCTTTAGTTGATCGAGACTTTTTCTTTCCTCAAGGGTCATTTCTAGCAAAGGATGTTTTTTAACTCCGTTCCCTTTGTCATTGGCTGGTAGTGAGCTTGGGATCTGGTAATGCCTCCCTGATTTGGTCACGTGATTTACTGAAGAAGGGAAGAGCATGAACACTATTTCTTCATCATTCTCGGGTTATTTTTCTAACTTTTTTATCTCTCCGAGGAGCTCCTAAAATGATATCATCCCACACATGTCGGCTACCGAACCAGTTTTTTTTTAAATCTTGCTTTTCATTCGAATCTTCAAATTCCTCCCCCCATCAGGTGGAAACAATTCCATCTTTCCATGTAAAGTCAATGCATTTCACAACTCCAATGGCTTCTTCATATATGTATTCCCACTCTGTGGGAATGAGTAAGGGTGAAGGGACCAAGCGCCCTTGTAGCTTCAGAGTATCAAGTAACTCAGTCATATTGCAAATATCATTGGTTTTCCTGAATGATTATGTCATGATCTGAACAATGTCATCTAAGCTGACTTCATCTGTTGGTACCACCCAACTGTCTGATTTTCAAGCCCATTTTCATGCTTCCAAGAACAACGTGTTGAACCTCTTATAATCAATGATCATATGTGAGGCAAATTTCAGCCCGAACTCTAGGAGTTGGTTTAACACTTCTTATAATTCCATACTTCCATTTTTAGAATGGGTACGGACAAAGATGCATGCTCTGGTAAGGAGTGACAGTGCCTAATCAGCGAGGCTAACAGGGTGTATGAGGAAATATGGGCAAGTTTGGAGAGGTTTGAGAGAGTATATGGGTGTGATTTGAGTTGAGGGATCAAATTCGGGGTTCATTTCTAGGAAGATAACATTGGTATGATTTGGGAGTGGGTTATGAGTAGTGTTTGGCTTAGGATTGGCTTGTGGGGCAATGATACCCCGATCAATTAGACCTTGGATTATGTTTTGGAGGTGAAAGCATTGGTCGATGGTATGACCAGAAGTTTGGTGAAAGGCGCAATGAGCATCTGCTATGAAGTTTTTTGGAAGTGGATTGGGCAATGGATGGGGATCTAAGTGTTTTATAAGCTTTCGGCTTAATAGGGATTGATAAACTTTAAAGAGGGGAGCATGGAGCTCGGTAAATTCCTTTCAGACTGGGAGAGGGCGGATTTTTGGTGCCCACAAAGTGGTTGGTTGAGGGATCTTGATGCTTGAGACTGCAATACTGGCAAGTTTTCATATTTTCTGGGGGTGAACTATTCGAACACTTTATTTGGTTCAACTTTTATTTTAGCAAGACCTTTCTCAATTTCTACTCCTTCTTCTCTGAGAGCTCGGAATTGGGGATAGTATTGTCCTCCCATGGTTGCTCGGACTTGGGGCAAGAAGTTCTTCTTCACTATGTTGACTTGTTCTTCCTCGGATGGTCGATTGGTCATAGTGGCTGCCATTTCCCTCCACCGGGCTATGAAGTTATTGACTGATTCCCTAGATTTCTGTTTGAGCAGCTCTAAATCACGGTGGGTGACCTCAATCTCTTCGTTGTATTTGTATTAAAACATGAATTATCGAGCTACATCCTCCCAGCTACTGATTCTGGACTCCTGAAGAGACAAAAACCATCGGAGAGCGCTATCCTTCAAAGTTTACTGAAATAATTGGGCCATCACTTCTTCAGAATCCCCTAGGGGAGTCATGGAATGGTTATAACTGCAAAGATGAACCACTTCCTTAGAATTTCTCGATATTTGGCATCTTGAACTTCTCTGGTAACCTTGCCTTAGGATAAGAAGACATGTGGGTGTAATCCATGTAATTTCCATAGATTCTTACTTGGTCAAACTTCTTGGTTAGAATCTTGAGATCTTCTTTTACCTTGTTCAATTCTTCCTCTTTTGGATCAACGATCATAGGCAAGTTAGCCCCAGGATGGGCAAGGTTTGGCATAGGAAGCTGGACAGGAGGCGAACCATTACCAAGAGTGGCATGCAGAGCATGCTGATACTCTTTGGGAACCCAGATAGCTCGGGTGGAACCATAGCATGAGGGAATATAGCCTTAGTATCTCTAGGAATAGGAACATGGTTTCGTTGCATCTCTCGAATCTCAGTTTGAAGATTATCAATCTTGGACACGAGCTAAGCTAAAAATGCTATCAGATCTGGCTGCACAACTGGGACTTCATATGTGTTCTCCATGGAAAGATGATGGATACGGAACTCGAAAGAGGTAGCAAGGGAACAAATGGAGCTCTGGGGTGATTAGACTGAAGACTGAAGCCAATAAGGAGCCAGGCCAAGGGCGTGCAATCGACTTGAGAAGGCATAAAATGGGATTTATTTTTTAAATGAAAGAAGGAAAATATTTTTAACATTTTTTTTTGTTTGAGATTGAAAGCCAAAATATTTTTGGATTTTTGATAAAGAAGGGAGAATTTTTTTTGGATTTTTAATAAAGAAATGATAAATATTTTTGGAATTTTGATAAAGGAAGAAGAAATATTTTGGGAGACGGGTCTCAGCATGATTATTATTATTATTATGTTCTCACTTGTATTAAATTCTCCTAAATGTAAAATGAAATGTCGGACGGGACCCGACCTTGGAAAAGTTGGGTTTGTAACATATGCAAAGCTTTGGTTGGACTTGTGACCAGGCTCACGGGCAGGGTCCCATTTTAAAAATGCGTAAAAATTTGGGCGAAAGGCCGACCTAGAATTTCGGCAAAGTTTTGGGTCGAAATCGGTAATCTAACATGTGTGTCCTAGGCTTGACACCTATATGCGGGTATGCAGTTGGTTTGGTGAATCGGAAAGGGTTCCCCCCTTTGGCGTGGCTTCCACGATATATGTCTTTTTTTTTTAGGGAAATCGATACGTGTGGACAAGCCATTTGATATACCTGAGTGTACGTGAATTGCCTCACTATATACCTCGTGGGGATGGTACGCGTGAGAGAAAATTTGATATACTAGGCGTACGTGAACGATTTCCCTGCGATATACCTCTCTTCATAACTTCGATCAAGCGGTACGATGCGGGGGAACCGTTAGATATACGTCGAATGTACTTGGTCAATGGAAGGTGAGAGTCATATTACTTAAGCTAACTGTGCCCTGCTGGACCAACGCCCATTATGAAGTGACCCTCCAGTTATTGGACAGAATTTGGTCAATTACAATGCTCTTTGGTGATATCGTGTGAATTATCCATTATTCTCTTATTAGTATCTTATGAGAGTATCTTTCTTGATCATGCCCAACAGGGAGAAAAGTACGAGTACCTATGGTATACCAAGTATGGGTGGGTCATGCGTGCAACATGGGGATATATGTGATCCTAGGTGCACGTGGTGTGAAGTGTACATGGAGAGTTTTCTACAAGTGTGTGAATAGAAGAATAAGCATGAGGTACATAAGAATAGTAATGGGTAACAAGGAAAATCGGGGAAATATAAACAAATATAACACCCATGTAAATAGAGTCTAGCCCTCAAAATAAAAAGCTTCCCCAGTAGAGTCGCCACTATGGCCATTCCCTCCGATCCTCATGGCGGGAAAGGCGAATAAGAGGGTGGTGTCTCCCCTTCGTATCGAAATGATCTTGGTCCCGCGCATACCTCTCAAGAGAACTTCGATCGACATCAATGATGAGGTGAAAATGTAGAGAGATGGAGTCGTCAGTCTATTTTACTCAAAACAGAAAAAATAAAAAGGGGATCCATCCCGAAGGACATTATCTAAAGACGTACTGATGCATACGAAACAAAAATGATTCAAAAAGGGTCCGGAGGCTAAGTTACAAAATGGGAAGGTGTTAGGAACCCATTCCACCCTTACGGTCTCTCATGGGTTATCAATATTTTCCTTTATTTCCCCGTGATATGTGTGCATGTGTATATGCAGTAGAGATAGGAATCACCGACTTGCATCGTGGAAGAGATAAAGCGAGTTATCCATAGGAATGTTCCTAAAAGTAATATTAGAAAATAGTATTTACGTGATTATCCTAGTGTTGATCGTTATAATGGAATGATAACGCATGCGGGATAATATGCCACTAAGAACATATATGTATATATAAACATATAGAATTTAAGAGAGTTAAATTTAAAGAATATAGAAGGATAGAAAAAAGTAGGAACTCGAGTCTCAGGATTTAAGCCGAGATGCCTACGTAGCCTATAGAGGCATCAAAGTCCACGTAGTTTGTATGCAAAACGAGGGGTGGGGTTTATCCCATAAATCCAACCGGGGAATTCTCTTATATGTGTGTGTGTGTAAAAAAGTGTTTTTTATTGTGAGAAAAGTGTGAGAATTCCCGTTTGGATGAGCAAACCCTCTTTTTCTAATTTTTTTGGGTTTTTATTTATATGAAAATAAGAGATGTGAAATAGTACTGGATAAAAATTTATATTAGAATATGTGAGATGAGAGAATAAAAGTATTAAGTAATAAAACAAATTAATGTGAATTTAGGAGAATTTAAGGAGAGAGTTGAGAAAGTTGGACCTTCTCTAAGATCTTGGTCTTGATCTTGGATGTTGGAGAGCAGACCATGCACTTGAGTGATGATGGAAGGTAGTTAATTCACTAAGTTTGATGAAAAGGATGATGAGGAGTGAAGGTTGGAAAGGGATTTGGATGTGGAAATCACGCAGACATCGAGAGAGGTTTTCTGAGGTAGCTGAGAGTGATGAGTTTCAGATCTTATCTCCTTTGGAATAAGGTCAGACCCTCCTTTTTATAGACCCAGGGCATTGTCGATCAGCATAGCCCCTGTCCTGCCATTCGACAGGTGTGTTTAGGCACACTGTCGATAGGCAGGGTTTGGAACCTGCCGTTTGGCAGTCTTTTTCAGGTCCCTTCGGAAAATCGATCGTAGAGCGCAAAACGTTGATCCAAATTATGCATGGGGCGAACAATTGGAAAGGTACTTCAGATACCTTCAAAATTCTTTGGACTGCTCCCGCGTTCGGGAGATGACTTTAGGTTAAATGTGGCTCGAAAGCGTTCGTCGGTCCTTTGGACGGGGAATTATCGGCCGTAAATGGATCGTTCGTCCACATGGTAAGTCAAAATTGTGCACGAGGTGGACCGTTGGAAATGTTAGGAGATGTACTTTGACATTTCAAAGAGCTTGACTCAGTTCGGGGAGTTGACTTTGGTCAACAGGGGCCTGGAAGCGTTGGATGACCTTTCGAAGTAAAATGGATCGTTCGTCCATATCGTAAGTCAGAATCGCGCATGGGGCAGACCTTTGGAAAGGAGTTTCAATTCCCTTCGAAGATTCATTCATTCTCGGTTGAGCTGAAGAGTTGACTTTGGTCAAATGGAGTGTGGGAGCGTCCGATGACCTCCTGATCAAGTATCGGGGGAAAAGGGATCGTTCGTCCGTACCGAAAGTCAGAATCATACAAGGGATGGACCATTGGAAAGGAGTTTCAGTTCCATTTGTATATTCATTCAGTCTCGATCGAGCTGATGAGTTTGACGTTTAGTTAAATGGAGCCTGGGAGTGCCCGATGGCCTTTAGGTCAGTACCCGGGGTATGGCATAGGTTTGCAATGATGAAGGGAGATGCTAGGTACCTAAGGAGAGGTTAAGGGGTATTAAAATGGGTTGTTTACACATATGTTTTCAAAACATTTTCAAACAATATTTTTAATACGAAACAAAATAGAACTTTTTAACATACTAGACAATAATATCACCTTTTTGTCAACGATCACACTAGGTGTCATGCCGTAAAAGGAAAAATAATGGTAGGCGAGGAAAGACATTTGTAAGGAAAAAATGGTTATCGATATTATTTTATAAATGAATATTCTAGGGTGCTCAGTAGCCATGCACCCCTAAATTTTTTACTATAAATATAGCACTAGGCTGACATTTATTAATGATGACATACAAAATATTGTTATGTTTTACAAACTCCCACGAAGGGAAAATATATTCTCTCCCTTCTCTCTCTCTTAGATATTTACGTGCTTACTTCTCCACTCTTAAAGAATCATTACTCTCAAGATTGTTCATTCCTCATATATCGCAGAAACGTCTGTTTGTGTAATAGAAATGTTTTTTATTCCTTCATTGGTTTATTAGTAATGTAACCAAAATATCATCTTATTAGAATTTTTTTTTTTTTTTTTTGTTATTGATCTTCAAATATTATTATTTTAAATAAAGTTTTCCATTGTTGTTGGGAACGCCTCACCCATTCAATAAATATATAGACCCCATTACCGCTATCTTGCTACATTTGGAGACTCCAATGGGGAGGTATCTTCACGCCCATGGATAAATAAGGTCATAATAATTCTAAAAATATTGTTTTATAATATACTCCTAATGGTTATTGAGTTACAAGTCATAAGTATTCGAATGAATAAGTTGGGGTTATTGGAACTCGAGGACCTAGTCCAATTCTAGGCCAGATGAGAAACTAGGTTTCTTCTCCACAACTGATAGGAATGAACCTCATGATCTTATTATTTTATTTTATAAAGAAGGACAATGTAGATATAACGAGTTTAGGATAAGACTGTGCCACTCCAGTGGTGGAAATCATTGGAGGAGCGATGGTGCGAGAGGTGGCACTGCAAAGAAAATATCGTCCCAAAAACCCCTAACTCCCTATATGTATGGTAGATAAAATAAAGTCGAGGTGGACTATTAACCTTCTAAAGAAGTTACCCTGGAGGAAGTGAAGAAAAGACTCTTTTTTAAGAATAATGAGTGTCCTTTATTGTAAAAGGAGTAGAAGGATCCTTTTCCTGATGCCATCAATGACATACCCAACCCAGAGAGTGCAACACTCAACTAATGGTTCTTATTATCTAAACAATATAATAAATGAGCACACATCTAGTGGAACTTTTCAAATCCCCCTTATAAATGTAAATGAGAACCGCTTGTTAACCCACCAATATGGGTCAGTAAATATGATTGTAGCACGTGATTTGGAAGAAATGATAAAGTCTAAATAATAGGAGGATAATAACAAAACATGTAGTTATCAATTGCTCGATTCATCCAATATGGACCACAAATGTGATTAGGATAAGGAGTTGGAGATTGAAGAAGGAAACGGCAGTGTAGTACTTGCGCTTGATGTATGTGGAACCTTAGAGGCAGAGTATTTCTATACGCAAAAACTTACGAGGTGGAGATAGACTCAGAGTGTTGGGCGATTGCAAAAATCCCAATGTTCAAATGATTTTCCTATTAAATTGGTGTTGGTGATTACCAAGAAAAGACTTAAAGTCATGTAGGACAGAGGAGACCCATCGATCAACTAGCATATGACGATTCGGGGGATCATTAAAAGGTAAACGTCAAAGTTGGTGTTATCAAAAGTAGATAATAAGGGACCCTTATTTAATAATAGACATTTGTATGTGATTTCCTTAGTGAATGGGATTAGTTTCTCGCAAGCACTACGAGATAGAGGGGCATTAATTAATATTATTCACATAATCACACTTTATGATATGGGGATCTTAAAAGATAAGGTCATACCAATCCCTTTGGTGATCTCTGGCTTTAATAGTGCAGGGATGCAATTGATAGGATATGTGAACGTTTGGATAAAGTTGGGCAACTTTTTTTCTCAAATCAAATTTAATGTCCTTAATGTCCACATGAGTTACCAGGAAGGGTTTGGGTACATACCCATGGAATTCTACCTTTAACATTTCATCACTGTGCAAAATAAAATATTCAAGAAACAAAAATAGTAATCAAAGCAAATGAGAGCAGTGGAAGGAGCTCATTTGAATGATGTAACATTTTATAATGAGATTGATGAGAAAGGCTCATTTGATTAAAGGAGGCGTGAAGGCCTAAACATCTTATGAAGGGGGATAGTTAAAAAACTCATTCATGGCAGTCTGAGTCCATAACTGGTAAGCCCTAAGACAAAAAACAAAGGAATAAGGAAAATTAAGGAGAAGGCTAAGCCTACTCGGACGTGCCAACAAGTGGTTTTATCTGTTACGTTTATAATTATTTGAGCTATCGATATTCTACGATGAAAGAATTAACTCATCTTCGAAGAGCATGATAATGAACCCAAAGAGGCTCCAAAGTGCATGCAAGGCGGGGCAAGGGAGAAGTCGGAAGAATTAGAATAGTTAAACTTGGGGGAAGAGGGTGGAGATGATAAACCTATCTTCATATCCAAAGGTTTAAGTCTAAATCCAATACAAGGTATTATTAACTTGGTCATGGAGTTCACAAATGAGTTTTCCTAGAAATATATAGAAATGTTGGGGACAAATAGTGAGGTAAGTAATCATAAGTTAAATATTTTACCTAATAATTAGCTAGAGAGATAAGTTACTCACACTTATAAAGTTGAGTTAGACTTAAAGATAAAGGCATAAATGGAGAAGATTATTGTGATAAGTTTCATCACTACCATTCAACATCCTATTGGATCTTGATCATTGTGCATGTGGCTAAGAAGGATAGGAAGGAAATCATAATCTACATGGACTTTAAGGACTTGAACCACGTGTGTTCAAAAGATTATTTCTTATTTTCAAGCATTAATAGCTTGGTGGATGCAACTTTTGGTTATAAAACATATTATTTCATCTATGGGTATTCACAAGTATTGAAATAGCATGTGACCTCAGATCCATAGGTTCTCCCCTATGGACCTCAGATAAGTAAGATGGGAGAATTATCAAAATGTGAGACAATGGTTTAAAGTGGTTAGGACCTTAGGTGGGGATCTCGTATGTACTTTCAAAGATTGTTTATATTGTTTATTAGATCATAAAAAAGCTTTTACGACCTTTGTCAACAATCCAAATGACCTTAAGAAGTAATTAGTGGACGTCTCTAAGGCTTTGTCGGTATTGATTTAGTTCACAACAAGATATACAACGTACCACATAAATCGAAATGATCCAAATTATTAATATAAGACCACAATAATGGGTTTTGAGTATTTAACAAGGATTAAACACTTACGAATTCTAAAACTCTTGATTTTCTGGAAGTATGATTGCTCGAACATGGCTTCAACCTTAAACAAGATTCCTACTCATATGTAAACTATAAGGGAGAGAATCAGTGGACTGTCATAGCATAGCTCGAGCGCCTCTGAGGTCTGACAATATAAGCAAGGTGGTAGAGTGTTGTAAAAATATTTTATAGGTTGTGTACAATAGTTATTAAGTGTATTAAATGCATATGAAAGCCTTTAATGAAAGTGGTCTTGAGTAGTGACGATAGGTTAAGCATCACTGTTCTTTTCACCTACCCACCAAACTAGATGCAGAAGATCTGTCAAAGGTCTTAGGTGCTTAGAACTACCTTGCGAATGCATTACGATGATCTTAAGGTCTTTTGCAATAATACACAATTCTAATGAGGTTTAGGTGACTGTGGGAGGTAATTTATCTTCAATATGAGGTCAACTCTAAGCATTCACCATGGAAAAACTATGATTTTATGGTCTCTAAGGTTGATTAAAGAGGCATGTTGGAACGACTATCCATATTAGGACATCATTGAAGTCAATGGGGTCTTCTACAATACAGTAACTTATCCTTGAGATCATCGAAGGTTTTGGGTACCAAGTAGTCATCTATCTAAGGCCAAAGATCCGTCATGAGACCTTTGTCCTAATGGAAAGATAGTTTAGGTTTCAACAGTGTCTTTGTAGAACCAATGGTTAAATAGCGTATCATCAGTATCCCCTTATTTCTTCTTACAAGGATTGCGATGGGAAAGACTTATTTATTTATTCAAGTTAGGGTCAAGGTCATATTTGGCCATCGATATTCCTATCATAAGTATATTTCATTGTGAAGAAGTACATAGTGGTTAAGAGTATTAATAGGGTGTGTTTGGGGGGAATAAAGGATATAATAGCCTTGCCTTGTAGTTTTAAAGGAACCCTTGGGTGATCTTGAATCCAAAGCCCCTATTTGATGTGGGTGCATGTTTCCCGTACTACCAATGAAAAGAAGTGGGATAAGAACTCTTCTTACTTGCCAATCTACACCAGTTCTCCAGGATCCATGGAGATGAGTCAATTAGGAGAAAATGACACCAATTTATATGGTGGGGACCATTTTGTCTCTTAAAAAACTAATAAAGACTTAGTGGACATCAGGAAGAGCTATCAAATTATTGATTTTATTGCTTTGAGTGTCTTTAAGTTCGGTAAAAGGTCTTGTTAATTGTTCCCTCGACACATCTTTTTTAACGAGTGTTTTATGGGGTTATATTCCCCTTACCTTTGTCGGTGGTAAGGATTATGAAGATCATTGGGATTTATCATTTCTAGCTCGTGGCAAAGTCTTTGAGGTATATGATGGCTATAGTCTTGTAATTTAGGAAGGATAGTAGGTCCCAGAAATATGTGATGTTTGTCTAATTCTTTAAGATCTTTCGGTTCCAAAACTAGAGCAAACCAAAGGACAAGGGGTTAAAACATCTCTCCCAATGGTTGGTATGGTCTTTTCCACTAATATGCATAATTCCCCTAAGAAATGGAAGGAGGGTTCTTTTTCATGGATGATGCCTGGTCTACTCCTGACCCTACTGATATAGTGTGTTTCCCTACATTTTGGTGTACTCCCCTAGCTGTAAGTAAGTCTTATTTCACCTGTCTGTTTTTTATCTGATTTGGGGGATCTAACCTTTGTATAGACTTTATTGATCCTCTTTATCTGTTTGTAGAAATTAATAAACCTTCTAAGTATGAGAATGGGGAGATTGAAAATTCCTTAAAGTTGGTCGTTATCCCTTTGAGGCCTTTGTCACAGCCAAGCATCTCTTCAAAATTAGGCTAGGGCTTGAGCCAAAAAATTTAACTTTCAGGGCTGCTCCTCTAGTCCCCAAAATTATGATTGGCGAAATGTTGGTATTTGAGCTCTTTGTTATGGTGCCTCTGAAGATAAAATTTTTCATTGAGGTCACATATGAGGTTCCTAGGACTTCTGATGAAAACTAAGGGCAACCCCATTCCCAGATTAAGCCCCCCCCCCCCCCCCCCACCGGGCTTCATGATTAAAAGTGTCTTGCCTCACCTTAGGCTATAGGGGCTATGCTTCTAGTTAATTAATTGATATTATCTCCTTAATTTTCTCATTTCCTTTACCTATTTTGGTAGATGACTTTTTTCTTATTAATGATCCATTCGATGAATGGGAAGAAAGGAGAATGGTAACGCGACTTTCTAAAGAGACCCTAGTTAAGGATTCTATTAACAAGAACAACATGTCCAAGACCACTAATAGGTTGAAATTAAACATATCAATGGACCTTCCACCTTTTGAGTTCTAGATGGTGGAAAATATGGTATGAGATATGGCTGTGTCAAAGGCTAAGTTATGGATCCCTATGCTAAAACCCTTGCCTTGTTATAAGCATCACCGAGGGCAGTTGGAACCTCTAGGCTAATCCAAGGTTATTCTTTTATTCTAGTAGACTTACTTTCCATGGTCCCAAGGATTAAATTAATGGATAAGGTGGTTCCCCCTCAAGAGGAGGTGAATTAGAAGAGAGCGATTAAGGCCTATATCCAGTTAGAAGAGCTAGCTGCTACTGAAGAGGTGGAGAGGAATTCCAGAACTCTATTGGGTGAGGAGATGAACTCCTATTATTTTATGGTGGAATCCCTCCACTCTATTGCCAAGACAAATTGTATTGATATGGTGGTCACTCTGAGGTCCAGGGAGACCGTCGAATACACATTTGGTCAGATTATGTTTCATCTGATGCTTCTCCCAGTGGTCAAATGTGAAGCCTAATTATTTGATGTGGTAAGCAATTATCTTGATTTTAGTTAATATATCATCCACATAAACTTCCATAATTTTATTGATATGCTCCTCAAAGACCTTATTTACAGCCTTTGGTATGTTGCTCTAGAATTTTTATGCCCTAAAGTCATAGCATTGTAGCAGTAAGTTCTTCAATTGGTAATAAATGATGTCTTTTGACTTCATTTTAATTTGATTGTATTACGAATAAGCATCCATGAAGCTGAGCAACTCATGTCCTATGGTGGCGTTGACTAGTTGATCAATTCTGAGATAAAGGAAATGATCCCTCAGACATGTTTTATTGAGATTTGTGAAGCACCATTTATTATTACTCTTATTCACTATCATTACGTTAGCCAACCAGTCCTGGTACTTAACATCTTTAATAAAATTTTCCTTTGTAGCTTGTCACCTCCTCTTGGAGAGCTATGTTCTTCTCAGGATTAAATACACATCATTTTCCCTTAACCGACTTGGAATCTTTATTGATATTCATCTCATAGTAAATAAATTTTGGATCAATTCCTAGCATATACTCATGGATCCATACATAAGCGCTCTTATTCTTTTTAAGGAAATTGATAAATTCTTGTTTGACAGTTGGCTCTAGAGTTGAACCAATAGTCATAGTTCTATCTATCCTGTCATCATCCAGAATAATTATTTTTGTGCCATCCACAACCTTCCTTTTAACTAAATCCTCCTCCTTGAGGGGGTCTAAAGTTTCAATTTGGTAGGTTACAGTAAGTTTCTTTACTTCTTCTTGGTTGGATGAAGTGCAATAACATTTTCTAGCTTCAATTTGATTTTTAGTAATAACACTGATCCTAATGAATGGGTAACTTCGGGCACTGGTGGACAGTAGATGGTACTTCTTTAAACTTTTTCAGGCCAACCCGGCCAAGGATCATGTTGTAGGATGATCGAACATTTTTGTCTAAGACGAAGAAATATAATCTTTCGATCCTACCGGCTGGCCATGTGCTGATAAAAACTTCCAACTTGATAGTCCCCAATGCATATACTTTTCTACTCGATAACCCTATTAGTGGACTTTGATAAGGTACCAATTCTTGTAACATAATACCAAATTGTGGAAATAATTATAAAACACGACATCGGTTGAACTGCCATTGTTAATAAGAATTCTAGCCACTCTCGCCTCATGTACTATCATGGTGACAACCAAAGGATCATCATGTGAATAGATTAATCCTTATTGGTCATTCTAGGAGAAATTGATCACCAACTTATCTTTGTTTACTTTCCTTAGCTGATTATCAACATCATCAGATAGATTAATCTACCAATTATGGGATCATGCTTTGGCTTCATTTAAATTGGCTCTTCTTTCAGATATCTCATCTTGACAACCAATATCTCCTCCTATAATAAAATGACATATTTCACCTCAATTTTAGGTTCCCGAGGTTTCTTGGCAGATATAGATCTTCTTCTGAATCATTATCTCGACTTCTTTTCTTGTTATCTCTTCCTTTATAAGGAGATTCTGACCGCCTCCTGGATTCTCATTCTCCTGGCCTATAAATGAACTTCGACAACTTACCATGCCATATTATATTTTCAATCTTATTTTTCAAAGAAATATATTTGTCAGTCGTGTGCCTATGGTCCTTATTACACTCACAATACTTGGAATTGTCTTTCCTGTTAGGAGGTGACTTGTCTCCTATTAGGATGGGACTTCAGCTTTTCGAGCCATTTGTTGTCTTTTCTACCTCTGATTTTCTTTAGGATGTGAGGCACGCCAATAGTGAGAGGAGTGTATTCCTATTACTTCTTGGGTTTCTCTACTTTCTTATCTTTTTTCTCCTTCTTGTTAGAAATCTTAGGTTATAATCGACCTCGATCCTCTGAATCGGTCACCTTAACTCTTTAGGTCCTCAAAATTAACTTCAATCCTTTAATCAACCATTATCTAACACCAAGTAGGGTCCTAAACCCTTAAAAATCGATGAGGTGTTTATCTTTCGATGATCTCCACTAATTCTAAGCTCTCCCGTTGAGCCTATCTATATACACCCCGTCTCAATACCCCTAAATACCTATTTAGGTGCCAAACACTTCTACCTCACCATAAGACCCTAGGTCCTACTCCAAACCCTAATCCAGAGGCCATTGGGTCTCCCAAGCATTATTTGACCTCAGTCATCTCTCCATCTTAAGCAGAATTCAATGAAACTTCATAAGGATCTGAATCCCCTTTCCAATGGTTCATACAGTTTGGTCTTGGTACTTAGAGCTTTCTTAGCAGTCATAGCTTCCTCGATATTCATTGATTTTTCCATATTTAGTCATCAAGTCAGTCATGGTTGTAGGGGGATATCTTTATAGTGCATAGTATAACTTCTTAGGGAGCAATCCTCTCATCAAAACAATAATAAAGGTTTTTTCTTCATAATCAACCACTTCCAACTTTCCACTATTAAAATGAGTTATATATCGTGTGTGGTCTCCCCTGGTAGGTGACGGATGCTTAGTAAGTGAGTTACCCTCTTGATAAGTTTATCCCCAACACAAAAGTTTCTGATGAATAGCTCAAAAAGTTGCTGGAAGCTAAAGATTTGTCCTGTGGGAAGATTATTATATCAAATACGGGCAGATCCAGTGATTGTACGTGAGAATGCTCGACAAGGCATCGCCCTAAGAACTGAATAAATATCAGTTGTTTCCTGGTATTGTTCAATATAGTGGACGCGGTCAGTTTTACCAATATATTTGATAGTGACCACACGTGGCTTGAATTTTGATGGTATGGGGAAATCCGCAATGACTATAACAAAAGGAGGTCCCTTCATAAAGATCCTTTATAAGGGATTTTGGACATGGATATTGTGACACCCCGCCTAATAAAATACCTAGTGATCAGGCCTTTATTAAATTAAAACATGATTTCCAAAATGGTTAATTCTTATCATCACTATCGAAAATAAAATTAATTACTAATCACCTATTAGTTAACTAACCAGTGTAAAAAATTTATCTTGGGTTAAATAGGCAAAGAATACGTGCGGAAAAATAGATTACAACATTCACATAATACTAGAGTTCAAACCATATCAATTAATTAGGTAAATAAAGTCTTCCCGAATAAACCATCGGCTAAAATCCCAAAACCTGAATAATAAATCCAACTAATAATAATATCTTAATACAAGTCTGAAACTGAAATACTAAATGAACGAAGTATCAAATGGGCCAACATGCCCAAACTGAAATGCTAAATATAAACTCTTATGCTAGGATTGAAATGATAGATGCGTCTAATCAAAACTCTCCAAGTCTCCATAGTGATACAACTATACATCCCTGTAATGAATCACCAAGTCGAGCATCCATGTGGCTGGACACCTAAATGTTTTTGAAAATATTTCATAGCACGGGTTAGAATCCAAAACATTTTGAAAATATTTAGCAAGTATTAATCATAATTTAAAATTAGTTATTGATTACACATGTGAGGTTCATGTACACTCACTTGAGTTTCCTCACCCCCCCAACTATTGTGAACGCCTAACATTTTTACTTAGCCCACCTAGCTATTCTACCCAAGATAACTATACTTAAGTATTTCTAAATATGAACACGCCTCTGTCTCCATACTTCCCATACAGTGCTTCACCCATTAATTAACGTTTCTCATACGTTATAATGATTTAAATTATCATTTCACTTACATTCTCATTTTTCCACTAGTTATGTTTCGCTACTTAATTCAATCTTTAGATATCCACTATCTTACTGTCTACTATCACACATAAGTATAATATTCACAATGGTATATATATATATATATATATATATATATATAGCATCGCTCAAAAGGTCCACGACGAAACATAGGCATACTCTGCTATCAGTCTAAGTACCTCTCGTACTAAATAAGGACAAATGGTTAGGTACATCTCCTCGAACCCAAACTCAAATAACATATAGTGGAGGCAAATATAGTTCTAAGCCTTTGGGATATGCACATACCTTACATAACCAAACAACATGATGGATACACTAATACATGACACATAGTGAGCCGCCCTAAGTTAGGTTTTAAGGTACAAATCTAGACCTCCCTGGAATCGACAAGGTGGGATCGCCAACTACGCGGGAACCTCCATGATAGTAAGCAGCATAGGTATGTTAACATATATCATCAATTATATAATAGTTACACACAAAACCTATATATATTCAGTAGGTATTCACACAACCTAATTATCATCAGTTATACGTAGTATATATCACACGAATACTCACCGTACATTCAATTTATGATTATTCTCACTATAGTATTTAATGGAGTATTAATCTCTACTATAAGGGCCCTAGTTACCCCTTGTTCTATTTCAGTATCTAGGTCTTCCATAATCTATTGGTTCATGCCATAAGCTCACTCACACTTTTCCATAATTACATTCTCATTCTCACGAATTGATTACAATTCAAGCCTGAAGAATTTTATTCCTAACTCTCTTCCTAAGACTACCACATGCCTTTATCAAGGTCCTACTGTAATCCCATAAGTCCCTCATATTGATTTATAGAGGCCCTAAAGGTCACCCAATCATTTACACAAAGCTTCAAGGCTCAATTGGGCAAAAACGGCTGGGCCGAATCGATTCTCCCAAATACCAAATCGATTTGCGTTGCTAAATCAATTCGGTCTTCGACTGAATCGATTTGATTTGCACCAAGTCGTCTTCTTTATTGTTTTTTCATACATTTTCGCCATTTTCACATGTGCCTTATTTGTTTCTTCACCAAAATTCGAAACCTACTTTTCCAAACCTTTTCTACATGCATTTGGATGATTTCTATGGTTCTAAACACATTAAATTCTCAAGAAATTCATTCAGGAATGAGTCAAACTCATAATCATCAAAAACTATAGTTTTGTGTTCTTCCCACAAATTCATTCAAAACTCAGATTTGATCTGTGGTGCTACTCACATATCTTCTGATTTCTAATCCTCTACATATATTAAATCATTCTACATGAAATACCTACCCAAAACATGTATAAAAATCATTATTTTCTTCCAAGAACATTCATTTAATCAATATAATTGAAACCCTAGTCACATGGGTATTGTAATTTTATATTTAATTACAATAAACCACTTGCCTTTGATCAATAGGGTCTGATTTCGTGGTTAGGATGATGGATTGGTGATCTTTTCTTCTAATTCTCACTCCAAGATTTATTGTGGTGCAAGAACACACTTCAAAATCTCAATAACTCTTCAAAACCTCCAAGAATTCTCCCCTTTTTGCTCTCCAATGGATTCCCGTTGTATTTTGAGTTTCTAATACTAGCCCCTCTTATCTAGCATCCGATAAAGAAGTTAGAAATTCACAGGTCTCCTAACCCTCATTTTTGCATTGACTAAAATGCCTGTATACGGTGCTGGTTTAGCCTAAAAATGTCTCAGGACCTAATTGACACCCCCGGGTCTACTATTTTGACCCTTACGGAGTAATCCATGACCTCGAAATCATCATTCAAGTCTCTCTATATAGTTAGTGCATATCAACTCCAAATTAGTCTAAGCGCGACCCCGAGTTGAGATAATACCAACCATGCTAATATCACTCGCTATTATGTGTAATAATTTTAATACGTTATTTATTATTCACTTAGTAGTTTAAATTCGTAATATTAGTCATTATCTCACTCTCGATTAATAATTAATAAGTATATTATTTTTCAATTCAATTAAATTACTTCTCTCACGTAACTAAGAAAAAACTAATTAATTATGGAATTAATTATATTCAAATACTCAAAAATATGGGGTGTTACAGCTATTTATCCCAAACGGTCTTCCAATCATTGTATCGATCCTTTCCAAGGGTGATGTTTCTGATTAGTTTTGGTTAGGGTAGCTTTGGTAGCTCTACCATGTGTTTGTGTTGAGCTCTCTTCTTGGGAAGCCTATTCAGTGCGCACGGAACCTCATATACTAATATTGGAATGGGTAGACCCTCATTGGGAATATCTTGACCATAAGGGTTCCTTTTGATAACTTCTACTTTCTCAGGGTTGCAAGCGATCGAAAGTAGAGGCTTTCCTCAGCCTATCGAAGACGCTGGACTGTTCTTAGTTAAAGACTGACCATCATAGTAATCATTGGATCTGAATGAAGTGGTTACCCCTCGATAGTATGATTGTTCTTGTGATGATCTGGAATATATAGACCAACTTCTATCAAATATAGGAGGTGGAGGCAGCATTTCCGTCCTATGTGATAGGGCAACAGTGGATCTAGCTTCAAGCGTTTGAGTAAGTTATCGCACGATTTTCTACATTGCCACCTTCCCTTTGACAATTTTGAGTATAATTCACTATAAATCTAACATACCTGGAGGGGTGGAAGGACGGGAAACGTTGCCTCTAGTAAGACTTCCTTTTCGAATGTCCATCATACTTCGAGGGTATAAAAGACAGGTTATGATGGAATTGGGTAAGAAACAACAATGACTTTTCATTTCCCACAAATAGCTCCAATATGTTGATGCTTAAATTTGTATTATTTATCTTATCCTTTAGTTACCAAATTTATCACCATAGATAATAGATAAAGTGAAAATATAAAGAAAGACACTAGAAATTTTTATGTGCTTCAGCTCAGGAATGGAGCCTACATCGACAGGGCATTAATATTTAAGGTTTTTCTCGTTATAAATCAAGGGTTTAGCATAAATCTAGTATGTTCATGCGTTGTCCCCCTCAACTGGGGGAAGTGGTGTATTTATAGTAAATGGAAACTCAAGAGGTGGAATAATTTTATAGATTCAAGAATTTACACCTTTACATAATAAGATGTGGCTGGACGTCTTTCACCTGCATTTTCATGGTGACTTTTGAATATCTCACGTGTGCTGGTGGTTCATCTTCTTGGTTTTGGTCGACAGGGCAACTGACCATAAGGTATTTGAGCCGACTAGTTTTCATCCAGCGTGGAAAACATTGGGATAATGTTGACATGTGTCATCGCTATATTGGCCTAGGTGGTATTAAAATAAATTTTAAGTGTGAGTGGGATATCGCCCGGGTTACATGGTCAAAACGTCAATTGCATAACACGTTATATTTTGCATGAGAAAACTTAATCTAATGAAGGATGATTTCATAATTGCTAAAATATACTTTATATGTATAGATATTCATTGTACATATTCCTCTGCTAGTGTTTCTCCTAATGGGAGCATGCTCATACCCCGCCATTTACCAACCCCACCTCGTTACTTCAGGTAAAGATGAAGGTAAGGAAAAGTGAGAGGCAAGGAAGGACTTATGCACCAATAGAGATATGTTTATTATTTACTTTATATGGAACCTTCACTACATTATTTTTGAACCGTTTTGAAGCATTTTAAATTGGGTTTGAAATAAAACAGGATTATGTGGACTTTGTTAAATTATTATTTATTCTATAAAAATGGAAAAAAATAATTCAAATGTTCTTATAATTTTTATAAGTTGGAGATCATTTCATTAAATAAATTGAAGGAATTTTATGACACAAAAATATAAAATAAGATTTTAGTTTCAAAGAGTTGCTTCTCAAATGAAATCAAAGTATAAAAGATTTTCTACATTGACCCCCAGAAATCGAGGTGCCCTATTTCCTAAGACCTCTGAACCTTAGGTTTTTAATTGGAGGTTATATGACTGGAGTTTTTTGGACAATGTTTTGCATCTGGACACTTAGACCCCCCCCCCCTCCCCAATGTTTTTTTAAAAAAACTGAAGTTTTATAAAAAAATTCTCAGATTTTATAGTAAAAATTAGTGCTTTACACTTGGATTTTTTGAAAGAAGGAGCCAAATAGATTATTATCTAAGGTCTTATCTTTTTTGTGTAACTTCATCCTTTTTGAAAAGGTGTTAATTAAGTGTGTAAAAATCCTTTACGATGAATTTTGTGTGTCCTTGGACCTGAGTTAGTTTTAATGGGATGAAAGGCGAAAACCATGATGACTCTTTTAGTCTTTTGTGGGGGTCCTTTAAACTTTGCCTATTATTTTTTGGGTCTTTTAAACCTTCATGATCAAAGGTTGTACTCTTCTTATATGCATCCATTCTCATTAGTGAAGCTTCCCTATTTTTTTTCAGCTCGCCTAAAAATCTCTTGAATCCTTCATCATTAGGATCGAGTTTAAATAGATCTACCTTTTTGTCAGGTATTTTGACCTCTGTTGGGATCACTACCTCGTGCCAAAGGTTGGGAAAAAATTATTTTCCCCTTTTAGACCTCTAACCATGGTCTTATAGGCCCAAAAAATGACCGGTAAATCATTAACCCATAATCCCTTGGTATTTTCTCACCTCTTTTTCAAAATGCGTATGATGGTTTTCTTGGTTATATAAACTTGATTATTAGCCTGAGGATGACCCAAAAAAGAGTAGTATTTTCTTATGCCATAATCTCATTAGAACTCCCAGAATGTTGGGTTATCAAATTGTTTGCCATTTTCTGAGATGATGGTTTTGGACAAACCAAAGAGGCAGATGATGTTCTTACAAATGAAGTTGGTTGTCTTCCTCTATGTGATGGTGGTTAAGGGCTCAATCTTAGCCTAATTGGTGAAGGAATATGTGGCCACAATGCAAAACTAGTTCTGACCTTTGCTGAAGGGTAGAGGTTCTACCAAATTCGTACCCCATTAACAAAAGGGCCATGGAATTAGCATAGGATCAATCTTCTCAGCTAGTTGTTTTGGAACAAAATAATATCATGGACACTTTTCACAACATTGGACTAGATACCTGGCTTCCTTCACTAATGTAAGCCGAAACTATCATTGCCTTAAGACCTTATAGATTAATGTATTTGCACCTGTATGGGTTCTATGGACACATTCGTGGACGTCCTTGACGACGTAACTAGTTTTTAATAGGCTAAGGCACTACTGAGTGATGAACAATATCCATTTTTGAATAATACTTCATCTTCCCTGTAATTCTAGGAAATTATGGAATTCATGCATTTGTCTTAAGTCTTGTCTTTTAGTAAGATCTCATCTATAAGGTAAGCCTTGTTGGGAGAGGTACAATCTTGGCTCTGATCCATATCTGTTGAGTTAATCTAGAGCTAAGTGATGTTTGGTTAGTCTAAGATGATAATTATCACCACTTGATCTACTTCATCTGATGAATCTACTTGTGTAAGGTGGTCAATATCTAAATTTTTTGCTCAAGGGACCCTTCTGATGCAAAGTTTGAGGATCATATTAAAGAGTTATTGTACAACTGCTAAGTACCCTTCCATTTTATCACATTTAGCCTCATAAACCTTGGTGACCAAGTTGAGCACTGGCTCAGAGTCATTAATATCCTACATGTTGTGCATTCAAGTGGACAGACATGCTTAATCCTTCCACCAAGGAATTGTGCTCCGCTTCATCATTAGAGACTTTGAATTTAAAATGGATATCAAGAGCAATAGTACCTCTATCGAGGATGTCCACATGAAGACTTAATTTAATGTCTGGGTTATTTAAATATCCATACACATGAAGGACCCATATGGAAGAGTTGGGGTCTAGCTCCTTTAGGATCAAAGATGAGCTCATAGTGGTTTGTGAGGTAGTTGGGCACGGTTATAGATCTCCCCCATGATGGTTCTAGATAGAAAAGTAGTAGACTCTATGTACTTATTCTGGTTTTCGAATGCATCTTCACCCTTTAAAGTCCATTTAAAGGATTTCATTAGAACTTTGAAGAAAGGAATGCACTTTTTGGTGGCATTTTAGATAAATTGTTTGAGGAAACAATTCTCCCATCTAGGTTTTAGACCTCCTTTAATGTTATTGGGGGACTTCATATCCAATAGATATTGGATCTTCTTTGTATTTGATTGAATGACTCATTTGGTGACCATGAACCTAAGTAACCTGCCTTTAAAAACCTTCAAAGAAAATTTCTCTGGGTTGAGGATTATTTGGTTCCTTCTGAGGATGGAAAACATCTCTATAAGGTTATGCACATATGTTGGAGCCTCTAAGCTTTTGATCATCATGTCTTAATAATCAGGTCTTCAAAAATAGAGTTCACCAAGAAATAATAAATAGCACCTGCATATGTTATTCCAAAAGGCATAACTTTGTAATAATATATACCTTTGTTTATAATGAATGAGTTCGTTTCCTCATCGATGGGGGTCATTCTGATCCAGTTATACCCAGAGTAGGCATCCATGATGGACAGGAGCTCATGATCTGATGTAGAGTCCACCAAGGTATCATTATAAGGTATATTATAGTATTCTTTAGGACATGTTATATTAATATCAATGAAATCAACACACATACTCCACATTTTGTTATCATTGGGCACAAGGACCACATTAAAGATAGTCATTAAGAGCTTGTTAACCTCCTCTCTAGAGTACTGTTCCTTTTTGGGCCAAAGAAAGTTTTCATTTACGGAATTGGTTTATGATCTGGGTCAATGCTGAGGTGACTATGGCAGTAGGATCCTTACCAATCATGTCATAGTGTCTCAAGACAAAGATGTCTTCATTTTCCTTTAGGAACTGTATGAGCTCTTTTCTAATGAAAGAGCTAAAGCTAGACCTAATTTTATCTTTTCTAGGTGGGCCCTCTGTGTTAATGCATATGGTAATCAACACTTTGATCGACTCACTCCTTTGTTATTTATGTTAATATCATGGATCTAAGGTATCCACACTCACTAACTCTATACCTAAGCTTTTTAGGGGGCGATCTTTTTTCCAACTTTTATTTTTTTGGAACAGTGAGGCAGAGCAACATTGTTTGGAATCTTAAAGCGAGAAAGATGTGTATTCGAAAGAAATGGAACTTAGCCTTACCACACACAGTGATAAACTAGCGGGTGTTAAAATCATATGTGACCTCAGACCCATAGGTTCTCCCATGTGGACCCTGGATAAGTAAGAGGAGGGAAGTATTAAAGTGTGAGATAATGGTTTAAAATGGTTTGTATCTCAGGTGAGGATCCTATGTCCATTGTCAAAGAGTGTTTATGTTGTTTATTATATCATAAAAAAGTTATTACAGTTTGAAGGACCTCTTGATTTTTGATCGAGAGAGTTTGAGGTGTTGCGACCTTTGTCAGCAATTCAAAAGAACACAGGCAGTAACCGATGGACTTCTCTAAAGGTTCATGAGTATTGATTTAGGTCTCAACAAAATCTAAAAAGTATCATGTAACGGGGAGATGATTTGAGTTCTGAATATAAGATCACAATAGTGGTTTATGAGTATTGAATAACGATTAAACACTTATTAATGCTAAATTTTTTATTTCTATGTAGGTCTGACTCCTTGAACATGTTTGGAACCTTTAACTAACCTCATATTTATATGCAAACTCTAAAGTAAAGAATGAATGCACTATCAGAGAGTGGTTGATGTGCCTTTGAGGACTGATGGTCTCAGTAAAGTGGTGGAGTATTGGCCAAAGGTTTTGCTGGGTGTGTAAGCACTACACCAAAAGGCTTAATTTGTAACGGATTTTTTTCCAATTTGTAACGAATTTGGTCTGTTAGAAATTTATAACGGTTAAAAACCGTTACAAATAAAATATAACCGTTGCAATACATAATAAGTGTTGCAAAAGTGATTAAAATAAAAAATAAATAAAAATCGACACCCAAGTCGGGCGGAATTTTCCCCAAATTTCTAATTCATGATTGCAAAAGTTTTTCCCTCCTCTCATTTCCTCTCCCCAACAACTTCCTCTCCCGCCGAACACTCTGGCCTTTACACTTTCACATCTCAGCCAGTCTCCGTTAACGAAGCATTCGCAGGCCACCACCCACTCCACCCCCTCTGGTACTCTCTCTCTTTCTTAGGTTACATTTTATCATTTAGGAACTATAAACATTTCTATGAATCTCACCTATTTTTGTAGTGTAATTTATTTAATTCTGTTTTATATGAAGTTACACTTTATCCAAATGTTGAAATAGGCCAAAATCCATAATTTCCCCCTATTTTTATAGTTCAACAATTACAAATTTTTAACAATGGTTTGCCTTTGTATCCAAATCTCTCTACCTTGTTCTCAACCATGAAGGCATATTAATAACTTTCTTAACTACTTGCTTTTATTAAATTATTTTTGGTTTTGGTTAGGTTGTTTTCTGTTTTTAATTGTTCCTTTAGTGTAGTTTTAATCTTTTAATCGCTATTTATCTTAATTGTATTGTTGTTCTTAAAGGGTATGTGCTGTTTCTTAGTCAATTGTTGTTCTGTAACTTGAAACGGGCAGTGCTTAGTATAATTTAGAAAAATTAGTTGTTGCTTTATTAGGGAACCTGCGTTGCTATACTAATGGCTGATGATTTGTGTTCACTTCCTCTCCCTTGACCACTTCCTCTCCGCTGACCGCTTCCAAAAACCATATATAGCACGGACACTTCCTCTACCGCCGGACACAACCAAAAGTACTTTGGGTAAACATTTGTCGGTCACAAGCAAAGGTAGACTACAAGTTGTAGCTCAAAATTGAATAAAACCAGTTGGGAAATTAAGGTGTTTGTAATGATTTTTGCTTAAAAAAAATCATTTCTAAGTTTCCTCTGTTACCTATCTATCAATAGTGTTTTGAGCCAAACAGATAAAAACATGTGTTTTCATGAATTTCCTTTTTTTGTTTAACGCAGTTTTTATCACTTTAGGAGCGAATGAATATGGTTTGGAAGAGAGGTTGAATGAGGGGATATATGCATGCAATGGAAGTGAGAAAGGTAAACTATGTTAAAGGTGAATTGATCACGGAATCAACCCAAGGTGACGCTCATAAGCATTGTTCCTGTACAACTTAATAACAGGGGAGGAACTAAGATGACTTATATGTAGCTTGCGACCCTTCCCATGACAACCATGACCAAATTGCTGGGTTAAAATACAACGCAGTGGCAGTGAGGGTCCAGATTGCCTTTATATGTGGCATTCATGTGTTGGAGGTAGTCACACACATCAGCATGAACAAAGACAGGTAGAAAAATCAAAACCAATCAAGCGAATCGAAATCATTGGCAGAAACTCAACCAAGTCAACGGGTGGGGTAGAGGATCCCAACATAATGTGAATGGGGAGACCCGTGGACCACATTCATAGTTATACATTTATCACATTGTGTATCAAAAGACTATATATCACGATATTGTAAGAAACATAACAAAGACTTAGGGTCCGTTTGATTTGTGGTGAAATATTTTTCACCGTGTTAAAAGTAAAATATGAATTATTAGCTTGATGATTTTATTTTCACCATCTCCGTTTGGATGATCGTGTTTTCACTAGGTGAAAATTTTAACTTTTTCACCATTTGTTATTTGGATGGTTAGATGAATATAGTGAAAAAATAAAATGATCATATTCCCTCATTCTTCAAATGCACATAACTATTTTGATTTTCATCACACAAGTGTCAATGGCCATTAACAAATATGCATTTACCTCAAACTCACATTTGACACAATCTCCCCCCCCCCCTAACTAGTCATATTTGGCTACGCAAAACAAATAAGTAAAAAAACTGTACCAATTAAAAAAAAGTCATAATTTAAAAAGAAAACTGTCCCAATTTAAAAAAAAAAGTTTCCAACAATGAAAAAATTGTCATTTGTAAAAAATAATCGCAATTAAAAAAAAAGGCAACTATAAAAACCGTAGTCCACAATAAAAAAAATCGTTCCCAACAATGAAAAAACAGTCCCAATTAAAAAAAAGAAAAAAATAGCCCTAATTTAAAAAAAATAAAAAGTGTCCCAACTATGAAAAAAAAGTGTTCCAAATAAAAGAATTAAAGAAAAATAGTTCTCAACTATGAAACCGTCCCAATTAGTAAAAAAATTCCGAACACATTACCATGCACGACACAAATATTCATTTAATTTATTATATTTATTTTTTTATGGGAATACCTATTCCAACACCCTCCATATGTTCTCCCACGCCCTTTGAATAATAAATGATAATTGTGCGCTTAAATTTATCAAATCTAAAGGTCCAATTTTTTCACCTCCAACTACAATAAATACATTTGATAAAAACAAAAAATTATATTTTCAATAAAAAAATTGTTTTTAATAAATAATAAAAAAAACTGTTTACAAAACGTAAAATCTTATATATTTGTTTTATTAAAAAACTGTATATAAAACGTAAAATTTGTTTTTTTTAAGAAACTGTTTTCTTAAAAAAGTGTTTCTTTTATTTACAAATTTTATTTTTGGTTAAAAACTGTTTTTTTTAACTGTATTAAAAATAATCTTTTTACTATTTTGAAAAAATATTGTCCGCGACAGCGGTATGTATAGGCGGTCCGACCACCTATACATACTGCTGGCGCGGAGCATTTTTTCTAATATGTTGGTCCGCGCCAACGGTATGTATAAGTGGTCGGACTACTTATACATACCGTTGACGCGGACCATTTTTTTATATAGTAAAAATATTATTTTTAAAATAGTAAAAGAACCAGTTTTTAACTGAAAAATAAATAACGAATTTTTTTTTAAAAATAAATAAAGAAACAATTTTTAACTAAAAATGATAAAAAAAGAATGTCCATTTTTTTTAAATAAATAACGAAATAGTTTTTTTATCAATGTCCATTTAAATAAAAAATAAAAATAACATAATGTTTTTAAAATGAAAAAATAACTTTTATAATTTTTATATTTTCAGAATATTAAAATTTTAATTTTCTCGAATATTAAGATTTTTATTTTCAAAATATTATGTTTTTATTTTTTTCATAATATTACGTATTTTTTAAAGTAATAGATTTTTGGGCAAAAGATTATATTTGTTCAAATTATATATGCATAGAGGGTCTTTTGATCTTTTAGTATTTAAATATTGAAAAGGGTGTGGGGGAAGATATAGAGGGTGTAGGAATAGCTATTCCATTTTTTATTTATTTTTAAATTTTTTTATTTAATTTTTAAGTTGTTATTTTTTTAAATAAAAAATGGAATTTAAAAAAAATATATTTTTTAAATGAATATTTAATGATCGTGTAAATTGAGAGGGAGAAATGAACGTGTGATAGTTGTAAGTGGAAATAAGAAAGGTTAGTCTCGTAATAAGATAAATTCCATTATTTTCAGCTGTTAAATTATTCACTTTACCCATTGTTTAAAATGGTTAAAGTTTCACCTCACTTTTCACCATATTCATTTTATTTCACCGTGTTAAATGCTCAACCAAACACATATTTTACCTAGGCGAATTATTTTTTAACGCGGTAAAAATTATTTCACCGCGAATCAAACGGACCCTTAATATAAATAAATGTATAGAGAACACATTATGATAGTTAGTGAAACATATTATAGTATAAAACCAATTGCAGGAAATAATTACATCATCTAAAAGTAGAACTTTTGTCTTCAAGGTAAAAGGTGTCTTCGAATCCCACTTTAATCTCTTTAATTTAAGAATATTAGAATAAAAGAGAGAAAAAATGAGTATAGGAAATAAAATGAATATTCATTTATTTTTTTTGTAAGAAGGAAAAACGATACAACCGATATAGACCGATGCATCTCATTACAACAATGTATCTTTTTGCAATGTTGTATCGTATCGTATAATACATTTGGTATATCATACAATACTAAAATTTATGACCACACTGTTAAAAGTGAATTCTACAGTGGCAATGATGGTGTCCCAACAGTTGCAATGTTGTATCGTATCGTATAATATGTTTCGTATATAATACAATACTAAAATATATGACCACGCTGTTAAAAGTGAATTCAACAGTGGCAATGATGGTGTCCCAACTCTTTTGATCGTTAGTCATGTGGTACATATCTTTTTGCATTGTTATATTGTATCGTCTGATACGTTTCATATACCGTACAATACTAAAACTGTCACCAAAGTGTTAAAAGAAAATTCAACAATGGAAATGATGGTGTCCTAATTCTTTCGATCGTTAGTCATCAAAAGTAAATACCAACACCCTAGTTAATGACGCCAGTCTTGTTGTCGGTTTGAGGTTGGAAATCTGTAGAGAACTACATAAAACACCAGATAGAGTGCCTCAACATGTGCAAAAAATGGCTAGTGAAGCGAAAACCAGATGCGAACAGTCTCTCTAAAGTAGGGTTGCAGCGTGTTCAGGCATCAGTCGAGCACAATTAAAGAAAAAGGAATAAAACCATTCTAGAGAACTGATCAACTATGAAACATATGAAACCATGACCCTTGGAGGTGCCTCGTGTTATATGCGTATATGGGAAAACTAAAAGGATAGTAATAAATTGGAACGACTTATCTGGATGCTGAGGTGTGTGTTAGACACACAGTCCTAAGACAGAAATATCGCCCGCACGATAATCAGTGATGCTTCGAGCCTCAGATAACTGTCCCCAGGATTCAACAGCACAGTTCATCCGATTGAAGCACTCAATGGATGACTTTAAAACCACAAGAGATTATGCCCAGAATTGGAGTATGAAGAAGGACGTTTTTTGAGAGAGAGAGAGATTGAAAAGTTATTAGAAACTGATCTGCATATCCCTCATATAAAGGGATGCAGAAACCACCCACTTCCCCCAAAACGTGGGTGACCACTTCTCCCACTAAACCACTCCCAACGGCTAATTAAAAAAAACGTGTTTTAAGTTTAATCATAGAATAATTTTTAATTAATTAAATAAAACAATTTTTAATATTAATTAAAATAATTTAATGACGAAATTAAAATTAACTCATTATTAGGACCCAAGACCCAAGCCCAAGTCCCAAGTCCCAAGTCCTGATATATAATATAATAATTATATATCTATTTAGGTATAAATACCCCAAATCCTCTTAAATTCCCTTAGTGGGACTTGAACCCATGACCTCCTTTAAAGGGGACTCAAAAGTTACCACTAGGCTACAAGGTCTTATTGTGAGTATATCATTCACACCAATAGTTATACACACACACACACAACAATCCCCCACATGAATGAGATACGAGAAGAAAGAATAAAGAAAGTCTTGGGCAATAAAATTGTCATTAATAGGCAGAGGTGTCTTTTGGACTTGAACCTTGCTTAGTGTATGTCCATTGGGCTTACAACCATTCAGTGAATTACATATCTTGAACTGACCAGTTATTTTGGTAAACCAGTTCAATAGACTACACACATGACACTTTAAAACACTTGTGGTTCACAACAGTTTTGCTCATTAAGGCCATGAGCTATATCCCAGTATCATGAGTGCTCTAGAGAATTCAGCCACAATTCCCATAGGTAGCGGCCCCACTACCACACTCACTTAGGTGAATCTATCAAGAATGTCCTGTCACATCCCGCTTGAAAATTCAAGCCATAGATTCATTAAGAGTTTAGCTCAACCTTTCTCATTACAGGTAGCACTACTATTATTATTATTAATAACACCATAGGGATAAGACAATGATAAGTCTTTGTAGCGCTCACATATAATCATCCACAATTAGTTTTCCCATGGAACCTAAATCCTGGGATCTCCATTCAGATAGGTTGGGTATCATCATGATGATTTTACTCATTAGGCTTTAAGCCCATCCCCCTCGATGTTTTGTAAATGATATCTCTTGACAACCCTTTGGTCAATGGATCTGCTAAATTATCATTTGACCTTACAAAGTCAATGGTTATAATGCCATTAGATATGAGTTGTCTCACACTGTTATGCCTGCGACGAATATGTCTTGACTTTCCATTGTAGGACTTGTTGCTTGCTTTTGCTATTGCCGCTTGGCAATCACAGTGTATAAGTACCGCAGGTACAGGTTTAGGCCACATTGGAATGTCTGCCAGAAATGTCCTCAGCCACTCGGCTTCTTCACCTGCTTTGTCTAAAGCTATGAATTCAGACTCCATTGTTGATCTTGCAATGCATGTCTGTTTTGAGGATTTCCATGATACGGCAGCCCCGCCTAATGTGAATACATATCCACTTGTAGATTTGGATTCCTCTGAGTCTGAAATCCAATTAGCATCAGTAAAACCTTCAATCACAGCAGGATATGAGACATAATATAAAGCATAATCCAAAGTAAATTTCAGGTATCTCAAAACTCTAATAAGTGCATTCCAGTGATCATTATTAGGATTACAAGTATATCTACTCAATCTCCCTACTGCATATGCAATATCAGGTCTGGTGCAGTTCATAATGTACATTAGGCTACCAATAATTCTTGAATATTCAAGTTGTGACACAGGTTCTCCTTTGTTTTTCTTCAGTTTACTATTTGGATCATAAGGAGTTCTAACAGGAGTAGATTCATATTGATTGAATTTCCTTAACACACTTTCTATATAATGTGATTGTGATAATTTGATTCCCACAGAATCTCGTATTATTTTTATTCCCAAAATAAAATCTCCAACTCCCAAGTCTTTCATATCAAATTGTTCACATAACATCTTCTTAGTGGTTTTTATAATACTCATATGTGATCCAAATATTAACATATCGTCAACGTATAGGCAAACAATCACACAAGCATCTCTATGACACTTAAAATACACACATTTATCAGATTCATTTATTTTAAATCCATCATTAATCATTACTTGATCAAATTTTTCATGCCACTGCTTAGGGGCTTGTTTTAGTCCATATAAGGATTTAACTAGCTTGCAAACTTTGTTCTCTAATCCCTTTACAACAAATCCTTCCGGTTGATCCATATAAATTTCCTCTTCTAATTCCCCATTTAAAAAAGCTGTTTTAACATCCATTTGATGAATTTCCAGTTTATAGATGGATGCGAGGGAAATTAGAATTCTAATAGAAGTAATTCGCGTAACCGGAGAATAAGTGTCAAAGAAATCGATTCCCTCCTTTTGTTTATATCCTTTAGCTACTAACCTAGCCTTATATTTTTCTATGGATCCATCAGGTTTCATTTTTCTTTTAAAAATCCATTTACACCCTATGGTTTTACAACCTGGTGGCAAGCTAACTAAATCCCAAGTGTGATTTTGCATAATAGATTCTATTTCACTATTAACAGCCTCTTTCCAAAATGGAGCTTCGGGAGAGATAAGAGCATCGTGATAAGATTGAGGATCCCCCTCGGACAAAAATGAAATATAATCAGGCCCAAAAGATTTATCTATTTTACGTCTTTTACTTTTCCTAACTTCCTGTATTTCCATATCATTCTCTTGCCTACTACTAGATGGCATATATATGTTCGAAGGAGCATCCTCAAGTCTAGTAGTGGGATTATGTGGAAAAATATGTTCAAAAAATTCTGCATCACGAGATTCAATAATAGTATTTGTAGATACACTATCTACATCTGATTTAAACACAAGGAACCTATATGCACTACTGTTTTGAGCATTTCCTATAAATACACAATCAACAGTTTTAGGTCCGAGTTTAGTTCGTTTAGGTGGAGGCAGAACTACTTTTGCTAAACACCCCCACACTTTTAAGTATTTATATGAAGGCTTTCTTCCTTTCCATAATTCATAAGGAGATTTATCAGATTTCTTAGGGGGAATTTTGTTTAAAATATAACAAGCTGAAAGTACCGCTTCACCCCATAAATTGTGAGGAAGACCCGAGCTGTTTAACATAGCATTTACCATATCCTTTAGCGTTTGATTTTTACGTTCCGCCACACCATTTTGTTGTGGACAATATGGTGCCGTAGTTTGATGTATTATGCCATGTATTTTACAAAAATCATTAAAAGGCTCAGAATATTCTCCCCCTCTATCTGATCTCACAATTTTAATTTTTTGATTTAGTTGATTTTCAACTTCCGTTTTATATAGTATGAATTTCTCAAGTGCTTTCTCATTGAGAGTGTCCACGTGACACTCTATATTTTATACTTCTATAAAATACTATACAAGCAATTTAATTGATACATTAAACTATTGAGTTTTCTCTCTCTCCTTCAATTTAATCCATCTACGAAACCAAATCAAAAGCAATTAAGAATGATATATTTCTTTCCTCCCAATATATAAACATTATTTTTAAGTGCTGCCTTTTTTATTAAACAATTTTTTTAACTTTTTTTATAAAATTATTTTTTACGTAAAACATTCAAAAACAGTTGATATAAAAATGTTAAAAAACTGTTTATATAAACCACTATTTTTTTAAGGAAAAAACACTGTTTTTAAAAAACGTTACAAAATATTGAATTTTTAACTGTTTTTTATAAACATTCAAAAACAGTTTTATAATTCTATTTAAAAATATGTTGTTTTTATATAAACCATTTTTTAATATTTTTTTGAAAGAGTTATTTTTTTTAAAAACAGTGTTTTTACATAATTTTTTTTAACGTTTATACAAAAAACTGTTAAAAAAACAGTGTTTTTAATGTTTTTATATTAAGTGTTTTTTACGTTTTTAATTTATTCATATAAAGAATTGGTTTTATGAAAAAAGTTGAAAACAATTTACAAAAAAACTTTTGACATTCATAAACTGTTTTTTTATAAGATTGTTTTTATATAAAGTTTTTTCAACGTTTATAAAAACAGTTAAAAACAATATTTTTTAATGTTTGTAAAAAAAAGTGCTAAAAAAAGTTTATAAAAAAACCTTTTGATTTTGTAAAACTTTTTGATTTAAAAAAAAATACTTAATAAAAAAAGTGTATAAAACTTTTTCATTTTATAAAACTTTCTCATTTTATAAAAAAGTGTTAGTAAAAAAAGTTTTACTATTTAAAATAATAAGATATAATGTAAAATTTGTTTTAATACACTAATAAATACTTATACTAATGGGTAAAATAGTCTTTTTGATTGGAAATGAGTCAACTGACCATCAAACTAGCTAACTAACGTTTTTTGTCGATTTTGAATCCCAAACGAGTAGAATGTAAACAAATGGAATAAAACTCTAAATAACTATTGGACCTCAAATAGTAAAAGATCCTTACAAAATTGACAAGGAGCCATAGAATAGACTGTGATTTTGTTTAAGTAGAATGTGTTATGTGAAGATTGAAATAGTGTTTTTCTTAAGATAATTTCGATTGAATCTTTATATAGAAATGTGAGTTTAATTAGTTAGAAGCATATGGTGTATGTTACTCTAGTTTAAAGGAAGTGAGGTATGCTTTCATGTTTAATAACATTATTTTTTAAATAAATATATAATATTTCTTTTTGGATTTTTCTCTTTTTATATTGTGATTGCACAATTATTTTTGTGCTTTGTTATAAGGTTTGATATTTTTATTTTGACTCATTTTTACATTTTTTTATACAAATTATACCCTTTATGCTTTATTTTCTTAACATACAAGTTCTAAATGTTTGTCATTTCTATCTATCATGTCCATGATACTATTCATTATATTTTTCAAAAATTAGGGGTTAAAGTATAATTTATGTAAAGTTGATTAAGTGCCTAAGTAAAATATTTTGAAATATATATATATATATATATATATAGTAATTATCGTGATTATATATGAGTGTCAATTTTCTCTCCATCTATTATTAATTAATACTTATATAATGTGTCAAATAGACATAAAAATATAATTATGTCTTAAATAAAAAAAGTATCTCGGTGTTTAGTGTATACTAATCATAGAACTACCATCTCTACTAAAAAATATAAATATGTAGTTGATTTGTAATTTTAAAATAGAGGCATGTTCATATGTCCCAAATTTTTTATTCATTTTTTCATCTCATATTAACATTAGTTTAAATGTAATGATAATATTATTTATGTGGCATATATTTTACGAATAAAACTATACCACGCTCGCGCATCGCGCGGGGTTTAAAACTAGTAATGATAACAATGCATAATATCATATGTAATAAATGTAATACTGAGTGCAATGTAAAGGGGCTGCTGGCCTTTTATAATCTAAGTATACCTAAAAGAGTGGAATACCCTTGACTAGAGAAACAACTAACAAATACATATAACGAAGACCTAAAGACATATATGTACCTGAAGCTATGTGTAATGACCCTAGTTTGATATGTTCATATATAGTTTGTTTTAATAAATATTTTATTATTACATATGAGATATGGACAATGTATTATTATGGATAATGTTAATTTGTTATTTTAGTCTAATCCTGCCTTCATAAATAATGAAATATCAAATTAGTTACAAACATAAAATTGTAAAGTTTTTGGTAGGAATGTTTATATTAGAAACTTGTTTTGACTATTATAATCTAACAATTGACTTGAGGTAAAATAAAATAAAGTTGTAGATATATAAATTAGGTTTGTAACACAACAAACGATGTGTTAAATAAAGGTTCGAGCAAGAAGTTATTACGAAATTACAAAATAAGGGCAAATTTGTCCATCCTTTAAGTTGTATTTTGTCCTATTACCACACCATGTGTAATATTTTGACTGGTTGAAGGGGAAGTTGGTTTGACCGACTTAAACACTTTGAAATAACCTCCGTCTTAATCAAAATGGATTAAATCAAAGTCATATAGCATATCGTAAGCTAAATGATAAGTTTTGGGGTAGAAAGTATAAACTTATGAAACTTTAGGTACTTGATTTTAAATAAAGAAAGTTTTAGGGATTAAAATGAAAATATAAAAAGGAGAATTTTGTAAATAAAATATTTTGAAGAATCCCTAAGAAATATTGAAATTGTATGGTGTAAAATTACTAAAATACCCTTCATGTGTAAAAGAACCCTTATACCCTTAAAAATTTTACACCTCATGCTTGGTTTGGAAACCTCCAATGCACACGCGTCGCCTTTATAAGAAAAGATAAAACACATGTCAATCATTTAGAAAAAGTTAAAACACGTGTCACGGTTTGGTGAATTAAGGCTACAAGATAGCCCCGCTACGTGACACGAGACATGCTGACTCGCCAAAATGAATGCTTAGTCATTGGGGAACGTGTCATCACCCATATAACTTTGGGAACTATAAATGGAAGACTTAGGATCACTCTTACACGAAATCCATTCCTAATATCAAAAAGAAATAGTGAGAGAAAGTGTGAGGAAGTTTAAGAAGATGTTTCGTTTTAAGAATAACGAGCAATCCAAGACTCTGTATCTGTAACTTCGGATTTCTGTTCAAGGTGAGTACTCTGTGACACTCCTTGCGTATTTTGATTCTATGATATTATGCAAACTATATATGTTTTGTGAAATGTTTTATTCTCAAAATACATCTGATACTGATGATTCCGTCGTTTGTTATATGTGTATATCTCTCGATATATACATCTCATTTGAATTATGAAATTATGAATTGGGCCTATGGAAACTCTTTTACTATGTTGGCCTTGACTACCAGGTGGAAATATTTGGGTGGTACCTTCCCAACTGGTTTATCGCTGGTGTGCCCTAAATAAGGCGTTGTTTTAGATATCATGATTTTATGCTTGTGTTGTTGTCAGGTGGAAACATTCGATAATGCTATATGTTTATCTGGGTATCAGAGCGTACATGGTTATCAAAATAAAATTGAATAATTGACATATTGCTCAAATTATTTTATCTATTATGTTCTGAACTGGTTATTCAGAAAATATATACTGCCAGTTTACTTGATACATTTTACTACAAATTCCTGTCCATATATGTATATGCCTTATGTTGGAAATTGAATAGGTATCAATTTTCTGAAAAACCCTGGAATGTCTGGAGATTAAATCTCATTCGGATTTTAGCTGATGTTGTATAAATAACCATTTTTTAGGAAATAAGTAGGTTCGTGGAGGGAACGAAAAAGGACTGTGTTGAAGATTCAGTTTTTAGAGCTCCTTTTGTTATTATGTTTGTTTTATCATTTAGAGCATGTTTGGCTCTTTTTTAATAAGCTTTAAATTTTATCTTAAGTTGTAATTCATCGTTACTGGTAATATAAATGAAGTTTCCTTTTAGAAAGTTCTGATGACGTAATTCCTTTAATTTCAGTAGTTTACGATGCAGATTCATGTAATTGTATTTTCGCTGCATTTACTTAAGGAAACAATTTAATGCCGAATATTTGTTGCCTTGGTGGCATGTCAAGACACTCGCTACCTAATAGTAATTTTGGGACGGGGTCGTGAGAGAGGTGGTATAAAAGCATAGGTTATGAACCCGTAGACTACTGAACATAAGTTTCGAACGTTATCGATTTTAAGTTTCCATACATAGGATGTAGGATTAAATATCCGACTTATGTGATAACCCTTCATATGTCTTACAGTCTACATATAATTATTTATATATAATTGATCTTCTAATTTTCAATCCTGAGTTAGTATAATACGTCTTAGGTTTAGCCGTGACTGTAGAAAATGACCAAGCCAAGATCGGCTGCTAGAATAAGTGGTTCTCGTATGGAAGGACTGGAAGGTGCATACAAGGCGATTGAGAGTTTAGTAAAGATTTTGGAGCATTAGGTGAATAATAGAGCACCAAGGAATCTAGAACTAACTAGCTGTACCATTGAGCATTTCAAGAAGTTGAACCCGCCTTCTTTTAAAGGTACTCTTAACCCTACTGAAGCATAAAGTTGGTGATGCTGATGGAAAAGATGCTCGATGTTCTTAAATGTACCTATGAACAAAGGGTTTCATTTGTAACATTTATGTGAGAAGGTGAAGCCGAACATTAGTGGAGAATGACTAAGAGAATACATGAGGAGAGGAATATTTGCATAGGTTGGAAGGACTTCTTGGTGATCTTTTATGAGAAATATTTTCCTGAAACGGTGAAGGATGAATTGGCAACTGAGTTCATGAGTCTAGTGCAAGGCAATATGACGTTTAGTCAGTACGAGGCCAAGTTTACCGAGTTATCCCATTTTGCACCTTATGATGTGATAACTGATGTTTTAAAAGCCAAAAAGTTTAAACGTGGGTCAAGGTTGAGTATCCGTAGTACAATTTCCGTCCTAAAGTTGACATCTATAGTGACATTGTGGCTAGGGCTACGACAGCCAAAAGGGATAGCGAAGAGTATAATAGAATTAGAGATGGTAAAAGGAAGTTTGGGGAACAGATAGGGAAGAGCCCAAATAATAGAAATAATTTTAGGAATACATCCAATGTTAGGGGAGCTAGTTATGACAAATGCTATAATAACAAGATATGTCAACAATATTGGAAGATGCATGGAGGACAACCTTGTTACAAGGATACATGATCTTATTTTATATGTGGACAGAAGGGACATCAGATAAAAGACTGCCCAACTCCAGCAAGGATTTCGATACAACATTTAGGTGAAAAGAAGGACCAACGCAGACAAGGTAGAGTTTTTGCACTTTTTGATACCCAAGCTTCTAATGCATTAGTGTCAGGTACACTTTCTATATGTGTACAACCCTTTCAAGTTTTAATAGATCCCGCTTCTACCCATTCATTTATTTTTGCGTGTTTTGTTAATTTCTTTCCTAATAGGTCTAAACCCTAGAATTATAACATGCATGTTTCTACTCCTTCAGGTCAGTTATTGATGGGAACCTTAGTATATAAGTCTTGCCCTATAGATGTTAGTAGTCATAAACTATTCGCTGATTTGATAGTTTTAGACATAAAAGACTTTGAAGTCATTGTGGGAATAGATTGGTTAGCATCGTATCATGCTAATGTAGATTTTTTTGAGAAGAGATTTACTTTCCAAATCCAAAACCAACCAGACTTCAGTTTTAAGGGAACAAGCATCCTATCTCCCATTCGTATTATCTCTCCAATGCAAGCTTATAGTTTTCTTAAGAAGGGATGTCAAGGGTTCCTTGCGAGTGTTATTTATTTGCAAATAAAAGATCCTATTTTAGAAGATATTAAACATTTTCAAGATGTTTTTCCAGATGATATACCGAGTCTTCCTCCTAGTAGAGAAATAGAGTTTACGATTGACCATATTCCTAGAACTATACCAGTCTGTAAACCACTTTATCGCATGACATCTTTATAACTAAGGAAGTCAAAATTTCAATTACAAGATTTGTTAGAAAAGGGTTTTATTAGACCAAGTGTATCCCCTTGGGGTGCTCCAGTGTTATTTGTTAAAAAGAAGGATGGGGCGATGAGGTTATGTATAGATTATCGTGAACTAAATAAGGTGATCAGTTAGAATAAATACCCCTTACCTCGTATAAATGATTTCTTTGACCAACTTCAAGGTGTATAAGTATTTTCAAAGATTGACCTTAAGTCAGGCTATCACCAATTGTAGATTAAGGAAGATGATATTTCAAAATCAACTTTTCGTACTAGATATGGTCACTATGAATTTCTTGTGATGCCATTTGGACTAACTAATGCACTAGTCACTTTTATGGATATGATGAATACGGTGTTTAGGAAGTATTTGGACCAGTGTGTGGTTGTTTTCATTGATGACATCCTTATTTATTCCAAAAGTATTCAAGAACACAAAAAGCATTTAGAGACAGTATTACAAATCCTTAGGAAGGAGAAATTATATGAGAAATTAAAGAAGTGTGAGTTTTGGTTGACTAGAGTCTCTTTTCTAGGATGTGTCATTTCCAAGGAGGGGGTGTCAGTTGACCCTCAAAAGATCAAAGCTATACTGGTTTGGCCTAGACCAACTAATATGACGGAGATTCGTAGTTTCCTTGGATTAGCAGGTTATTATCGAAGATTTGTTGAAGTATTTTCTCGTATTGCCAAATCTTTATCTAGGTTAACCCAAAAGAAGGTGAAATATTAATGGTCTGAGGAAGTTGAGAATAGTTTTCAAGAACTTAAGAATCGATTAGTAACTGCCCCAATTTTGACTATTCCTTTCGGGAAAGGGGGATTTGTGATTTATAGTGATGCTTCTAAAAGTGGTTTGGGATGTGTGCTAATGAAAAATGGAAAATTAGTATCTTATTCCTCGAGACAATTAAAACCACATGAGAAAAATTATCCAACACATGACCTAGAATTAGCAGCTGTAATTTTTGCTCTTAAGATTTGGAGACATTATTTGTATGGTGAGACTTGTGAGATTTATACCGATCATAAGAGTTTGAAATATATTTTTACCCAAAAAGAATTGAACATGAGACAAATGAGGTGGTTATAATTAATTAAGGATTATGATTTGAATATTCATTATCACCCGAGGAAAGCAAATATCGTAGCTGATGCTTTAAGTAGGAAGTCTACAGCAAATTTAGCATGCCTTATTACAAGCCAGGAAGATTTGTTAAAAGACTTAAGAAGTATGGAAATAGATGTACGTATTTATAGAAAAGGAGGAATAATCGCAAATTTACAAGTACAACCCATGTTAATGTAAATGATCAAAATTTCACAAGTAAATGACCCACTACTGAAGAAGATTAGGGAAGAAGTTATTGAAGGGAAGAAGATTGAATTTATGATATGAGATGATATATTGAGATTTGGAAATAGAGTGTGTGTTCCATCTGATGCCCAACTAAAGAGGCAAAGTTTCGAAGAAAGTCATTACTCGAGATTGACATTTCATCCCGAATGTACAAAGATGTATAGGGATCTTCGAGAAGTATTTTGGTGGAATAACATGAAAAGGGAGATAGCAGAATTTGTATCTCGATGTTTAGTTTGTCAATAAGTAAAAGTTGAACATCAAAAAGCATCAGGATTGCTACAACCCCTACCTATCCTTGAGTGGAAATGGGAACATATTACTGTAGATTTTGTGACAGGTTTACCAAGGAGTTCAATTGGTAATGATTATATTTGGGTAATTATTGATAGCTTAACTAAATCTACTCATTTTCTTACCATTAAGATTACCCATTATTAAAAAAGTTAGCCAAGTTATACGTGCAGGAAATTATTAGGCTTCATAGAGCCCTAATTCTAATTTTTTCGGATCGTGACCCTAGATTTGTGTCTCGCTTTTAGAAAAACCTACAAGCATCCATGGGAACACAATTGAATTTCAACACCGCTTTTCATCCTTAAACAGATGGACAATCTGAGAGAACCATTCAAATTATAGAGGATATGCTTAGGGCATGTGTACATGATCTGAAGGGGAATTGGGATGATCATTTACCGTTAGTAGAATTTGCATATAATAATAGTTATCAAGCAAGTATTCAAATGGCTCCATATGAGGCACTCTATCGAAGAAGATGTCGTTCCCCTACATGTTGGGCAGAAGTTGGAGAGAGGAAATTATTAGGAGCAGAATTAATCCAGATCACAACAGAGAAAGTCAAATTGATACAAGACCGACTTTGAATTGCTCAAAGACGTCAAAAGAGTTATGTTGACAATCGTTGACCAGATTTGGAGTTCTAAAGAGGAGATTATGTGTTCTTGCGAGTATCACCATCAAAGGGAGTAATCCAATTTGGGAAGAAAGGGAAATTGAGTCCAAGATACATAGAACCTTTTGAAATCCTTGAAAGGATAAGAGCTGTTGTGTATAGAATATCCTTACCCCCTAAACTCTCTAGTGTTAATAATGTGTTCCATGTGTCAATGCTGAAGAAATATGTACCCGATCCAACGCGTATCCAAAGTCACGAACCTCAAGTTAGATAAAATTTGTCATACACTGAGCATCCGATATAAATTTTGGACCATAAAGATCAAATATTACGAACCAAGGTAATTTCATTGGTCAAAGTGTTATGGCATAATCATTACACTGAAGAAGCAACATGGGAACGGGAAGATGAAATAAAGGACAAATATCCCTACTTGTTTGGAAATTAATGTAAGTCATGTTTGGGGACCAAACTTTTTATAAGGAGGGTAGGATGTAATGATCCCAGTTTGATATGTTCATATACAGTTTGTTTTAAATATTTTATTATTACATATGAGATATGGACAATGTGTTATTATGGATAATGTTAATTTGTTATTTTAGTCTAATCCTCCCTTCATAAATCATGAAATATCAAATTAGTTACAAACATAAAATTATAAAGTTTTCGGTAGGAATGTTCATATTAGAAACTTGTTTTGACTATTATAATCTAACAATTGACTTGAGGTAAAAAAAAACTTGTAGATATATAAATTAGGTTTGTAACACAACAAACGGTGTGTTAAACAGAGGTTCGAGCAAGAAGTTATGCCGAAATTACAAAATAAGGGCAAATTTGTCCATCCTTTAAGTTGTATTTTATCCTACTACCACACCATGTGTAATATTTTGATTTGTTGAAGGGGAGGCTAGTTTGGCCGACTTAAAAACTTTGAAATAACCTCCTTCTTCATCAAAATGGATTAAATCGATGTCTTATAACATATCCTAAACTAAATGATAAGTTTTGTGATAGAAAGTATAAATTTATGAAACTTTAGGGACTTGATTTTAAATAAATAAAGTTTCAGGGACTAAAATGAAAATATTAAAAGGACCATTTTGTAAATAAAATATTTTCAAGGACCCCAAAGAAATTTTGAAATTTTATGGTGTAAAATTACCAAAATTCCTTTCATGTGTAAAATGACCCTTATACCCTTAATAACTTTACACCTCGTGCTTGGTTTTGAAACCTCCACCACACACGTGTCGCCTTTATATGAAAAGATAAAACAAATGCCAAGCATTTAGAAAAAGTTAAAACACGTGTCGCGGTCTGGGGAATTAAGGTTGCAAGATAGCTCCGTTACGCGACATGCGACATGCAACATGCTGACTCGCCAAAATAAATGCTTAGTCATCGGGGCACGTGTCATTACCTAAATAACTTTGGGAAACTATAAATGGAAGCCTTAGGATCAGTCTTACATGAAATCCATTCCTAATATAAAAAAGAAATAGTGAGAGAAAGTGTGAGGAAGTTTAAGAAGAAGTTTCGTTTTAAGATTAACGAGCAGTCCAAGACTTTGTATCTGTAACTTCGGATTTCTATTCTAGGTGAGTACTCTGTGACATTCCTTACATATTTTGATTCTATGATATTATGCAAACTATATCTATTTTATGAAATGTTTTATTCTCGAAATACATATGATACCGATGATTCCATCGTTTGTTATATGTATATCTCTCAGTATATATATCTCATTTGAATTATGAAATTATTAATTCGGCCTGCGGAAACTGTTTTACTATGTTGGCCTTGAGTACCAGGTGGAAATATTTGGGTGGTACCTTCCCAACTGGTTTATCGCTGGTGTGCCCTAAATAAGGCGTTGTTTCAGATATCATGATTTTATGCCTGTGTTGTTGCCAGGTGGAAACATTCGGTAATGCTATCTGTTTATCTAGGTATTAGAGCGTACATGGCCATCAAAATAAAATTGAATAATTGACATATTGCTCAAATTATTTTATCTATTTTGTTCTGAACTGATTATTCTGAAAATATATACTGCCAGTTTACTTATTACATTTTATAGCAAATTTTTGTCCATATATGTATATGCCTTCTATTGGTAATTGAAGAGGTATCAATTTTTCAAGAAAACCTGAAATGTTTGGAGATTAAATCTCACTCGGATTTTAGATGATTTTGTATAAATAACCATTTTTCAGGAAATATGTAGGTTCGTGGAGGGAACGAAATAGGACAGTGTTGAAGATTCAACTTTTAGAGCTCTTTTTGTTATTATGTTTGTTTTATCATTTAGAGCATGTTTGGCGCTCTTGTAATAAGCTTTAAATTTTGTCTTAAGTTGTAATTCATCGTTACTTGTAATATAAATGAAGTTTCCTTTTAGAAATCTCTGATGACATAATTCCTTTAATTTTAGTATTTTACGATTCATAACCATGTAATTGTATTTTCGCTGCATTTATTTAAGGAAACAATTTAATGCCGAATATTTCTTGCCTTGGTGGCATGTCAAGACACTCGTTCCTTACTACTAATTTTGGGACAGGGGTCATGATAGTATGTGCCTGCATCAATAGCACTTGCAACAAGGAAACAATTTCTACATCTATGAATTTTTTTCTTAGGGGTGGGGGTGGAGGGGAGACTGCATTATCACTGTGTTCTATTTTGGTTTGTACCATTAAGTTCAAGAAATTTGCAATGTACATTGTTTAATTTGTTGTTCCAGGTTAAATTCTCCACACACATCTCCAATCATATTGGATGTTTCGGGTCACCAACAACATTTTGCACAGGTGTTCAGGCTTTTCTACATTATGTACACATTTTCTTTCTTTTTGAGTAAAATCTTGAGAGGTGCTTTTTGCAATTTTTGTGTGCTATGTGTTGTCATGATAGTAGTTTTTTTTATCTGTTTATATCAATTATGGTAGGTTTATATGATTAATCATTTACTGAAGAAATCAAATCAATTCAGGATTCCTACCATATTCAGATAGCATGGCTTGTAGTGTAGACACTCTTGTAATTCTTACTTTGATGGGTGCAATATATTAGATCTCCATGTTGAGGGGATGTCTGGTGCTTATAGGGATTTTCCCCATGCGTGTTTATCAAACATGGTATTTTTAGATATGGTAAACCCTTGATTGAAGAAAATAAATCAAATCAAGGATTCCAATCATATTTAGATAGCTTGTCTTGTGTTGTAAATACTCGTGTAATTTATTCTTTGATGTGTGCAGTATACTAGATCTTCCCTCTCTATACTTTAATGTCAACATTCAACCAACCTCATCTCTCACCCCTATAGATGATATAATATCTGAGTCTATTCTGTAAGAAGAGTGAATTGGACTAGAATTAGAAGTTTCTAATGCTCTAAGAAGGAAGTAGCTTGTTCTCAGAGGCAGTTATTACAAATCAATATACTTTATCTTGTGAATAAAAAATTATGATCTAAAGTAAAACGAAACTAGCTTTTGCAGTTGTGAAAAATTGACTTGTTTGTCTTTAAACTCTCAGTGTTTACAATAAATTGTTCCTTATAGGCTTACTATGGTAGTTTTTGCATTACCAAGTATAACAACAATTGGTTTTATTACCGGATCCCTCAATGTTTGTGGTGCACATTATTTGATAATACATTTTTAAGTTTTAGCTCTCTTGCTTTCCTCCTTATAGCTTTGTTTACTGTAGTAACTTTGTTGTATTTGTCGTAGGATCCCAATTCCAAAATCTTGGAACTACAGTTTGGGATGCATCGATGGTACTTGTCAAATTTCTGGTAACATTTTTAATCTCTTTAGTATTGTCTATTTAATCAAAATTTATGTTCTGGCTAAATATCATTTTGCTATTTTTTTAACTACATGAAGTGATGGAATATAAAAAAGAATATGGAGCTGAATTCATCCTTCCAATATATTTTACTCCATCAGACCGTCTCCAAGCCTTTATCCATCCCATCTGCCAAATAGGTTTGATTTGTTTCACAATTCAAAATCTGAGCCAAAATATTTAGATTTTTGCCCAGTTTTCCTGGGTATAACTCGCCTTGGTGAGGCAATATTTTCCTATTTTTTCTTCAAATTTTGGCAGCACTTTTCTTTCCACCCCAATTTTTTCCCTCTCTCTCTCTCTCTCTCTCTCTCTCTCTCTCTCTCTCTCTTTTGTTGGGGTGACAACCATTTTCACCACAACTAAAATATGCACAAACGCATGGAATTCAAATTTGAAAAAGTTTGCATTTTTAGACATTTTCCCCACCAAAAATGGCCAAATGTTTGGACTCAGCCTCAATCCCTACAAGTTGTCCAGTCTTTGCGGTATATTCCTGAAAAAATTATTTGATAGGCCAAAATTTGAAATTAATCAAGAAGACGACGAGGAAAGCGAGCATGTATTCCTCCTTCATGCAATTAGGAGAATAACTTTATGGTTATTTTTTATATAATGATGAGATCTTGAGTGAATTTTTTTTTATTACTATCATTATATGATACGAGTTCGTTTCTCTCATTTCTCCATCCTCACCCACGCTTCATTTTTTGCTCAGGCATTCTAGGAGATCCAAGAGAGAATAATGGGTTCTTTTTTTCTTTGACTTCCATTTATTGCAATATGTTCTAAAAGTGGGATGGGTTTAGTTTCTTACTCGCCTTCCTTAGTCTTTATGTTTCATTTATAATAAACTGGATTTTATTAAAAAAATTAATAGCACATCGGTAGGGGGACGGGGTGTCCTCAGAAATTATAAGAGAATAAAATCAGTAATAACTCATATTAATACTTAGTTTTTGTGCTTCTTTATTGCCAATGCTAGTATAAATGGCTTGTCTTTTGTGTAGGAGGGTGATGACGATGAATCACAGATGTAATCTGCATTATGTACGTATGTTCTCATAGTTCAATCTTTAATTATGCATGGTGTTTTAGTGTATCAGTCTTGAATTTTCATTATGTATATAATTTAGCAATGAGGTTATTGCCACATTGCTACACTATAAAATTTTAGTGGTTGACGTACTCCGATAGATGATCAGTCACTTTAGATTACACAGTTATGATTACATGTGTGTCAATGGAATGAGAATGTGCTAGTCTTTTGTGTTATTTACTCATTTACGATTACACATTTACTAAGGTTGATTTTGTTCAACGGGTTCTTATTGGAAAATATGAAGATTAATTTTGGGAGAAGGAAGTCTACTTTTGCAAGGAATATAACGAAGACTACTTTTTGGTGAATAATATGTGCAAAACTTTAATGATGTTAGACATCATTTAAATTTTGTTGTTAAAAGCTAGATGGTTTATCTTGTACTACGTTTTGTGTTGGAAATTTTAATGGTTATGAATGAAATATAGTTTTAGATTGGTTTAATAGCATCAAAATGTAGTGTCATTCATTTTGTCACATGCGTTTTAGAATTATGTTTTTCGTGAAATTTGTGGGCATTAGTTCTGCATTGCCATTGGTTGAGCATTCGAGTTATTACTAGTGTATTCATATCTATTTATTTAATGAGAAACTAATATTTGTCTTAAAAATATAATGATATTGTTAACAGACTTTAACCGTTACAAATAAAAACATCTGTTACAAATATATGACACTCCCAATCCGTTACAAAGTATTTTGTAACGGTCTTATCTGTTACAAATTATTTATTTGTAACAGGTCAAAACGTTACAATTTAGTAAATCCGTTACTAATATATGTGATGTGTACCAATACCAAATCTGTTATAAAATAAATTGCAACGGTTTTAATCCGTTACAAATATTATATTTATAACGGATTTTATCTGTTACAATTTTCGTTAGTAAAATAAATAACACCAATTTTCTAACGGATTTAATCCGTTACAAATATTTTTTGTAACCGTTATTGCCCATTACAATTGACCTTTTTTGGTGTAGTGAAGGAAGTTGTTGATTATATTAAATGCGTATGGGATCTTAAAATACAAGTAGGCTTGAGTAGTGGCAGTAGGTGAAATAATATTGTGCTTTTCACCTACCTACCAAACTAGTTGTAGAAGCCCTACTAGAGGTCATGCGGTCCTGGAACTTCCATGGTAATGCCTTTTGATGATCTTCAGGTCTTTTTCAGTAATATAGTCTTTCATTTAGGATTAGGTGACCTTTGGAGGTCATTTCTCTTCAGCCTGAGGTCTACCCTAAGGATCAGACTTGGTTGAACCATGGTGTTGTGGTTTTTGAGCTTGATTTAGGATTCATATTGGAACGAATGTTGATATTAGGAAGAAGGAGAAGAGATCGAAGTTTGTTACAGTATTGTAGCTTATCCTTGAATGCATTGGAGATCTTGGGGATCAAGTAGTGATATATCTAAGGTCAGAGATTAGTCGTATGAGCTATATCCCTTCAAGAGGATAGTTGAGTGATCTAAGGAGCCCTTAGAAGACTAAGGGTCAAATAAGGTATCATCAGGTATATAGGATATAAGAAAATCAAAATGGATCTAGTGGATTCAGAAAAGATAGTTTTTCAAACTCCTGTTGAAAAATTTCATGTCGTTCGGATTGAAAATATCGAGGAAACTTATCAGTGAACAATGACGTCCATATTTAATGATTATTTTCATGACATATTTGAAATATATGTGCAATTTTCTTTCCCTTTTTCTTTCTCATAGCAGGATATATAAATGTGTTGTGCTCTTTGCCCTCGCAGTCAAAATATATTTCCTCTTCCTCTTTCCCACCTCTCTCTTTGGCCTCGTCTTTCTTTTTCATTTTTCTAAAAAATCCTTTTATTGGAAGAATTTTCATTGGAAAATTTGAGAAAAGTTTCAAAAAATTTAACAAACACGGACACATCATCAAAATTAAACTCTCCCTCACTCTTAGACTCATAAACACTCTTTTTTTTTTCTTTTTCTTAGACACTTCCTCACCTTTTTTAGATTTTTCCCTAAGTGAAATAACTATATCCTTAGGCTTAACAATTTTGATAAACATGTCGATCTCCTAATGTTTGAAGGTTTCCTACAAGTTCTTCTAATCTAAGTGTATTTAATATCCCCAAAGAATTTAAAACAGTGACCTTGGTAATAAAACGAGATGGGAATGACCTCAAAATATTTTTAACAACTCTTTTCTCCTCAATTTTCTCACCCAAATTAAAATTTGTATTGACAATGTCCGACAACCTAGCATAAAACTCATCAAAACACTCGGACACTAACATGGTGATAGTCTTAAACTGGGTGGTCAAATTATGTAATTTCGACACCTTAACCGCATTAGTACCCTCATGTTTCAATGGAAAGATATCACATGCCTCTTTAAACGTGGTGCACGTCAGAATACGATGGAACTCGTCAGGGGTGATGACTCCAATAATATCACTCGGGCCTCAAGAGTTATAAGTACTCCATTTATAATCATCCTCAGTCCAATCAGACTGAGGTTTGGGATTGGTGATATTTTCAAAAGTGACAGTGGGAGGAGTCCACCCTCTTTCACAAACAAGCCAAGCGCGTTCATCAATAGCCTTTAAACAAGATCTAATGCGGGCTTTCCAAAAGACATAATTCGTGCCATCAAAGACGCGCATCCGATTATATAAGCTATCCATCGAAAAAATTGCAAAAAATTTCAAATTCAATTTTTTTTTAAATCGATACCACAAATTTTTTTCGAAGAAGGGATCACTCGATAATTTAGAACAACCAACTCTAATACCAATTTGAGAATGCATGCTATCAATTATTTATGGAATTCTCAAATTTCAAATTTTAAACTTATTTAATTGAGTAAATCCTCAATCTAAATAAATTAAACCCTAATCATTCATCTATGTTCATAAATCCAAAATGCAGCCACAAATCAAGGGGCAAACAAATTTCAGAAAAAAACCCTTTTGGGTAAAACATTTTATTTCAATATCTAACGTAAATCGCAATTTACAATTATGTGGAGAACGTTGGACAAAATTTTCTGAAGAAAATTCACATAGATCGTTGACTATAACCAACAAATATTCCTTCAAGAATCTCAACAACCACTATTCCTCTTCAGTAGTGAATACCCACGAGTATCCCCATTGACCACTATCATTAGCAAATAGCTCCCGCCAGAACTACCAATCCAGTAATAGAGAAATCCTTCTCTACATAAGAAACTTCAATAGGAAGTGTTTTGGGTTCCAAAATAATTCACCAAAGTATATGGGCTGATTTTATGAATCAAAAACAAAGATTTGTGCCCTAAAAGTGAAGACTAAAATTATGCATATTTGCAGTTTTTGTTCAACAAAATATTTAATGAAAAAGTCTTCCAAAACAGGTATTTATAAAATACTTGAGGCGGTGGAGGTCGTTCGAACAACTTCTTGATGTCATTTGAACGACATTAGATGTTGTTGTAAGCGACCTAAGAAAGACCTAATAAAATACAAAACAGTACGTGATCATTTAAAGAACAAAAAGAATGACTTATCTCGCGACCAATCAAATGACATGTGATGTCATTCAGAGGGGTCCTATGAACAAAATTGGCTTGTCGTTTGAATGACAAAAGAGAAAAAAATATTATTTTAAAAATCTTGCCTATAAGTCTTTCGAAAAATATTTTGACTTTAAAAATGCCTCGTTTTAATAAAAAAAATCGAAAAATATCCTAATACTATCATAAACCAAATTCGAAACTTAAAAACAATCCTTACCAAAATCAATCTTGTGGATGTCCGTTATTGAAGAAACTGGATATTCGGATCCATCGTCTCGAACATATGATTGTGAACTTCCTTCGACGGTTGTAGCAGTACACGACATACTAAATGTAAAATCAGGACTACAAAAAATATGTCCTTACAAATCGGCCCCTATGTTTATGCCGGTACAAAATAAAAACATCTGAATTATCAATCAGAATGCCCTATACAAATCCAATACCTTACCATGAACCCGAAAGTGGAAAGCTACTAAAAATGCATGTAAAAAAATCTTCAACTTTAAATATCTTCAATTCAAATATGTTTTCTTTCGTTGCGCTTCTATTTGTGTGCTTTCAAATGATCATCAAATTCCTATACACAATAAGCATAACAAATACCTTCATCAAGTATCGAGTTCGAAATGAAATAAACATAAAGCAAATCTCAAATCTCCAACAAAATTCAAACTCTCACTCCCCCATAATTCATAATTCGTTCTCTGCCTTTTTATTTGTCCGAAATAGACAAGAAAAAAACAAAATTAATCACTCACCACATACAAGTATATACTCAAAAGGATTTCATAAAATCTTTTTAATTTTTCATATTTTTCAAGGAAATATATTTTTACAAAAAATAATACACACCATGAATTTACACTAAGACAACCAAATCATGGAAACAAAATGAAGGGGAGTGAGCAAATTCAATAGGAAAATAAACTAAAACATACATAGCATATATGCATGATGAATATGGATACTCCTAAAGAAGTGAACTCAGAATATTCCTTAGGTGTAAAAATTGTTCCATTCAAATGATATCAACTCAATCTAATGAAAATATCAAAGTCTAAACTAATTTCCACACAAATAAATTCTAAAACAAGTTAATAAAATTTCAAGACTTTTGCCAGGACATGCAAACCCGTTGATTTTTTTACAACCAAACTCCCTCATAAGTGGGAGCAACCAATTTTGAGGACCTTAAGTAAAAGAATGACCAATTCTAAGGGTCGAGGTTAATCTTAAGGACCTTAAGTGGGGGCAACCAATTCTGAGGGCCAAGGTCAATCCTAAGGACCTTAAGTGGAAGAGACCAATTCTGAGGGTCGAAGTCAATTATGGGAACCTTAAGTGTGAGAGACAAATTCTCAGGGATGAGTTCAATTCTGAGGACTTCAAGTCAAACACAAATTTTGACGGACAAGGTCAATTCCGAAGACCTTAAGTGGAAACGATCAATTCAGAGGATCGAGGTCAACTTTGAGAACCTTAAGTAAGAAAAAAAATTGAGGGTTAGTTCAATTCTGAGGAATTTAAGTGGGAGAGATAAATTCTAAGGGTTGAGGTCAATCCTGAGGACCTTAAGAGGAAGAAACCAATTCTGAGGACCTTAAGTGGAAGAGACCAATTCAGAGGGTCGATGTCAATTTTAGGAACCTTAAGCTGGAGAGACCAATTCTAAGGGTTGAGTTCAATTATGTGGACCTTAAGTGGAACGACTAATTCTGAGGGTCGAGGTCAATTATAAAGACCTAAGTGAAACGAACAATTTTGAGGGTCGAAGTCAATTCCGAGAACCTTAAATAAGAGAAATCAATTCTGCGAGTTGAGGTCAATTATGAGAACCGTAAGTGTGAGTGACCAATTCTGATGGTCGAGGTCAATTATAAGTACGTTGAGTGTGAGTCGCCAATTCTAAGAGTTGAGGTCAATTGTGAGGACCTTAAGTGGAATGACCAAGTTTTAGGGTCAAGGTTACTTTTGAGGACCTTAAGTCGGGCAACCAATTCTGTGGGCTGAAAAATTCCGAGGACCTTAAGTGGAAGCGACTAATTCTAAGGGTCGAGGTAAATTAAAAGGACCTTAATTAGGAGGGACCAATTATATGTGTCGAGGTCAGTTCTGAGGACATTAAGTGGGAGCGACCAATTCTGAGGGTCGAGGTCAATTCTGAGGACCTTAAGTAGAAAGACCAATTTTGAGGGTTGAGGTCAATTCTAAGGACCTTAAGTGGAAGAGACCAATTATGAGGGTCGAGGTCAATTCTGAGGACCTTAAGCGGGAGCGACCAATTTTGAGGACCTTAAATGGAAGAAACCAATTTTGAGGGTTGAGGTCAATTCTGAGGACCTTAAGTAGGGATAACTCTCCTAGGGAATTTCTTATTCGAGACTCTACTGGGGAGGAGACGTCATTATGGGGATTATGTGTTTCTGGGAAGAGATAGCTTTGCTGGGGAAGCTGAAATTCATAATCTATAAATTACACTTGTGGAAATAGTTGATGACATGAGGTTTTGGGAATCCACTTGGGAATGAGTTGTTGGGAGAGAGATTTAGGGTTTTTAGGTTTGCTTGGGAAAATTGCTAACATTTTAAAAAAAAATTAATTATAGAATTATTGCTAGAAAATGGGTAAATCTGGTGAGGAAGCACTTAATTTCTGCTGAAGATGAAGTCCTAGGGATTTCTCTGGGGAGTAGTAATGGGTACACTTATTTTTAAGGTTTTAAGTTGGGGGTAAAAATGTTGTATTAATCCAGATGGATATTTGGGGTATTTAAAAATGATTTTCTCAGTGAATAAACATTCCAATATTTATTTGGTAATTTTAATAATTTTTTGGGAATTTTTTTGAATTATTTGGCCTTTTTTGGTACATTTGTACGAAATTTTCGGGGGTTGTCAATCGACATTTTGTAGGAGTTGCCAATCGGTAATGGCTTGATCTTCTAGGTACCTAGAGAAGGGTAAAGTACAGTGCTGCTCAACAGCTATCAGGGGACTGTCGATAGACATGCCCCTTAGCCTTCTTAAAAATGGGCGAATTCTCTTCATTTTTCACAGCTTATAGCATTTTTATCTTTTGCTTCTTTCTTCTGCAATCTTCTCCTACATCCTTTCCTCATTTTAACTTAGAAATTTCTATATTTTTCAAGCAGCGATACCCATATGGAATGGCTAGGTGTTGACGATTGGACGTACTTGGAATGACGGGTCAGGGTGCCCTTAGTGTTGGGCAATGGGAATTCCTTTGATATTTTTGAGCCCGTTACTGACGGGTGTACTCTTCTCTGTAAGCCTTTGTACCATCGATCATTTAGGGTGTGAAACCTTGAGGGTTATGTAAGTACCGTGTGACTTTTGGCATTCCTTTTCGCATATTTCTTATATTTTATTGTTCCTTTAACTTTTAACCTAAGCTCTCTCATTTGTTTTGACAGACTGATATCGCTGTAACGAATCTTCACTCCTAGGGGAATACGGGGTTTAGATATACATGGGATCACTTTCCTGGAATGGTGCATTAAATGGTTTCTTATGCGGGTTTTAGTTGTTTGACGTCTGCATTGGATGAGATGCCCCGCTACGGTTATTCTATGCATTATAGGAGAGATTGGTGGGATACTACCCACACTATACAATTGGGTTTCAGGAAGACGACAGTGACACCTATTTATGTACATCAACTACTAGGGATAGATTGTAAGGGAACGCAGATAGAGGTTGATCGATCCCTGAGTGTGACACCAACGACGGTGGAGCTGATGTTGGGCAATGTTATACAGATAATCTCGGGAGACTTAATTCATATATCTCTTATTCAAGAGGTTTTTCTGATTCGATGGATGGATGATACTGATGGGCTGTTGGTTTGTGAGATGGCCCATTTGTTTATTCATTTATTGGTTGGAGGATTTTTGGTGGCGTCGAGTGGCGACGTTGTCCACTTATGGTTTTTACCATATTTGAGGGTATTTTAGAATATCCCCTCTTTGAATGGGGGAGACTGAATTTAGTAACACCTTATTCCTCTTTCGTTGCTTTCAGTCGATGCTTCCTGCAGACTTTTACTAGTGCCACGATTTGTTATGTGATGAGTTCGTGGGAGCTTCTACTGGATGTATTGGTGGTGAAAGTCCAACCGTCAGTCAAAACTGTCTTCTTCCTTGACTGTGGTGCGTCATGCCTTGAATGCCCTGACGAGTGATTAGGTTATTTCCTCTCTTCTCTTTTGAATCCTTTTCTTTTTTATTTTCTTTGTTCAAGTATTGACTTTATTCTTGGCCAAATGCATGTGACCTTATATCCCTGGGTGATGGCCATCGAATAGACGAGGGTAACTTAGATGCATGTGCAGATGCGTCGACTTTTGGTGCATGAGTTTGGCTACTCCTAGTATCTGAGAAAGAGAGTATTTCAATAAATTATGGAGGCGTAGGTAGCGATCAGTGATGCCCCTGATATATATGAGGCGGATTCGAGAGATGTTGAAGGAGGCCCAGGTAGTGGTGATGATTGACGAGCCATATTCATCGTACAAAGACACGGTGGTGACTTACGATTATCTTTATTTCGTGATGAGTTGCCCTATGCCGTCATATATATATGACGTGGTGAATATTCCTCCACCTCCTAAGGCATTAGGCATGGGTAAGAGTCGACCAGTAGGGTCTTACCGTAGTGTTGGTAGTGCATCGACATCAGCAGTGATGATGATGTCAAAGGTTTCATTTCTTTATCTTTCACCTCCCTCTTATAACATCAGACTGCTTGGGGGAGAATCGGTGAGTATGCAACATTGTCCTAACATGACGGACCCGCAGGTGTTGGGGATAACAAATGATGTTCTCCAGCCAGAGGTATATCATTCTCTTTTATTTTTTTGATTTTTTATTCGCTTCAGTGTGACCAATTTTTTCTTTTTTCTTTTCTTACAGCATGTCCGGGTGTCGACTACCTGGCTAAGGGAAATCCAGGACTAGGTGTCTTCCGTGACATCTCACATGTTTTATGCCATCTGCTTCGTCTGAGGATGGATATGGATCAGGTAACGGAGGCTCCTCAACTCGTCGTTGGGGGAAGCGCGTGCACCACAGGGACGGAGGATCGTAGATAGATAGATAGATAGAAAGATAGATATATATATAGATAGATAGATAGATAGATAAAGATAGATAGAGAGAGAGAGAGAGAGAAATAAAGTTTTGGGGTATCAGGCTGAGTCTCGTTGCTTTTTTTCTTCTTTTCTGGAAAAGATGTTGATGATGCTCCAATTAGCACCACCAGATAATGTGTTTTCAAGCTCAATCTAAGAACAACAATGGCAGCACAGTTATGTAAGAGGTAAGAGAATGAGATGAGGAGAAGAGGAGAGAGCACCAGGATATAAATGGTTCAACATAAATTGGCCTACGTCCACTATGTGTGTGTGTATGTGTGAATAACCTCACTGCAATAAGGCACTAATGGCCATGGATACAATCTCTCAAGCTTTATCTCTCTACTGTGTATCTAGACAGAGTTTCAGCTAGGGTTGAATATCTGGGGATCCTTTGCAAGGTAAAGGATGACCTCTATATATAGTACCTAGGGGGTGTAATGTACCCCCCATGCATGCAATGAGCATGTGTGTGTTTGCCTCACCAATATGGGAAAGCCATCTGTCACAGTCACATGTAGAGAATGATGATGCAATATTCTCCCCACGTGTGGGGAATAATCTTGTTATAACTGATTTGTGTCCACGTGCCCTTATCCAAATGTCAGCAGATGCTCGGCTATCGCGCCTGGTGTATGACCTCGGCCTGGGAGAGGCCGAGGTTGGTAAGTTTAGGTACTAGTTCAGTTCGAGTATTCCATGGAGGTCTCGGCCTAATCCCAGCCGAGATAATGGACAAGGTCGGCCTGAGACGAGGTTGAGCTGGGGTGTTTGGAGTATCGACTAATGTCTTGATGAGGTTGCTGGTGGCTTTATGTAAGCTCGGCCTATGTCTGGCCGAGGTTTCCATTCCAAGGTATACGAGAATGCTACTGATCCTTATGATGTCCCTTGGAGAGGCTCATGGTAGTTTCGGCCTGGGCTGACCCTACTATGGCCGAGGGCTGGTACTGCGTGTCCAAGACGTCCAACTTCGGCCATAATCTCGGCCGAGGTTGGTGCCTCTGGGCCGAGGTCACACTTGGGCATATCAATCACCCCTCAGCCCTTAGTCATATGTGGGAGCAGGTGACTAGGGGTTTATCACACCTCCGAGGCCTGTCTATTACAATATGTGCTAATATTTATTTGACACTTGTCCAATGCTAAAGTATGCTTGCTAGGTGGGAGTGTGTTGTTAGCTGCCCTTTGGGGTTCCCAAGGCAATGATGGCCTTGGGAATTGCGCCTGTATATTTAAGGATTTTGAACCCTATTTCCCTTATTTCTTCATCACTTCTCTCATTTCCAACCAACTCGTTCCTGCAACTTTCTCTCTCTAGAAAGATCCTTGCTGAAGCTTTTGGAAGGTGGTTTTCTCGCGTCTTCTCGTCTCCTCCTTACTATTTCATCCTCAGGTAACCTTCGCCATACTTTTTCCTTCATTTTTCCTGCAAGTCTCCTTATTTTCGCATTTTTCGGCGAGTTTCTGAGTTTTTCGGCGAGATCACTATTATTTCAGGCGAACAATTCTTGCCACATTTAGGTAGTTTGATCTTTTACTACTTTACTTCACTAGCCAAACTTGTTTGTAGTTTTAAGAAGCCTCCTAAGTGTAGTGTCATCCTCTGACTATCAGACCCTTATAACAGCTTCTTGAGGAGTTCCCCTCCCTTAGAGAGAAGACTTTAGAAAAGATTAGACAAATAGAAAGAGCACAGGAGGAGGCTCGTAGGTCACAAGAGTTTCCCATTAGACCCATATTTCCACCACCTCGGAAGGTGATATATCCTAACCCCCCAGAGTTTTTCTATCAGACAGAGGTTCTTGCTGATCCCATACCGATGTTTGAGTTTGAATCTTCTACCTCAGACCCCATGTCTGTGGATTCCTTTCAGGAGGCCATGGACTTCACACCTCGGCCTGATCAGGCCCCTGATCAGGCCGAGGTCTCTAGCCGAGCCTCATCCCATAATAGCTCAAGCACCTCAGCCTCTTCCTCAGAGGTTGAAATTATTGAGCCAAGTGTGGATATACCACCACCACTTGACGCCATTCCTCTGTCAGCCTTCACTGGTGTCGAGTTCGCTCAGAATTTCTCGAGTAACCCCTCAACATCTGCTCCGGTCGACATTGAGTTGGATAATGACGATGAGGATAAGAGCGATGTCGACGTCGCTGAGGCGGCCGAGATCGAGAGTACTATTATTGAGGTAGACCTTCTCTGCTTCAGATATCTGTATTCTATCAGCCCCTCAATAAAGCTTAAGAGACCTCTGAGGGAGGAGAGGGCTTATCATGGCCGAGACGGCGAGATCTGCCTATACGAGCAGATGTTCAAGTTAGGTTTTCATCTGCCCATTCACCCCATTATCAAATCCATCCTTTCTTATATCAATTTATCCCCCTCTCAACTATCCCCTAATGCCTGGAGAGTCATAATATGGGCCATAGTCCTATGGAAGGTTGTCCACCACTCAGACCTTCTAGTTCAGGTCTTCGCAGGTTGCTATGTCCCTTCCTCGGCCATAAATCGTCCGAGATACTACCATTTTGTAGCTCAAAAGCCTGAGAAGAAAATGCTTCAAGTAACTCAGACTTCCAACCATAACTGGAAGCCTCGGTATTTCTTTGCTTTTGGGCCATGAGAATTTGGCCCATGTGTTCCCTCATCTATTATAGAGCCGAGTATGCCCCTAAGGTGGGGTAAAGTCATAATGTCTGCGAGGGCTGACCCTCGCCTGAGCCCATCGAACCTTCATAAGGTGAAAGCCCTTCAAGATCAGGGGGTACATGGTCTGTTCATCAAGTTTGAGCACTTGATGACTCCCTACTACCTCTCTGGGACATGTCTAGGTGGAAGTCTCCATGCCGAGCTTGGTAAGCATTTTTGCTTTTTAAGTTTAACCTCTGAGTTTACTCATATCTGATTATCTAACTCAGATCTACTAATTTTTTGTAGAGCGACCATAGGATATTTCAAACGAGCTTTGGGAGATGGCTGCATCCAGCTTGATGAGACTTGCCAAGAAAGCAGGCCTTAATGCCCCTCCCCCATCTCCCTCTGCCTCTAAGCCCCCAGCCACAAAGAAGAGGGCTCCAGAAGGTTATGCCCCTAAGGATCAGAGGCCGAAGAAGAAGACTGCTGACACTGCCATCCCCATCTCTTCAGCTGACGCCCTGTTGGCTCATCTAGATCAGTTGAAAATAACTGAAAACATAGTCGGCCACAGTCTTCAGGCCTTAGATACCTTTGGCTTTACAATGACCGAGGCTAACAAATGCTTCTTAAGGTCACTGAACACCCCACTGTTGGTTGAGTTCGGCATTCACAGATCCATTCAAGTATGAATTGATCTTTCTGATTGTTCTTAACCCAAGTGCAATATCTGATTGTTCTCCAGCTCATTCATTATCACAAAATATGCAGGGCCTGACAGCTATGCACCACTTATCCAACTGGACTCTGAGGAAATTGCCCCTCATCCAAAAGGGGCAAGAGGTCGAGAAAGTCCAGAGCACTCTGAACGCAAAGATTGATCATCTCAAATCTGAGATAACGGATTCTGAGAAGAAGGTGAAGGGGTTGGAGAAGGACATCTCCCAGCTCGGCAAGGATCACGCTACAGCTCCGAAGGCTAAGAACGAGACTCTGCAGCAGAAAGTCAACTCAGTTGTCAAGGCCGCACTTGATGACGCCTCCGAGAACATAATTACTAACTACAAGTCCTCTGATGAGTTCATGGGCTTCGGCTTTGAATACCTTGAAAGAGGTATCAAAGCCACTATTAAATGGGCTGACGTCAGAGAGAGAGAGAGGCCGACACTTTGAAGGCCTCTGATTTTATTGGTCTCAGCATTGCTGATCCTCAGTTCGTCGAGGCTCTTTAGGAGGTTGAGGAAAAGGCTGCCGCTCCTGCCGAGATTGCTACGCTGGAGGGGCAGACCATCGTGATTATGCGACCGAGGTGACCAATCAAGCCGAGGATGTCAACGTTCCCCCTTCAAACCCTCAGAGGATTTTTTGATAATTGTTTGTAACTCATTGCATTATGGAGCTTGTCTGTAATAGTTGAACATCTTATTATTTCTGAATATATATCAACCTCTGAGGAGGACCATCTTCACTTTCTTTTCATTGAATGTCATGTGATGCTTTTCATTCTTAGTTTCGTTGTAATGGTGTCTGCTAAAATTAAATTTGTAATTTGAGCTTCAACCTCTGAAGTCCTCTTTCTAAGGTCATCCCATTATAGTGTCTGACCTCAGACCTCATCACCTAAGATGTTACCCTCATAATTAATCTCACCAAATTAATGATGTTAAGGGTCTGAGGTCATCCCATTATTGTGTATGACCTCAGACCTCATCACCACTGAATGATGTTGTAAGGGTCTGAGGTCATCACCTAAGATGTTACCCTCATAATTAATCTCACCAAATTAATGATGTTAAGGGTCTGAGGTCATCACCTAAGATGTTATCCTCATAATTAATCTCACCAAATTAATGATGTTAAGGGTCTGAGGTCATCCCGTTATGGTGTTTGAGCTCAGACCTCGTCACCACTGAATGATGTTGTAAGGGTATGAGGTCATCCTATTATGGTGTCTGACCTCAGACCTCGTCACCACTGAATGATGTTGTAAGGGTCTGAGGTCGTCACCTAAGATGTTATCCTCATAATCAATCTCACCAAATTAATGATGTTAAGGGTCTGAGGTCATCCCATTATGGTGTCTGACCTCAGACCTCGTCACCACTGAATGATGTTGTAAGGGTCTGAGGTCATCACCTAAGATGTTACCCTCATAATTAATCTCACCAAATTAATGATGTTAAGGGTCTGAGGTCATCACCTAAGATGTTATCCTCATAATTAATTTCACCAAATTAATGATGTTAAAGGTATGAGGTCATCCCATTATGGTGTCTGACCTTAGACCTCGTCACCACTGAATGGTGTTTGAGGGTCTGTGGTCATCACCTAAGATGTTATCCTCAAAATTAATCTCACCAAATTAATGATGTTAAGGGTCTGAGGTCATCACCTAAGATGTTATCCTCATAATTAATCTCACCAAGTTAATGATGTTAAGGGTCTGAGGTCATCCCATTATGGTGTCCGAGCTCTGACCTCGTCACGACTGAATGCTGTTGTAAGGGTCTAAGGTCATCCTATTATGGTGTCTGACCTTAGACCTCGTCACCACTGAATGATGTTGTAAGGGTCTGAGGTCATCACCTAAGATGTTATCCTCATAATTAATCTCACAAAATTAATGATGTTAAGGGTCTGAGGTCATCCCATTATGGTGTCTGAGCTTAGACCTCGTCACCACTGAATGATGTTGTAAGGGTTTGAGGTCATCCTATTATGGTGTCTGCCCTCAGACTTCGTCACCACTGAATGATGTTGTAAGGGTCTGAGGTCATCCTATTATGGTGTCTGACCTCAGACCTCGTCACCAATGAATGATGTTGTAAGGGTCTGAGGTCGTCACCTAAGATGTTATCCTTATAATTAATCTCGCCAAATTAATGATGTTAAGGGTCTGAGGTCATCCCATTATGGTGTCTGACCTCAAACCTCGTCACCACTGAATGATGTTGTAAAGGTCTGAGGTCATCACCTAAGATGTTACCCCCACAATTAATCTCACCAAATTAATGATGTTAAGGGTCTGAGGTCATCACCTAAGGTGTTATCCTCATAATTCATTTCACCAAATTAATGATGTTAAAGGTCTGAGGTCATCCCATTATGGTGTCTGACCTCAGACCTCATCACCACTGAATGATGTTTGAGGGTTTGTGGTCATCACCTAAGATGTTATCCTCAAAATTAATCTCTGACCAAAGAATGAAGCGAGAACTGTCCTGGGAACTGATCTTTATTAATAACCTCTTCATAATAAGATGGTACATTTACATAAAACTCTATGCAACATAATATGTAATATCTCTTTAGGTGATCAGCATTCCATGGGTTAGCGAAAGGTTCTCCTTCTAGGTTTTCTAGCCTGTAGGTGCCAGACACAACCTCTTCTGTCACTTTGTAGGGGCCATGCCAGTTTGGGTGAAGCTTATTTACCTTCTGCAAGGTCTTCTTTAGAACTAGGTCTCCCACTGCAATGGGTCTTGACTTCACCCTATGGTTGTAGAATTTCGCTGCCCTCTGTTGGTAGGTAGCTTGTCTGACCTCTGTGTCCTCTCTTCTTTCTTTGATAAGATCTAGGTCTAGCCTCCTCTCTTCCCCATTATTGTCAGGGTCATAGGTCTAAATCCGATGAGTTGGGAGCCCTATCTCCGTTGGTATGACGACCTCTGAGCCATATGCCAACATGAACGTGGTTTCACCTGTTGGCGTCCTTACCGTGGTTTTGTAGGCCCATAACACAGCATAGACCCCTTCAGTCCATCTTCCCTTCGCATCTTCTAACCTCTTCTTGATTCCATCCAGGATAGTTCTGTTTGTGACCTCGGTCTGACCATTTGCCTGAGGTCGGACAGGAGATGAGAAGAATTGCTTAATCCCTACTTTTAGGCAATACTTTTCTAAAGAGGACTTCTTGAACTGGGTCCCATTGTTCGAGATGAGAGTGTTTGGGAGGCCATATCTGCATATGATATTCCTCCAAATAAATTGAAAGGTCTTCTGCTCTGTGATTGTTATCATCGGCTCTGCCTCCACCCACTTTGAGAAGTAGTCTATGGCAACTATCAAGAATCTATAGTTGTTGGCGGCTCTTGGTAGGGGTCCTACTAAGTCAATCTCCCATACTGTAAATGGACATGGAGAGGTGATTGATGTCATAGGCTGATGGGGCTGATGAGGGATAGTGGTGAATCTCTGACATTTATCACACCTCTTTACATAAGCTGCGGCGTCTTTGGACAAAGTTGGCCACCAGTACCCTTGTGTGATGATTCTCTTGGCCAAGGGTCTTCCCCCTATGTGGCTTGAGCAAGAACCCTCATGAACCTCCTGTAAGACCCGGGGAACTTTCGTGGGATGCATGCATCTGAGGAGAGGCAATAGAAATCCTTTTTTGTACAAGACATCTCCTATCATCGAGAACTTGGCAGCCCTATATCTCAATTTTCTCCTCTCTAGCTTGGACTCAGGTAGCTCTCCCCCTCTAATATACCTGACGAAGGGGTCGATCCATAAGTCTCCTAGGTTCAAATTGTGACACGGGTTACATTCCTCTTCTTCCTCGATGGTTGCCTTTCTCAAGACCTCGATTGGAATGGTCCTTCTAACATTTGTCTTCATTGCCGAGGCCAGCCTTGCCAATGCATCTGCGTGACTGGTACTTTGTCGAGGCACTCTCTTCAGTTTTGCCTCTTCAAAATATTCTAATAAACTTCTTACACTCTTCAAGTACTTGGCTATCCTTTCATCTTTGGCCTCATAAATCCCCATTACTTGATTGATAACCAACCTTGAGTCGCTGTGGAGTAGGAGTCACTTTACGCGAAGAGTTGTTGCCAATAAGAGACCTGCTATCATGGCCTCATACTCGGACTCGTTGTTTGAGGCCTGGAAGTTGAACCTCAGGGCGAATTCAATGTTCGCACCAACCGGAGCCGAGAGTATCAACCCCGCACCGCTTCCACTATTGCATGAAGAGCCATCAACGAAGAGGCTCCAGACATCTGTATCTGATGAAAAGGATCCTTCTGTCAAGACGCCTTGATTGAAGAGATATCGATCCTCCTCGTCCTCCACAATTCTGCTCATAAATTTTTGGATGCGACCTCTTCCAGATTTTGGAAGACACTTGGTGTCGTCTCTTCCTCCTCTTGGAAGACACTGGGTGTCGTCTCTTCCTAATTTTGGAAGATACTTTGGTTTGTCTCTTCCATGCCCCCCAGGCCTTTCTCTGCCTCGGCCTCATCCCATGTGAACTCAGCAACAAAATCTGCGAGGGCCTGCCTTTTGATGGCTTTCCTAGGTTGGTAGGCAAGATCGTACTCCCACAACTCGATGGCCCATGTCATCAACCTCCCGGATTTCTCAGGTTTATGCTGGACCTGTCTTAGTGGGGAGTCAGTGAGGACTACCATGGAGTGAGCCTGGAAGTAGGGCTTCATTTTTCTTAAAGCATGTATCAGGGCATAGGCCAACTTTTCCATGCGAGGGTAATTCTTTTCAGCCCCTTGAAGGGCTTTACAGTTGAAATATACAGGCCTTTGGATCCCATCGTCTTCCCGTATTATGGCCGCACTGATGGATGATTCAGAGACTGCCAGATACATATACAATTTTTCTCCTGCGACGAGTCGAGATAGCAATAAGGGGGATCCCAAGTAAGATTTGAGTTGGTTGAAGGATTTTTCACACTCTTCATCCCATTGGAAGGCCTTTCTGAGAACTTTAAAAAATGGAAGACACTTGTCCGTTGCCCTAGAAACAAACATGTTAAGGGCAGCCACTCTCCCCTTAAGTCTTTGGACATCCTTGATACTCCTAGGAGTCTTCATGTTAAGTAATGCCTTGATTTTCCCAGGGTTCGCTTCAATTCCTCTCTGGTTTACGATGAATCCCAGGAACTTCCCAGCTCCTACTCCGAAGACACACTTTACTGGGTTGAGTTTCATTCTGTACGAGTCCATAACATCGAAGGTCTTCTCAAGGTCTGCTACGTGAGTTCAAGCTTTCAAGCTCTTTGTCAGCATATCGTCTACATACACCTCCATAGTCTTACTTATTTTCTCTTCGAACATCTTATTGACAAGACGTTGGTACGTTGCCCCTGCATTTTTCAGACTAAAGGGCATCACTATGTAGCAGTACGTCCCTTTGTCAGTAATGAAGGCTGTCCTCTCAGAGTCTTCAGCATCCATGAAGATTTGGTTATAGCCTGAATACGCATCCATGAAGCTCATGAGCTCATGTCCCGCCGTCACGTCCACCATCTGATCTATCCGAGGTAAGGGATAGCTGTCTTTTGGACAAGATCTGTTCAGGTCAGTGAAATCCACACACATTCTCCACTTCCCACTGGCCTTAGGCACGATGACTGCATTTAAAAGCCACTCCGGATAGGTGACTTCTCTTATGAACTCGGCCTCTTCCAACTTTTTGAGCTCTTCTCGGATGACGTCGTATTTCTCCCTGGAGTAGACTCTTCGTCTCTGTTTGATAGGCTTAGCATCTCTGGTCACGTTGAGCTTGTGACTCATCACCTCAAGGTCGATGCCAGGCATGTCTGTATGACTCCATGCGAAGACACTATGTCTCCTCCTGAGGAAGTTTATCAGCTCTTCCTTGGTTCCTGACTCTAAGGCTTTACCGACCTGGACGGTTTTTTCTGGCTCATCCTCATTGAGGATGATGGATTCTACCTCTTCCGCGGCCTCTCCCTTCTTCAACTTTATTTCATCTCTTGGGTCAAGAGTGTCAATGCTATAAGTGGTGGTTGCCCTCTTATGGGCTTCTCTCTCTTCGTCCGAGTTGAAGTAACATTCTCGCGCTGTGGTTTGGTCACCTTGCACTTCCCCTACTCCATAAGGAGTCGGGAATTTTAGCATCTGATGGACCGTCGACGGCACATCTTCAAACTCTTTAAGGGCCACCCTTCCTATGATGAGGTTATAGGCCGAGAACACGTTCTCGTCCATGACGAAAAAAATTATCTTCTTGGTCAGCCTCTTAGGCCACTCATCACCCATCCGTATGTCCATCTCATACATGCCCAAGGGGTGGACCTTTTCGCCACTAAAGCCTATCAATGGGTGATGATAGGGCATCAGCCTTGCTCTGCTAAGACCTAGGCTCTTGAAGCAAGGCCAGAACATAACGTCCGTCGAGCTCCCCCCGGCTATGAGGGTCCTCTGCACCTCGCACCCATGCACCCTTGTTGTTATGACCAGAGGGTCATCATGGGGGGCTAAGATACCCTTGAAGTCGAGTCTGGAGAACCCAACTACGAGGGTGTCCATGTCTATTTTCTTCCTCTTCTGCACTGTATCGGAAGACGTTAGATTCACAACTTCAAGCTTGGCCACTGACCTGGCCTCTGCTACGTGAGCCTTCCTAGCCACCTCCGACCAATCCTCCACATATGGTGTCAACACCAAAGGATATCGTACCGACCCTCTTCACCGGGGTGTTGTCATCTTTCGGCGGAAGATCCGGATCGTCTTTGTCATCTCCTTCTGAATCATCGTCTCTTCTGGCTGGGACATTGTCATGGCATTTGTCATTTTTCCTTTTCTGAGGGTCATCTCTTCCACGCTTTGGAGCCTTACCATCCACATACTTCCTCAGCTTTCCAAATTTCAACATCTTTTCAATCTCATCTTTTAAAGCGAAGCATCTATCCGTGACATGGCCATGATCCCGATGGAACTCGCACCATAGGTTTTTGTTCCTCTTATGTGGTGGGGACTTCAGTTTTTCCGGCCATCTCAGAGTCCTGTCAATTTTAATCTCATTGAGGATGTGCTCGCAGCTTACAGTCAGAGGTGTATAGTGAGCGAACTTGTCATCACCCGACCTCTTCTTCCTATCTTTCTTGCTTTGGGACTTTCCACTACCACCGCAGTTCTCATCCTCATACTTTGCGGCCATTACCTCTTTCGCATTCATTACTTTCCCCGCGGTTGCCAGCAGCTCCGCCATAGACCTAGGGGGTCTTCCGCCAGTTTCCACAATAGCTTCCCCTTCTGGAGACCTCCTATAAGGGTGGTCATGCCTATGTTCTCTTCATAATCTTCGACCTCCAACTTTTCTTTGTTGAATCTTGCTATGTAGTCTCTTAGGCTCTCACCCTTGGCCTGCTTGACATACAACAGGTGGGTAGTCTTCTTTTGAGGCCTCACCCCAAAGCAGAAGTTGTGGATGAATCGTTCAGCCAAGCCTTTGAAGTTATCAATTGATTTCTTCGGAAGGGAGGTGAACCAACTGTGTGCTGCCCCTGTCAAGGTCCCAGAGAAGGCCCTACACTTCATCTCATCGGGTATCGAGTAGATGTCAGCTGCCGACTGGTACATTTTGATATGATGCACAGGGTTAATGCTGCCATCATACTTGGGAGACACTGTAGGAGGCTTGAACTTAGCTGGGGTTGGGAACCCCACTATCCTAGCCACAAATGGGGAGCCCTCTGAGTAACCCCTTTGTAATGGGTCCCTACTTTTAATGAAGTCTCCTATCTTCTCCTCAAGGCGTTGGATAGAATCATTCCATGGTCTTCTGCCATCGACTTGGCTGAGGTTATCCCCTGCCACCTCCCTGGGATTGACCGAGGGTTCCCCTGCCGCGACACGTCGGCTGTTGACCTCTTCCTGTTCCCTGCCTTTTCTTTCACAGTGTCGGCATTGATCTGGCCGACCCTGCCTATTCCCTCTCTGAGAGCCTGCTGCGCTCCTTGATCTCGACAGTCTCTGTCTTAGGTCATTCATCGGGCCCAATCTCTTAAAGGCCGACCTTCTGCTCAACCTATCAAAGGCTGAACCTCTTTGTTCGGCCTCTTCACCTCTTCGGCCTACACAACCTTGACTTTGCCTAAGAGGCCGTACAGTGTTATTTGACACCTCATATGGCTCCCAGCAGTCTTCCGGGGCTTCTTCCGCCTCTAGATCATCATACCTGTCCTCTGGGTAAGGGTTTCCCTGCCTCCCCAGGTGTAAGCGCCTAGGGTCAGCAACGTCCCTTCTCCGCTGGGGTTCAGGTTGGTCCTTCATTGGTGCCTGGGGTGGTCCCCTAGCATCAGGATGGGGCTGAACTGCCGCCGAAGTGATCATGTCCGGTGAGACTCCAGGTGGCCTCATCATAGTTTGGCTGAGCTGTGCAAATTACTCCTGCATGGCTTATTGTGTTGCAGTTAAAGATCTCAAGGCTGTAGCTACCTCCACCATTTCGGACTGGGGGGCGCCTGACTGGAACTAGGCCCTCCACCCCTAGGTGGCGGAACAGGCGGTGGTAAGTCTGGTGCCATATGTTAACACTACAGAGCTTGAGTAGCAGATGAGCTTAGTACCTCACAGGTCCTCTTTCAATGGTGAAACAGCTCCGCGCTAGGGGGAGGCCTGGTTCACCACCAGAGTCTCCAGTGAGGTTAAGTACAAAAAGAGGAAGAGATAGCTTCTAGTTCCCATAGACGGCAGCAAAATGATGATGCTCCAATTAGCACCACCAGATAAGGTGTTTTTAAGCTAAATCTAAGAACAACAATGGCAGCACAGTTATGTAAGAGGTAAAAGAATGGGATGAGGAGAAGAGGAGAGAGCACCAGGATATAAGTGGTTCAGCCTAAATTGGCCTACGTCCACTGTGTGTGTGTGTGAATAACCTCACTACAATAAGGCACTAATGGCCATGGATACAATCTTTCAAGATTTCTCTCTCTACTGTGTATCTAGACAGAGTTTCAGCTAGGGTTGAATATCTGGGGATCCTTTGCAAGTTAGAGGATGACCTCTATATATAGTACCTAGGGGGTGTAATGTACCCCCCATGCATGCAATGAGCATGTGTGTGTTTGCCTCACCAATATGGGAAAGCCATCTGTCACTGTCACATGTAGAGAATGATGATGCAATATTCTCCCCACGTGTGGGGAATAATCTTGTTATAACTGATTTGTGTCCACGTGCCCTTATCCAAATGTCAGCAGATGCTCGGCTATCGCGCCTGGTGTATGACCTCGGTCTGGGAGAGGACGAGGTTGGTAAGTTTAGGTACTAGTTCAGTTCGAGTATTCCATGGAGGTCTCGGCCTAATCCCAGCCGAGACAATGGACAAGGTCGGCCTGAGACAAGGTTGAGCTGGGGTGTTTGGAGTATCGACTAATGTATTGATGAGGTTGCTGGTGGCTTTATGTAAGCTCGACCTATGTCTGGCCGAGGTTGCCATTCCAAGGTATACGAGAATGCTGTTGATCCTTGTGATGTCCCTTGGAGAGGCTCACGGTAGTGTCGGCTTGGGCCGACCCTACTATGGCCGAGGGCTGGTACCCCGTGTCCAAGACGTCCAACTTTGGTCGTAATCTCGGCCGAGGTTGGTGCCTCTGGGCCGAGGTCACACTTGGGCATATCAGATGTAATGATAGAAACACATATATGTGAAATGAATGGCATTTTATTTATTTATCTTTGCTTTAAATGACTTAATCTTGATACACTTTTTACTTTGTTCGTCGAGATTGTAAAAAGGATTAGAATTGCTTAAAAACAGAATTTATTTTGAAATATGATGAGTTAAAAATATATGGAGAGAAAAATTCTAAATTCTTTTGGAATAGGAAATTGAGTTTTTGATTTTGACAAAAAAGTAAAAAGGGAATTTTCTAAAAATGGGGAGATGTCGATCGGCATACCCCTTATCCTGCCTATCAACAGGTCAATCGAATCAAATCACCCCAAGTCTTTGATTGCATTTTCTTCACTTACTTTTTCTGAGATGGGGTAGAGTTCATTCCGTATTTAACAGGATCCTTGTCTTTAGCTAAGTTTTTCAAGTATAAAAGGAGGTAAGTTGGAGAGGTTTTCTTCATTCATCCACATTTTGTTTTTCTTTCTTATTTCTTGATTGTGTCTTGTTATTTTTCCAAATGTTCTTCCTATAAGTGCATAATTTGCTTCTTAGCTTGAGGATTAAAAGGAAATGTGTTCGTACAATGCAGACTATGACACTTTTAATCTGCACTACTTTCTTTGTGGAACAACTGACCCATCGACTAAAACATGCTGATGTCAATGATAAAAATATTGGTACCTCAAGGATCATGTTTTTCTCTTTGGCTTCGACATAGTAGACTTATGAGGTGTTTTCTGCTATGTTAGGGGGTAAATCCCAGTATGGCGGCGGCCATTCCTAAATCATCTCAATCTCCTCGGGTAGTATTTGTAAATTTTCTCCATATCTCACACTCGGTGGCTCAGTCATTGGTCACTGTAAGAATGATCTCCCCGCAGTTGTTCAGTATTTTAGGCATTGAGGGATATCAATTATGGGGGTTATGTTGGCGTCGTCGCCCTTAGCTTAACTTCAAAGCTATTGTTAGTGATTAGGGACCTGCTAGTGGATCCTTAAATTATTGTCATTACTGTGTAGATGTCATATCATCGTAATCCTGCATTGGTGATTTTGGTAGAGACCCGTAATGGTCTAGATAACTGTAGGGAATGTCCTTCTCATTTTTTAAGAGGTATCCCAGTTATGCTATTCATGTGGCTATCTGAGATATTTTTCTTGGTAGTCCCGGTAATTATCTCTTGGCAATGGTGTCAAGTTTCTTCACTTACTATTTCCTCAACTTTGGTCCAAACATTAATAATTGGGTAAATTAGTTTTTTGAGCACATAGATTAATGTTTGTGCTAGTCCGTATCCTGGTAGTGGGATTTGCAGCCCATTCTAGGACTGGGAGAATGATTATATGTTCGTTTAGTTGGCCTACGGTAGACCTCCTTCTATTTTCTCTAGTGACTACTGCATCAAGTCAGATAGGAGTAGATGGTGTCCTCCCATATCTTAGACTGCATCACTGTAAAGGATTTTACGAAAGGCATGCGCATGCGATTGGGCTCTTTATGGGAGAAATTGGCATGTTTCTAGGGACTATATATAATGGTTATGAAGGAGGGGAGTGGCTAAGATGTTGGTCAAGGAGATCGGGCCGATATGGCTTTCCATGATTAACACCATGGATGGAGGCGTATTAGTTTTCCCTAGGTTGGTTCAGGTGTATCGTTCCATGGAGCACCTTCGGTATACCATTAAAGAAGGGTAAGTTTAGGGACCTTAAGATGTAGATGATGATGGGGTTCGATCATCTGGTAGCCGCGTGCAGCGTGAAGCTGATGGTATTTGTGATGTTGGTCATGTGTTTGGTTATCTTTGGCTGTGGGAATAAATTAGGAAAGTTTGGTTAGTTTGCTTAGGAGTAACTTAGTTTATTTTGGTTAGCGAGGGGGTAGTTATTTGACTCCCCATGCTAATATTTCATTCAATCGTATCGAATTTTTCCCTAATGGAATTAAAAATGTATTATAATTATATTATTGTGCCTCTTGATGAGTTTTAAATTTGAATTATCTATACTAGTCGCTAAGGCATAAATAATCCTTTTGTTCATGTTAATTTTAAAATGAACTGTCGTTTTGAGAGATAATAAAAGAATAACATTTTGTGAAAAAGAAGGGGATCGTGCCGATTTAATGTGTATGAACTTCCTACGTACCTCTGGGGGTTTTGATGATTTTAAGAGTTTATTTTTTAAAAGAAAAAAGAGTTTTATAGGATAAGGCCCCATGTAGTTTTGAGTGGAAAAATGATTTTTTTTCTAAAAATAGAAGGGAGATGAGAGGAGTCGTAGCGTCACGAGATTTTAGACTATGGGTAGAATTTCTTAAGAGGATCGAGGTTGACTGGACGCACCATCACTTCTCCGTCAAGGTTAGTGAGCATAGTAGTGCCACGAGACAGGATCTTCTTCTTGATGTAGGGGCCACTCAATTCGACTTGAATTTCCCTTCGGAGTCCCAGAAGAATTCTATGATTTCTTTTAGGGATAAATTCCTTTCTCAGACTCGATGGTCCTTGACTTTCTTATTGAATGATTGCACTATCCGGCAATGGTACTCTTATATATGATATAGAGCTTTTATTCTCCTTTCGTCCAAGAGCGATAACTCGTCAAGACGGACTTGATGCGAGTCTTCTTTGTTGGCTTTGCTTTCAAGCATAACATGTAGTAAAGGTATTTCTAGTTCAATAGGTAGGACTGCTTTCATGCGGTATACCAGAGAGTACGGGGTAGCCCCAGTAGATTCCCGAAATGAAGTATGGTATCACCAGAGGGTGTAAGGGATCTAATCGGCCCAATCTTGATAACTCTTGGTCATATTGATGATGTTTACTTTAAATTTCTTATTATCAGATTTAATTGCATCGTTAGTTTTTGGTCATTAGAGAGAAGATTTGTGTCTTTGGATCCTATACTCGTCGACCAACTATGTGACTTCTGCCTCGAAATGTAACACATCGTTCAATACTAGCTTGTGCAGGACCTCGTATCTATAAATGATTTTCTTTCGAATGAACTTGGCCACCTTTTTGGCATTCAGCATTTCGTACTATAGACACCCCATTATAGCACCCCCTAATCTCTCCTTAAGTCCCTAGCACCCCCTGCATCACTACGAACCTATATCATACCATGGGTACTGACATAGAGGCCATCGGGCACTCCCACACTTCGTTTGATCAGAAGTCAAAATCTTCAGCTCGACCGAGACTGAATGAATCTTCAAAAGGCACTGAAACCACTTTCTAACGGTCCTCCCCATACACAATTCTAACTTACGGTGTAGACGAATAATCCATTTTCCCCTAAAACTTGATCAAGAGGCCACCGGATGCTCTCGAGCACTATTTGACCACAGTTAACTCTTCATCTCAATTGAAACGGTATGAATCTTCAAAGGGCGCTGAAATCCCTTTCCAACGGTCCACTCTAGGCCCAATTCTGACTTACATTACGTACGAACGATCCATTTTACTCTAAAAGGTCATCGAATGCTTCTAGATGCCGGTTAACAAAATTTAACTCCCTAAATAAGGTTAAAATATCTGGAATATCTAAGTACATCTCATAACCATTCCAATGGTCCGCCCCGTGCATGATTCTGACATACCATGCGGACGAACGATCCATTTGTGTATGATGATCCCCCGTCCGTAGGAACGACTAGCGTTTTCGAGCCACATTTATCACAAAGACAACTCCAAGACCCGGGAGTATTCCAAAGGATTTTCGAAGGTCTCTGAAGTAACTTTCCAGGATATGCCCCGTGCACAATTCGGATCAACGGATTGCATTTTATGACCATTTTTTCTAGGGAACCTGAATGAGACTGCTAAACGACAGGTTCAAAATCCTTCCTATCGGTAGTGTGCCTAAAGGCACCTGTCGATTGTCAGGACTATACCTATGCCGATCGGTAATACTCTGGGCCTAGAAAAAAGAGGGCCTGATCTCATTGCAAAGGAACCTAAGATCTGAGATCCATCACTCTCAATGAACTCAGAAACCCCCCCTCGAAGTCAGCGTGATTTCTACATCCAAATTCCTTTCCAACCCTTACTTTTCATTATATTCTTCATCAAACTTAGTGAATTAACTACCCTTCATCATCACCCAAGTGCAAGGGCTGCTCTCCAACATTCAAGATCAAGCTCGAGATCTTCAAGAAGGTCCAACTTTCTCAAATTCTCCTAAATTTTCATTAACTTGTTTTATTACTTAGCACTTTTTCTCCATCACACATATCCTAATACACTTTTTTTTTTATTTTAGTATTACATATCTCTTATTTTTCATGTAAATAAAACCCAAAAAAATAAGAAAACTAGGGTTATCTGATAAATTCCAATGGGGATTCTCACATTTTTCTCACAACTAAAACACATTTTTTACATGCACACACACATAAGAAAAGTCCCCGATTGGATTTACGGGATAAAACCCACACCTCGTTTTGCATGCAAACTACGTGGACTTTGATGCCTCTATAGGCTACGGAGGCATCTCAGGGCGAGACTCGAGTCCTACTTTTTCCAATTTTTCTATTTTTCTAATTCTTCAACTTAATTCTCTTATATTATATATATTTATATATACATATATTTGTTCTTAGTGGCATATTATTCCATACGCGTTATCGTTCCATTATAACGATCAACGCAAGAATAATCGCCTAAATCATAATTTCTAATATTACTTTTAGGAACATTCCTATGGATAACTCGCTTTATCTCTTTCATAATAAAGTCGATGATTCCTATCTCCACTATATATACACATGCATACATATCACGAGGAAATGGAGGAAAATGGCAACAATCCATGAGAGACTGTAAGGGCAGAATGGGTGCCTAACACCTTCCCATTTCATAACTTAGCCTCCGAACCCTACTCGAATCATTTTTGGTTTTGAATGTATCACTATGTATTTGAGGCTGTCCTTTGGGATAGCCCCACCTTCTTTTGTCCGTTTTGAGTAAAATAGACTGGCGACTCAATCTCTCTACATTTTTCACCTCAATCATCGCCGACGACGACCGAAGCGCTCCCGAGAGGGATGCGCGGGACTAATAACCTCTCACCATATACCTTTTCTCTCTCTCTCTCTCTCTCTCTCTCTCTCTCTCTCTCTCTCTCTCTCTCTCTCTCTCTCTCTCTCCCCGCGAGGATAAGAGGATAAGGAGATGGCCACTATTACACGAGGATCAGGGATGGACATAGTGGTGACTCCGTTGGGAATTATATGAGGGCTAGACTCTATTTACATGGGTGTTTTATTTTCTTATATATTCCCCTAGTTGCATGTTCCCCTCTATTATTCATGTGTACCTCATGCTTATGCTTCTATTCACACACTTGTAGAAGATTCTCCATGTACACTCCACACCACGTGCATCTAGGATCATGTGTATCCACATGTTGCACGCATCACTTATCCATGCTTGGTATACTACTGGTACTTGAACTTTGCTCCCTATTTGGCATGATTAAGAAGGGTACTCTCATCATAAGATACTAATAAGAGAATCATGCATGATTCCCACGACATAACCAAAGAGAATTTTTATTTACCAAATTTTGATCAGTAACTAAAGGGTCACTTCGTGATGGGCACTGGTCCAGCAGGGCACAGTTAGCCTAAGCGATATGACTCTCACCTTCCATTGGCCAAGTACCTTCAACGTATATCAAATGGTTCCCTCGCATCGTATCGCTTGATTGAAATCATGACAGGAGGTATGATGCAGGGAACTCATTCATGTACATAGAGTATATCGAATTTTCTCTAACACGTGCCGTCCCCACGAGGTATATAGTGAGGTAATTGACGTACACTCAGGCATCTCAAATGGCTTGTCCACACGTACCAATTTCTCTCAAAAGAAAGACGTATATCATGGACGTCACGCCAAAGGGGAGAACCCTTTCCAATTCACCCAACCAACTGCATACCCACATATAGGTGTCAAGCCTAGGACAAACATGTTAGATTGCCGGTTTTGACTTGAGACTCTTTCGAAATTATGGGTCGGACGACCGCCCAAATTTTTGTGCATTTTTAAAAAAGGGCCCTACCTATGAACCTAGTTACAAGTCCAACCAAAGCTTTGCATATGTTGCAAACCCAACTTTTCTAGGCTCAGGTGTCGTCCGTCATTTGATTTTGCATTGAGGAGAATTTAATACAAGTGAGAACATAATAACTATAATAATCATCCTCAGACCCATCTCCCAAAAACATTTCTCCCCTTTTTTTTATCAAAAATCCAAAAATATTTCTCCTTTCTTTATCAAAAATCCAAAAATATTCCCCCCCCCCCCTTTTTTTTTATCAAAAATCCAAAAACATTTTTCCTCTCTTTATCAAAAATCCAAAAAAATATTTTGTCTTTCAATATCAAAAAGAAAAAATGTCAAAAATATTTTCATTCTTTTTGTTTAAAAAATAAATCCCAAGTCGATTGCACCCCTTTGACCTGGCTCCTTATTGGCTTCGGTCTTCAGTCAAATCGCCCAGAAGTTTCGTCTGTTCCCCGGCTACTTGTTCTGAGTTAGGAAACCACCCTCTTTCCTTGGAGAACACGCATCAATACCAGTTGTGCAGCCAGATCTGATGACAGTCTTAGCTCATCTCGTATCCAAGATTGACAACCTCCAGACTGAAGTCCCTGAGATGCAACAAAACCAGTTTCCTATTCCTCAATAGCCCGAGGCCCTATTCCCTTGTTCTATGGGTCCACCCGAGCATATCTTTGTTCCCAAAGAATATCAGCACGCTCCATGTGCCCCTCCTGCTAATGCTTTGCCGCTTGGCTAGCTTCTTATGCTAAACCTTGCCCAGTGTGGGGACAACTTGCCTATGATTATGGATCCAAAATAAGAAGAGTTGAACAAGGTGAAAGAAGATATCAAGATGCTAACTAAGAAGTTCGACCATGTCAGAATCTCTGGGAATTATCTGGAAGGTTACACGAGAAATTCAAAATGTCAAATATCAAGAAATTCGGAGGGCGTGTACCCCGGATTGTTCATCTTCGTGGTTATCACCGTTATATGACTCTCCTAGGGGCTTCTGAAGAAGTTATGGACCAATTATTTCAGCAATCTTTGAAAGATAGCGCCCTACGATGGTTTTTGTCTCTCAAGGAGTCCAGAATCTTTAGCTGGGAGGATGTAGCCCGAGAATTCATGTCCCAATACGAATACAACGAAGAGATTAAGGTCACCCATCATGATTTAGAAATGGTCAAACAAAACTAAGGGGAATCAGTCAGTAACTTCATAGCCCGATGGAGGGAAAAAGTAACCACCATGACCAATCGTCCATCTGAAGAAAAACAAGTTAGCATAGTGAAGAAGAACTTCTTACCCCATGTTCAAGCAACAATTAGAGGATAATACTATCCCCACTTCTGAGCTCTCATAGAAGCAAGAGTAGAAATCGAGGAAGGTCTTGCTAAAACAGAGGTTGAACCAAAGAAAGTCTCCGAATAGTTCACTCCTAGAAAATATGATAAGCCTGTCATTGTTGCAGTCTCAACCATCAACAATATCTCTCAACCAACCACCTCATGGGAACTAAAAATCTGCCCTGTCCCAGTTCGAAAGGAATACAATGAGCTCCATGCTACCCTCTTCAAAGTTTATCAGGCCTTGTTAATCCTAAATCGTATCCAACCCTCGGACCCCCGTCCATTGCCAAACTGGCTTCCAAATAACTTCAAGGCAGATGCCCATTGAGCCTTTCACTAAATTGTTGGCCATACCACCGACCAATGCTTCCACATTCGAAACATAATCCAAGGTCTGGTTGACCGGGGTGCCATTTTTCCTCCCACTAATCCTAATCCAAACACTATTCACAACCCACTACCAAGTCATTCTAATGCCATCTTCATAGAAGAGAACCCAAAATTTGATCCCTCAACTCAAATCACACCCACATACTTTCCCAAACCTCTCCAAACTTGCCCATATTTTCTCCTACACCCTACTAGACTCACTGATCAAGCATTATCACTCCTTACCAGAGCATGCATAGTTGTTCGTACCCGTTTTAAAAATGGAAGTATGGAATTATCAGGAGTATTAAACTAACTCCTAGTGTTAGGGCTGAAACTGCCCTCGCAGATGATCATTGATTGCTAGAGGTTCAATACGCTATTCTTGGAAGCACAAAAATGGGGTCGAGAGTCAGACAGGGGTGGTACCAACTGATGAAGTTAGCATAGATGACGTTGTCCAGATCATGACAGAATTATTCAGACAAACCAACACTATTTATAGTATGATTGAGTTACTTGATACTCTAAAGTTACAAGGGCATCTGTTCCCTTTATCCTTACATCTCCCCACAGAATGGGAGGACTTGTACAAAGAAGCCATTAAAGTTATAGAATGCATTGATTTTACATGGAAAGACAGAATTATTGCCACCGAATGGGGGAAGGATTCAAAGATTCCAATAAAGATCAAGCTTCAAAGAAGACTGTCCCGGTGGTCGACGTGTGTGGGATGATATCATTTGAAGAACTCCTCGGGGAAATAAACAAGATGGCAGAACAACCCAAGATTGATGAGGAAATAGGGTTCATGTTCTTCCTTTCTTCAGTAAATCACATAACCATATCAGGGAGGCATTACCAGATCCCAAGCTTATTACCAGCCAATAAGAAAGGGAAGGGTGTTAAAGACCTTCCTATGTCAGAGATGACCCTCGAGGAAAGCAAGATCCTCGACCAACTGAAGAAAACTCAAGCTAACATCACTCTATGGGGGCTTTTCATGTCTTCCTAGATGCACATAAATGCATTGATCAAATTTCTCACTGGACCCACCATTCCTCCTTCTACCACACCAGAAGAAGCGATAAATTTGGTTGGATCCTTTACCTCTACCCTAATGCTATCCTTTTTCGAAGAAGAAATTCTTAAAATTAGGCTAAACTATAATCTTGCACTCAACATCTGTGTCAAATTTATGGGGAAGATCATACTTCTCTCTCTTGTTGATAATGGATCTGCCTTGAATGTTTTCCCATTAAGAACCTTCAAATGCTTAGGACTAAAGGAAAGTGACCTCTCTCTAACCTCCGTTGTTGTATGTTCCTACAATAATACTCGTTGGGAAGTGATGGGATCCATAAAACTTATAAGAAGGGTTGGCCCTATAAACCCTATCGTTGAATTCCAAGTTATTGACATCCCATCTTATTTCAACCTGATGCTTGGAAGACATTGGCTCCACAATATCAAGGGCGTGTCTTCTGAGCTATATCATAAATTGAAGTTATTTAGTGAGGGACGAGTCATCATCATTTTGGGCGACGATGATAATGCCGAGGGTGTAACTACCTGTAATCCAATCTTTGAGATACAACATGGGTCAAATGATATGCTCCTATTAGGATTCTGAGTTGAGCCACTTCTACTCCCGGCATAGGATAATTTCAGAGAATGGGTTCGTCCAGAATACAACCCTCATGTCAACGTCAATGTGATTCAAATGTTTAGAAACATGAACTTCATGCTCGGAATGGGGCTGGGACAAAGATAGCAACGGATAATTGAGCCCATTGTACTGAAAAAATATTTCCCTACTTGTGGTTTAGGGTATCAACCATCAAAACAAGAGCTCAGAATGATCTACCACTCTTGACCAAAAAGAAAATTAGACTGCATCCAGACTATCCCAGGTGACTCCTTTGAATGGATGATTCATTAAAGAGGGTGAAGACTTCCCCTTTTGTGTCTTTTCGGAACCATGGTATGACTATACAGACAAGACGATAAATCCTAGAATGGAGATATTTTCCCAAGACAGCTATCCATGGGCCGAAAGTTCCCAATACTATGTACACCGATCATCAAAGATACCGAAGATTATGAGGGAAGTAACTCCAAGAAGTCGTTTAACTTACAGACACTGGGGCTAACACTCTGCATGGTTCATTCAAGCACTACATCACTGGTCCATCCCACCTGATTAAAGATGTTGATACACCTCTCCTCAACTGGCATGCTACGCCAGTTCTACCTATTGAAATCCCACCTAATCTCATTATTTACACCATCTCCTCTTTTATTGTCTATCCTTGCTTTTATGTAATCGAGACCTCCTTTGATGAGGTTCTCAATGTTGTTTTTCTATCAATGAAATAAATGAATATATTGAGTATCTTGATGTGCCTTACTTTAATTGTTTAGATTCAAATAAAACTCTTGATGATGATTATTTTGCAAATAAATAATTCTTAACTGATCTAAATAAGGTTAATAACAAACAACATAACCGCATTTAAGTTAATGAAGAAGAAACTATTATTATTAACCTCGGTTCTAGTAGCCAATTGCGCAAGATTAGGTTAGGGGCTGCCCTTGATGAGCATGAGTGAGCACAACTCAAAGAATTATTGAAGGAATTAGTGGATGTCTTCACATGATCCTATGACGATATGCCCGACATTGATCATGAAATAGCTCAACATGAGATCCCCACTCTTCTAGATTACAAGTCGCTTAAATAAAAGTTGAGAAAGCTCCACACCGAATGGTCGCTCAAAGTCAAAGAAGAAGTGGTCAAACAGCTGAACGTAGGCTTCATTCGTGTGATCGAATATCCCAAATGGCTAGCCAGCATAGTGCTTGTACCAAAATTAGGAGGAAACGTTCAGATGTGCATAAAATATCGGGACTTGAATAAAGCCTCTTCGAAGGATGATTACCAGCTACCTGATATTGACATAATCGTGGACAACACAAACAGTCATGCTCCCAAGTCATTCGTCGACGGGTTTGTCGGATACAACCAAATCAAAATTCACCTAGATCACTAAGAAAAAATCATGTTCATCACATCGTGGGGAACCTTTTGCTACACAGTTATGCCATTTGGTCTCAAGAATGATGGGGCTACATACCAGAGGGCTTCCACAACCATCCTGCGCGATCTGATTCATAAAGAAGTCGAGATCTATGTGGATGATACGATTATCAAATTCAAAACTAGAGACGGTCATGTTCCCACTCTTCGGAAGTTCTTCGTATGACTGTAACGGTATCGGATGAGAATCTATCCACATAAATATGTCTTCGTTATTACCAAGGTAAAACTCTTGGGATTCATGGTCAGTGAGAAGGGGATAAAAGAAGATCCTTCCAAGTTAAAAGCCATAATTGATATGCCACCTCCCCGAATGGAGAAAGAAGTCTGTGGATTCCTTGGGAAATTTCAATACATCAGCCAGTTACCGTCCATCTGTGAAACTATTTTCAAACTCTTCTGAAAGGATTCAACCAAAGTTTGGAATGAGGCATGCCAAGAATCTTTTGAACGAATCAAATAATATCTGACCCAACCTTCGGTACTCATGACACCACAGCTTGGCCTCCCCTTACCCCTATACCTAACCATAATCGACACTGTAGCTGGGGCTTTGCTAGCCTAATACTTGGAAGATCCCACAAAGAAGGATCCATATATTACACCATTCACAAATTAACCAGATACGAAGTCAACAACACTTCTTTAGAAAAGGTATGTGTTATGCTTGTTTGGGTTACCCAAAAGTCACGACACTACATGCTCTCCTTCCCCATCAAACTTGTATACCGAATGGACCCCATCAAGTACCTTCTTGAGAAACCCGCCTTATCCAGTCAAATGGACCGATGGTTGATGGTCCTAGCCAAGTTTGATATCATGTACATCATAAAGAAAGCCATGAAAGGAAGATCCATCTCTGACTACCTCGCTGACTACCCTATGGAAGACGCTGCTATTTGAATCTCCGAATTCACAGATGAAAACATCCTTTGCGTCACTCAAAATGACCTTCGATGGCATATTTTCTTCGACGGTGCTACCAACATAAAGGGATATGGCATTGGGATACTTCTGATCGCCCCAGATGGCTCCCACACTCCCATCGCAATCAAATTAGATTTCCCCTAGACCAATAACATAACTGAATATAAGGCGTGTACGATAGGCCTCAAGGTAGCTCTCAAGAAAGGCATTCAATGCCTAGATGCCTATAGGGATTCTTCCCTCATCATCGGTCAAGTGCTCAAAAAATGAAAAGTCAAGGACGAGAAACTCCAACCCTTCTATGCCCACTAAGAAAAACTAGACTCCTAATTCCATGATATCACCTTCCACTGCCTACATATAGCAAAGAATAACCTAGTCGATGACCTTACTACCTTAGCCTTCATGGTCTACATGCCCGAAGGAATAACAATGGCCCACTTCCTAATTCAAAATCAAGATAAACCAACCTACTGCTACCACATTGACCTCATCACCAAAGAAGATCCCGAGATAGCCAATTATTGGTACTATGATATTTGGCATCTCCTCAAGCATGGTAGGTATCCCGAAGGTTCCAAAAAGAAAGACCGTACAACCCTCGAAGATTGGCCGCCCAGTACATCATCTGTCACAAAGCACTATTTAAAAGAAACTTCGATGGAACCCATCCACACTGCATCGCAGTGGCTGAATTAAATATATAATAAAAAAGATCAACAGTGGGGAATACGAACCCCACATAAACAGTCACGTGCTTGATAAGAAGATCATCCGATAAGGCTACTACTAGACCACCATAGTCTAGGATTGCACCGCCTATGTCTGGAGATGCTTCAAATGCCAATAGTTTTCCAACCTTCAACACCTGCATTCACAAAAATTATACAACATGACTTCTCCCTAGCCATTGTCCACATGGGGCATCGACATCATAGTGAAGGTTACACCCAAGGCTTTCAACGGGCATGAATTTATCCTAGTTGCCATTGATTACTTCACCAAATGGGTCGAAGTTGAGTCATACGCAGTTCTGAACACCAAGAAAGTGGCTAAATTCATCAGGAAGAACATCATCTGTCGATATGGGATCCCACATGAACTAGTGTTTGACAATGGGTTGCACTTCGAGGCAGAAGTCACAGAAGTGGTCAACGAGTAAGGGATTCGGAGACACAAATCCTCTCCCCATCGACCTTAGACCAATGGTGCAGTCAAAGTCGCCAACAAAAACCTCAAAACCATCATGAGTAAGATGACTAAAAGCTATCGAGATTGGGTCGATCGAATCCCTTACACCCTCTGGGGATACCGAACCTCAATACGAACTTCTACTGGGGCTACCCCTTACTATGTGTTCTACGGCATGGAAGCAGTCTTACCCATTGAGCTAGAAATACCTTCACTTAATGTCATGCTCAAAAGATAAGTCAGTGAGGAGGACTGGCATCAAATCTGTCTCAATGAGCTATCACTCTTAGATAAAAGGAGACTAAAAACATTGTATCACATACATGGGTACCATCGCCGAATAACACGTTCATTCAACTAGAGAGTCAAGGACCGTAGTGTCCGAGAAGGGGACTTAACCCTTAAGGAAATCATAGAACCCATTTGGGACCCCAAAGGGAAGTTCAAGCCCAATTGGAGTGGCCCCTACATTGTAAAAAAGATCTTGTTAGGAGGTGCCTCCATGAGCACCGACCTTGATGGAGAAGAGATGGCTCATCCAGTCAACCTAGACAGTCTCAAGAAATTATACCCCTAATCTTAAATCTCGACGCGCTACGACTCTTCTTATCTCCCTTTTATTCTAAAAAAAATCTTCATTCCCCTCTACCAAGAACTACGTGGTCCTGATCCTCTACAAAAACCATTTGCCTTAATAAAAATAAAAACTTTTCAAAAACCCTAGAGGTACGTAGGCAGCTCATACATCTTACATGAGCACGACCCTTTCTTTTCCACAAAAAAACTATTCTTTTCTTATCTCTGAGAATGACATATTATCTAACATATACTTGAACAAAAGGATTATGCATGCCTTAGAGATAGGTATAGATAAATACAAAATTCATTAAAAGGAATAGTTGGATGATCAAAAACTTTTTTATTTCACTAATAATAAATTACAATACAATTACATAAGAAAAAGGACGGGTAACTCCCCTCCCCTTACCTTCCTAAAAGCCAAATAAACTTCCAAAGTTATTCCCCATTACAAAATAAACTCCCCAAGAGTCCTATCCACACCTGCCAGAGGAGATCGCTCCATCATCACCTACATCCTTGGGTCCCCATGCTTCCCCTACCTGAAAAGAGTTCCACAGACACTCCATAGGCTAATAAGCTCGAACAAGCTTCGAAAAAACCACAACACCTCCCTCCATGGTATTGGATAAGATAAAACACCTTTGTCTAGTCTCCACTACCAACATCTTTCTAACTGCTTTTCTCCGCAACCACTTCATATAATCCTTGTGGATGTTCTAGACTCTCCTAATAGACTGAGAAGGACGGGTCGATTGACACCGAATCTCCTATAAAGAGCCAAGCCGCATACACAGATGCTCTGTCAAATTTTTTACTGGAAAGAAATCTAGTGTCCGAGGTGGCACGACCTGCTCCCAGCAGAATTGGCGCAGAAGCCGCCAAGGTAAATGGAAAGAGGTTTATCTGAGACCAACCCGATGAATGTACGGGTATTCCCCCCACTTTAGAATAGGAAATAGCAGTCCCCACCAAGGCACTGACCAGCGCAGATTTAGAGCCCCATGCTCCACAAACCAGTTCTCCCAGCTCTCGATATCTAGGCTAACACTGATGAAATGACATGAGAAAAAGTTGGGCACATTCGACAAAGGATATTTGGGGGGAGTCACCAAGAGGAATCTTTCGGACAACCACATGAACAACAACAGGGCTAACCCTCAGAAAGTCAGAACGACCTTCTCGCTAGGCATCTAGGATATTCAAAGTCTCCGCTAGTATCACCACTGCAGGATTGTGATGGTATAACATCCATGAAGTACTGGTTGTAAGTTGTGGGTCCATGAGTAGTTCTCCAGTCACCAGCAATTATTTCAAAATCAAACACAAAACGACAACCCCGACATATATAGCCAGCATTACCAACCTCCTACAAATACAAAGACCGCAGCACCACTGGAAGGGAAATCATTCCTCCCATAACAAAAGGTCTACCCATCAAGGACGAGACGTGGAGAAGTCCAGCCAACAGCTCCAAAGGAGACCGAGAAAACATAGGCATAGCAACTTCCACACTAGGGTTTACTCTCAAAATGACAGTAAATTCCTCATAAGTTGGACAGACTTCTTCCAAGCCAAAGCGGAATACATGGTCTTGGGGGTACCAAAATTGCACTGCCACCCTCAGTATGTTCCACTCTATGGGTCGATTATGCTGTAAAGAGACTCGACACATGTTGAAAGCATTGTAGTCGACATTGTAGGAGCACCTCGCCTCCAAAGTCTCGAGGTAGTTGGCAAACTCAATGCTACCGGGGAGATCCATCTCACAGAATAAGAAGGTAAGAATGTGAAGGTGTGATGAAAACACTCCACCCCTACAGCCTTTTTATACTTGAAAACCCTAACAAAAGACATAACCCTTACAGAAATCGGAGGGAATCCTACCCCACAAGGTACCAAAAGCTGAAGAGAGTACCAATCAAAGCCTTGATTGATTAGACTGGACTCACCTGCCAATCGACATCTCCCTATTTTTGGAATCTTCCCTTTTTCCTCTTTTGTCAAATTCACAAAACTCAATAAAAATAAATTGATATTCTCAACAGAATTTCAAAATCCCCTTCAATCTTTATATAATTTCTCATTTTAAATAAATAAAACTTTCCTTCAAATATTTCTTTTTTACGGTCTCAGCAGTAAAGTAAAAAGCTCATAGGCATTCATCCATTCATTACTAACAGAAGATAGTAAAAAAAATCCATTGCATTGCATAGATATTTTTCTATTTTGCATCAATTTTGTAAGAAATAAATAAAAAAAGAAAAAAAAAATGGGACTCAGCCGGAACCCCCATCCTCTCTCTCTAAGAGCTTCCATCCCTACAACTCGCTCTCTTTCCCTTGCGACGAGATGACGCACCACCGCTACCTGAACCAGACTCCTCCCTGGATGAGGAAGACGTCACCAAGAAAGAAGGAATAGGAACCGCGTCCTGAATATGGGCAGTCACCGAAGATATCCAGTACCTAATGTCCCTTATCCAAGTGGTGGACACTCGGACTTGCTGCAAGAAAAGGCAGAATCAGTATCAATGAAAGAAGATCAAAAGAAACCAAAATAAGAAGAACAAAAACGTATACCACCGGATGAAGGACCTCCTCTGTCAATCCTAACTCATTCTGGTCCAATGCATGAGGAAGATACAACATAGGCACCACCCCTCCATCAGCCCGTCGAATGTTGTATGAAGGGGTATTCAACCGTACAAATGGAAAATCCAAAGTTACTGCCACCTCAGATGTCGACGGACCACCACCACTGTGGGAGGGTTCCACTGGCCAACTCGAACCCTCATGAGGGAAAGGCAGCACATCATAAAGGCTAGGCACGATCAGACAACTCGTCACATGGCACATCCATGTCGGTGTACAATAAATAGGACTCGACAATCATCGCCGTAATCCTCGTATCCTCTGGAAACATCCTCTCTCTCCTAATATACATAGGGGGCCTCACAGGTGGCACCACCACCACCTCCTCAAAAATATGTCGAACCACCCTCTCCCCGTGATACCAAGAGTGGCCAAACTCATGCGCTAGCAAATGCCTCATTTGCGCATTCACCCCAGTCGCCCCATGTCCTGAACAGTCGTCCCCCAAGAGTAAAGGTCACCTGAAAAATCTCAGTAGATATAATTCAATATGGAATCAAAGAACACAAAGACCAAGACTGAGGAGGGAAAAAGTCTTATCCTATCACTGGTCAGGACATTTAAGACCTGACGCACTACCTGTAGAGAAAGAGACTTCCTCGACTGCCGATTGGCTCCGCCACCGAAACCATCGGTAAAAGTCCCCAACAGTCTCATACATCAAAGCCATCAGTTGGGTATTACACCCAATCACCTCATAGAACCACACCTGCTAAAGACAAGAATTCGCGATAAAAAAAGAGACGCACAAGGAAAATACGAATGCATGAAAGGAAAATGCGCAAACTAAAGAATACCTCAAGAAGATACGTGGCTTTAGTAAAAGTCTACCAACAGCACCGGCTATATGCATCCAGAGAAAAATAAAGGGTCGCCAAAGTCAATATCCCCCAAAAATAGAGAGGGATGTATGAAAACATCCTCAAGTATGGAAAAAACCACAAGTGGACAACGTAGCCGCTCGACGCCACCAGAAATCCCCCAACACCAGAATAATCAACAACCAGGCCATATGCCTCACCTGTAGCCCATCCTCCACATCAATGACCCTAATCGACAAACATCCCTCAGCAGAGACAATCGGATAGAGTCCCCGGATACTATCCTACCCAAATCACCTTGCGCCTCCTGCGCCACCTCTGGCCTCAACTGCAAAGAGCGATCCACCTCTATCTTCTCTCCATCACAATCCAGTCCCAGTAGTTGATGCACATCTAAGGGAGTCACAGTCATCTCCCCAAAGCCAAAGTGGAAGGTGTGGGTAGTGTCCCACCACCTCTCCCCAAAGAGCATAAGACCTCCATCGAACGAGGTGTCTCATCCAGCACAGACGCCAACCTCCCAAATCCTACTGACGATACTACCTAATGCACCACAAGTGGAAGGTGCTCCCAGACACCCTTAAGCTTCGTCGTCCCGCGGGCACGCATAGTCAATAAAGAAACATTAGACTGCCAAAGAAAAACCTTGTCAAAATCCAAGAAAAAAATGAAATCACAAAAATAGAATGTCAAAAGTCATTATGTACTTACATAACCCCCAGGGTTCACCACCCTTGAAGAGCGATGATGCAATGACCCCTGCAGTAAAGTCCACTCATCCGCGATCGGCTCAAACGCATCAAAAGGTCATCACACCCTAACGCAAGAAGTGCCCTGGCCCTCCACTCCACATTCGCCCAGTCATCAACAACTAACCACTCCCTGTGTGTCGCAGTGCTAAAAAAAGTGACCATTTTTTAGGTTGGGGAATGTTTGGAAAATTCTCATAAGAAAATCGCAGAGAGAGAAGGTAAGAAGCTGTGCAAAATGAGCGGAACCTGCCCCTTTTTATAGGAAGACAAGGGTCATGTCGATCGGAACTAACCTTTAACCTTCTCGAGGAAGTCCAAAAGTTCGTGCCACTACTGAATGGCACCCTCCAAGCCATGCCGGCCTACACCCCCTTAAATTTTCGTACAAAAACTCCCAGAAAATACCAAAAACCCTGAAAAATCCTTAGAAAATTCTAAACACTCTCGGGGAAGATGTATAACATTTTTACCAAGAAAATTTATTTTTCTCTCACACTCCCTCAAGCTGAACCCCTACTTCACCAGCAGAACCCTTAAAAGCCAAGTGGATCTCTCCCCGACAACGTCCCCAAAGGACCCCTAAGGTATCCCAAACTTCAAGCTATCTCCTATTCCCCAGTGGAACCCTCAAAAAATCATTACGACAAAGGTCTCAAATTTCTTCAAGGACAACATCCAAAACCCTTGGATCACCTAATTGCTTCCCTAGTGGAATTTAGAGATTATACCCTGCAAAGTCTCTAGAAGATATGAAAGTTTCCCTAGCAATAAACTCCCCAACTCAAATCAAAATCATGAGGTAATTTCCCCGACAGAGTTTCCCAAGAACATCTCAATTTAAGCCCTCAGAATTGGCTTCGACTTGCAGAACTAGTCATCTCAATTTAAGCCCTCAGAATTGGCTTCGACCCGCAGAATTGGTCCTCTCAACCTAATCTCTTAGAATTGTCTTCGACCCATAGAATTATTCATCTTAACCTAAGCCCACCCGCAGAACTGGTCATCTCAACCTAAGCCCTCAGAATTGGCTTCAACCCGTAGAATTATTCATCACAATTTAATCCCTCGGAATTGGCTTCGACCCACAGAATTGGTCATCTCAATTTAAGCCCTCGAAATTGGCTTCGACCCGCAAAATTGGTCACCATAATTTAAGCCCTTAGAATTGGCTTTGACTCGCAGAATTGGTCATCGCAATTTAAGCCCTCAGAATTGGCTTCGACTCGCAGAATTGGTCATCTCAATTTAAGCCCTCAGAATTGGCTTTGACCCCCAGAATTGGTCATCTCAATTTAATCCATTAGAATTGTCTTCGATCTGCCGAATTTGTCATCACAATTTAAGCCCTCAGAATTGTCTTCAACCCATATAATTGATCATCACAACCTAAGCCCTCAAAATTGGCTTCGACCCGCAGAATTGGTCATCCCTAGCATTACTTTAGGTCCTCGAAATCGACCTCAAATCTTTGGTTGACACTTCCTTTGGACCATCCCCAGTATGCCCCTTAGGTCCTCAGAATCGGCCTCAAACCTCTGAATTGGTCATCCTCATTTCTTAGGTCCTCAAAATCGACCTCGACCCTATGAATTAGTCATCCTCCTTTCCTTAGGTCAGCATAATCGAACTCTTTCAAAGGCATAATGCGGTGTCTATTTGACGACTATCATTTGTTCAAAACTTACCCATCGAGGGACTCTATAAACACCCCATTATAGCACACCCTAATCTCTCCTTAGGTCCCTAGCACCCCCTACATCACTACGAACCTACGTCATACCCCGAGTATTGACCTAGAGGCCATAGGGCACTCCCAGGCTCCGTTTGACCAAAAGTCAAAATCTTCAGCTCAATCGAGAGTAAACGAATCTTCAAATCTCACTAAAGTCCCTTTCAAATGGTTTGCCCCATGCGTGATTCTGACTTACAGTGCGGACGAACGACTCATGTTCCCCTGAAACTTGATCAAGAGGCCACTAGACGCTCTCGGGCTACGTTTGACCAAAGTCAACTATTCAGCTTGGTTGAGACTGAATGAATCTTCAAAGGGCACTAAAACCTCTTTCCAACGGTCCAATCCAGGCCCAATTCTGACTTACTGTAAGGACGAACAATCTATTTTACTCCAAAAAGGTCATCGAATGCTTCTAGACCCCGATTGACAAAAGTCAAGTCCCTAAATTGGGTCAAACTCTTTGTAATGTAGAAGTACATCTCATAGACATTCCAACGGTCCACGCTGTGCGTGTTTCTGACTTACAATGTGGGTGAACGATCCATTTGCGTCCGACGACCCTTCATCCAAAGGACCAATGAGAGTTTCTGAGCCATATTTGTCCCAAAGATAACTCCCAAACATGGGATTAGTCCAAAGGACTTTCGAAGGTCTCTGAAGTACCTTTCCAGTGGCATGCCCCATGCATAATTCGGATCAACGGATTGCAGTTTACGACCATTTTTTTGAAGGGAACCTGAACGAGACTGCCAAACGGCACGTTCAAAATCCTGCCTATCGGCAATGTGCTTAAAGGAACCTACCGATTGGCAGGACCAGACCTAGGCCAATCGGTAATACCCTGGGCCTATAAAAAAGAGGGCTTTACCTCATTGGAAAGGAACCCAAGATCTAGCATACTCAAAAAAAACCCTCGAAGTCAGTGTGATTTCTACGTCCCAATACCTTTCCAACCCTTACTTTTCATCATCTTCTTCATCAAACTTGGTGAATTAAATACCCTTCATCATCACCCAAGTGCAAGGGCTTCCCTCCAACATTCAAGATCAAGCTCAAGATCTTCAAGAAGGTCCAACTTTCTCAAATTCTCCTAAATTCGCATTAACTTGTTTTATTACTTAGAACTTTTTCTCTCCATCTCACAAACCCAAATACACTTTTTTTATTTTTTCATTATTACACATCTCTTATTTTTCATGTAAATAAAACCCAAAAAAGCAAAAAAAATAGGGTTTGCTCATAAATTCCAACGGGAGTTCTCACTCTTTTCTCATAACTAAAATACATTTTTTACACACACACACACATAATAGAAGTCCCCGACTGGATTTATGGGATAAACCCCACCCCTCATTTTGTATGAGAACTACGTGGAATTTGATGCCTCTATAGGCTACACAGGCATCTCGGGGTAAAACCCAAGACTCGAGGCCTACTTTTTGCAATTTTTCTATTTTTCTAATTGTTCAACTTAATTCTATTAAATTCTATACATTTATATATACATATATTTGTTCTTAGTGGCATATTATTCCATACGCGTTATCGTTCCATTATTACGATCAAAGCAAGAATAATCGCGTAAATAATATTTTCTAATATTACTTTTAGGAACATTCCTCTGGATGACTCGCTTTATCCATTCCATGATACAAGTTGATGATTCCTATCTCCACTACATATAAACATGCACACATATCACGGGGAAATAGAGGAAAATAACAACAATCCACGAGAGACCATAAGGGCGAAGTTGGTGCCTAACACCTTCCCATTCTGTAACTTATCCTCCTAACCCTACTCGAATCATTTTTGGCTTCATATGTATCAGTATGTCGTTGAGGCTATCCTCCGATATGGATCTATCTTCATTTGTCTATTTTGAGTAAAATAGACTGCGACTCCATCTCTCTATGTTTTTCACCTCACACATCACCGACGATAGTATAAGTGCTCTCGAGAGGGATGCGCGGGACCAATATCCTCTCACCATATCCCCTTTGTCTCTATCTCTCCATGAGGATAAGAGGATAAAGGGATGGTCGCTGTTCTGCGAGGATAGGGGATGGCCACACGTACGACTCAGCTTTGACCCATTTGGTGAAGTAATCAATGGCAACCAAGATAAACTCATGCCTATTAATGGCTTTGGGTGTGACATTCCCAATGATATTGATTCCCCATGTGGACTACGGATAGGGAGAGGTCATGTTGTATAATTCCTGAGGGGCAAGTACTGAAGATGGGAAAATTGTGGGCATTTAAGGCATCTTCGAACATAGACGGTATAATATTAAACCTTGGTAGTCCAATAGTAACCCTGTTGAATAATCTTCTTGGTGATCATATGGACATTAATATGGGGTTTGCATTCACCGTTATGGACTTTCTGCATCATCTCTTCAATATCAGCCCTTGTGATGTAGTGTAAGTGGGTTCTGTTGATGTTTCTCTTGAACAGTGCTTTATTATAGACAATGTACTCGGTAGCCATCTTGAAAAGGGTTTCTTAGGTCTTATTATTGGAATCTTGGGGGTACTTAATGTGTTTGAGGAGGTGACAAATATCGTAATGCTAGCACTCATCCATATTAGGGTCCTCTTCTACGACGAGCTCAAAGTGGTAGCAGTGGGTCGAGAGAGCTTGTTTCTGGATTAGGAAAGGGTCCATCATTATTCCCTTGGGAATATAAACCATGGATGCTAAGGTGGCAAGGGCATCGTCCAAGTTGTTCCTTGCTCGGGGCATGGAAGAGTAATAGTTTTCATCTTTAACTATCCATCTTCTAAGGATGTGGACGATAATGAGGGTAGAGTCCCCATAGATATTTAGGCATTAGATTACTTTCTTGAGAGATACTTTTAGGCCTATTATTCATGCCTCGTATTTGTTCATGTTATTGGTTCATGGAAAATCAATCTTCATGGAAATTGGAGTGTGAGATTCATCATGGGCAATAAGGAGTATCCCAATGTTGTATCCTTTCTTTTTGGAAGCACAGTAAAAGAACATTTGCCATCGGAGATATTCCTGAGAAGTGCAAAGGATATATTTATTCGGTAATTCGAAGATTTAAACGTCAACTTCTTCCGTGGGATAGTTAACAAGGTAGTCGAAGAGCACTCTCCCTTTCATGGATTTCTGTGCGACATACAGAATATCGAACTCGGCTGGCAGTATTAACCATCGGGCCATTTGGCTAGAAAAGGTAGGTTTCTCGAGCAGGTATTTGATAGGATCCATTTGGGACACAAATGTGATGGGAAAGCGAGCATGTAATGCTGTAATTTTTCGGTGACCTGATAACGGAGACACATGCTTTCTCCAACGCATTATAATTAACTTCGTAGTTGGCCAATTTATGGCTGGCATATTATATGACCCTTTTGTGGGATTCTTTAATGTATTGTCCATATGCGAAGCGAAAGAGGACAAAAATATATATTAAATATATATGGATTTGTACTTTTTGGGTGGTTATTATTATTATTATAATTATTGTGATGAATTGCAAAAGAAAAAAAAATTGCAGTGTCTGTTACGATTAAGTATAGGAGTAGAGGGTGACGAGGCTACAGTGGCATGAGTACTGGAGGTCGGTTGATTAAGTTAAAGTCTTCCTGACAGACTTCATTCCAGAGTTTGTGGAATCTTTTCGAAGGAGTTTAAAGATAAGTTCACAAGTAAGAGTCAATTGGCTGATGAACCAGCTGATATACTATAATTTTCCTATGAATCACTAGACTTCCTTCTCTGTTCGAGGTGGTGGCATCTCGAGTATGACTTTCATTTTGGTATGATTTTCTTCAATCCCATTCTCGCTAGCCATGAATCCCAAAATATTTCCTTTGGTAACACCAAAAAAACATTTCCATGGGTTTAGTAACATCGGGTATCACCACAGTCATTCGAAGAACTTTCGAAGACAGGGAATATGACCTTTATGAGTTTTAGATTTAATAATCATTTCATCCATATAGACCTCAACTTCTTTGTGATACAAATCATGCAAGATGGTTGTGGCATCCTTTTAATTGGTAGCCCCTACATTTTCGATACCGAATGGCATAATTGTGAAATAAAATGTTCCCTTGGGGTGATGAATGTAGTTTTTTCTTGATACTCATGGTGCATCTTTATCTGATTGTATCCAGTAAACCCATCCATGGATGACTTAAGAGTGTGACTGGTCATGTTGTCAACGATCATGTAGATATTTAGCCATGGGTAATCATCCTTTAGAGAGGCCTTGTTCAAATTTTGGTAATTAATTCACATGTGAACCTTTCCTCCATATTTCTATGTGAGTACGATGTTGGCTAACCATATAGGATATTCGATCACTCGGATAAAGCCTACATTCAACTATTTGACCACCTCTTCTTTAACCTTGACCAACCATTCAGTCCAGAGCTTTTTCAATTTTTGTTTGACTCATTTTCATTATGGGAGGGTTGGAATCTCGTGCTAAGCAATCTAGAGATCATTGTTAAGCATGTCATCACAGGACCATGGAAAGACGTCCACAAATTCTTTCATCAGTTCTTTGAGTTGCCCAGACTCATGCTCGCCAAGGGTGGACTCTATCCTAATCTCACGCAATTAGCTAATAAAGCCGAGATTAATAACAAAAGTTTCATCTTCATTAATTTGAATGGAGTTATGTTATTTTTTATTAACCTTATGAAGATCAGTTAAGAATTTTTCATTTGTAAAATCATCACCATTAAGAGTTTGATTAGAATAAAGATAATTAATGTTAGTCACAGCAAGATACTCAACATCTTCGTTTATTTCATTCTTAAGAAAAACAGCGTTGAGAACCTCATCAAAGGAGACCTCGATTACATTATGATTATAATAAGGAATAATAGAAGGAGAAGAAATAGGATAAACATTTGGGTTAAGTTGTATCTCAGCACGTGGAACTGGTACATCATTCTATTTGAGGAAGGGTGAATTAATAGGCTTGATCAGGATGGACGGATTCGAAGAGCTAGAACTTGAGTGGATCATGCAAAGTGTCATCCCTAGTGTCTGCAAATTAAATGAGTCCCTAGAGTCACTTCCCTCGGAACCCTCGATAACAGTTATAGTCTTTACAGCGAGCATTTTTACATGATGCTGGGAACTTTTGGACCATTAGTAGATGTTTTGGAAGAAGATATCCATCCCTAGCTTCATTTTTTTATCCACATGATCATACCACGGTTCGGGAAAGACACAAAAGGGAAAATCTTCACCCTCTTTGATGAAACTGTCGACACAATCTTGGCACTTTCTAGCCTTCTGTTCAACTGAGGTGGACCGATCATTTTGAGTTCCTTTGTTGATGGTTGATAACCCAGAACACATGGAGGAAAAGCCTTCTTAAGCACTATGGGTTCCAATATTTCCGATTGTTATCATCCCAACCCTAGTCTGGGCATGAAGTCCATATTCTTAAACATATATATCATGTTGACATTATCGTGAGGACTGTCCTCTGGAAAAATTCTTTCGGTGAAATTGTCCCTTACTGGGAGTGTATGTGGTTTGACTTGGAAGCCAGATAGAAGCATATCATTTGGACCATATTTTATCTCTGGCACCGGGTTACTAGTGCTCACATTATCGGTATTATCATTATTGCCCAAGATAGTGATGACTTATCCCTTAGCGAAGAACTTTAATTTCTGATGGAGAGAGGATGATACCCCCTTAATGCCATGAAGACATGGTCAGCCAAGAAATTGGTTAAAACAAGTCAATATGTCTATTAGCTGGAACTCGGTAATGGGATTTATAGGCCATACCTTTTAATAAGCTTTATGGATCCCATCACCTCTCGACGAGTATTATTAAAATCATGCAATGCGGTGAAAGTTAGAGCAAGCTTGCTCACCTTCAGTACCAAGTAGTTGAGGGTTCTTAATGGGAAAAAATTAATTATTGATCCATTGTAGACGAGCCAAAAGGGACTATCTTCCCCATCACCTTGACAGAGATATTGAGATCATAGTTATGATTGGGTCCAAACTTAGGGATTTCTTCCTCAGAGAAGGAGAGCATTCTAGTAGAGGCTAAAGACCCAACCAAGTTATTGCTTATTTTGGAGTGGTGTAAGGATGGATTGTGGAGTTGTGAAGACATAAAAATTCGCATGAGGTGATGTTAGCTTGAGTTTTCGTCAACTGGTCAAGGACCTTACTGTCCTCGATGGTCATTTTAGGCATGGAGAGTTTTTCAATAATACTTTTTCCTTTATCCATCGTTAATGACTAAGGGTTCAGACCCTAGTAGTGCCTCCCAGATCTTGTCATATGATTCACAGAAGAGGGTGAAAATAAAAACCCAATTTCTTCATCTGTCGGGTTGTTCGACCACTTAGTCAATCTCTCCTAGAAGATCTTCAAACGATATAATTCCACAAACACTGACCACTAGGCTAGTCTTTTCTTAGCTTGGCTCTTCATTTGAACTATAAAATTTCTCCCCCCATCTAGTGGAAATGATTTAATCCTTCCATGAGAACTCAATGCATTATACAACCTCAACGACCTCTTCGTATATGTAAGGACATTGTCCCTCACAAGTAATTATGTCATATACGACTACAAGTTACTACAAGTCGTCTAAGGATTGAGAAGCATGCAGCTACAAAGACAAATCTGAATTTCAAGAAGACTTCAACATTCAATCCCAAAAAGGATGAATGTGGTAAAATGTGTTTAAGTTTCATTTACATTTTACATTTAAAGTGTTGAGATATTTTTAAAAAAAAGGTTAAGATGGTTTTTGGAATTTTTAGAAAAAAGTCTTTTATTTAAATGTTTTTGATAAACCTTTTTAGATCTCATAAACAGTTTTAAGTTTTGAGGTTTCCAAAATATTTAAAAGACTAAAGTTTTGTTCGGATAAGTGACTGTCGTTCAAACGATGTCACATATCATTCAAACGATACCGACTTTCGCTAGAACAACAGAGGTTTTTGCTGACACATCACCGCTTTGATTTTTATTATAGATAAGGGTGGCTGGCTTCTAATTTTTGTGTGGATAAATATTGGTTTTCATAAAATACATGTTATGCTATTCTCCAACCATTTGAGGGTTCATAACTTTTGTTTTACAATTCACAATCCCAATTACTTTTATGTGAGTTATTTTGTGAAACCCAAAAGCATAGTTTGCTTTTGTTCTTATTTTGTGGGGACATATCTACAACTGAGGGCCGCGTGCTATTGTGAAGTGAGCCTTACAGAGTTTTATGGCTACCTGTCATTAGGGAGTGTTGTCATGTTCATGGGTTGAATACTGGAATACGGTTCATGTAGGTTCGCAGAGTGTGGACTTATTGCTAATGACATCGACCAACGCCTGTGGGTATTCGAGTGTCAAAATGTATTTCATAGTAACCGTGTAAGTTGCGATTTTCAATTATAGTGAAATAAAAAGGTTTTTCCCTAAGGGGATTTTCCCTTAAATTTATGTCGCATACTTTATTTTTATTGGTTTGACACTACACGCACATTGCTATTTGAGTTTAAGGGATGAATTGATTTGATTCCTAAATTGACTCTAATTAAATAAGTTTGTGATTAGAATTTGCGCATCTATTCGAATTTTTATCACACGCAAGGTTTCTCAGTATAGATCCTCCAAATCAATGGGGAGATGTAGAAGTGAAAGGACCAACCGTCCTATAGTTTTAAAGCATCAAGTAGCTCGTACATACTGCAAATTTCATCTTTCTATTGGAACGAGTCTGCCTTAATCTAGATAGCATCATCTAAACTTACATCGTCAATGGTCACTACTCAATGATCTGACTCTCGAGCCCACTTTTGGGCTTTTATGAACAATGTTTTGAACTTTTGGCAGTTAATGGTCATTTCAGACGAAAATTTCAGTACAAACTCTAGGAGTTGGTTCAGTACAGCTGGAAATTCCATATCTTTTCCCTCAAAATGAGTATGAACGGTAATGCATGCTCTTGTAAGAAGCGATAAGGCCTGACCGGAAAAACAGGTCGTCTCTAAGAGAAAATATGGGTAAACTTTAAGGGGTTCAGGTGAATATATGGGTATGATGGGAGATTTACTAGGTGCCATCTAGGTAGACGGGTCAAATTTTGGGTTATTTACTAGGAAGATAGCATTTGCATGATTTGGGAGTGTATTATGAACGGTGTTTGGTTTAGGATTGGTGAGTGGAGTGATGATACCCTGCTTAATCTGACCTTGAATTACATTTCAGAGGTGGAAGCATTAATCAGTGGTATGGTCTACATTTTGATGGAAATCACAATGGGCATCAAGCTTGAAAATTTTAGGATGTGGGTTTTGTATTGGACGAGAGTCCAAAGGCTTTATGAGATTTCGGCTCAAAAAAGGATTGGTAGACTTATAAGAGGGGATCATGAAGCTCTATATATTTTTTGTAGAGGGATTAGGGTGGCTTTTTAGTGCCCATGAAGTGGCAGGCTCAAAGATGTTATTGATAGTTAAAACTGTGGTATTGACAAGCTTCTTATACTTTCTTGGAGTGAACTAACTGGATACTTTCTTTAGCTAAATTTTATCTTGGTAAGGCTTTCTTCAATCTCCACTCCTGCTTCTTAGAAATCTCGAAAATGAGGGTAATATTTTCCTCCCATCGTTGTTCGGACATGGGGTAAGAAATTTTTCTTCATAATACTGACTTGCTCTTTTTCGGAAGGTCGGTTGGTCATGGTGGCTCCTTTCTCTATCCATGTTTCTATGAAATTATTGACAGTTTCTTCGAGATTATTCCTAAGAAGTTCTAAATCAACGCGTGTAACCTAAAATTCCTCCTTATACTTATACAGCGATAAAAATTCACAAGTAACATCCACTCAACTACAAATTATGAATTCCTCAAAGGATGAAAACCAACAAATAGCAATGTCCTTTAAAGTCTATTGGAACGCCTGGGCCATTATTTTCACAGAGGCACCTAGGAGAGTCATGGCTCAATGGTAACTTTAAAGATGGATAATTGGGGGCCGTTACCCCCGAACTTCTCGATGTTGGACATCTTGAACTTTTGCAACAATATTTCTTTAGGGTAAGGAAATATATGGGCATAATCCATGTAGGTCCCGGAGATTCAGACTTGGTCATATCTTAAGGTCCTCCTTGACCTTGTTCTTCTTCCTTCGAATCAACTATTACAGGTAGGTTAGCTCCTGGCTGGGCGAGATTCAACATAAGGAGCTGAGTTAGCAATGGCCCATTGGCAAAAGGGGCACGTGAAGCGTGTTGATATTCTTTCAAAACCCAAATAGGCTCAGGTGCAAGCGGACCAATAGTGAGAGGGAAGAGGACAATGGGATCTTCAGGAATAGGGACGTGATTTTGATGTATCTCGTGAACCTCGATTTGAAGGTTGTCAATCTTAGCGGTAAGTTTGTCTATAACAATCATCAAATTCGGTTGCACATTCGGTACTTAGTTTGCCTTCTTCATGGAAATCGGGTGAAGGTGGATTCTGAACTCGAGGGAAGTAGCATGAGAACATACCAAGCTTCGGGGCAGTTCGATGGAAGACCGAAGCCAATAGGGAGCCAGGCCAAGGATAGGGTATGCGATCGACCTAAGAGGGGAAAAGATTCAAATTTATTTTGGAAACGAAAAGGAAGAATATTTTAGAAAAAAGAGGAAATTTTTTTTGATATGTTTCCAAAGGGAAGGAAAAAATATTTTACAGTATTTTTTGATAAAAGGAGGGAAAATGTTTTTTTGACGCTTATGACAATGGAAGTAAAGTTCTTTTAATATTTTGATAAAACAGGAGAAAAAAGGTTTTTGATACTTTTGATAAGGAAATAGGGAAAACGAGAGAAGAGTCTCAGTAAGATTATTATTATAATAATAATTATTATTATTGATATTGTTGTTGTTATTATTATTATTATTATTATTATTATTATTATTATTATTATTATTATTATTATTAATATTTAACTTTAAAAAATGTTGTTTAAATATACTAACTCTTATTCTTTCTTTTTTTTTAAATTTCACTTAACTTATACTATTAACTATTATAACCTGAAAGAATTGTTTAAAAAGTAACCAATATGTGAATAAAACTTAAAAACTAATTTTGTCAATGTGATTTTGCATTGATTAATTTATTGTCATGTTATAAAATAACCAATGTGAACATCACATGAGTTTATGGAGCACACCACAATAATTCACTTTGATTACACCTACATAATTTCATTTGATTTCACAACTCACTTTTTCATTTAAATAGCCCAACTATGATTTCTTACATGCAAACCTACCCCCATAATCACAAAACCAAATCTCTACCCTAAGTAGACAAGGGTTATGAGTTTTAAATTCGGATTAATATTTTTCACAAAATAGTCACAAATTAGATTTCACTTTCCCTAATTAAGGTTACTAATTTATTTTTAAAAAAAGCATGTAAATTTATGTTTAGGTGGTATTTAAAACACATAATACTAAAGAGAGATAATTCTGAAATTAAAATTGTTGTGTAAAATAAACTACGTTAATTCTAACGATGGATTGAACGAATTAATTTGAGTTTAATTTTTATTATTTGAGGAATTATATATTTGTTGATAAATTGGATTATGCGACTTATTGTGTTAAAGGCATCAAAGTCCACATAGTTCGCATATTGCACAAGGGTGGGGTTTGTCTCATAAATTCAAACAAAATTTTATTATTTGTGTGTGTGTGTGTGTGTGTAGAAAATAAATTTTTTGTTTTAAGAAAATGTGGTGAATAATCCCATCGGAATTTATAGGTGTAACCCTTTTTTTCTTTGTTTCTGTTTTTTTTATTGAAAATAAAGTATTTGAAATATAAGTAATAAAGGGTGAAATATTAATGTGTATGATCTAAAGTAAAACCTAAATTGATAATTTATATAACTAATGCAAAAATAAAGAAATTTAGAGAGAGAAAATGGATATTTGGACCTTCTTTGAAGACGTGAAGCTTGATCTTGATCCTTGATGAGATCCCTTGTAAGTTTAGATGAATGTTGGATGATAGAGAAGGATATTTTTCCTAAATTGGGTATGAAAATGATGAGAATGAATGATGGAAAGGAATTTCACGCATGGGAAATTCGTTGATTGCAGAAGAATGTCATTGAGTTCACTGATATTGATGGTTATGAGGAATGCCTAGAAGTCAGCTCATGCCCTACTTATATAGGATAGGGAGATAATCAATCGACATACCCTTAGCCTTGCCAATCGGCAGGTGACCCTAGACACACTACCGATTGCTAGGAAAATGGACCTGCCAATCGATAGTTTCGTGGATTTTTTTTCGAAACAATGGTCATCGAATATAATTCATAAATCCAAATCATACACTTGACATACCATTAGAAAAGTAATTCATAGACATTTTAAGAGTACTTGGGTCCTCTCCCGGTTTTGGGAGTTAACTTTGGGTCAAATGGGGCTTAGAAGCGCTCGTTGGTCCTCTGGACGGAAGATCATCGGATGGTAATGGATCATTTCATCCAAATCGTAAGTCAGAATCGTGAATGGGACAGACCATTGGAAAGGTTATGTGAGGAACTTCAATGTTCTAGAGATATCGTTGAAAAGGGTATTCAGTTCTCTTAGAAGATTCATTCAGTCTCGTTTGAGCTAAGGAGTTGACATTCGTCAAACGGAGCCCGAAAGCACTCAGTGGCCTCCAGATCAGTTGTTAGATAAAAATGGATCATTCATCTGAATTGTTATGTCATTCTACGCATGTGAAGGACCATTGAAAAGGGTTTCAGTTTCCTTAGAGTACTTAGTGATATTTCACTCTGACATTGAAGTTAAATTGGGGTCAAATTGGGGCCCGGGGGAGCCTGATGGCCTCCATATCGATTTTTAATAGTCAAATGGCATGTCCGTCCAAATCGTTATGTTGATTCGTTCATGCGGAAGAACGTTTGAAAGAGGATTCAGATTCCTTTAATGATTTATTGAGCTTTCGCTCTGATGATAGATTTAATCGGAGTCAAATGGGGATCGAGAGCACCCAATGGCCTCTAGATCGGTACTCTAAGTATAACCTAAGGTTTATAATGAATGGGGTAGGTGTTAGGGACATAAGGAGAGATTTAGGATTTCCTAGAATGTGGTGTATATAAATTCCAAACTTGAAAGAAGGCACATCTAAGATTTTAGAAGATTTTATTTAAAATTGTTAGAAATACAAGATGCGAATAAACCCTTTGATGTGTGACTTTGGTGTCACAACAAGAAAGTTTCTTAGCTTTATCGCCAACTGACAATGTGTGTGAATGGATAGAGAGAAGAAGAAGGAAATTTTGGTGATTCCGTCTCAAGAGTTTACTTGGAAAAGTTTCTTACTTAAGGAGATTTATACATGCTTTAGAAGAAATCACTAGTCCTTTCTCACCACTTATAAAGGACAAGATGAAGTGGGTATAGGGAAACGAGAAGAAATAGCATTCAAGATGATTAAAGATATCTTAATGTCTCTCACAATGAAGGTTCACTCAGAATATGGTAAACCTTTATTGTTGTATTTAACTTCTATAGAAAGATCTATTGTAGATTTTCTCCCTCAAGAGAAATAAGGATACAAAAACACGTGTATTACTTGTCCAAGGTAATATCTGAGGCTGAGTCAAGGTACATAAGCTTGGAAAGCCATTGTTTGGCCTTAGTATTTGTGGCACAAAAGTTTAGGCACTACTTACTCAAATTTAGAGTGCATGTTGTTAGCAAAATACTTACATGAGATAATTGTTTTAGTTGGGTGACCAGCTTGGAAGTTTCTCATCCTTTCAACATATGATTTAAAATGCATTGCACTTGAAGATTATAAAATTCAATCTTTATTTGACCTTCTAGCCAACTTGACATTCCAACTTCCTAAACCTCCAAGTGAGGAACTTCTAAGGGATAACTTTTAATCATGTTTATGTGAAGAAATGGAAGAGCGAAAAATAGAGTTTGATGGTTCATTTGTGCAAGGCACTAAAGGAGATGGAATCATACTCTCTAATACGAAATAAAATATAATTATTTTGCTACAATTTAGATTTCTAATGCTCGAACAACGAAGCAAATTATTAAGCAATAATACTTGGGCTTTTAGAAGCTTTAAGAAGAGGAGCGAGAGCCTTGTGCCTACGAGGAGATTTTAACCACATAGTCAAATAAGCTAATAAGAATTTGCTCTCCATCATGCCAACCTTACCCCTTATCAGGAAATCATTTTGCGTTTGTTGAATCAGTTTATCAATATGAAGATAGAGAGGCGCTCGCGACCAATTAATAGGGAGGATCCCAAATACTGGGTATAGAGAGGCACTCGTAAAAAATTAAGCAATCATTTATGTTTCCTTTATATGTTTCTAATTTCTTTATTATTGATGCTCCCCAATATTTGGGCTCCTCGCTTAGAAATAAATACAGTGAAGTATTTGTTTCTAAGTGATGGGCCTAAATACTGAGGAGTCTCAATATTAAAGAAATTAGAAACACATAAAGGAAACATTAAAATATTATAGTTGGATAATTTCTACATGCTGAAATGTACTCTCTTCTTTAAGAGTTTTGGGGGATAATTGGCAAGGTGTGTGGGAGAAGAAAAATCCCATGATAAGATATGATCGATGCATGAGAAACATAATGGGGACACATATATTCCATTTCATAGGCATTTACAATGAGGAGGCTACTACTAGACCAATATGATCCAAGCCACTGCTCGATTACAACAGAGTTACATGAAATTCCAAACCCATCTCAATCAACCAACAGAGGCTCACTTCATAGAAGAATTAGAAAATTAGAGGATGTCATACATCACTTAGTTAAAGGATGTAGAGTTACTCGTTTTGATGAGAAAATGAGTTATACCAAAAGAAAAAGGGTTGTTCTCTTTTACCTAATCAATGGAGAGTTGTACAGGAAAAGATATAACGAGAAGGCCTTGAGGTATGTTGCCATATCAGTGAGCTTGCAATGTTTATATACTCCTTACCCTTTTCACACTTGGTCATTTGATTTAGTGAGAAATATCACCCCAGCTGTGTGTGGAAATACTTTTATCCTAGCTTCTACAGAACATTACACAAAATGTGCATAAGGAATTTATTTGCGAGTAAATCATCTGCAGGTGTGGAATCCCAAATGTCACTCACACAAATAATGGAAAATAGTTTTTTTGTTAAGGTATGTGATTACATAATAAATTAATTATTTCCTATCCATAGTGGAATGGATAAGCTAAAGCAACCAACAAAACCTTAATCAATCTTCTGAAGAAGATGCTGCAAGATATCCCAAAGACTTGGGATGATAAAAAATTAATGTTTTTGTGGTCTTGCAAAAATTCAAAGAGGACACCATCAAGGTTCATTCATATATCTCTTATATATGTAACATAAGTTACCTGTCATACTAGAATCATCCTATAATACCCCGTATTTTTATGCTTTCTAAATTTGGGGATTTATTAAATTTGATGTGAGTTATTAATTTAATATAAATCCAGAAATTAAGTATTTTTCATTACTAACGTGACGAGAGTTAGTAATTATTGAAAACTTTTTAAATATTACTAATGAGCAAAGTAATATATAAAATTGGTTCTATTAAATGTCACGAGTGAATAAAATGACAATTTTGGAAATTTAAGTCGAGACGCGCCCGTGTCATGTCGGGACTAAATTTTGATTAATAAAAGTGAATAAATTATAAATCACCCAAATGGTCATTTCGAGTGCGCCAAAGTGTCCGGAAGGGTCGAGATAGTTAAAATAATGTTCCCGGGGATTTAGTTTGGGTCCCGGGCCATTTTTAGGCTTAATTAACACCCCGGGAGGGCGTTTTAGGCATTTTGTATTTTTGGGCTCGGAAACCTACGAATTTTCTAGGTTATATCAGATGATTAGGGTTGTCTTCTATGGTTAACACAACCAAAAATAAAAGACGACCATTGGATAAGGAAAGGAAGAGCTTACAAAGGAGTTTTAGGCCAAGAACCCCTCCGTTTGCACCGCCGTCACCGCCAAACGTTAGATCGCGCAACAAGGATCACCATCACACTGATTTCATCCATAAATTAGAAACAAAAATTCCTAGGCAAGCATTTATCTTGCTTAATTTAGTTAATGCTTCATTCATATTAGTTTAGGGTTGATTATGATGAGTTTTTATGAAAGAAAACTTGTGTTGGAGGTTAGAAATCGCATGTTATAGGGATATAAACATCATTCTGAAAATTTCCTTCACATGTAGAGGTTGAACCACGAATTTACATTGGATTAGAAGTAGAAATTCTGGAAAAAGAATGAGAAGAATTAAGTTACAGAAATTTTTAGGGTTCATGAGAATTATATAAATTTTGGCCCTTTTAATCCATGATACTTGATGAAAACTCGCATGCCTTACGTAGAATATTGTTCATTTGGGTTTATAATGATTGTGGTATAAATTTCTGGGAGTTTGGGAGTTGAAAACTTGGATTTGGATGATTTTGGATGATAATTCCCGTAACTGATATTCTGCAGTTTTCGCCATACCTGCTGGATCGATTGATCGAGCCAAGAGCTTCGATCAATCGACTGTTCGATCGATCGACCCCTTTCTATCGATCGATCGACCCCTCCTGGGAAAAACTAGATTTTTACTTACGTTGACGTAATCCGATTAAATGCGTAGTAAACCTTGATTAATGTTATTAGGACCTAATGAAACATAAGAAGGACCAGTAGGATCAATGTAAACCCCGTTAAGCGAAACTTTAATGAAATGATAAAATGAAGGGTAAACGGGAAAGATTCATACCTATGAAATTTAATGTGTGTAGACCTAATAATCAAAATGTATAGGAGTTGGATTAGAAGGTAAGAGAGAGCCTACTGAATTTGTACTTAACTAAGGAAAATACTTCGAGAGATGAGAAGTGAGTTGGAATAACTTAAATATCGCAAATAAAAATGAATAAGTTCGGTATAAGAAATAATCGAATAAAAATGTACTAAGAATTGAATAATATAAAGTTGGGTCGTGGGCATACCTAATGTATGAATGTGAATAGTTATATATCTATATAACTCTGTGATTGATCATATATTTTATTTGTGTGTAAAAATCATGCCCGTGCTACTTGCTATCCTTGAGGTTATCGCGCTGGGACAGTCTTATCTCGATGGTACCTTTATGGGGGATATTGACTCGTACCCTAGAATATAGAAATCCTTGGTACAGGCTATAGAATCGATAGTCAGACAGTTCTAAGAGACGTGGGGGTATGTGCTATCCTCTTAGTGAATTGGAACTATGCTTCACCTCATTTTGTATGTATTTTGTGTTAATACAGTTCGAGAGTGATTCCGAACTAGTATTTCCCTTAGTTCGAGTGATACGGGGACTGGATAGCAGTGTATGCCCACACCATAGATTTTATGTGGGTTCTATTAGAATATATATATATATATATATATATATATATATATATATATATATATATTTAAATCGTGAAATTGGGAACTACCTGCTGTGATTATGGTATGTGAGAAATGAAAAATTAATTCTACTTGGGTATAAGTGTTTGAAAAGCACGATATATTGCTGAGGAACTTTATTATCAAATAAGGCTTATGTAAGAATTGTACTGTTAAATAAGATTAACCTCCTTAACATTGGAAATAGTCAGCTGAAATCTTACGAGTAACTTAAGATAAAATAAGTTAAACTGTTGGGAAGACTAGTGCGATAGGTGTGCACACTGGAAGATAGGTGAGACGTTCTCAAGAGAGTTTCGTTACTAATATGTTGTTGCATTAGCCACTAAACATTTTAAATACTTGATAAACTAAAATTTTAAACTATTTTACCATCGGTCTCTGACCCGTTTACTGTTATCCCTCCTCTTTTGTATATATATATGTATATATTACAGGTGCCCCACAGGGGCGTCTTGCATAGGATCCTTTGGAAGGAACGCGCTGCAGCTTAGGTGGGAGTTGCAGGCCTCTTTCTTAGACGATACATTTTTTATTCCACTCCTAGCAGTATTTTATCCAGTTGGGCATGTGTCGCCCTTTTTAATTATTCAGTTGTTTTATTGGATATTGTGATTCATTTATTTCCAGTATTTACACTTTGGGTTTTATTATTGTCAGGATGTTTTTCCTTTAAGTTTAAATGTTGGAATCAATCAGTTGGATGTTTAATTGTTTGGATTATATGTTCCAAGATTGTTGTTGTGTGATTCTTTAACTATGAATTATGTAAAGTTTTAAATGTTGGTTTTTAAAATAAAAATTGGAAAGTTATGTCTAAATGGTTTTGACACCTAGCTTAATTATTTAGGGTGCTTAATTAGAAAAGTTATTTTTACGAAAGTGATGCTAGGAATGAACCAACCGTTCACCTTAATTGTAATTTAATAAAGGACTGATCACCCGATGTTTAATTAGGCGGGGTGTCATAATTGGTATCAGAGCATCAGGTTCTAGTGTCCTTAGGATCTGTAGGGCTTATTTCGCTTTCAGCTTAGCATTCTTGTTATAGAGCCCTATTTTAGGATTGTTGTATTCTTGCTTTTACGATTACGTCTTCAGCTATTTGAGATTTGATAATAAATGTAGACTAATAAAATTTCTTCACGTTTCAGATGCCTTCGAGACGTGCACCAAAGGATAGGCGTGCCCAAGCCGAGCAGCCAGTAGCTCCAGCTCAGGGAACAATGAACGTAAATGAGGTAGCCGCCATCATTGCTTAGGCGGTGAATGCCGCGCTAGCGATAGTAGAGAAGGATCCACCCCAGATTCAGGCAGTGGCGCTAGTACCTGCACAGCTTCCATCTGCATGGGAGCGGGTAAGGATGCCATTCAGAAGGTGCATCCCCTGAGTTCTCAGGTAGTTCAGATATCATCATTGTCAGCCAGTGGAAGAAAGATATCCAAAGGCATTTGCGTATGTATAAGTGCACAGACATGCAAAAACAGTTGTTGTCTTCCTTTAAGCTAATGGGGGGCCGCTTTGCAGTGGTGGGAGTCCACCACCACCTTGGAGGAGAGGGATATTATCCCGATTCAGTCATTTTGGGAGAGGTTTGACCGCAAATATTTTTCATCCGCCGTGCAAACTGAGATGAGGCGGAAGTTTATGAACATGAAGCAGGAAAATTCTACTGTTGTTGAGTATGAAGAGGAGTTCACAAGACTTCTCACTATAGTGCCAGATGAGGCACCCACTGAGAGTAAGAAGATACTATTATTTGTGGACGTGTTAGCTTGGAGGATCCGTCAGCACCTTATAGGAAATATGTCTCTGAGTACCTACACAGACGTACTTAATGCTACCTTTATACATTATCAGGATCACCGCTTCCATCTACAAGGAAGCAAGCAAGCAAGCAGGAGAGTCCATCCTACAAGGCAGGATAGGGGTAGTGGTGCTAATGGAGCGCTGACATCTCAAGGGCAGACTCGTCAGCATGAGCAGAGTTCCCATCAGGGGGACCCTGCCAAGCAGTTTCGATTAGGTGACTCCAACAAGGGATTTGGGGGATTTAGGCAGGGTCAACTGGGCCAGCAAGGCCAACATCGTCAACCGCAAGGGCAGCGTCAGGGCCAACAGCGTTTTCAACAGGTCTAGCAGGGCCAATGGTGGAGTGGTAACGGCCAGCAGGGTCGTAATCAGTAGGGATAGAGGGGAGGAAACTTCAAGGGGCGATGCTTCGGGTGTGGTAAGAATGGCCACAGACGCCGAGATTACCCAGAGGGGGATAGGGCCCCACAGCAGTAGGGTGCTCATAATGAGCCATAAAGGCCACTTTTTCCAACCGCCCTCCCAGCACCAGCTTAGGTACCAGCCCTACCAGTCATTCCAGCCGCTCCAGTGAAGCAGGGGTAGGTGCAGTACGGACGTGTCTATAACGTTCACCACGCAGCAGATCCACAGGCACCACCCGCGATTGAGGGTATGTTTCCTATCCATGGTACTATGGGTTAGGTTTTATTTGATACTGAAGCGACACACTATTTTATAGCTACCCATTTTGCGAAGGCTTTAGGGTTATTAGCCACAACAGAGAGCACTGTAACGTGTGTAGACTCACCACTGGGAAATGGGTTGTTAATTTTCTTTATACGCCGGGGTGTAGGAGTAGACATTGGTAGCTTGGTTTTACCAGCAGACATGTTAGTCTTAGATATGCATGAGCACGACATTATTATTAGTATGGATTGGCTCGTAGCTTACAGGGCCATGATAGATTATTTCGGTGGGAGTATTGTCTTTGTCATTCCGGGGCAAGAGATGTTTGTAGTAGCGATGCCTCGCCTAAAGGGAGGCTCGACTGCTCATTTGAATTACATAGAGGAGGATACTCTAAGGAGGTCGTGATTCCCTTAGATTCGATCCCAGTTGTTTGTGATTATCCTGATGTATTTCAGGAAATACCAGGCCTACCCCCCAGTCAAGAGATAGATTTTGTCATAGATTTATTATCGAATACTCGACCTATAGCACGCGCTCCATATCGTATGGCTCTGGTGGTGATGTGAGAGTTACGAGATCAGATAGAGCAGCTATTAGGTAAGGGTTTCATTTGTAGGGTGGGGTGTTACAAATGGTATCAGAGCTTAGGTATACGGCAACCCTCGGGGCTTGAGTTTTGGGTTCATTGCGTGGTTAGCAATTTTTGGAGATAGAAAATTTTAGGTGATATTCGTGATAGGCATCTAGATTAGATGTGAGGAATTATTTTTGGAGACGAGATTATTTTTGGAGATTGTTAGCCTGATTTTTTAGAGTTAGGCATTCGGTAAATTTCGAGGGCGAAATTCCATTGTTAGTGGGGAAGTGTAACAACCCGCGTAATTTTGGGCTATTTTAATTAATTTTTGGAAAATGGAGGAAAATAAAGTTTTTGATAACATTATTTTTATTGCTCAAATATGTTGGGTATTATTTTTAAAGGCGAGAATTTCAAACAGTTTCGAAATCGGAGTTAAAACGGATTTTAAAATGATTTTTAACTCTTGGAGTTGTTTTGACTTCCAACTCTTCATTTATTTGCCTTATTTAAAGGAGTCTTTTGGATTCCAACTCTTCATTTCTTTGCATTATAAAAGGAACTCATGGGCAAGCCTTTTTAACATACTTTTGGCACAAATTTTGGCAGCAAATATATTTTATATTCCTCTTCTTTTTATATACACAATTGCCCTTGAGATTTGTGAGTTCCAACCTTAGATTAGAGGTGTTCTTGGGGCTATTTTGTTGGAGGTTCTTGGAGGAGATTTTGTAGATATTTTGAGTTGATCTTGAGGATGTGGTCATTGGTTTCTCATCATGGTTTGAGGTATGGGGTTTTACACAATATGCTCCTTAAATCTCGCGAGTGTCATTCTCTTTGAATTCTTGTTAATTGAACTCATATTTGAATTGATAAATTCATTGAAATCTGGAAAATAATTGTTGAAATTATTTTGATTCATGTGGTATCATTATAATGTTGATGAGCACGTTGTCATGAGCTTTTAATATGGCACGGATGTTGGGCACCCGCCAAAATTCTTATTTCCCGGGCTATGGCTTGATAAAGCATATACGGATGTGGACTACCAGGAGCTGAACAAGGTCACAATACGGAATAATTATTCATTGCCTCGAATCGATGATCTATTCGACCAGCTGAGGGGAGAGACTTTTTTTTCGAAGACAGATATGAGGTCAGGGTACCATCAGCTACGTATTAGGGAGCATGATGTTTCAAAGACTGCTTTCTTGACGAGATATGGGTCCTAAGAGTTCAGAGTGATGCCATTTGGACTCACAAATGCTCCAGCCGTATTCATGGACTTGATGAACCGAGTGCTCAGAGAGTTCTTGGATCAGTTTGTCATCGCCTTTATACAGGACATCTTAATATATTCAAACACTAAGGAAAATCATGTCGAGCACTTGAGACAAGTTCTTTAGACTCTACGAGAGCATCAACTGTATGCTAAGTACGAGAAGTACGGGTTCTGGTTACGAGAAGTGCAATTCTTGGGGCATGTTGTTTCTGAACAGGGAATAGCAGTTGATCCGAGTAAAGTGTCAGCGGTGAGGGAGTGGGAACAGCCCACGACACCGGCAGAAATGCGTAGTTTCTTTGGATTAACCAGATACTACAGGAGATTCATTCGGGAGTTCTCCAAAATAGTGAATCCATTGAGTAACTTGAATCGCAAGGGAGTACCATATGTTTGGGATAATGCTTGTCAATTGTCTTTTGACGAGCTGAAAGACAAGCTTACTTCAGCACCAGTCCTTGCTCTACTTAAGCCGAGCGTGGAGTATCTAGTTTACACCGATGCCTCATTACGGGGACTTGGGGGAGTACTTCAACAGGAGGAGAAGGCTATAGCTTTTGCCTCCCGCAAGCTTAAGCCGCACGAGAAGAATTACCCCACACACAACCTAGATTTAGTAGCGGTCGTTTTTGCATTAAGGATATGGAGACACTACTTATTGGTGGAGAAATTCCGCTTGTTCACAGACCACAAATCACTGCAGTACCTGTTCACTCAGCGAGAGCTAAATATGCGTCAGCGCAGGTGGTTAGAGTTTGTGAAGGACTATCAGTTCGACATATAGTACCATCCGAGGAAGGCCAACGTAGTTGCCGATGCATTGAGCCGTAGATTGGTAGACGATGTAGAAGACATCTGGAAAGCAAAGTGGAAAGATTTGGGTCACCAGGAAGCAGTAGCCCGTTCCTTCATATCTTTCATGAAAGTGACATCGGAGATTGTCACGAGGGTAATACAGGCACAAACAACAAACTCATTCTGCCAGGAGCAGATTGTACGACTTTTAGTTGAGGGGGCTGAGTCCTATTCTATTAGTTTCGATGGAGGTTTGAGGTTTAATGGGAGATTGGTGGTTCTCGAAGGAGCAGACTTACGTCATGCAATGATGACCCAGTATCACGGGTCCCGATTTGCAGTGCATCCTGGGGGAGATAAGATGTACCAGGATATGAGGCGGAAATACTGGTGGAGTGGGATGAAAAAGGACATTGCTGAGTTCGTGTTCAAGTGTTCCACCCGTCAGCTGGTAAAGGTGGACCACCAGAAACCATCAGGGTTGCTTCAGCCATTGCAAATACCCGCATGGAAGTGGGAGAGTATTTCTATGGATTTTATTACTGGGTTTCCTACATCATAGCGGGGCCACGACTCCATCAGGTTGATTATGGACCGTTTGACCAAGGTGGCTCATTTTCTGCTGGTGCGTACAGTCTATACCACGGGATAGTATGCTCAGTTGTTCATTACTGAGATTGTCAGATTATATGGGGTGACCCTGAATATTGTGTCAGATATAGACAAGATTTTCATGTCACATTTTTGGGAGAGCTTTGAGGAGGCCATGGGTACAGAGTGGAGGTTGAGTTCAGCTTACCACCCACAGACAGATGGACAAACAGAGCGTACTAATCAGATGTTGGAGGATATGCTATGCATGTGTGTCCTTGATTTTGGAGGAGGTTGGAAGCTACACCTTCCACTGGTAGAGTTCGCTTATAATAACTCTTATCAGTTCATGATTGGCATGGCTCCATTTGAGGCTTTGTATGGCAGGCCTTGTCGTTCCCCAACTTGTTGTCTAGAGGTGGGGGATAACAAGTTACTCGGACCATAGGTGATTCAGTAAACCTCCGCTAGGATTGAAATTATCAGGAGTCGCATTCGGGTAGCCTAGGATAGACAGAAAAGCTATGCCGATGCAAAATGATTCTTCCAAGAGTTTAACGTGGGGGACCAAGTATTACTATGTGTATCTCCTATGAAAGGAGTGATGAGATTCGGGAAGAAAGGGAAATTGGCCCCGAGGTACATGGGACCATTTCCCATCATCGAGAGGATTGGGCCAATAGTATACAGATTGGGGCTGCCAGAGCATTTACATCACATTCACGATGTATTCCACATCTCGTCATTGAGACGATACCTTCGGGATGACATGGCCCATACCAATATTGTGATTGAGGAGGTTGACTTACAGCCTGACAGCTCTTACGAGGAGAGGCCAATGGCTATCCTAGACCATAACTAAAGGATATTGAGGTTAAAGGTAGTCCCACTTGTTCGGGTCCAGTGGGAGCATCATCATGTGGAGGAATCCACTTGGGAGCGTGAGGCGGACATGCGTGAGAAGTACCGAGAATTATTCTTACCAGGTACACCTTATTTTTTGAATTTCGTGACGAAATTCCGTTATTAGGAGGAAGTATGTAATACCCCGTATTTTTATGCTTTCTAAATTTGGGGATTTATTAAATTTGATGTGAGTTATTAATTTAATATATATTCGGAAATTAATTATTTTTAATTACTAACCTGACGAGAGTTAGTAATTATTGGAAACTTGTTGAATATTACTAATGAGCAAAGTAATATATCAAATTGGTTCTATTAAATGTCACGAGTGAATAAAATGACAATTTTGGAAATTTAAGTCGAGACGCGCTCGTGTCGTGTTGGGACTAAATTTTGATTAATAAAAGTGAATAAATTATAAGTCACCTATATGGTCATTTTGAGTGCGCTAAAGTGTCCGGACGGGTCGAGATAGTCAAAATAATGTGCCCGGGGGTTTAGTTTGGGTCTCGGGGCATTTTTTGGCTTAATTAACACCCCGAGAGGGCATTTTAGGCATTTTGTATTTTTGGGCTCGGAAACCTACGAATTTTCTAGGTTATATCAGATGCTTAGGGTTGTCTTCTAGGGTTAACACAACCAAAAACAAAAGACGACCATTGGAGAAGTAAAGGAAGAGCTTACCAAAGAGTTCTCGGCCAAAACCCCTCCGTTTGCACCGCCGTCACCGCCAAACGTTAGATCGCACAACAAGGATCACCATCACACTGATTTCGTCCACAAATCAGAAACAAAAATTCCTTGGCAAGTATTTATCATGCTTAATTTAGTTAATGCTTCATTCATATTATTTTAGGGTTGATTATGATGAGTTTTTATGAAAGAAAACCTATGTTGGAGGTTAGAAATTGCATGTTATAGAGATATAAACATCATTCTGGAAATTTTCTTCACATGTAGAGGTTGAACCACAAATTTACATTTGATTAGAAGTAGAAATTCTATAAAAAGAATGAGAAGAATTAAGTTAAAGAAATTTTTAGGGTTCATGATAATTATATAAATTTTGGCCCTTTTAATCCATGATACTTGATTAAAACTCGCATGCCTTACGTAGAATATTGTTCATTTGGGTTTATAATGATTGTGGTATAAATTTATGGGAGTTTGGGAGTTAAAAACTTGGATTTGGATGATTTTTGATGATAATTCCCATAACTGATATTCTGCAGTTTTCGCCATACCTGCTTGATCGATCGATCGGGCCAAGAGCTTCGATCGACGGTTCGATCGATCGACCCCTTTCTATCGATCGATTGACCCCTCCTTGGGAAAACTAGATTTTTCCTTACGTTGACGTAATCCGATTAAATGCATAGTAAACCTTGATTAATGTTATTAGGACCTAATGAGACATAAGAAGGACTAGTAGGGTCAATGTAAACCCCGTTAACTGAAACTTTAATGAAATGAGAAAATGAAGGGTAAACGGGAAATATTCATACCTACGAAATTTAATGTGTGTAGACCTAATAATCGAAATGTCTAGGAGTGGGATTAAAAGGTAAGAGAGAGACTACTGAATTTGTACTTAACTAAGGAAAATACTTCGAGAGATGAGAAGTGAGTTGGAATAACTTAAATATCGAAAATAAAAATGAATAAGTTCGATATAAGAAATAATCGAATAAAAATGTACTAAGAATGGAATAATATAATGTTAGGTCGTGGGCATACCTAACTTATGAATGTGAATAGTTATATATCTATATGACTCTGTGATTGATCATATATTTTATTTGTGTGTAAAAATCATGCCCGTGCTACTTGCTATCCTTGAAGTTACCGCGCTGGGACAGTCTTATCTCGATGGGACCTTTATGGGGGATATTGACTCGTACCCTAGAAGACAGAAATCATTGGTACAGGCTATCGAATTGATAGTCAGACGGTCCTAAGAGACGTGAGGGTATGTGTTATCCTCTTAGTGACTTGGAACTATGGTTCTCCTCATTTTGTATGTGTTTTGTGTTAATACAGTTTGAGAGTGATTCCGAACTAGTATTTCCCTTAGTACGAGTGATATGGGGACTGGATAGCAGAGTATGCCCGCACCATAGATTTTATGTGGGGTGCTGTGAGAATATATATATATATATATATATATATATATTTAAATCTGGAAATTGGGAACTACCTGCTGCGATTATGGTATGTGAGAAATGAATAATTAATTCTACTTGGGTATAAGTGTTCGAAAAGCATGATATATTACTGAGGAACGTTATTATCAAATAAGGGTTATGTAAGAATTTTATTGTTAAATAAGATTAACGTCCTTAACATTGGAAATAGTCAGCTGAAATTTTACGAGTAACTTAAGATAAAATAAGTTAAACTGTTGGGAAGACTAGTGCGATTGGTGTGCACACTAGAAGAGAGGTGAGACGTTTTCAATAGAGTGTCGTTACTAATATGTTATTGCATTAGCCAGTAAATATTTTAAATACTTGCTAAACTAAATTTTTAAACTGTTTTTTATCGCGCACTGACCCGTTTACTGTTATCCCTCCTCTTTTGTATATATACTAGGGTGTACCCGTGCCGATGGCACGACGATAAATTTGTTTGTGCAAATATAAATACTATTGGCCATCCCATGATACACTTACTCGTCATGGCTAGGTGTAACCCGTGTTGATGGAACGATAATAAATTTATTCGCTATATTTTTCTCATTGGAATTAATGCATGAAAATGCTAATAATGCTAATAATACTAAAACATGTCGCATGCATCACCCATATATAGAATACCATCGAATTCAATGATCAAATTAATTATGCTCGTAATGAAATAAACCACGCAGAGATGTAATTTGTATATTTAGGAAAATATGAAGCAGTAATTAAGAGATTAACAACACGAAACTAAGCAAGAAAAATAATGAAGATTTAAATACACATACCACTCATAAAAAAGTCCATTGCATTTGAAAAAAAATACTTAAATAACTACAAATATTACCTTGGGCTCACCTTTATATGCTTGAGGGAACAAATTCAATAGTTCAACACATAAAAAAAAGAAAATAAGGCATTGGATATAAAATAAATAACAAAATAGTCCAATGAAAATAACGAAGTATAAAATAGTATATAATAACCATGCCAAAAGGCACTATTGATAAAGTAAAAAATTTATCACAATACGAAACGAATTTTACTCGTTTACAGTACTAATTGTAGTAATTGTAAGTCATAGATACCATTCAAAAGGATTATTCACATTAATGCACTCAATATTATAGTAATTCAAAATCATATGCATCTCACATTTGTAAAAGCCTAGGGCAAATCAAAGTAACCAATATAAAATCTCTCCAATATATATTAATATATAAAAATTTTGAAAAAATCATACAAAAAAAAATATCAAAATGAATGTATGACCACAAATTATTAAAGTCCTAATTCAAACTACACCATTTTTATATTAGTGACAACTATTGTACATAAGAAAAATTAACCTCACCATTGTTACATATTTGACTACCTATTGTACATAAGAAAAATTACCACCAACATTGATAGTTAAACCAACCATTATGTATACATTCAAAATAACTTAAGTCATCATTTTTCTTAAAGAGAAGTAATGGGCTACTGCATAGTGGAAGCAGTTGATAAGTCCTATATATCTTCCATTTATAACTACGGTTCTCTCACAGCATCCATTAGTTGACGTCACAACTTTAAAAAACACATATACTACTCACATCCACTACCATATGTAATAAATAGTTTAAAAAATATATCAGTTGACGTCACAACTTACTTTATTAGTTTTAAAAATTATTAAAATTAAATCAATCCAATGAATTCAAAAATATTTCCTCCTCTAAATTAACATTTAACAGTTGATGGCACGGTAAAAATGAAAATCTAAATCAGAGTAAACTTATATGAGTGGAGTATTTGTACCTGTATAATATTATTGACAGTGGTTTTCATTGTTTACTCAAATCCTCATTGAGGTATATAAATACTCACCAATAAATAAAAATAATTGAAACGAATTACTTTAAGAAATTATTAAAAATATTTTAAAACTTTCAAAACTTTCGTCTGATGTTAGGAACCCAAAAATTGAAACTCGACAAATTATAAGGTTTCTCTTGTTTGAACCCCGAAAAAAAACAAAAAAATAAGTGCAAGTGAAAGATAGAGAACCCATGAAATAAACCTCCGAAAATGATATCGGAAGAATAAAATATGAAAACCCATTTGAGATTACACAAATCAGAAAACCATATAAAAACCATAAGCAAAAACAAAAAATCATGTAAAAATCATAAAACTTATATAACAACCCACAAATACAAAAAACCTTACATGCATAGAACCAAGACATAGTACACGAAGCTCAAGAATCCAAAACAGAGTACAAATGTAAATCAAATATAAAGATCTTCATCAAAAGCTCCACAAAATCCGAAACAGATTACACGATTCAGCATGCCCCAATTTATGAACCTATTAATGAAGAAGTCAGCTCCGATCGTCGAGGATTAGCAGTCGCGGGGGATGTGAACCTCGCTCGATGTTGTCCAGTTAGTAGGATCTGAACTGAGGGTCCGAACAGAGGGTTTAAACCCATATATACCTGGTGTTTCCAAGAAGTAGACATGGAAATCAAACAATAGTAACCCTCATCTGATCTACAAATCGTGTATAGAGGAAAGCAAAATAATGAAAAAAAAGTAAATACTCATTTTGGTAGTCCGAATTTGAAAGAGAGAGAGACCCATGTCCATGTGTTATTACCAGTTGTTCCGTCCAGTTGTTCAGGAATCGTCTCATACCGGTTGTTCCATCCACAGAGAATCGTATCATACCAGTTGTTCCGCCCACAGAGAATTGTCCCATATCAGTTGTTCTGGAACCTCTACCACCGCCAGGTGAAGCTTGCTGTTGTTTAGGCCACACCAGTTGTTCCGACCAGTTGTTCAGGGAATCGTCCCATACCGGTTGTTCCGACCACAGCTAATCGTCGGATCTAAGACCACAGGTGTAGATTTGTGCCTTGGGGCTCCATGACCACAGGTGTAGATTTGTGCCTTGGGGTTCCTGACCTAAGAAAGAACAGGAAAATGTCGGATCTAAGACCCGATTACAAAACATAAAAAAAAGACAAACAGGAGAGCAAGATACAGGGGATAAGATCGACGATGGCGAAGGGATGTGTTCACCTTTTGTCCAGCGAGCTTCATGGCAGTAAGATCGACGATGGCGAAGAAGATGGGTATATTTTTTCTCTTCTATTCTCCCTATCATCTCAGCCCTAAACCCCCAAACTAATAATGGTTGCGCTCAGATCTAAATACACGGAGAGAGAGGTTTACAGATACATAGAATTATTGTGCTTCCTTGCCAACAGACCCCGATGAGAGAGAGAGGGAATGTAGAAGATGGATACATAAAAACTGTGTGTGAGGGAATGTAGAAGATGGAGACCCATAGGAGAGAGAGAAGGAGTCATAGCCAGAGAGTTCAAGATTACGTCTGATATGGATGGGACAAATTAGTAGAGTCTGATATCTTCTCGAGCCACCCCACACATTGCGTGTGTCAGACTTGGTGGGAGTAATTAAATGCATCCCGTGGTTGTCCTCCTTATAGGTTGTGTGTATAAAATTGTATGACGTGGCTCCTTATAGGTTTTGTGTATAAAATTGTATGACGTGGCTATATGATGTGGCAAATATTGTATGATGTGTCAAAAGTCCCTCCTCCTTTATTATATAGATATATATATATGTATATATTGCAGGTGCCCAGCCACAGGGGCTTCTTGCATAGGATCCTTTGGAAGGAACGCGTTGCAGCTTAGGTGGGAGTTACAGGCCTCTTGCTTAGACGATCTCATTTTTTATTCCACTCCTAGTAGTATTTTATCCAGTTGGGCATGTGTCGCCCTTTTTCATTATTCAGTTGTTTTATTGGATATTGTGATTCGTTTATTTCCGTATTTACACTTTGGGTTTTATTATTGTCAAGATGTTTTTCCTTTAAGTTTAAATGTTGGAATCAATCAGTTGAATGTTTAATTGTTTGGATTATATGGTCCATGATAGTTGTTGTGTGATTCTTTAACTACGAATTATGTAAAGTTTTAAATATTGGTTTTTAAAATAAAAATTGAAAAGTTATGTCTAAATGGTTTTGACACTTAGCTTAATTATTTAGGGTGTTTAATTGGAAAAGTTATTTTTACGACAGTGATGCTAAGAATGAACCAACCATTCACCTTGATTGTAATTTAATAAAGGACTGATCACCCGGTGTTTAATTAGGCGGGGTGTCACACACCCTCTACAAGAATATCTTTGAACAATGATTGACTACCTTACCCAATGCACGTGGAATTGGATACCTTGAATGAGAATAGGCACAAACACTAAGAAAACATCAAGGTTGACATCCAGAAACTATCGCAAGATTGCAAGAAATTAGTCAAACCAAGTGAATTTCGAGTTAGGGACCTAGTCCTTCGAGTAATTACCCACCATGTGAAGAGCATGTCAACCTCAAAGTTCAAGCCTAATTGTGAAGGAGTGTTTTTGGTTAGAGGAGTTGGAAAACCAGGGTATTTACAGATCTTAGAGATGGAGAGTGATTGTCTCTAATGCATCAACTGCAAGTGACTAAAGATGTACTACGCACAAGGTACCTCAAAAAATTTATATTTCTTTATTATGAAAATTAAAATTTTACTTGTATGAAAAGAGAAAGCTTTCTTTTGTATGAGTATTTTTTCAAAGATGCCAAGTTTATCATTAAATCAATATAGTTGTTTTATTTGGTTATGACCAAAGTTTCTTCATATTTTGTGATGACATGTTACCCATGTATGTTATGTTATAACCAAAATAATATTTTCTTCATGTACCCGCTCACAATATTTTATGAAGTGATACATTTTCAAGTAAGAAATGCATTATCATAACAACCACATATGGAGAGCAATAACAATCCATGAATTCCAAATCCTTTATTTATTTTATATATATATATATATATATATATATATATATATATATATATATATATATATATATATATATATATATATATATATATATATATATATCCACTTCATGGGTATTAAAATCGTATGTGATCGCAAACCCAATATGTGTTGTGCTCTGGACCCCAGACATGTGAAATGGGAGGAGTGCCAAAGTGCGAGACAAATATTTAATGTGGTATGGACCTTAGATGAGGATCCTACACCCATTGTCAAAGGATGTTATACTATTTACTAGATCATAAAAGAGTTATTAAAACCTAGGAAACCTTAAGCTTTGATCAAGAGAGCCTATAAGTGTATAGTATACTCATTATGCTCAATATAATAGATTGTTTAGATTTCATGAAAAAAATATGTTTGAGTCTTTATCCAAGAGGTTACTGAAAATCTTCATCAATAACTTGGATTCACTCAAATGCCGAACCTCAAGTACACTACTTAGGAAAGGAATAAGACTTACCAGACTTATATTCACCTTAGTTAATCAGTTTTCATAAATCAGAAATATTTTTACTTAACCATGGTTTTGTAGATTTGTTAAATAGAAATGAAAATATACTTTTCATATAGAATAACCTATTTTATACAGAATTGCATATTTTTTTTGTAATTTAAGTATGGATGTTCTTGTGAAACAAACATACTTAGAACTTGTCTCACAATATATTTTGAAAAATCAGGAAAACTAGATAACATTTCTAAACACTCGTGGGTCCTGTCTTGTCGCGGCATTGTATAAGAGATGGAAATTTTTATTATAGTGATAGTGTAGCACTGGTCGCTCATGTCCCATGCAAAAATGTTATATTCTTAGCGCGACCTTGATTGCTTGAGGTTCTCTCGAGTGAGTCATTTCTCACTGCAACGATCTTAAGGAGAAAAGTGTATGACAACGCCCAAAGTCACTTTTGCATAAAAATTTTCTTAAAGACCTTCTTGCTTCATGTGATTATTTTACACCTTAGGTGTGTGATCCTTTAAACTTTTCCAAATCCTATGTCTATAAGTTAAGAGTTTTTACTCTTCCAAAACAAATAGTGATAGCTTTGAAAATATATTTTTGTTGATCACAACACCTCATATATTTGAGAGAACATTTGTCACTCCTTTTATTTAAGTTCTTGAAGTCATTATTTTTAATAGAGGTATATTTACTAATCTTGCGTTCAAAATCTAATCTTCATTAGTGAGTGAATATTTTCTCTTCCTTGGATTGGAAAACTCATTTTGATATTTAAAGTACAACACCTTTGCAAACACCCTCACACACATATGTATGGGTGTAATACCCCGTACTTTTGGCTATATTTATTTATGGGATTAATTAATTAAATGTGAATTAATTGGAAATTAATTCGGGGAAAAATACTAGCGAGTTGTGAGTTGGTATTTGACTATATTGAGTATATACGATGTTATATGAATATTGAATTATGAAAAATTTGTCGTGAGATTTATATACGACATTTTGGAAATTTTTTTTAGACGTGTGTGACCGCCGCGTCATGGTATAATTATTTTATTTATAAAAGTGAATTTAAATTCTATAAACCGTATGGTCGTTTAGAGTGCGCCAACGCGTCCGGAAGGGTCGAGATAGTCAGAAAACACTAGCCGGGGGTATAGTTTGGGTCTCGGGGTATTTTTAGGCCATACCGGCAACTTAAAGGGTATTTTGGTAATTTTACATTTTGAGGAATTAAAAGTGACGAAAATTGGTAGTTTTAATCTGATGTGGATTTAACCCACTAAACCCACTAACCAACCCATATTAACCCATTAAGCTACGGAGGTTATCATTTAGGTTTTCTAAGTTTCCCCAAAACAAACCCTAAAGAGAGAAGAATTCTGCAGAAATCTTCACCAAACCAACACCAAAATCAGAAATCGAATCAAGGCAAGTGATTTTATTCCATTTAATTTCAGAGAATGTCCTTCCCATGTTAGAAAGTTAAAGAATTTTGATTGTTCTTGAAATATAATGAAAACCCATGTAGTTTGGAGCTTAGAACTTGAAAATATTGAGGAGAATTGCATGTAGAATGATAGGTAGTTAATTATTCTCAGGATAATTGTGATTGGAAGAAATTAAAATGGATTTATATTGAGTTAATTCATGATTCAAATGTTAGGGTTCATGTTCTTGAGGAATTGGGGAAAAAGTGTAGAGATTTGTAAATTTGATTGATGTTAGGTTGGATTAATCCTTTAAAAACGTGTTAGGAGATGACTATAATATGTTTAGGATTGATTAGGGACCTTAAAACAATCATTGGGACGAATTTTAGAAGAGATTTGAGGAGTAGAAATTGTGAAAAACGATATTGGGAAAATTCTGGGCCGAAACTGGTCCCTCGTTAGAAGACCTTCCCAGGTCGTTCGAACGAGCTCGTTCGAACGAGCTCGTTCGAACGAGCTTCTAACGAGTTGACCAGTCGCTTCTAACGAACAGGAATTTCGTTCTATACTTCGTTTGAACGAGATCTCGTTAGAAGGTACAGTTCGTTCGAACGAACTGGATCTCGTTCGAACAGCCTCGTTCGAACGAGACTTCTAACGAGCTGACAGTCCAATCTCGTTCGAACAGCCTCGTTCGAACGAGACTTCTAACGAGCTGGCAGTCTGGGAAATTATATTCGAGAGTTAAATTAAATGGACGGTTTGGGTTGAGACGTGAGTGTCTTCTACGACGTGAGAATAAATTATGGCGCGTATGATTATAAACCGAAATAGTATAAATTGTGATAATTATAAGTTAGTACGAGAATGCGATATGTACTACGATTAAACTACGGGATTACTAAGATGTGTGTTTACTTAGTATTGGTATATAAATTGTGTGTATGACATAACTACCATACTTGCTATCACGGGAGGTTTGCGTTCGCTTAGGGCCCTCTAATCCTTGTGTTGCCCGGATTTAGACTGGTTACCTTGATGAACATAGGTCATAGAAAGACTTATTGGGATATTAATAAGTCCGCTGATCGTGGGAGCGTAGGTATGTGCGTGACCGATGTGATGTGACTGTGTTCGCCTCCATTATTTGTGATGTTGTTATTTGTGAACTATTCCTGAGAGATTCGGAATATGTGATCCTTATGTACGTGATGTACCGGGATGGATAGCAGAGTATGTGTGCACCACAGCTTAGTTCTCGGGGTGCTTGTATAGTATATTTATAGTGTGAATAATATACACTTAATTAATGGGAACCTTCATGTTAATGTTGTGAATATAATTACGGTATTGTTTCGAGAAATATAACAAGTTAACTTATAGTGATATATATTGCATATTGAGCATCTGAGTTTACGTTAAACCCCTACTTAATTACGAGCGTTATAATGTTAATAGAACCGAGTAATAAGGGTAGGACCTATGACAGTCTAGCTAGATTCGATGTCACTTAGCTAGTGGTTTGTGTCGTTGTAGATGGGTACTTACGTTAGGAGTGCACAGTTAGACGAGAGGTGAGAATATCATGTGAGTGCACGTCCTAACATGTACTTTGCATTTAATGTTTTAAATGTTTTTAAGGCACTTGCAGGTTTTTAAATATAACTCCACATTCGGGCTCTGACCCGTTTGCTTTTCAAATCTTTTTCTTGTAAAACCATTTTAGGTGCCCAGCCACAGGGACACCAAGCATAGGATTCTCATTCAGGTGACGAGCTGTAGCTGTTTGTGGAAGCTACAGGGATTTGCTTGTAGACGCTTCTATCTTTTGGATTCCAGAGTCACTATCTATCAGTTGTAGGGCATGTTGCCCATTTCTATTAGAGACATCCTTTACATTTCAGTTTTTCAGACTTTGGCTTGTATTATTTCAGTACTCAGTTTTTAGTAGTCTTTTCAGTTGTGGGATTGTAGTGAGGAGTTTTTCCTCCAGATTTTATTTACATTATGTGATGGTTACTCTATTTACGCATTTATGATGAATGGTGTTTTATTCTGCATTATACTTGTTGCATGTTAATCAGACTTAAACTAAAATTTGGCAACTTACTTTTTAAATACTAGGTGGTTAGTAATCATTAAAATGTTTTCGACAGTGATGCTATTAACTGGACCAACTTGGCATTTTGAATTAATTTAATAAAGGAGTAGCTACCCGGTATTTAATTAGTCGGGGTGTCGCAATGGGATTCCCTCAAAATCCTAGGTGTAGCATTTTTGTTGTTTGAAGGTTCCTTATAAGAAAAAAAAGTTTCTTCAACTTTAAAAATATTTTTTTTGCGAAATATTTGAAGGCATTGTTTGCAGACCAAAACCTTCGTTATTATGTCGCGTTCTCCAACTTCGTGATCTTTATGAAAAATACGGTGGGAAAGAGCATATAGTTGATTTTATCATCATGGTGTTGTAAGCCTATTTCTTCTAGTTGTAAGACTCTACCATAGTGTATTTTTTATTCTTATCAGCCCATGGTTTTTCCCATTAGCAGTTTTTTCCTTGTACTGGGCTTGTGATTATTTTACTCCATCCTTATCTTTTAGAATCATTGTCTTAATTAAAAATATAAAACTTGAAGATTCTAAAACCTAATAAAATATTTTGTCACATGGACTTTAAGATTTTTATACCCTTATGTAATAATAAATTAACAAACCTTTTTCTTGAATTAAGGAAGTTAATTTTATTTATGTAGCTACCGTCAAGAGGAAGACTCTCAATTAGTGTTAGAGTAGGTCTCCAAGTTTTAGGTGTAAAGAGTACCAATCTTCCAAGTGGATAAGCAACCACTATCATGTCCCGGAATAAAATTGACCTGAATATCCTTACAAGTCGATTATAAATGAACCTATCCACCAGAACGTCTCATTTAAGAGACAACTATTGTGAGACTTGGGAAGATTTGACTTTTCCTCATGCAATTCTGGCTAATGACTTTTACAGTTTAATCATGGTTGTATTCTCTTATTTATTTTTTCACACAAAATAACTCTAAAATGTGCACAATTATTGTAATCCGTTAGTATGGGTGTTGATAAGTGTTTGTGTGATTTTATTAGGTATTTATCACACTAAAGAGAGTATGAAATCTCACATTTTGCCCTACGGTCATTTTGTCGTGCACTTACTTTTGGAGTTTGAATTTCCTTTACTTTTGGATGAAGTTTAGTAAAACCCGCAATCTATATTGACTAATTATTCATAATATAAGTCACTATCTCAAATTAATACACTCCATGATACACTTGGTCCAAGACATATTATTCCTTTATAACTTCCTCCTCCTGCTTCTATATCACGAGCATCACGTTCACGCCTTCTAACTAAAATTTAATTGGATTATACTATATCTAAAAAATCTACTCAACTAGGTTTTAGGTTATTACCTTATTTTTGTTTGATGAACTCTTCCTTCTATAATGACTTTTAGCATGAGTTTGATACGCATGCGTGAAATATTAGGGACGTCTTGCTTGACGTTAACAAAAAGCTTAATTATTTATGTGTCTTTGGGATGTTGAAGAAAAATAGTAACTAATGTATTTTTTTGTCTTGGTTGTTTAGAGTTATTTGAATTTTGGTTTGTATTGATCACATTCATTATAATCCTTATAAAATCTTATTTTTTAATTGTCGTCCTCTTTTATCATTATTATATCTTTGTGGGATATATTTTATCTTCTCATGTATACTTAAAATTGTTGAATTTAGGCCTATTACTCTCATGATTATTTCTTGTCTAGACTAATATTTTAATTATTCACTCATTGTGTGATTCTTCTCTATTTGTTACTTTCTCCCTTAAGATATCTTGAGAAACTTGATCCCATTATATGCTTAGTCTCTTCCTTTGTCACTTCTGTGGCAAAAAGTGTGAGAAGTTTGTAGATAGGGGAGTATAGCTCTCAAATCATATTAGGTTGCTTACAGTTATTTGTTTAAATACCATTCTTAAGAGGGATTGTTTATTCAAGAGGAGTTATTTTACATATATATCATGTTCATGTTCAAAACGCTATATTCACATGTTCACATTTATCATGTTTTCTTGTCATATTTCTTCTCATTGGTTGCTTGATGAGTTATCTAGTGTATGATAGGAAGGTATTGAATAAGAGCTTCTTGTTTATCCATGAAGATGACCAAGTCTCTTTTAGTGATTAATTTCTTGTAATAAAAGTAATTGTTTTATTTTTGTACCTTCATTTGTCCAGATGAGTCGTAAAATGGTATATTTCCTTCATTTGCTTGTAATTTTTACTTTTTATGTTTTGTCTCAGAATTTGACAAATGGGGAGATTATAAGAGTATAGCATACTCGTTGTGCTCTTTAGAATAGATTGTCTAAATTTCTTGACCACAACATGTTTGATTCACTATTTAAAAGGGCACCGAAAAGCTTCATCAAAGAATAAGATTCACTTAAATGCCTAACCTCGAGTACACCACATTGTAAAGGTATATAATTTAGTGGACTTAGATTAACCTTCGTTAATCTATTTTTATAATTAACAAATATTTTTAATTCACCTTGTTTTTATCATTTTGTCAAATACACATGCAAACATACTTTTCATATAGAAATATCTTTTTTTATAAATAATTACATTATTTTTTCTATTTTAAGAATGGGTGTTCATTTATGAAACAATCATACGTAGAGTTTGTCTCAAAATATATTTTAAAAAATCATCTAAGGCAAACTAGTCAATATTTTTGGGCACTCGCATGACCTGTCTCACCGCAATTTTGTCCCAGCAACGAACCTTTTCGCTTCAGCGATAGTGCATCAATGGTTGCCTGTGTCCCATGAAAAAATGTCTGATCCTTAGTGTGACTTGGACCACTTTAGGTTTGCTCCAATGAGGCATTTTCTCATTGCATTGACTCTATGGTGAAACATGTCTGACAACACCGAAAGTTACTTTTGCATAAGATCTTACTTAATGATCTTCTGGGTTAATACTTTAAACCATTTCAAATCATCAGATTATAACGTAAGTGTTGTTTACTCATTGAAAACAAAGGGTGAGGGTTTCAAAAACAAAAATTCCTTATCAAGAAACTTCACATATTTGAGATCACATTTTTTAACTACTCTTATTTGAAGTATTCAAGTCATTATTTTTAATAGATGTAAATTTAATCATCTTGTGTTCAAAATCTAATCTTCCTTAGTGAGTAAATATTTTCTCTTCCTTGTCTTGGAAAACTAGTTTTGGGATTTAATGTTCTACATCTTTGAAAACACCCCAACACACACACACACACACACACACACACACACACACACACACACACACACACACACATATATATATATATATATATATATATATATATATATATATATATATAGGATTCGCTCAAAATACTAGATATTGCATTTTGGTTTCATGAAGGTTCCTTCTTGGAACAAAAAGTTCTTTAACTTTAAAGAAAAACATTTTGGCAGAAAATTTGAAGGTATTTTTTACAGATGAAAACTTATCGTAGTTGTGAAACGTTGTCTAGATGTTAGAGCTCTCTATGGAGAATATGGTTGGAAATAGTGTCTAGTCAATTGTAGCATTATGAGATTGTAAGTATATTTCCTCTAGATATAAAACTCTATCATAGATCATTTGTCATTCATATCGGCCATTTATATTTCCCATTAATGGCTATGTTCCTTACACATTCGGTCTTGTGATTATTTTACTCTTTTGTGATTATTTTACTCTTTTCGCATATTTTAGATCATCTTAATTAAGAACATAAAACTATAAGATTCTTAAACTTAGTAAAAATATTTAGTCATGTATACTTTTGTATTGGTATACCCTTTTTAATAGTAAATTAACACACCTCTTTCTTAAATGAGGAAAATAATTTTTTATTGGGGTAGCCACAGTCGAGAGTCACACTTTTAGAGCATGAGGTCTTTGCAGCCTTTGTCAGCTACTCAAAGGACCTTAGGAATTAACTGATGTCCTTACCTAAGGACCTTTGTCAACTACTAAAAGGACCTTAGGAAGTAACTAATCGCCTTATTTAAGGTTTCCTCAATATTGATTTAGGTCTAAAGAAGGAATACAATGTACAAGGTAAATAGAAATTATCCAAACTATGGGTTTCTGCTCATGATAGTTAGTTAAGAGAGTATTGAACAAGGATTAACTGCTTGGGAATGCCAAATATCTTCTCTAAAATTATGATGATGTGAATAGGTCTTCAACCTTTCATCGACCTCTTATTTATTTAAAATCTCTTGGAGAGAGAATGAGTGAACTATCATATCATGGTTAGGAAGTCTCTAAGGTCTCATTACGTCCATAAAGTGGTGGAGTGTTGGCCAAAGTTTTTTTAGATTGTGTAAGATAGTTTATATGATCATTAAATACAAATGAGAGCTATTAATTCAAGCGGGCTTGAGTGATGGAGCTATGTGTAATAGTGTTCTACTTTACACATACTCCACCAGACATGTTGCATGTGTTCATCCAAACCAACGGAGGTCCAAAAAGACCATTACTTGATCCTGGGATGATCTTGTTGTTATTTAAGAGGGATAAATCCCCCCAGCATATTATTGATTGAGGAGAAATAACGTCTCCAAAGTGGCAAAGCAATAAAAATTGCAAACATTGAGAATTTGAACTAGGAAAAAAATAAATATTGGAAATTATTATAGCCCCATTACAAAAGTGAAATATAAAGAGCAACACTAATAATTTCTTAGGTAGAATCATTCCATTTCATCTAACTTAAAAGCACCACGAGATATAGTAGGAAGATCTTTGTAGTTTTTAAAAACTGAGTGAACTTAAATATTGGGTCCATAATTGGCCAGAGCATTAGCAACCATATTGATTCTCGGTTGCAATGGGTGAATGAAAATTTGAGATAAGATAATGTAGATCTGATTTCATTCACACAATTAGCCACTTTCCAAAGGGATTTCCATTGGAAATTAACGAGGTTCACCACAGAAGAAGAATCCAATTCAATAAGCACTTAGAAGATTTTGAAATCCAAACATAGTTTAACTCCCACCAATAAACTTTTAAGCTCCACAAAAGTGTGTGAGGAGTAACCTTCAGGTTGGGCATATTCAAACAATTAATCACCCTTATCATTTCTCAAAATATCTCCTATGCGACTCCTCCCCGGATTACCCTTGGAAGCACCATCAATATTTAGATTAAAATAATTTTGGGAGGTAAAGTTCCACTGTATCGTCCTAATCATTTTTGTGGACCTTTTGAATGAGTGGTTGAAGAAAAATTGAATGATAACATCAAAATGAAAATCTTTTCAGCTTGTAGATGTTTGAGGTCAAAAATATAAATTGAGAAATGATGTTTCTCTAATAGGATGTGGAATTTTCAAAGCATGCTTTATTTCTCATTTTCAAATCTCCCAACATACAACAATTGGAATATATTTTCCCAACAATTTTGAGAAATCTGTATGGACGCTTTTAAAACACTAGCTACGTAGCGTTGATGATGTTGAATTAAAGATCATATCAATGCCCATGATGTTGGAGAAAAGTTCCATATTAGAATAACTTTTGGACAGTGGAGAAATAGATGATCAAGTGTCTCAATATCATTAAGACAACGTTTGCATCTAGAGCAGAGTCTTATACCTAGGGATTGGATGTTGTCATCAGTAAGAATGTAATTATTTAAGATCTTCAAAGCATTAATAGAGATTTTTTTTGGAATAAAATTATCCCAAATGAAAATGCTGATGTAGGATGAAGAAGAGCTTATTTTACAACAAGCATAAGTTGATGAGAAGCTAAATTCAGCTTGAACATCAGAGGCCCAGAGCCATTGACCATCTACTTTCAACATGTGCTCAAGAAATTCATCTTTAACTTGCATCAGATTTATCCATGTTAATTATCTTGAGTGTTTGTGAACCCCGTTCTTCATATACATGTTAGATATATAAGCAAACCAAAGAGATTTATCAGAGTAAATTTTCCAAAATAACTTCATGGCAGAAGCTTTGTAAATGTAAATAAACCTGGGATGATCTTGAAGTATGTTATGATAATATCTTTCTGAACTAAGTATGCAAGATGATGGTACAAGGTTAAGTATACAAGATTCGACATAAGAATAGTGTGTTGGGAAGGATCTCGAAAGTGGTTGAAAATACTTGATGAGACGTGTCTTGGGGGTTTAAGGAACTGAAGCAATAATATTTGGCGGCTTTAAAGTAGTCCCTTAGCTAGTTTGAAATCTTCACATTTCACTCCAACTATATTTTCTTTCTCTAGAACTTCTTTAGAAAGTATTATTTTTCCTTCTTTCTTACTTACAAAAATGTTTGCTAAAAATCTCTCCCCTTCAAAAATTTAGGACCCAACACACCTTTAATTGATCGGGACTCATGTTTTTCTTCAGCAAGCTACCGAGCAAGGGATTGATTCCTCTAAACATCTCCCCACCAGGACCAAATCCTTCAATTAAATGGGGGATAATGAAATTAATATTTTTGGTGGGACCCACTCTGATTCTATGATCACTGAGAAGGACTAGGTGGATATTCAAAAGACATACAAGATTTCAGAGTCCATTTCTCTGATGCTTACCATGTGTGGAGAGAGGTCTTTGTTCATTAGTATCTTAGCACGTGTGCTTTAAAAAAAATTTTATTCACTATGGACCTAGGTTTCCTCCTCCTCCACCTATGGTTAAGATTTTAAAGGCCATGGTAATATTCCCTTCTCAATTGGTGGCTAACTCTTAGAGGTCATCAATGGCCATAATATTGTATTTTAGGGAGTCAATTAGAGGAATTTGTGATAACACTTCGGCCTAATTCTTTAAGTCGTGTCGGGTTTAGGAGTGTAGGAAGACCAAGGACAAAGTGATAAAATATTTTTCTTCTAAGGACAAGCACAATGACCTTAAGAACTGGAAGAAGATATTCTTTATTATTGGGGAATCAGGGCCACTCTAAACCATATTGAACCCATCGTTTGCTTTACCCTCTGGTACCCTCTATCGATTGTGCGTAAGTTGATATTTACATTTGTTTTATGCTTGAGTTAATTTATTGACCCATGAGTTGAGTTTTGATGATTCTTATTTTCTTAAAGGGGTTGAAGAGCCCTTTAAGGAGGATGAGGGATAGGATTATTGAGGAAAAAATTTGGCTTCCTTCTCTATTGAGGCCTTTGTCACTTCCATGTGCCTTTTCAGGTGGGGGTTGGGGCCTAAGCTTTTAGCCCTGACATCAAGGAGTGTTCCTAAGGCCCCTTGGATAGTGATTGGGGAGTCTCTTGGGTCTGAGACTTTCACTGTGGTGTCCAAAAAAGGAAAGACATCGTTTAAGATCTATTAAGCTTCCTAAGGCTTTTGAGTGTGCATATGACCATCCTAAGTGTAAGGTTAATCGCTCTCCAAGGATTGTGGAGGTCCTACCTTAAGTCAAGGAGGGTATCTTATTGCACTCTGATTATTCTCCCAGTATGTACTTAGTTTTCTCTTCTATTTCACTATTATTCCCATCCTTTGTTCTTTGGTATCTAACTTTGATCTTATTATTGATCCAATAGATGAATGGGAGGAGTGGATAATGGCTAAGAGTTTTACCCTGGGATCCCCTATTAAGTCTATGGTCATTAAGTAAAGAGGTACAAACTTATCATGCGTTAAATGATTAATACATCAGTGGATTTTTTCATTCATGGTGCCAAATTGGTAGAGATGGAAAAGTTGAGGCCTATCTTTAATGAAGGTTCATTATTGGAGTTTACCAATAAACCTTACCCTTATTACAAACATCTTTGGGGAAAGTTTGAACCATTGGGGATACCCATAAATATTCTTCTATTCTAGGGGACTTGCATCCCCCCGTCTAAAAAATTAAGGAAGTCTTGTGTGATCCCCTTGCCAAAGGGAAGGGGGTGGTGGTGTTCCCTTGGAAAGAATGGAGGTTTAAAGGGTTCTACCGAGGTCTAAGGACAACCAAGGGGGCCATCTGCTACTATAGGGGAGGTGTTATAAGCCTCAATACTTGAAGGATACACCAGGATTCCTTTATCTGCAGGGATGAACTCATTTGCCTAAGCGACATATGCACTTCGCTCCTTAGCCCAAACAAACTATTTTGAGATGGTATCCAATCTAAGGGAACTTTGTTAGTGCTCCATAACTAATCCATATATTGGTCAATGTACTTTTAAACTGCTTTTTACCCTTCTTTAATGATCCTTTTAATCTTCATTATTTGTTCTCATATTTACTTAACGTTTTGCAAGCTCAGCACATGACGGAGGCCCTAATGGTCGATATTATGGATGGGCAGAGATGTTGGAACAAAGATTTAGAGATGGATGACAAGTTGGATCTTATCCAGCTCAATCTGAACCAGATAATTACCAGCCAAAAGCTGGAGGTGGTCACTCTGGAAAAGTAGAGGGTTAATCTAAGGTTTAAGATCACCTCACTAGAATAAATCAAGTTGATCAATGAGAAAACTCTTAAGGTCAACACGTCTCTTGTGTTCGTTGCTCTGGAGTCTTTATCCAAAGTTGAAGAGTCCTTTAATATGTATAAAATTGAGCATTATATCATGGTGGAGGAACTTGAAGGATAATCCCTCAAGCTTGAAAGTTCTCAAGAGAATATTCTTCATGATGAAAAAGGATATGGTCTTCAAAAGCGGTAGGTTCGTGATCTCAATTATTTGAAGGATTGGATGACCTCAAAGGACTAAGAGCAACTAAAGTATTATGTTAAGGTTCTAATGAAGAGTACTAAGCTCCAATGGATAGTTCATACCATGATAAAGAAAAGAATGGATGCATAACTTGGGTCTGAGCACTTTCAAAATCTTCTTTTATAAAGTTACAACCATAGGTTTGAGGCTTACAAGGCTAAGGTTAAAAAACTCTTTACTATTGTGTATATATATGGTTTGTTCATAGATTCCCCTTAGTGTGGTGATGATAAATCAGATGATGAGAGTAGCAGTGGTTATGATGCTGATAAAGCCTCCACTTCCCATGTCTAAGAAGAAGAAGATGCTCTAAAAAAGCCTCCACCTCTCAGCCTCAACCCAGCCTTTCAAAGAAGAAATGTGAATCCCTTATGAATTAAATTCTTGTCGATCCCTAGCCTTGAGAATGCTTTTATGTATTTATGTGTTTTTCTTTGGAACTATTCTGGGTTGTAGGATTTTTTATGTAACCCTCTACCCCCTATAATTTTAATGTAATGGCATGGCTTTTGAAATTTCAACTTTTGTGTTGCTTCATACTTTGCATTACTTTTTGTTTGCTAAGGAATTTTTTAATAGAATTCATATTTTTTATGTCTTTTGGTAGCTAATATGACCCCTTAGCCCCCAAGATTCCTTGGTAAAAAAAATAACTTTAGTTAAAAATTTGGTAAAGTGAATCTGATGATCCTAAGACCTCTGTGATATACTTGTGTATTTTTTTAAGTGAAGACTGTGATTCCGAGAGGGGTCATAAGACCATAATCTCTTACATTTAGTTTTTTAGGACTGAAGGCCTAAATTGTTTGTACAAACAATTAGGCTCCCATAATATTCTAGGTAAAAAAAAAAAAAATCGGTTCAGGATCCTAAGACATTAGATTTTGAAATTTGACTAGAAATTTGTTCCAATAAAGGTCCTAAGACCTCTAAAATATGGCTCACTAAGGATGAGATCCTTAAATTGGTAAATATAGTTTGGTTGAGAGTCGAAGGACCTTATAACTTATGGATTTTTTCAATATTAATCCCCATAATGGGTCTTAAGACCTTTGGACTTTGGGGGTTTTGAATTTAGAAGTTCACAATGGGTCACAAGACATCTGAAATTATAAAATTTTGAATCTAAAGCTCAACAATGGGTCATAAGACCTATAAACTTGAAAAAATTTGAATATGAAGTTCCCCAATGGGTCATGAGACCTCGAGACCGTAGCCCACTAAGATCAAAGGCTTGTGGCACACGTCTAAGGTTCCGCTAGGGGTATTAAGACCTTTGAACCTCAGCGTACAATGTTGGGACCTTGCACTTTTGTTTATAAACTTAAATATTGGACAAATTTTTTCATGTAAACACTTAGCCTCGCAAAATTTTGAAATTGGAAGTTTTCTAAGTCTCAAATTTTCATCCGTGGGCGTAAAAAGGATTTCAGTATTTTAAAGTTGGCCTTTTCCAAAAAGTGGGGTCTAAAAAAATAGTTTTGTTAAGTTTTTTTTTTATGATTTTGTGTTTTTGGAAACATTTTTTTTTTGCAAAGAGGATTGTTTTTGCTTCACTATTATAGGTCCTGAAACCTTATTTAATTTTAGAGGAACCCAGGATAAAGGAATTTATAATTCCTTTAGTTTTTTAGGGGGTCCTTAGACCATTGACTATTAACTCGAGTCAAGGATAATATATGTCCAAATTTTGTTGGGTCATTAAAGACCTTGTGTGCTTTGGGAGTTAAGGATGGAATCTTCGGACTCTATGAGTCTTTGGATTGAGATTGCATCGACCTCATTCGTTAGTCTAGAACCGAGGATTAAAATCATAAAACTCATGTTGATTCATTGAAGACCTTAGGGACTTTTAGAGTCAAGTATTGAATCCTTAAAACTCTATGAGTCTTTGTACCGAGGTTGCGTAGACCTCATCCATTAATCAGGAGCCAAGGATTGAATCCCTGAAACTCATGGCGAGTTATTGAATACCATGGAGACTTTGGGATTCAAGGATTAAAGCCTTTAAACTCCATAAGTCTTTGGATTGAGGTTGCGTATACCTTAACCATTAGTCAAAAGATAAGTATTGACCACCGAAAACTCATTTTGAACATTGTATCGAGACATAATAGTTGTTAAAAAAATGTTTTCTCATTTCATTAAAGTATCAAATACGTCAATGACAGTACATTTTGAGGTGCTCAATGTTTCAAGGGTGTGGAAGTTCACATCCTTCCAGGTCTTTGAGGTAATAACACCCTGCCCAAGCTATTTTGGTTACCACATAGTCATCTTCCCAGTTTGGGCCTTATTTTCCTCCCTTTAGGTTTTTTATTGCAAATGTGATCTATCTTAGGTCAAAGTCCCTAACCTTGAATTCTTTGTGGTTTTTTTTTATTTAAATAGAAGGTTGTTCTTTGCATGTATAAATACATTCGAATTAGTGCACCTTCCTTCTTTTCTTCTAACTTGTATAAATACCTCTTGAGGCCATGACCATTAGACCATGGCTCAAATTGACCCACTCTTTATGTAAGCACCTTGACCTCTGTTAGGATCACTACCTAGGTACCAAAGATTAGAGATAATGGAGTTTCTCATGTTTAACCTTTAACTGTGATTCTGTAAGACCATAAAACTCTTGGTAGATCTTCGTCACATATCTTCTTGGCTTTCTCTAACCTCTTGTTCAACATGTGAAAGATGGTTTTGTTGGTTAATTAAACATTTTCATAGTCCTAAGTGTCGCTTATAAAGGAGTAATGATTTCTTAAACCATAATCTGAGTAGAATTCCCTAACAGCTAGTTACTCAAACTATTTTTCGTTATCAAGGATGATGGTTCGAGGTAATTCAAGCATGCAAATGTTGTTTTCAAAATGAAGTTGTTAGTATTCTTCCCAATGATGGTAGCTAAGGTTTTAGCCTAAGAGAATTTGGTAAAGTAATAAATGTCCATAATATCGAACTTGTTTTGACCTTTGCTGAACGGAAAAGGCCTTACCAAATCCACTACCCATTGAGAAAATGGCCATGGACTTACACCAAATCCATATTCCCGGCTAGCAGTTTTGTAATAAAAGTAAACCTCTAACAGTTCTCACAATGATGGACCAGATCCAAAGATTTCTTCCCATTATTATCAAAACGTACCCTTACCTCAGGATCTTATAGACTATGGTCTTTGGGCATGTATAGCACTATAAATAGATCCATGTATGTCTTGAGGATATAACTTGCCTTTGATGAGCTAAAGAATAATTGAGGTTCTAAGCAGTGCCAATTCTTGAACAATAACCCATTTTCCATGTAATATATAAAAGATAAGGACTTCATTCTTCCGGCTTGAAGATTATCCTTAGGCAGGACACCATCCCTGAGGTAGGCCATGATGGGAGTGCTCTAGTCTGAGATCTAACAAGCTAAAGCATCATTGAGCTGATAAGCGGTGCTAATTCTTGAACAATAACCCATTTTCCATGTAATATATAGAAGATAAGGACTTAATTCATCTGGCTTGAAGATTATCCTTAGGCAGGACACCATCCCAGAGGTAGGCCATGATGGGAGTGGTCTAGTCTAAGATCTAACAAGCTAATGCATCATTGAGGTGTTAAGTGATGCCAATTCTTGAATAATAACCCATTTTCCAGGTAGTATTTGGAAGATAAGGGCTTCATTCATCTGTTTTGAAGATTATCTTTATGTAGGACACCATCCTTGAGGTAGGCCATGATGGGAGTGGTCTAATCTCAACTTTGATTGACCTTTATAGTGTTGATCTAGACTTAAATGATGCTTGGATGGTATAAGGTGACAACTAGGACTTCTTAATGTACCTAATATGATGAGGAATCTCATTAAAGATGGTCGGAATCTAAGTTTTCTACATGTAGGACCCTTCTGATGTAGAATCTAGGTGCTTTATAGTTGCTAAGTACCCTATAATCATTTAGTATCGTCAAACTTTGAGTTTTCTACCTCATCTGACTAGGACACTCATTCAAGGTGCTTCATATATTCTAAGTAGTCTACTATCCTATCACTTTTGGCCTTATAGACCTCAGTGACTTGGTTGACCACTAACTTTGAGTCACTAATGGCCTTTATATGTTTTACTTTTAAATATATGCCTCGACCTAAGCCTACCACCAAGGCTTTATACTCTGCTTCATTATTAGAGGATTTCATCTTAAATCAGAGATCAAGAGAAATAGTACCTCCTTTTTGGAAATCCAAATGATTCCCAACTTTGTTGCATGAGTTGTTTGAGTAGTAATCCACTTTCAAGACCAATGTGGGTGATCTAAGATTCGTCCCTTAGAACAGCGATTGTTTAGTCACTATTATGACCTCTTCCAGGATCTCTTGGTCTCTTCTTATATATCCTCCAAGTTTTGGAAATTTATAATGAAGTTATCTACATCCTGACCCTTGATAATACTTCGTGGTTGATACTTGATGTCAAATTTTCCAAACTCCACAAACAACTTGAGAAGACTTCTCGAGGTATCAGAGTTATGGAGGATCTATTGGAGAGGTTTGTGGATTATTACAATGATAGCATGGGATTTAAAGAACACTTAGTTGAGGTGATGAGGAATAGGTTCAACTTCTTTATTCTTATATACTTTTTTCATCCCCTTATAGAGCCCGGATGACATAATAAATGGGGTACTGGACCCAAAATTTCTCTCAAACTAGAGTTAACCAAATAGTGGTTAGTGAGTTAGAAAGGTACAAATACAGATGTTCCTCAGTGATGGTCTGAGATAGTAGAGGTGTAGATCCAAAGTACTTCTTGATCTTTTGGAAGGACTCTTCAACCTCTAGATTCTATTAGCATGCATGTTTCAATAGTTTTTTAGACAAAACCATTCAGGGCAGTAACTCTCCCAGCTAGACTCTCATCCTATTTGAGTATTCTTAGAGACTTCATGTCCAATGGATCCTGAACCTTCTCAGGATTAACCTCTATGCATCTCTTAGTGACAATGAACCCAAGGAACTTGCCTCCAATAACCCCAAAATCACACTTCTTCAAGATGGGTAAGTTTTCCTTAAGATTATAGAAATGGTTCTAAGCCTCCAATATTTTTACAAGCATGTCATCAATGTAAACCTCCATGGTCTTGTCGATAAGGTTTTTAAAAATGGACTTTACCACCCTCTGGTAGGTTGCGCCGGCATTCTTTAGTCCGAAAGTCATAACTTTGTAACAAGAGGGACCTTTGTTCGTAATTGATGAAGTATTTTCCTCATTAGCGGGGCCAAATTTATTAGGTTGTACCTGCAATAGGCATCCATGAATGAGAGAAGATTATGACCTACGGCTGAGTCTACCAAGGTATTAATTACAGGTAGAGGATAACAGTCCTTTGGGTATGCCTTAGTGAGGTTAGTATAGTCGACAAACATCCTCCAATTTTTGTTAGCTTTGGGCACAAGTACCACATTAGAGATCCATTATTGGTACTTGACCTCTTTATCCTCTGATGCTGCATTATTCTTCTTTGGACTCAAGAGTATTTTATTTTATGGAACAAGCCTGTGGTTTGTAACCACACTAAAATGGTAGACCATGACCTCGGGGCCTACCCCGATCATGTCTTAATGGCTCCAGGTAAACACATATTTATTTTATCTTACGAACTGGATGAGTTCATATCTGAAGGTGGTTCTCAGGCCAACCCTAATATGCACTTCCGTGGTTGGGTCCTCACCATAGATGCACAGAGTGATCAGAGCCTCAGTTGGCTCACATCTTTTCTCCTTTTCTGCATCCCGTGGATTTAGAATATCCACATTTATTATCTCTATTCCTAGACTTCCTATAGTAGATTAGGCATTAGTGGTAGAGGAGGTAAGACCTCTGACAATTCCCCAAGGCTATAATGTAAACTTTCTCGGACCTTAGGTAGGATATGGGGAGTATCTACTGGCCACTTACTTTCTCTAATGGAAAATATGTATCATTACCTAGATTTATTTTTGTCCCTAAACACTTTTCCACTCACATGGCAGTTAGGAACTGCATCATCAGCCTTCATATTGAGATGATAACATTTATGTCATTGATCGATGGTCTCCCCAAGATAACATTGTAAGATGAGGGTACAATCACCACAATGAATTTATTCCACGTGGTTGTGCTGTAATCTTCAGAACCAAAGGTGAGGAGGAGAGTGTCATATCCTAATTAATAAGTCTAGTTTCCATTGAATGTGATGAGAGGTGATCATACCCTAACTAACCCTTAGAATTCAAAAGTCTCATAGAACCCTTGACTACCCTCAGTCAAGAATAAAGATCCTAAAACTAGCCTATGACCTCAGATAGACCACTTCTTAGTACCCACAACTTCCTCTTATTTTAATAAATGCTAATGTACAGTAACACACCTCAACCATCCCTCATTCCTCCTATCAGGATCATTCATTCCAACACTTCTAATTAACCAAGATTAAAGACCATAACACATGAGTTTTGACATGATTGATGGTCAGAATAGACCTTAATTTAAATATAAATGACCCCTGGGGTAACCTAACCCTCAACACTAAGGTATATCATTACTAAAGGTCAACTAAGAACAGGCCCAAGGAATATCGATACCTCTAACAAAGATTCTACAACCAATCTGACAGGTTGGTGAAAACTAAAGGACTGTTGCAATTACCACCAGTAGTCAAGCCCACTTGCATTAGAGGTCTCCCTAAGACGGGAGATAATATATTTTCTATTTCCTTAGTGGGGAGAGGTTGTGGCATTACTTGTTGATATGGTATCCTCAGCATTCACATTTTTTTCTATCTTTTGAGCATCTCATTCATGGATTTTTAGAATGATTATAGAAAGACCTCAACAAATCTTCTAAAGTGAGGTCTGGGATGAAGAAATCCACACAGATTGTGTAAGTATATCATCAACTTGCAGAGATTCTTGGTTGAATATCTTGGCATACTCCCTGAGGGATTCGCCAATAATTTTCCTGAAATAAAGAAGGGAAGTAATAGGCTTACTCATCTTCTTCGCTCCAGTGAAATAGATGATAAAGGATCTTATCAGCTCAGTAAAGCTCTTAGTGGTATTTAATTTTACCATAGCAAACCAATTCCTAGTTAGCCCCTTATAATAGCAAAAAAATCTTTGGATAAGACCTCGTCTGGGGTGTCTTCTAGGAGCATAGGTGATTTGTAGGTCTCCAAGTATTGAATGGGGTCTTTGTACCCATCAAATGGTTCAATAGTATGCATCCTCCACATTGAGGGAAGACCATAATGTTGAACGACATTGGAAACTGGAGATAATTAATTTTTGAGATACAACCTCATGTTGTTAGGAGTTTGCGCCTTATACTGAATGATGAAATTCCCCAACCAATCTTGCATCTTATTTATCTCATTGTCCCATGGCCTAGCCAGCCTGAAACCACCTTGGGATTGATCTCTGGGAAGTGATAACATGTCCTTTATAGGAATACGGGTCACTGGTCATTAGGGACACTGAGTACACCCTCTATATCATTATCTCCCTCTAACTTGGGTTTGTAGTTTTCCCCACTACCATTCTATTTTGGTGTAACTAATTCCTTTACTACTGGGGGTAAAAGAAGTCTATTGATAATTATGGATAGATAAACTTAGTGCTCTTTTTATTGATCTTTCATTTTATTAAAGGAACGGGACAAAACGATATTAGTTGTCATCTTGAAAAGTTTGAGATGTGTATTTGCAATAAATAAAACTTATCGTTCCCATAAATGGCACCAAATTGATGTGTGTTAAAATCATATGTGACCTCAAACCCAGTAGGTTCCCCCCTCTAGACCTCAGACAGGTGAAAGGGGAGGAGTGTCAAAGTGTGACACAAATATTTAAAGTAGTTCGGACCTCAGGTGATGGTCCTACATCAACTGGGAGAGGATATTATACAATTTATTAGATCATAAAAGAGTTATTATAATCAAATATACCTCTTGAGCTTTGGTCAAGATATTATTAGGTCCTTGTGTCTTTTTTCAATAATTCAAATGACCTTAGGAAGTAATTTATGGAGATCTATGTGGGTTCTTGAGTATTAACGTAAGGGTCAACGAGGAATACAATGTTTAAGAGAGCTAGAAATATTCCGAGCTATGGGTTTATGCTTATAATAGTGGGTTGAGAGACTATGAAATAAGGATTAAACACTTATGAATGTTAAATATCTTAATTCTCATAGAGGATCATGATTTGAATGTGTCTTCAACCTTTCCTTAGGCCTTTATTTATATTCATACTCTTGGACTGAGAATAAGTGGACTATAATAGCATGGTTGTGATGTCTCTAAGGTCTGACGACATCAGCACAGTGTTGGAGTTGTTTCCAATGATTTCATAGATAGTGTAAGTTAGGTTTGGGGAGAATTAAATTCTAATCGTAACCATTTGTGTAAGTGCGCTTGAGTAGTGGTTGTAGGCAGAATAGTGTTCTACTTTGCACCGCCTCAGCCAGACATGCTGATGGTGTTCATCTAGACCTAAGGAGGTCTGGAAATGACATTGGTTGATCTTGGGATGATATTAAAGTGTGTTTTAATAATACCGTTCTTGGTTAAGAACTACATGACCTTGTAAGACCATTTCCCTTCAGATTGAGGCATGTTGCATGTGTTATACATACCGTTAACTCTAGTACATCTATCCTTGATTGGTGGAGTCGGTGGACTTAAAGAGCTTTGGAATACAAAGGGTCAAAAGTGGTATCATCACCACTCGTAATGTTTGGGGGGATATAATTTCATAGGTATTATTGCATTGATTAAAAATAAAATATGGTGAGAAAAGCAACCCAATAATTCCAAAATTATGAGGGGAAAGTGTTTTTTCTTTACTTGCAATATTTTTTGAGGGATGTATGTTCGCAAGTTTATTTTTGCATAAATTAAAGTACAATGTAGCACGCAAGTTTATTTTTTGTACCAAGTGATCCCTTGCTCACACAGTCTTTATGAAGAGAGAAAAACATGGTGAGTAAAGGAACAAAATATCCTAGCATATAAGGGAAAGACAACAAAGTATTATAGAAAATTGGGTCATTTTCCCAAAAACAATCAAACAAAGTGCAAAGTAAATGCACAAGAAAAATATGGTAATTGATATTCAATTTCACAAGAGTGGCCCACTCGAAGAGTAGGCAAATGTATTAAACATATTAAAAAATAAACAAAAAATCCTACACAAACTAACCACCCGTTGTATGGAAAATAATATTTTCTATTCTATAGAAACTTTCCCAAACGAAGCTTATTTCTCGCTTCACACCCTTTTTAACATTAGTCGTGATAGAAACACATATCCCTCACACGATAAGAGTCTAATCAACTAAAGTTCAACGGATTTTATTTGATCCCTTATAGAAGCTTCTCATTGCAGACACATATCAGTTTTAGCATTCTCATAAGATTTGGATTTCATCAACTTCTTCATAGTGTGGTAAGTGACATTGCAAATGGCAACATCCAAACAATCTAACTTGAAACAATAGCAGTCCTTCAAATTTTAAATGACAAGAAGTATATGGTGAGTGTTTATTGGATGATATCGCTGAGATAAATGGCAATAAATCGACGTACTTGATTAGCAAGTGTCTTAAAATTGGCAAAAGTGGTGCCTTCAATATTTTTATAGATCGACTGGTGAAAGTCTTTAAATGATGCTCAAAAGGTTGATCCAAGATAATTATATCCACCTCTTGAACAAGGTTTATAAGATGCTCAGAACATAGCTCTTTCATGTAAACATCTAGATCATCCAACTCTACCACATCAAAGTTGGTATCCATAGATCTTCCATCAAGACTAGCATCAGACTCTTCACTACCCTACTCGTCCTTGGATCTCAGAGTGGGGGGAATATGAATCTTTCTCATTTTCCACATAATCTTTTGCCTCCTTGTTTTCTTCCTCCTAATAAAAAGGAATAATTATAAGTACATTAAATACAATGGTTATGAGTTATTTAAAGGAATGAAACTTACTCACAAGACTATGTGAGTAAGCATACTACCCGAGAGCCTGCGATGTTCCCTCTCCTATGAGAAATAAAATATCATGGTTAAAAAAATAAAAAAGTCCATCCAATAGTAAATTATAACCAATAAATAAATCACTTATTATTTGGGAGAGTAATTTACAAAAGAGATGGGAAGATGACCACCTCCCTGCTCGGTTTGACATATCGCTAAAAATAAAGTAAGATGAAAATACATGTCAAAATGCCTACTCATGAAGTATGTGAAAAAGAAAATAAGATAAGTACAAAAAATTAATTACCTGAGGCTCTAAAGACATATGAGAGCTTGTTATGTTAACCTGCAAACAAAGAAATAGGTTGAGTAGACGAGCAAGTATTTTCAAAGTATAAGAAAAATAATAAAAGGAGGTACAAAAGTTATATACCTGAGGCTCCAAAATCATATGAGCTATTGGGGTGTTAACCTAAAAAAAGAAACAGGTTGAAAAGATGAGAAAGTATTTTCAAAGTATAAGTAGACGAATAAAAGGAGGTATAAAAGTTAAGTAACTGAGGCTCCAGATATATAGGAGTACCCGTAATTTTAGCATGAAAATAAAGAAATAGGTTGAACAAACGAGCAAGTATTTACGAAGTATAAGTAAAAGAGCGAAGAGGTACACAATAAATTACCCAGAGCTATCAATCTGAGAACAAAGAAATAGGTTGAGCAGACAATCAAGTATTTGAAAAGTAAGAGAAAAAATAAAAAGAGGTACGAAAGTTAAGTAAAAGAGGCTCCAAAAATATAGGATCTCTCTTAATGTCAACTTGGGAATGAAGAAATAGTTTGAGAAAATGTTCATTATTTTCAAACTATAAGTAAAAGAATAAAAGGAGGCACAAAAGTTAAGTACTTCATTCCTACTGGTATAGGGGCACTCGAACTTACCACTGTCTCAACCTGAAAATAAGAAATTGTTTGATCATAGCTATACAAAGTTTGCAAAGTAGTATAAGTGAAAAGGTTAATACATGAGGCCCTACAAGGGGAGGAGCAGTTAAGCTACCCATAACATTGACCTAAGAATCAGTAGATTGAGTAATGAGAAAAGATTTGTTCCTTATACAAACTTAGAAATTTTAAAGATGAGGAATATATCAAATATTTTCTCGGACAAATGATAATGAATATCATTTTGTTAACTATCTCAAAATATATACCATAGTATTAGATTACATGTTCTAATAAATAGGAAGGTAATGCTGGGCCACTTGATGACATATGAAAAATTAGTCAAGCATAGATTGTTGTAACCTGAGGCCTATCATCCATAGGAAATTGTACTCTCGGGATAAAAAATTATTCCTGAAGGGAGTAACCCTGGAAGAGTCACCCTAATTGACAAAATGATGCCCTAGAGGTAGGGACTGCTCACCAAAGGTCCCTGTGGGGATAGAAAGTCATAAATAAAATTCTCTTCCAGTAATAGAAAATTGATAGGTGGATGAAAACTACCTCAGTAGTAGAAGCTACAAAACTTATTGGGGGCTAAATAGATAAATTGCTCGCTCTTAAATAAGTAACAAAGCTATGAACGGGAGGATGTGGTACAACATAGATATACCAATCAAGTAATAAGTAAGTATAAAGTTATAGAAAAATAACAATTAGGGTAAAATTAAAGATCCTCCAGATACCTGAGAAATGGTGTTTGCCACATAAATAATGGAGCGAGTAACTCTTATAAAGTTTTCCACAATAGTGGAAAACACTATTGAAATCTTTCGTGAATTGGTTTACTAGTAATTGTGTAATTCTTGTTTAGAGTATTTCTAAAGGAAACAGAAAAGAAAAGGAGATATACCTCATGAGCTATGACTAATGGGGGTCATCGCTGTGGAATTCCTTTCCCTTTGGAAAAGATCGGAATGGGATGAGAATATGATGGGAGAATAATGAGGCTATGCATATTCTAGGGTCCACTATAATTCCGGTAGATGGAACTTTCTTAAACAAGAAAGAAATAACACATTGGTAATAAAACTCAAATTAATGAAATAAAGGATGAACGAGCAATATAACGGACTTATAATATAAAAATGAGGAACCTATCTATAAGGCAATATCCCAGTAATAGGGTTAGTTGTATTGGGAGATGGAATCATTATTTATTCTTTCTTTCTTAAATAATTATCTCCAATATCAAATATCAAACTACCTCGAGATAATATATAAAATAAAGAATCATGCAAATGATCCTCAATAATAGCGAGTAACCCGTTTCCATTTGAAGACGGACTGTGATAATCATAGGAAGGGCTACATCCATAATCAAGAATTTCCTCTTCAAATGGACATGGAGTTGAATAGACACTCATTTCCTCAGTACTTTTATCTTTATAAAATATGCGAGAAATAGCAGGAAGACGATCTAGTAAGTCTCCTCAACATCAAGAATGTATGTGTCTGAGGTTTGGTCTACACGGACAGCATTACTCGAAGCTTTTGTAGACTGAGTTTTCTTTATCCCTGCTCATGTTTTAATGGGAGATATAGGTGAAGAAGACCAACCAATTTAGTTTATAATAAAGTTAGAAACATCCAAGTCTGTGTATTTACTCTTAAAAGGAACTTTGGCCTTTCCTCTGACCTTAGAATTTTCTTATTTCGTTGTTACTCTAGGATGTTTTGATTAGATGGCCTCTTTTTAGATGGGATTTACTAGAATTAGGTTAGCAGACTCCAAATATGGTGTTACATATGAGTATGCTTTGTTCGATACTTATCAGAGGAAGGATAACTCAATTAATATCTCATACATAAATATTGAATTTAGAACTTTATGCTTGAATTTGGAGGTGCCACAATAAAAGAACAAGTACTACTCATAGAAGGAAAGTAATCATGAGCAGATATCAGGGAGTTCTCAATGCTGGAAAACCTAAAGACCATACACTTAGGGGTAAAATTCACATATGACCCTATGTACACATAATTGGTAGAACAAGTAGCAGGGAAGGAGTAAAAGTACATTAGCATACTCGAACCACATCCTCAATCATTCAGAATTATATAATTCCACTCTTTTAACTAATTCGGTGTAAGACGATAAAGTATATGGCAATATGAATGTCGTTGCAAAAACGAATAGAGTACTTTTCACTACTTCATCATTCATAGAAGGAACAAATTCTTGGGCAGCAAGGTGAAAGAAACCCTAAATAAAAATTCTCTCAATCTCCTCGTATAGGAATGAAAGAATAATTCCTTAATATTATAAAAAATGGGATGAAAGAGGACTTGGGAGTTTTTCTATGCTATTTAGAAATGTAATCAGTACTAGCCGGTAACGAGTGAGGCTATAGGGCCTAGTTTGGGAAAAAGGTCGAATAAAAATCCCATCGGAATGAAAGAGTTGACAAAACAAAACACATCATAGATCCCATGGGATCTCTCTATATCAATATGTGCTCGATTTACCCAAGTGTGCATAGATCTTAAATTCAATTCAACTAAAGGAACATTTCTACAGCAAGAAAGATGAACGGCTAAACGAAACATAAGTTCATAAGGAGAATCATTGCAATTATTTAGAAATAAAAATCTTGATAAAAAGGTAATAAATAAAGAATCAATATGACTATTGTCTTTCAAACCTGGACTCTTGGGAGTTTTTATTTTAATGTCATCCTTATATAAGGGTTCGAAATCCTTGAACCAATATCTTTACCATTAAGCAAAGGAGTGTTTGTTTTCCCATGTGCGGGTGACACCTACGTAATGCCTGAAATCACCCAAATATTTTTTTAAATCCTCGCATAAATATTTCTCCTTGACATTATGGTAACCATTAGTGATGGTATGGTTCCCCAAAATGGGCAAACCACTAAGTTCATTGATATCCTCTAAAGTGATAGTGAACTCTCATTAGCTAGTGACAAAAGTGTCAGTATCCATACTCCAACAAAAGATAAGGGTGTTGAGGGATATCGTACTATTGCTAATGGTATAGTTTTAGAAAATCTCTATAGTTATACCCAGTGAAAGTCTCTCGATAGTCTAACGACATCTATCTATAAACATGACCAAGTTAACCCAAGCCTTTTATTTCTCGATTTCTCCAATGCAAAAATTAGAGTTGATGTTAGTAAAAGGAAAGTAAACCATATCTACTCGGACTCTCATAATTATATCAAGAAGAAAGATTCGGGTATCCTCAAACTCAAGAAACCCTAAAAAGGGTTACCCAGACACCATAAAAATAAAAGTGTCCTCAAAATTTTTGAGTGAAAACATGAAGTGGTCATCGTCACCAAAAAAGGGAGCACACATGTAGGCGGTAAAGTCTCATTTTGATCATTTCTCCAAATAACATGCTTATGCTTTGTCTCCAGCAATGGAACCACTAGTCCCACTTTGATGACCAAAAGGACCAGCTTCGCGATTAGTGGTGGGGATAGTTTAAGAAACGGTGGCGATGGAAGCATTGATAGTGGAAATTTCAGAAATTTTAATGGCCACCACTAGTACATGGATAATCATGGTTATTATCAAAACCTCAGTGGTGGTAGTGCTGGCAGTGGATTATGTGCAAATAGAAGAAGAAGCCATTGGAAATAACAAAAGTGTAGAAGAAAATAATGGGTTTTCAGTTGTCGTAAAATACTGAAGGGAGGAAATAACCTAGAAAACTTTTTTTTTTGTTTTTCTTTAAAAATAGATGAAAGTGATTTTGAATCTTTAAAAAGGGTATTTGAGGTGTATTTATACTCTTAGAATATAAAATGGCATCGTTAGTTCAAAAAGAGGTAATGATTATTGAATCATAAGTCCAAGCGTGCCATAACATTTAATGCAACACAATACGTGGCTTTTTAAAATGTGGATAAATGTATATTATAAGTTTAAGCGTTCTAGAGAATTTAATGTAACACAATGTAATGATGATAAATATCCCTTCAATATCCCAAGAGGACATTTTGTCCACAACTCTCTCCTTTCAAATAAGACAGAGATTTTTAATGAGGTGGATAATGTTGAGGGGTACACGAGCAACCCCTCGTCTACTTTATGGTTATATAAATGACCAAATAATTAGGAAAGTTTCAAGAACAACCCTTAAAATGTAAAAAGAAACACGAGAACTTCCTCAAAAAGAATTAAGTGCGTGAGCAACCAGTACTAAAGAAAAGAAGGAACACACAAGAAGTTCCTCTGTAACACAAAAGTAAGTGTGCGAGCACTTCCCTCACAATACTTTTCATTGTTTTCTATGATAATTCTACCTATCAAGAGTCCTTAGTCAAGCAAGTAGGGCTCGAGCAATGGTTTAGTCCGGGACATTTTTGAGAGTTTTGGTTTGGAGTCTCAGAGGTAAGTCTTGTTTATTAAGTTAAGTCTCAACCACTTCAATATATTGAGAAATGGAGAATATTAGTGTGAGGGACCTAAGGTTTCACTCCCATAAAAATACATTATGCAATCACAATTACACAAGATGCGAGAATCCAGAAGGAGTGCTCACATATAACCTTTAAAGTCACAAGTGGAGAGCGACCCTCAGGGTCACTCGTACATCTTCAAAACTTATTTAAAAAGTATTTTCAATAGAAGACAAAATAACACTTCCTGGCATACTAACCGACAAGATCTCTTTTTGTCCACTATCACACAAGGTGTCACACCATAAAAGGAAAGATTGTGGTAGACAATGACAGGCGATGATAAAGACAAAAAGTTTTCATGTATTTTATTACAAATCAAAATTCTTAGGTGCCCAATAGACATGTTATCCCTAAAATTTCTACTGTAAATAAAGCACTCCATTCAAATTTATTAACGATGAAATAACAAGAACAGTTATGTTGTACAAACTCCCATAAAAAGGAAAATTATATTCTCTCCTTACTCTCATTCGGATATTGAAGTGCTTACTTCTTCACCCTCAAAAAATCATTACTCTCAAGAGTGTTCATTCCTCATTTATTGTTCATAAGTCTGTTTGCATAGTATAAAAGTTTGTATTCAATCATTAGTTGATTATTCTTGTAATAAAAATCTCATATTATTATAAAAGAAAAGTTTATTTTTTTCTTTGTTCTTTCTCTTGAAATTTTATTATCTTAAAAAAAGTTTTCCCATATTGTGGGTCATGCCTCACCCATTCAAGAAATATATAGACTCCAATTCCACTACCCCCATGCTACTATATAATTACAATTACACATGAAGTTAATTATCTCATAATTTATCGAATAAAGAGGTATTGTTTTTAGAGTTAGATAGTGCATAATATGATTCCTTGCGTAAAGCATAAAATGTATGTAAGGAAAATTTTCCAATAGATTCATTTGTAGTATCGGATATTCCCGTAGGATAAAACATTTAGAATATTTTAGTATTAGCTACTATACATCATGAAGAATTTGAGAATTCAAGCTTTTATCATACAATAAGTTCATATTAGCATCCGATTGCTCACTCTCCCGAAAGGTATATGACTCGATATTTTTTGAATTTGTTGGAGACAAATTTTGAAGTATTATATGTTTTTGGTAATAAGTTTTCAAACTTATTTTGTCCTTCAAAACTTAATTCAAAATTTTCAAAAATTATAGAGGTCATTTAAACAACCCTTCTCTCTTAGTCATTCAAACGACTTCAATCGATTTCCGGAAATATTTTCTCTTAAATTTTGTTTGAAGGACTCGTTCTAATGACATCCTATAATGTCATTTGAACAAGCCAGTTAAGTGGTTTGAACGAGCGGTTTTATTTTTGAAAATTTTGATTTTTCCCTCTAACTTCCCCTGCTTACTACATCTAACTTTGAAACCACTTTAGAGCTCTGGAATCACAGAGTTTCTTACTATTTCACCTTAAAGAAAAACATACTTTTCTCTTAAGAAAAATTATCCAACTTTTCATGTGATCTTTGGGATCATTTTTCCAAAAACCATAACCTAACCCTCTCATCACATTCATCCTATTTTTGCATACAATGGACCTCCTCACAAGTTCATTTAGAGATGGTTATTGGCTTTCAGTCGATACCAAGACATAAGAGTTTTGTGCAATGTGTTGGATCTACACATGTTATGGACAGAGGTGTTGAAGACGGCATCAACGGGTCTTCTGGAGTTAAGTCTTTAAGTCTTCTTGTAAAAACCATATTTGTAGTGGATTTTATGTAGGCTGGCCGTCAAAGTTTTTTTCTATTTGGGTTTCCCTTGTACATTAATGCATTGTGTGATTGTGCTTTCTTTTATGTTACACTTGATATCTCACATGCTCATATAGGAATTTTAGTAATCAAGATTAAAATTTGGAAAGCATAACCCTACTATATTACTTGTTATTTGAATCCTTTGTTTCTATTTAATTTTCTTCAAAAGGAGTGTATTTAACAAATTAGACCGAATCCATATAACCGTACAACTCTAAATTAGTATCAGATCTTGTTTCTATAAGTTATTTAGATGAATCCTGGTGGTTATATGGATAATTATTCGTCAAATACACCCCCGATGTTTGATGGAACCAATTATGCTTATTGGAAAGCACGTATGTGGTCTAAATTAACATCCATTAATGAACGTGTTTGGTTTATTGTTAAAAAAGGGTGGTCTCCTCCTACTCTTGTTGTTAAAGAATAAAATGTTTTAAAATTTGTAGAACTATGGAGTGAGGATGAGTTAAGATTGTGTAACTTTAATGCTAAAGGTTTAAATGCATTTTAGTTCCATTTCTCATAAGGAGTTTCATCGTATTATGAGTTGTGAAACTTCAAAGGAGGCATGGGAAACTATTCAAGTTACTCATTAGGGAACAAGTGTGTTTAAAGCGTCTAAACTTTAAAATTTAACCACTTAATTTGAAACTATCACCATGAAATAAAGTGAAGCATTTGATGAGTTGTATGCTTATATTTACAATATTGTTAAGTCATGCTTCAACCTAGGTAGTAAAATCCCTGAAACTCGTGTAGTCAAAAAGATGATTAGATCTCTCCCTAGTCGTTTCATTCCAAAATTTATGGTTCTTAATTCTTTAAGAGTGTTATATTCACTAAAACTAGAAGAGATTTTTGGTGATATCTAAACATATGAATTAGACATGCTTCCTAAAGATAATAAAAAGAAAGATAAGGAGATGCTCTAAAAATTAAAAAGGAAGAAAAGTTTGAATTCGAAAAGTTCGATGTGGATCCTGATTATATGGCCTCATATGCTAAAAAATTAAGAAGTTTCTCAAGTTTAAAAATCAAAATTCAAAATTTTAAAAACCTAAATTTAAGAATAACAAAAACAAGTCAAGTAGAAGTTTTAATAATCAGGATCAAAAGAAGTTTCAAAATGAAAACTCTAAAAGAGATACTTTAAAAATGATGATTCAGAGTGATGTTTTGAGTGTGAACGACAAGGTCATAGAGCGTATGAGTGCTCCACTTAACATAAGAGACAAGGTAGGGATACAGTTTCTTAGAATGTGACTCTTAGTGACAGTGATAATGAGTCGACGACTCTAATGATTCCTTTCTTTGGGGAAAAACCCTCACCGTTTTTATGGCAAGTCATACTAGTGCTTCAAGTAAGTCACACCCTAGTGTTGAAATTTTTGAGCATGATTTTGAGGTTATATCCACTAACTCACAAGGTAGTGGTGAAAAATGAAGTGATAGTGTTGTTAATGGAAGTGAATTGTAATTTTCCTATTCTGAGTTATACACAGAGTCTATGTGTATTCAAAAGATAAATAAAAGATTGACTTTTAAAGTGTTGACGCTATAAAAGGTGTTTAAAAATGTTGAAGGAGAATGAGGCTTTAGTTAGTCAACTCGAGGTGATTACAATTTTTATTTCTGAGAAGCTTATTTTGGTGGACCCCTTATTTGAGAAAAGGGATCCATCCCCTCGGGTTCGTAAAATTCATGATCCTTACAAAATTATTGGAAACCTCGAATTAGGTGTCAAGGCTAGGACACAACTAGAAAATTAGGTTACTTATTTAATTTATAACTCTAAAATTGAAATTAAAAATTTTAAAGAATCACTAAAAGATGTATATTGGATAAATGCAATGCAAGAAGAGTTGCTTCAATTTTAAAAGAATGATGTTTGGGAGTTAGTTCCTTGGTCTAGTGATACTAACATCATTGGTACCAAATGGATTTTCAAAAATTAAATGGGTGATAATGGTATCATTATTCATAATATAGTTAGGTTAGTTGCCCAAGGATATACCCAAATAAAAGGTATTAACTTTGATGAGATGTTTGATCATGTTTCTAGGTTAGAGTCTGTTTGTCTTTTACTAGCCATAGCATGTCATCTTAAGTTCAAAATTTATCAAATGGACATTAAGAATACCTTACTAAATGTCATTATTCAGGAGGAAGTCAATGTGAAATAATCGAAAGGGTTTGAAGACCCTAAGTATCCTAATCATGTCTTTTATTTGAAGAAATCCCTATATGCTTTGATGTAAGAACCCCATGATCAGTATGAGAGGCTTTGTTCTTATCTACTTACTCGGGGCTTTTCTATAAGGGTAGTAGATATGACGTTATTTATTGTCGAGATTAGAATGTTGTCTTAGTTTCCCAAGTGTATGTCGACGACATAGTTTCAGATCCACGTGTGATAAACATACTCAACTCTTCACGAAAGAAATGCAAAATGAGTTTGAGATGAGTATTGTCAGCGAGATCACATACTTCCTAGTTCTTCAAGTGCATAAACTTGACAGCGTGATATTTTTATCCCAATCTAAGTATGTGAAAGATCTTGTGAAAAAATTAAATCTAGACTCTGCTAAGCATGCACGTACACCCATGAGTTTATCTATTAATCTTAGTAGGAACACGAAAGAAAAGGATCTAGAGCACACTCTTTTTAGGAGTATGAGAGGTAGTTTACTCTACTTAACTGCTAGTTATCTGTATATTTCCTTTTGTGTAGGAGCGTGTGTCCATTATCAAGTTGCTCCAAAAGAGTCCCATTTACTTGTCGTCAAACTTATTATCAAATGTGTTAGTGGGACCCTATCGTTTGACACTAATGATTGTCTATCGGCGTATTTGGATGTCGATTGGGCAGGAGACGTTAATCGTTGTAAGATAACCTCGGGCGATTATTTCCATTTTGGTAGTGAACTTGTCTCATGGATGAGTAAGAAATAAAATTCCAATTCTTGTTCCACGGTGGAGGCCAAATACATAACCCCCGAAAGTTGTTGCACTCAACTTATTTAGATGAAGAAAATATAGGAGGATTGTGATATTTACCAAGGCACAATGACTATTTATTATGATAATGTGAGTGCAATCCATATTTCTCGAAACCCATTTCAACATTCTAGAACAAAGAACATTAGTATTCGAGAGAACTTTTTCTGAGAGTTAGTTGAAGAGAAAGTCATTTCCTTGAGATTTGTAGGCATCGATCGTCAATTCGCCAACATATTTATCAAACCTCTAGACTCCTTTAGGTTTGAAAATCTTAAAAAATCCATTGGGGTTTGCTTCATTGATTATGTTCGGAGTCTAAAACCTAGTTTAGGTTGAGCTTCATATCTATCTCTTTACATATGAACTAGATTATATTTTGTACATATATTGTTCAAAAATTCCAAAAATAATTTCATTATCCTTTGTGTATAAAGGCTTTCATAAAATGTTTGTCCATATAGGTTATGTGTGTGATATTTTCGGATCACTATTTTCATCCCATGTCCATGTGGCTTTCAATGAGTAGCTAGTCCAAACTTCGTCTCACTTGTACATTTTGATTATTTTTTACGATATATTCTCCTATTATTTCCTCATATCTTTACCTTTCATGCACACACCATTCACGAAATCTTCAGGATGTCAACATCACCTTACATACACTAGGTGAAGTAAGGTGTTGTCTTATCAATTTTATCACCTAATCTTATAAGCAATAGATATTTCAATTGTGCATGTAAAACCCATTCCACGGATTGGGAAAACTAGAAAATATTCATCCCGTAAATTTTGGTTGGTAATGGAATCAGGATGTGAAAGTCAAATTGACTTTGCGTTAATATCCACCATTTGAAAAAAGAAAAAGAGCCTACAAGAAAATATGGCATAAAAATTTCCACTGCCAATGTATGATATGCAAAATATTGTGCATAATTCAAATGAATATTTGAGTTTATGGGAGAAATAGGTTTAAGATTAATGGGTATGCACAATAAATTACTATATTCATTCTTAAGGTGGCGTTATTGGCCAGAGAATCTGTAACACCCCGTATTTTTGTGATATTTATTTTATGGAATTAATTTAATTAAATGCGTATTAATTGGAAATTCATCCGGATTAAAAATACTAGCGAGATGCGAGTTGGTATTTGATTATATGTGCATATATGATTATATATGAATTTAGAATTATGAAATTTGTTGTGAGACTAAAATACGGAAATTTGGAAATTTTGTTGAGACGCGTGTGACAGTCGCGTCATGGTATATGATTATGATAATTAAAAAAAAGTGAATTTTATTTTTATTATCCGTATGGTCGTTTTGAGTGCGCCAACGCGTCCGGAAGGGTTGAAATAGTCAGAAAACACTAGCCGGGGGTTTGGTTTGGGTCCCGGGGCATTTTTTAGGCCATACCGGCAACGTATAAGGGTAGTTTGGTAATTTTGAATTTTGAGGAATTAAAAGCTACGAAAATTGGGAATTAATATCTGATTAGGCATTAACCCACTAAGCCCACCAATACCCAAATAGACTACGGAGGTTATTGAAAGTTGTTCCTAAGACAAAACCCTAGCCTCCATAGCCACCATTAGAGAAGAGCTTATAGAGGGAGAGATAGAAGGATTCTGCAGAGAGAGAGGGTATACTTCATCAAATTCGTCATCAAATCCAGAGTTACCATTAAGGCAAGTGATTTAATTTCATTTTTATAGAGAATGTTTCTTCAATGTGTAGGAATTGTTAAAAATCTGATTTGTTCTTGGGAGTTAAGGGAAAACCCATTAAATTGGAAATAGAAATTACATTCTTGATGAGGAAATTGCATGTAGATTTGTAGTTGATGATTATTCTGATGATATTACAATTAGTATGAAACCAAAAACGGATTTAATTATACTTCTAGATGACTTATATATTCTAGGGTTCATGTGTTTGAAATTAGGGAAAAATATGTAGAGATTTGATATTTGGATGATGGTTATAATGATTTAATCCCCACAAAAGCGTTAGTAGGTGACCTATGTATGTTTAGAGACGATTAGGAACCTTGATATATTGTTGGACTAATGTTTAGAGAAGATTAGAAGTGAAGAAAAGAGGGAAAACGAAATAAGGAATTATGGGCTTGAAACTGGCCACTCGTTAGAAGACCTGCCCAGGTCGTTCGAACGAGCTCGTTCGAACGAGCTTCTAACGAGTTGACCATTGACTTCTAACGAGGGTGAAGTTTGTTCGATAAGATCTTTTGAACGATATCTCGTTAGAAAGCCCACTTTGTTCGAACGAGATCTCGTTAGAAGACTCAGTTCGTTCGAACGAAGTCTCCTTCGAACAGCCTCGTTCGAACGAGAATTCGAACGAGTTGACAGTTTAGGCTTTTTAGCCTGTTTTGATCCCGAGTGCCCCGTAACCTTGTGTATAGGTAAAGATAGCCTTTCCTTGATGAGTAATTGATATATTTGGGATGTTTGGGATATTATGAGGAGTCAAACCTAGAAGTGTAGTTTGAACCTAAGGGAAAATGTGAAGTAGGACGTGAGTGTCTATTACGATGTGAGCTATTGACGGCCTAATTAATTATATTAACCGGGAACATATAAATGGTGTAGTATTATATGTCAGTACGAGAAGAGATATGTACCAATATATTATGGTGATTCCTAAGACGTGTGCATACTTAATATATATGTATTGATTTTATGTGTATGACATACCTACCATACTTGCTATCATGGGAGGTTTGCGTTCGCTTAGGGCCCTCTAATCCTTGTGTTGCTCGGATTTAGACTGGTTACCTCGATGAACATAGGTCAGAGAAGGACTTATTGGGATGTTAATAAGTCTGCTGATCGTGGGAGCGCAGGTATGTGCGTGACCCATGTGATGTGACTGTGTTCGCCTCCATTATTTGTGATGTTGTTATCTGTGAACTATTCCTGAGAGATTCAGAATATGTGATCCTTATGTACGTGATGTACCGGGATGGATAGCAGAGTATGTGTGCACCGCACCTAGTCTCGGGGTGCTTGTATTTTATATTTATGACGTGAATAATATACACTTAATTAATGGAAACTTTCATGTTAATATTGTGAATAAAATTATAGTATTGTTTTGAGAAAACATAACGGGTTAATCAATAGTGAAATGTATTACATATTGAGAATCTGATTTTAATTAAAGCCCTCTATTCTTTGGTAACGTTAGAATGTAATATGGGAATCGAGTAGTTAGAGGTAGAACTTATTAAGTTTTGGTTAGATATATGTGTCATTTAGATGGGTAATGTACGTTAGGAGTGCACATGTAGTCGAGAGGTGAGAATTTCATGTGAGTGCACGTCCTAACATGTATTTTGCATTTAATGTTTTAATGTTATTAAAACACTTGTTGTTTTCAAAATGTTTTCCACTTTCGGGCTCTGACCCATTTGCTTTCAAATCTATTTTTGTAAAAACCATTTTAGGTGCCCAGCCACAAGGACACCATGCATAGGATTCTCATTCAGGTGACGAGCTGTAGCTGTTTGTGGAAGTTACAGGACTTTGCTTGTAGACGCTTCATCGATCTTGACTCGATATTCATCAGTTATCAGTTGTAGGGAATGTCGCCCATTTCTTTTAGAGACTTTGCATTTATTTCAGTTATTCAGACTTTTGGCATGTAATTATTCAGGAATCAGACTTGTAGTATTATTTCCATTTGTTGGGATTATTGTGAGGAGTTTTCCTCCGAATTTCTTAGTATTATTGTTGGTTATTTCATTACTTCGTATGTTGAATGGATTATGTTGACTCTTCCATTATTCTTTTACTTCTTGTTAATCAGACTTAACTTAAAATTTGGCACTTACTTTTAAATACTAGGTGGTTAGTAATTATTAAAATGTTTTCGACAGTGATGCTATTAACTGAACCAACTTGGCATTATGAATTAATTTAATAAAGGAGTAGCTACTCGGTCTTTAATTAGTCGGGGTGTCACAGGTGGTATCAGAGCATCAGGTTCTAGTGTCCTTTAGGATCTGGACGGCTTATTATGTTTCTGCTGAGCTTCCTTTGATGTAGAGCCCTATACTATAGGACTGTTGTATTCTTTTGTATATGCTACGTTCTTCAGCTATTTTAAGTTTATAACTGCGAACTTATAAACTTCATTCTTATTTCAGATGCCTCCACGACGTGCACGAAGGGTTCCCAGGGATGCGACGCCAGAACCACAGCCCGCACCAGCTCAGGGCATGATGAATGCCGCCGAGGTTGCAGCCATTGTGGCTCAGGCGGTAAATGCCGTAATAGCTGTAGTTCAGCAGGCACCACCTCAGGCGTCGATAGCCGCGCCAGTTCAGGCTCATGCATTCCCGTCTGCTTGGGAACGTGTACGTGATGCTTTTCAGAAAGCACACCCTCCGGAGTTCGCAAGTAGCTCCGATGTGGTAGTTTCGAGTCAGTGGAGGAAGGATATACAGCGGCACTTGAGGATGTATGAGTGCATAGATGTCCAGAAGCAGATACCAGCTACTTTTAAGCTAGTGGGGTCAGCACTGCAGTGGTGGGAGTCTATTCCCACTGTAGAGGAGATGGATACTCTCACTATTCAGGAATTCTGGGTGGGGTTTGACCGCAAGTACTTTCCGTCGGCTGTTCACACGGAAATGACAAGAAAGTTGATGAGCCTCAAGCAAGAGGGTAAGACTGTGGCCGAGTATGAGGCCGAATTTACTGATCTTCTGAACATTATTTCGAATGAGATACCGACGGAGGAGAAGAAGATACAGAAATTCACGGACGGGTTGACATGGAGGATTCGTCAGCACTTGTTAGGGAACCTTTCGTTAGCCACTTATTCTGATGTGGTTAACGCTGCATTGCTCCATTGCCAGGATCACCGCTTTTACACGGCTGAGGTCAAACGATCGGGAGAGTCTAGCCATCAGGGCAGGACTGGAGGAAATGGTGCCAGTGGGGCACAATCTGTTCAGGGGCAGAGGCAGGGCGATCAGGGTACTAAGCAGGGGGATCACAAGAGGTTCAGGACAGGAAACTTCAGGCACGGACAGGGAGGTTTCTGGCAGGGCCATCAGGGTCCGAACGGCCATCAGCACCAGCAGGGTCAGTATGGTCAACAGCAATTTCAGCAGGGCCAACAGGGCCAGTGGAGGAATGGTAACGGCCACCAGAGCCGGGGGCAGCAGGGACAGAGAGGGGGGAACTTCCCGGGGAAGTGTTTTGTTTGTGGCAAGACTGGCCATAAATGCCAGGACTGTCCTGATAGGGGTAGGGCCCCGCAGCTGCAGCAGAGTGCTCGACATGAGCCACAGAGGCCACTTTTTCCTCCAGCCCTCCTAGCTCCAGCCCAGGTGCCAGCTCTTTCAGCCATTCCAGTAGTTCCTGTGCAGCGGGGACAGTTATAGTATAGATGTGTCTATAACGTCCACCAGGCAGCAGCTCCGCAGGCACCACCCGCGATTGAGGGTATGTTTCCTATCCATGGTACTATGGGTCGGGTTTTGTTTGATACGGGGGAAACACATTGCTTTATAGCTACACATTTTACGAAAGCCTTAGGGTTGTTAGCGACAGCAGAGAGCACAGTGACGTGTGTAGATTCACCATTGGGGAGAGGGTCACTTATTTTATTTATATGCCGGGGAGTAGGGGTAGAGATTGGTAGTCTGGTATTACCTGCAGATATGTTGGTATTAGATATGCATGTTCACGATGTGATTATCGGTATGGATTGGCCGCTAATTATAGAGCCATGATTGATTGCTTCGGTGGGAGCATTATTTTTGCCATTTCGGGGCAAGAGATGTCTGTAGTGGCGATGCCTCGCCCAGAGGGAGGCTCGACCGCTCATTTGTATTACCTAGAGGAGGATACCTCTAAGGAGGTTGTGATTCCTTTAGATTCGATCCCAGTTGTCAGGGAGTATTCTGATGTGTTTCAAGAGATACCAGGCCTACCACCCAGTCGAGAGATAGACTTTGTTATAGACTTATTGCCAGGTATGAGACCTATAGCACGTGCACCGTACCGTATGGCTCCAGCTGAGATGAGGGAGTTACGGGATCAGATTGAGCAGTTATTGGGTAAGGGGTTTATTCGGAGGAATACTTCACCGTGGGGTGCCCATGTGTTGTTCGTGAAGAAGAGAGATGGTTCACTGAGATTGTGTGTGGACTACCGAGAGTTGAATAAGGTCACGATACGGAATAAGTATCCGTTGCCTCGAATCGATGACTTATTCGACCAGTTGAGAGGAGCTTCTTTCTTCTCAAAGATTGATTTGAGATCGGGATACCATCAGTTGCGAATCAGGTAGGAGGATGTCTCGAAGACTGCGTTCTTGTCAAGATATGGTTCTTACGAATTTCGGGTTATGCCTTTTGGTCTGACCAACGCTCCAGCAGTGTTTATGGACTTGATGAATAGAGTGTTCAGGGATTTCCTAGATCAGTTTGTCATTGTCTTCATCGATGATATTCTGGTTTACTCCCAGACAGAGGAGGAGCACGCCGAGCATTTGAGGCAAGTTTTGCAGACACTACGTCAGAACGAGTTGTATGCAAAGTATGAGAAATGCAGGTTTTGGCTGAAGGAGGTCCAGTTTTTAGGAAATATTATTTCCGATCGGGGAATATCTTTTGATCCGGGGAAGGTATCCGCGGTGAGGGAGTGGGGATAGCCCACGACACCGACAGAGATTCATAGTTTCTTGGGCCTAGCAGGATACTACAGAAGGTTCATTCGGGGATTCTCGAAGATAGCAGGTCCTTTGACACATCTGACTCGTAAGGGTGTGCCATTCATCTGGAGTGATGCCTGTCAGTTGGCATTTGATGAATTGAAGGATAAGTTGACTTCAGCACCTGTGTTAGCATTGCCAAGACCAGGAGTTGAGTATTTAGTCTATACCGATGCGTCCTTGCAAGGACTAGGAGGAGTATTACAGCAGGAGAGTCAGGCAATAGCTTATGCTTCCCGTAAGATAAAGCCTCACGAGAAGAATTACCCCACTCATGACTTGGAGTTGGCGGCAGTTGTATTTGCCCTTCGGATATGGAGACATTACCTTTTGGGAGAGAAGTTTCGGTTGTTCACAGACCACAAATCCCTACAGTACCTATTCACGCAGAAGGAGTTGAATATGCGGCAGCGAAGGTGGCTTGAGTTTGTGAAGGACTACCAGTTTGATATCCAGTATCACCCGGGGAAAGCTAACGTGGTGGCAGACGCGTTGAGCCGTAGGCCAGCAGATGAAGTGGCAGAGGTGTGGAAGGCCAAGTGGAAAGAATTGGGACACCTGGATGCAGTGGCCCGATCATTCATGTCGGTAATGACTGTTACGCCGCAGATTGTCATGAGAGTGGTAAAGGCACAAGCAGATGACTCGTTCTGTCAGGAGCTGATAGTTCAATTACTAGCAGAGGGAGCCGAATCCTATACCGTTGGCTCAGACGGGGGATTGCGCTTCAATGGGAGATTGGTAGTCCCGGAAGGGGAGAAATTGCGACACGAAGTGATGGCAGAGTCGCACGGCTCACGATTTGTGATACATCCCGGTGGGGATAAAATGTACCAAGACATGAGACGTCAGTATTGGTGGAGTGGGATAAAGAGAGATATTGCCGAGTTTGTTTCTAAATGCGCCACTTGTCAGCTTGTAAAAGTGGATCATCAGAGACCGGTAGGACTGCTACAACCGTTGGAGGTCCCGATGTGGATGTGGGAGAGCATATCCCTGGACTTTATTACGGGATTGCCTACGTCATAGAGAGGTCACGACTCCATTTGGGTAATTGTGGACAGGCTGACCAAAGTTGTAAGGACATTTTTCTCATGTCCAACATGTTACATTTGTGTATGTCGTACGGCGCTACATTTGGCACGTCATCTCACGATCTCACATGACGGACTCTATCCGAATTTTGGGAATCAAGCATTCAACATCTCCATTAATGTGTCCCACATCTGCCTCAACGACTTCACGTTCCAAGATTTTAGGGACTTAATGCAAGTGGTACGCAAGGGAAGTCAAAACAGTGAAATAAGGCTTGATAGGGAAGTTCAAGGGCATTTTCGTAATTTCACATCCATAGTTCGGAGGTCTGGTCAACTGGAAAGTTGAAGAACTCGCCGTAACGAAGATACTGGAAGAAACGTCACCTCAATCCGAGCTACGATGAAGAAGTTATGACCTTTTGAAGTTGGAGAAAATTCCTTGAAGAATGCTGTTTTTTAACCCCATACCAGAATGGTACAACCAAACCGGTTCGGTGTACCCCAGAATGGGTTCGGTGTACCTGTACGCTGATAAGATTTTTAGAGTTTTAAAAAAGCGGAACTCTTCATATTTTTTCCTATAAATACCAACTTCGGGAGAGTTGTTTTGCAAGACTTTAGAAGACGTTTTTGAGAGTCCAAATACATCTAGTCTTCATATTTTTGAGTCCCAAGACTCATGTTTTGATTCACACAATTGTCAAACCTTTGTGAATATTTTTGGTAACCCAAGAACACAACCTTGTGTTTGATCAAACCTTTGTGGAGAGATCTTTGCAACCGAGGGCTGCGTGTCTTTACTGAGGGAGTCTCTACAAAGTTTCATGGCTGCGTGTCATTGAGGAGTGCTGCGGTTCTTCCTTTGTTGATTGGACTGAGGTTCATGTGGGTTCGCTGCGTGTGGATTCATTGCTGCCCTCCTAGAAAGGGATATTTCCAGCTGCTGACTACAGAATCCGATACCTGAGGGTAATTCTTAGTCACTGTATTTTCATTGTAATCCGATTGTAAGCCATTTTCTTACAAATTATAGTGAAAATAAAAGGTTTTGCCCCTGAGGGGGATTTTTCCTGAAATTGTTTGTTTTTATCCTGCATGCTATATTTTATTTGATAAATCATCTAGATGCATGTCTTAGGGTTTAACTAAAATTTGGGATTAATTATAATTGGTTTTATTTGAGAAGTTGCAATATTTCCGCTGTAGCTACTCTCTCAAATTGGTATCAGAGCGGGTTAAACTAATTTATCGCGTGATTCTGATTTTTCAAGGATTTATATTTTTGTGATACAATTTGACTTCTCACGTCGTCAAATTGGTATCAGAGCCTGTTGCACTAAGTTATTGTGTTTTGATCCTGATTTTGCACAAAAATGGCTTTTGATGGTTTTGATGATCTTCGATGTCAAATTTTTGAAAAAATTAATTGGAAAATTCACACGAACTCTTGTTTTAAATCTTCTGTTGAAAACGAATCTGAGAGGTGCCCTTGTTGTGAGGGTGTCGGTCACACGTTACATGAGTGTACCACAAATTTAAAGAAGAAATTGAATAAATCGATTTCTCATGTTTCTAACCTCAGTGATTGTGATTCAAAAGAAGAAGTTTTTTATGCTTCTAGGCGAGAGTTTCCCATCCGTGTGATTAGTGATGATAGTGAAGGTGATGGGAGTGTGGATGAAAGTGAGGAGGAAAATGTAGATGAGCATGACTTGCAAACTGCTTTCAATGAACTTTATGCTGAAACTTTGAAAACAAAGAAAGAAAATTTTAAATTGAAAGCTCAGTTGAAAGAGTGTGCCATAAAAAATAATGATTTTTTAGTTGAAGAACTTAGGTCTCATGTGAAAATTTTGAAAGAGAAGCTTGAGTACGTCGAGGGTGAGAGAGATAGTCTTAGAGGGTTGATGGAGACTATGAAAAAGCAGCTTTTAGAGTGTGGGGATTCTAGACGAGTACTTGAATCTAGGATAGGTGAACTTGAGATGAAATTGAAAGATTCAAGTAAGGCGAAATTTGATTTGGAGTCTAGGTCTGAAAAACTTGATAAGATTTTAGGCACAGTCGAGATCAAAACGGACAGGGGTGGGATTGGTCTTGAAAAATATGTTGCACCCATTCCCACACGTGTGAGAGAGCCCCCTAGGATTGTTAAGAAAGAGACACCTATGGTTGTTAGGAAAGAGCCCCCTAGGAACATCGTGAGAGTGCCTCCTAGGATCATTAGGAGAGACCCACCTAGGCAAATTCGGAGAGAGCAACCGAGAAATTTGAGGAGAGGGCCACCTTTAGGTAACACATACCGCCCGATTTACACTTGCACACATTGCGGTAGGCAAGGTCATATTAGGAGATTCTTTTACAAGCTGTTAAATGAACCTAGGAAGGTTAATAGAAGAATAAATTCGATTCCCAAAACCCCCACACTCCGTTACACATCTATTTGGGTTAGAAAATCGGATTTAAAGGCTTATGGTTTATTTGTCCACGATTCCCGTTTGCTTGCACGTGATTCACCCCATGTGAAATCTTTTGGTTGATTGTGGTTGCATGTTTGTCATACACTAGTTGTGGTTTCATGATATATTTTTACTAGTGTGATGACTTGTACTTTTTGTATAAATTCTTGTTTTTGAATTTTTTTTTGAAAAAATACAAAAAGATTTTATTTTGATAAAATTTTGAGAAAATCCAAAAAGATTTTTGTATTGCACCGTTTATGGATGAACACTTAGGATGACCGAGTCACAACATCATTCCATTATTTTCATGTGACTATTTGATAGTGTTTTGAGACAATAGGTCAATTCATCCATGTGCTTTATAATGTTTGGAGTCATTAAGATGCATTTAAGTGTTACTTCCTACATGTTTGACTCATAATTTCCTTTATTGCACACATGCACGGATTTGATTGATTATTGTGCTTGTCTTATCATATGTTGGTTGGGTGTTTTCACTTCAATCCTGTCTTTAAAACGAACCAAGCGCGATAATTTTTATAAGGAAAGTGTGCATATAAAAAACTGTGTTGTGTGTTTGTGTGCTTTGTTTGAATAACGGGGAGGGGCTGCGAAAGGTAATTATCTATCCTTTGCGCAAAAGCCACCGTTAAAAAGTACCTAAAAAATTGAGGAATTTTATTATCCGAGGTCCAAAGAGGTTAAAAGAGCCCGAAAAAATTGAAAGGCAATAAAAATATATTCATGCCAAAAAGGGGCCATTTAGGTTTTTGCACCAATTCTCCAATGTTTGAGAATTTAGATTACCTCTAAAAGAATATATATATATGAGGGAGTTTGGTTGGAGAATTAAAATGGGTTTGCACGTCCTTGAAATTTTTGAAAATGCGCTATATAGTTTTGGACGTCATTGGTGTGGAAATCATTTGACTTTGATTTGTTGATTTGCATAAAACGATGTCATCTAAATTCAACAAACGTTTACACTTAAGGATACCTTTGATGTTCATTTGTTAGGAGTACACGTATGCATCGTGCACATATGATTGATTGAGTTGATTTACCTATCGAATGTGTTCACACCCATTCATTCCATTTCCATGACTTGGTTGTTTGAGTCTAAATCCATGGTGTGATTTTTGTTTCATATTTGTTCATATTGGTATCTTATTTTTGTACGAAAAATTTGAAAAATCAAAAATAGTTTGTATTTTTTTTGTATACCGTGACACCCCAATTTTGCTTATTTGATTCATTCTTCTCATTTGTCTATTTGGGGACATCATAAAAAGGGGGAGAAAGAATTATCATATTATGGGGGAGTTTGAATTTTGGGGGAGTTTTTGAGATGTTGCTTATGTTTTTATCATATATTGATATCCATGTTATCTCATTTCAAACTCGATATGTCACGTGGTATTTTCTTTGTCTCATGTGTGTAGGTATGAAGATTGAAGATCTATATGTTGCACACCCTGATGAGAAAAGATTTGAGATTCCTGAAGATTTGAATAACAAACGATGAAGACTATTCATTTGTACCTTTTCCAGTTTTGGGTTCATGGGAGGGTAGATTTGTATAGGCAATTTCATATTTGATAATTCGGATTTTTTATGTATGTACCGGCATAAACATAGGGGGAGATTTGTAAGGACATTTTTCTCATGTCCAACATGTTACATTTGTGTATGTCGTACGCCGCTACATTTGGCACGTCACCTCACGATCTCACATGACGGCCTCTATCCGAATTTTAGGAATCAAGCATTCAACATCTCCATTAATGTGTCCCACATCTGCCTCAACGACTTCACGTTCCAAGATTTTAGGGACTTAATGCAAGTGGTACGCAAGGGAAGTCAAAACAGTGAAATAAGGCTTGATAGGGAAGTTCAAGGGCATTTTCGTAATTTCACATCCATAGTTCGGAGGTCTGGTCAACTGGAAAGTTGAAGAGCTCTCCGTAACGAAGATACTAGAAGAAACGGTACCTCAATCCGAGCTACGATGAAGAAGTTATGACCTTTTGAAGTTGGAGAAAATTCCTTGAAGAATGCTGTTTTTTAACCCCATACCAGAATGGTACAACCAAACCGGTTCGGTGTACCCCAGAATGGGTTCGGTGTACCTGTACGCTGATAAGATTTTTAGAGTTTTAAAAAAGCGGAACTCTTCATATTTTTTCCTATAAATACCAACTTCGGGAGAGTTGTTTTGCAAGACTTTAGAAGACGTTTTTGAGAGTCCAAATACATCTAGTCTTCATATTTTTGAGTCCCAAGACTCATGTTTTGATTCACACAATTGCCAAACCTTTGTGAATCTTTTTGGTAACCCAAGAACACAACCTTGTGTTTGATCAAACCTTTGTGGAGAGATCTTTGCAACCGAGGGCTGCGTGTCTTTACTGAGGGAGTCTCTACAAAGTTTAATGGCTGCGTGTCATTGAGGAGTGGTGCGGTTCTTCCTTTGTTGATTGGACTGAGGTTCATGTGGGTTCGCTGCGTGTGGATTCATTGTTGCCCTCCTAGAAAGGGATATTTCCAGCCGCCGACTACAGAATCCGATACCTGAGGGTAATTCTTAGTCACTGTATTTTCATTGTAATCCGATTGTAAGCCATTTTCTTAAAAATTATAGTGAAAATAAAAGGTTTTGCCCCTGAGGGGGATTTTTCCTGAAATTGTTTGTTTTTATCCTGCATGCTATATTTTATTTGATAAATCATCTAGATGCATGTCTTAGGGTTTAACTAAAATTTGGGATTAATTATAATTGGTTTTTATTTGAGAAGTTGCAATATTTCCGCTGTAGCTACTCTCTCAAAAGTCGCTCATTTCCTACCCGTAAGGACAGACTACACTGCGGGACAGTATGCCCAGCTCTTTATTACAGAGATAGTGAGACTTCACGGTGTGCCCTTAAATATCGTGTCTGACCGAGACAAGATATTTGTTTCACGGTTTTGGGAGAGTTTTCAAGAAGCCATGGGCACGGAATTGCGGTTGAGTACGACGTACCACCCGCAGACAGATGGGCAAACGGAGCGTATAAACCAGATGTTGGAGGACATGCTACGTATGAGTATCATTGATTTCGGGGGTGGATGGGAGCAGTATCTTTCACTGGTAGAGTTTGCTTACAACAACTCCTATCAGTTCACCATTGGCATGGCTCCATTTGAGGCGTTGTACGGTAGACCTTGTCGTTCCCCAGCATGTTGGTTGGAGGTGGGGGACAACAAACTACTTGGGCAGGAAGTGATTCAGGATACTTCGACGAGGATAGAATTGATTCGGAGTCACATTCGGATAGCTCAGGATCGGCAGAAGAGCTATGCTGATGCGAAGAGGTTCTTCAGAGAGTTTCAAGTGGGGGACCAGGTTTTGCTCAGGGTATCTCCTATGAAGGGGATTATGCATTTCGGGAAGAAAGGGAAGTTGGCACCGAGATATGTGGGACCATTTCCTATTATTGAGCGGATTGGATCGGTTGCGTATAGGCTTGGATTACCGGAGCATTTGCATCGGATTCACGATGTATTTCATATTTTCTCGCTAAGGAAATATCTTAGAGACGATTTGGCTCATTCTCACATTGCTTTGGAGGACATCGACCTCCATCCTGATAGCTCCTACGAGGAGGGGCCGATTGCTATTTTGGACCGAAGTGAGAGGAAACTGCGGTCAAAGATCGTTCCGTTAGTGCGTGTTCAGTGGCGACATCATAATGTCGAGGAGTCCACATGGGAACGCGAGGATGAGATGCGCGAATGTTATCCAGAGTTGTTCTTACCAGGTACTTTCTAGTTCCGAATTTCGGGACAAAATTCAGTTATTAGGGGGGAAGTATGTAACACCCCGTATTTTTGTGATATTTATTTTATGGGATTAATTTAATTAAATGCGTATTAATTTAAAATTAATCCGGATTAAAAATACTAGCGAGATGCGAGTTGGTATTTGATTATATGTGCATATATGATTATATATGAATTTAAAATTATGAAATTTGTCATGAGACTGAAATACGGCAATTTGGAAATTTTGTTGAGATGCGTGTGACAGTCGCGTCATGGTATATGATTATGATAATTAAAAAAAAAGTGAATTTTATTTCTATTATCCATATGGTCGTTTTGAGTGCACCAACGCGTCCAGAAGGGTCTAAATAGTCAGAAAACACTAGCCGGGGGTTTGGTTTGGGTCCCGGGGCATTTTTTAGGCCATACCGACAACGTATAAAGGTAGTTTGGTAATTTTGAATTTTGAGGAATTAAAAGCTACGAAAATTGGGAATTAATATCTGATTAGGCATTAACCCACTAAGCCCACTAATACCCAAATAGACTACGGAGGTTATTGAAAGTTGTTCCTAAGACAAAACCCTAGCCTCCATAGCCACCATTAGAGAAGAGCTTGTAAAGGGAGAGATAGAAGGATTCTACAGAGAGAGAGGGTATACTTCATCAAATTCGTCATCAAATCCAGAGTTACCATTAAGGCAAGTGATTTAATTTCGTTTTTATAGAGAATGTTTCTTCCATGTGTAGGAATTGTTAAAAATCTGATTTGTTCTTGGGAGTTAAGGGAAAACCCATTAAATTAGAAATAGAAATTACATTCTTGATGAGGAAATTGCATGTAGATTTGTAGTTGATGATTATTTTGATGATATTTCAATTAGTATGAAACCAAAAAGGGATTTAATTAGACTTCTAGATGACTTATATATTCTAGGGTTCATGTGTTTAAAATTGGGGAAAAATATGTAGAGATTTGATATTTGGATGATGGTTATAATGATTTAATCCCCACAAAAGCGTTAGTAGGTGACCTATGTATGTTTAGAGACGATTAGGAACCTTGATATATTGTTGGACTAATGTTCAGAGAAGATTAGAAGTGAAGAAAAGAGGAAAAAACGAAATAAGGAATTCTGGGCTTGAAACTGGCCACTCGTTAGAAGACCTGCCCAGGTCGTTCGAACGAGCTCGTTCGAACGAGCTTCTAACGAGTTGACCATTGACTTCTAACGAGGGTGAAGTTTGTTCGATAAGATCGTTTGAACGATATCTCGTTAGAAAGCCCACTTCGTTCGAACGAGATCTCGTTAGAAGACTCAGTTCGTTCGAACGAAGTCTCGTTCGAACAGCCTCGTTTGAACGAGAGTTCGAACGAGTTGACAGTTTAGGCTTTTTAGCCTGTTTTGATCCCGAGTGCCCTGTAACCTTGTGTATAGGTAGAGATAGCCTTTCCTTGATGAGTAATTGATATATTTGGGATTTTTGGGATATTATGAGGAGTCAAACCTAGAAGTGTAGTTTGAACCTAATGGAAAATGTGAAGTAGGACGTGAGTGTCTATTACGATGTGAGCTATTGAAGGCCTAATTAATTATATTAACCGGGAACATATAAATGGTGTAGTATTATATGTCAGTACGAGAAGAGATATGTACCAATATATTATGGTGATTACTAAGACGTGTGCATACTTAGTATATATGTATTGATTTTATGTGTATGACATACCTACCATACTTGCTATCACGGGAGGTTTGCGTTTGCTTAGGGCCCTCTAATCCTTGTGTTGCCCGGATTTAGACTGGTTACCTCGATGAACATAGGTCAGAGAAGGACTTATTGGGATGTTAATAAGTCTGCTGATCGTGGGAGCACAGGTATGTGCGTGACCCATGTGATGTGACTGTGTTCGCCTCCATTATTTGTGATGTTGTTATCTGTGAACTATTCCTGAGAGATTCGGAATATGTGATCCTTATGTACGTGATGTACCGGGATGGATAGCAGAGTATGTGTGCACCGCAGCTAGTCTCGGGGTGCTTGTATTGTATATTTATGACGTGAATAATATACACTTAATTAATGAAAACTTTCATGTTAATATTGTGAATAAAATTATAGTATTGTTTTGAGAAAACATAACCGGTTAATCAATAGTGAAATGTATTACATATTGAGAATCTGAGTTTAAGTAAAGCCCTCTATTCTTTGGTAACGTTAGAATGTAATATGGGAATCGAGTAGTAAGAGGTAGAACTTATTACGTTTTGGTTAGATATATGTGTCAATTAGATGGGTAATGTACGTTAGGAGTGCACATGTAGTCGAGAGGTGAGAATTTCATGTGAGTGCACGTCCTAACATGTATTTTGCATTTAATGTTTTAATGTTATTAAAACACTTGCTGTTTTCAAAATGTTTTCCACTTTCGGGCTCTGACCCATTTGCTTTCAAATCTATTTTTGTAAAAACCATTTTAGGTGCCCAGCCACAAGGACACCATGCATAGGATTCTGATTCAGGTGACGAGCTGTAGCTGTTTGTGGAAGTTACAGGACTTTTCTTGTAGACGCTTCATCGATCTTGACTCGATATTCATCAGTTATCAGTTGTAGGTCATGTCGCCCATTTCTTTTAGAGACTTTGCATTTATTTCAGTTATTCAGACTTTTGGCATGTAATTATTCAGGATTCAGACTTGTAGTATTATTTCCATTTGTTGGGATTATTGTGAGGAGTTTCCCTACGGATTTCTTAGTATTATTGTTGGTTATTTCATTACTTCGTATGGTGAATGGATTATGTTGACTCTTCCATTATTCTTTTACTGCTTGTTAATCAGACTTAACTTAAAATTTGGTACTTACTTTTAAATACTAGGTGGTTAGTAGTTATTAAAATGTTTTCGACAGTGATGCTATTAACTGAACCAACTTGGCATTATGAATTAATTTAATAAAGGAGAAGCTACCCGGTATTTAATTAGTCGGGGTGTCACAGAATCATGAATATTTTAGGTGCTTTTATTTTTGTGGATAATGCACGATTGTATTCCTTTTAATTATCAGAAGGCATATGTGAGTGTACATTGTGGTAATATATTGTTTAGCATTTTATACTTGTATGTTGTCTTAGGTAATGCTCTTACTCGCATTGTTCAGTCCCATTCACTATGTTTCCATGGTTTGGATATTTTTACTCTACCTAGGACAATTGAAAATAAATTTTTATGGGTTTATAACCTTTACAGGCCTTTCTACTCTTTATTTTTGCAAAAATTTTCATTTTAATTGGGGTTAAAAAGTCTGAAATCTCATGGAAACGAGATTCTAACGAACCTATGCCCCCAAACATCCCTGCATTCTCGTTTGATTTTTCATTCATTATGTCATTCGAACGAGATTCCCAGAAGTCGTTCAAAAATGACCAAAGATTTGTTAGGTCGGTTGGGTTTATTTTTTATGGCCGATATTTTCTTTTCCCTCTTTCTTTCTTCTCAGAAACGGCTTCCCTTCCTTATTTCTTCGTAGTATGATTAAGAATATATAATTTTAGTCATCTTTTTGTTAAATGTCTATTCTATCTCTATGACATCCCCTATTCAACTCTTTCAAATACATCAATTAATGTAATAATTTAAAACAACCTAATTATTATAACTAAATCGAATCTATGAAGAAATTAACTATGGATAAACCACTATAGGATACATTTATATAAAATAATATTCATGTAACCGTGATGGAGGGAATATAAAAAACAATACAACAAACATATACGCCTATCCGTATATATGCCAAACTAGGGTTTCATGGTGGATAACTTAGACCTTTATAAAACAAGATCAATCGATAATTGTGGCTCTAATACCAGTTATTATGAATTTACATAATAAAAAAACTATATGTCCCTAATAACTTTGAGTGATAATGATTAAGAAAGTAAGAAAAAATAACTAGATTCAAATAATAAATCTATGGTTAGTATCATGATACCTTTATAGATCTTGTAGGTGATCCGAATGAGGAGAAATACTTTATGAAGAGGATGATTGTGACACCCCATAAAATTTAATAATATATTTATTTAGGTCTAATATAAAAAATCATGGGAAATAAATAAAATTGAACAAGTACAATAATGAGATAACGAACTATTGAGTAAAACAACACCAACTCTAATACCATATAGATAACGATAAAAAAAATGAAACCAATTTCGAAATGTAAATTGTATCTCCAATAGTAATCCAACTCTGAACACAAGTACCACATGTAAATAAGCTGGCTCAATAAATAAATAAATATAAATAAGAGAATGAGCATGTAGGCTTGACGTTTACATCATATAGGATTATTAATAGAGAGTAGTTCAAAATCGGATCAGGAATGAGGTTGCACTTCTAGCTTATAACCCAAAAAATGCTAATAGGATATGTTAATATCAAGTTCAAGTAGTATAACAACATAATTGACTATGGACTACAATATGACTGTGCATATTCCTCTAGTCTTTGTGTTGCTTTTAAGTTAACCCAACCTAAGCAATCCTACATATTGCATGTGTCTACTCCTCAGACCATGTGTTCCATACTACTAAGTCTTTTGCATCATTACAACTTTTAGGTCCAATTCCACACATTTATTAAATTGAACTAAATCATTGTAATATATCATAGGAACGTAACTACATTAATATCATCATAAGCTAGTACGGTCTGAAACACGTACCACATAAAAAGAGCAAGCTCTTCTCGTCATCATTATGTGCGAGTGTTAATATTATAGTCACGCCTTTCCTGTCACCATTATGTACGGGTGTCAATATCAAAGTCAGGCCCTTCCCATCATCATTATGTATAGGCGTCAATATAAAAGTCAGGCCTTTCCCATTAATATTGTGTATGGGAGACCATATCAAAGTCAGGTCCTTCTCGTTACCATTGTGTATAGTCGTCAATATAAAAGTCAGGCCCTTCTCGTCACCATTGTGTATGAGCTCCGATATATAAAAGTTAGGCTCTTCCCGTCACCAATGTGTACGGGCTTCGATATATAAAAGTCAGGCATTTTTTGTCACCATTGTATATGGGCGTCGATATAAAAGTCAGGCCCTTATTTTCACCATTGTGTACCAACATCGATATATAAAAGTAAGGACATTCCCATCACCATTGTGTATGGGCGCCGATATAAAAGTCAGGACCTTCCAATCACCATTATGTATGGGCATAGATATCAAAGAGAGGCCCTTCTCATCACCATAGTTAAGGGTTACTCTGACACCCCACCTAATGAAATACCGGGTGATCAGTCCTATACTAAATTAAAACAAGAATCCCAGTGGGATCATCCTTAACATCACTGTCGAAAACTTTTTAAAACTTACTAACCACCTAGTATTCCAAACTGTAGCCAAATTTTAACTTTTTAATTAAACAAAAATAGTACATGCGGAAATAAATATAATCCATTCGCACAACTGAATAATTAAATAAACAACCTGCCGAATAAACCATCGGCCACTAAAATGAAATAATCCAATACAGATAATCAACACCTAAATAAAATACATCTGGAAACTGTACTGTGAAGTCTGGGTGACAAGCCCTAAATAAAACTGAGACTGATAAATGATTCCTACTCTAGGAATGAATGAACGATGCGTCTAATCCAAACTCCTGCTAGCATCCACATATGCTGCAGCTCCGTGTTCCTGGAATAGAATATCAATCCTGGAGTCCCTGTGGCTGGACACCTAAAAGGTTTTGAAAATAGTTTTATAGCAAGGGTTAGAACCCAAAACATTTTGAAAATATTTAGCAAGTGAATTAACTGCAGTAATTTAAAATGCATGAATGCGCTTCATATTTAAGTTAGTGTCGCACTCCCTTATAGACATTCTCACCCCTCCACTATTGTGCACACCTACCGGTTACCTTAACCCCACCTAGTTGTACTATCCCGTCCAACTAGTCCTGGTATAACCTCCCCTTGCCATACTACTCTAACCCAAGTACAGGGATTCTTGAATTATAAGTTATATCATTATTAACTTAATTAATTCCTCTTAAATAGTAGCATATAACCGTATCAGAAGTTATATAAAGTAAATACATCACACACTATATTATTACCCGCATATAATATTGACTACCATTATATACGTACCCTTACCACAACATCCACACATATAACATACGTATATCCATCCATTCGAGTATACCCTCGCCGGATGAATCCCTCTAAAATGCTATCTCACTAGGTGTGCTCAGAAAACCTAGTTCCCCAAGTTGGAATCGCTCCCCAACTTGGCCAAAAATATAAACGTAGTGGAGGCGGTCATATTCCTTCCCTAAAAGTGAGATAATCCCCTCACCCATATACCGGACGCTATGACCTGGGGATATACTCGCCCTACTCCTCAAGCTAGGGGATTCGCCCACATCGCGCAACCTCCCTTGATAGCACTAGAGTATACAAATTAAATAAATATCTAATCAATGATATTTAATATCACACACAATATATACACATATATATATATACTATAACTACACTGTATATATATAATATAAACTCCGGCTTTACCGTGTACTCAAAATCCCGTACACTGACTGTAATTTAATATCACACACAATATATACACGTATATATATACTATCACTACACCGTATATATATAATATAAACCATGGCTTTACCGTGTACTCAAAATACCGTACATTGCCTTTAATTTCCTGAGTTTGTGGCCCGACTCAACATAATTAAATTTCTCACTTAATAATTTATCATCTTCTCGAGTCTATGGTTCGACTCTAATATATTTAATTCACAACTCAATTTATATAATACTTTCCCCGAGTCTATGGTCCGACTCTAATTAAATTAATTAACACACTTATTAATTTAATACCTTCCCGAGTCTATCACCTGACTCTAATTAATTTAACTAACACACATATTACTTTAATACCTCCCCGAGTCTATCGTCCGGCTCTAATTAAATTAATTAACACATCAATTAATTTAATAACTTGATGTCACTCAACCATTATCCTCGGACTCGTTCACATGGCCCATAACTTAATATTTCCCGAGTCTATGTTTCTATCACAGGGAAATACACAATAGGCATTCACAACCCAAGTAATCATATAAAATAGTATGTATTTACACAACCCAATTATTCATACTTGTATGTAATATATTTCTCTATAATATTCACCGTACTTGTTTGCTTTACGAATTTTTTCACTTTCGTATTAATTCAACTATTCATACAACTCTAAGGCTCCTAGTTACCCCTTGTTATATTAATTCAGTAGTTACCCTTGTTAACCCACTGACCTAAAGAATTTAAGCTCGCTCATGCTTTTTCGTAATTATATTCCTATCATCTCGAATTAGAGTACGTCACAATTAAGCCTATGAATCTCCACTTTAACTCTCTCACAAAATTAAAGTCCAACACTCAATCATAGACCTACTTCCCTGTCATTATTCCATCAATATATTTCATCAAGGTCCCAAACACTTCGCTGAATTGTTTTTAGACATTTGAGGCTTAAATAGAAAAATCTCAAATTTTCTGGCAGATTAAACACCCTCTAGTAAAATTTTGATTTCTCCCTCTACAGAACTCCGATTGACCTGATTCCAAGTTCATTAGATAGCTAAGAGAATTTCCTTTCTAGTAATATATGGTTCATACTCTAATTCGAAGTAAAATTCAAATCGCACACGTTTAAAGTCACGTAAAAATTCTGGCAGATTACTATGTTGACAGATCAAACACCCTGTAGTAAAATGTTGATTACTCCCTATAAAAAACTCCGATTGACCTGATTCCATGTTCATTGGATAACTAAGAGAAATAACTTTCTAGGAATATATGGTTCACACTCTAATTCGAAGTACAACTCAAATGGCATACGTTTAAAGTTTTGTCAAAAATTCTGGCAGATTGACCTCTTGTGTTCATCAAATAAACCTTAAGTCATTCAAGATTCATGTTCTTCATCCAAGAACTCATAAAGATTACATGTTAATCATAAATTATATTCAAATTTCATTTTATCTTTACTTAGGGATATATAATACACATATTTCTTATTTTGAATCTCAGCCAAGTATTTGTGACACCCCGACTAATTAAATACCGGGTAGCTACTCCTTTATTAAATCCATACAAAATGCCAAGTTGGTTCAGTTAATAGCATCACTGTCGAAAACATTTTTATGATTACTAACCACCTAGTATTTAAAAAGTAAGTTGCCAAATTTTAAATTAAGTCTGATTAACATGAAATAAAAGAATAATGGAATAACAACATAATCCATTCACCATAACGAAGTAATGAAATAACCAACAAATAAATATAAGTCCAGAGGAACACTCCTCACAACAGTTCCACAACTGAAAATAATAAGACAAGTCTGAATCCTAGATTAATTACGTGCCAGAAGTCTGAATAATTGAAATAAATGGAATGTCTCTCAAAGAAATGGGCGACATGCCCTACAACTGATACATGATGAATATAGAGTCAAGATAGATGAAGCGTCTACAAGAAAAATCTTGTAACTTCCACAAACAGCTACAGCTCATCACCTGAATGAGGATCCTAAGCATGGTGTCCTTGTGGCTGGGCACTTAAAATGGTTTTTACAAAAATAGATTTGAAAGCAAATGGGTCAGAGCCCGAAAGTGGAAATCATTTTAAAAACAGCAAGTGTTTTAATAACATTAAAACATTAAATGCAAAATACATGTTAGGACGTGCACTCACATGAAATTCTCACCTCTCGACTACATGTGCACTCCTAACGTACCGTACCTATCTAAATGACATACATATCTAACCAAACCGTAATAAGTTCTACCCCTTACTACTCGATTCCCATATTACATTCTAGCGTTATCAAATAAATAGAGGGCTTTACTTAAACTCAGATTCTCACTTTGTAGTACAATTCACTATCGGTTGACCCGTTATGTTTTCTCAAAACATTACCATAATTATATTCACAATACCAATATGAAAGTTCCCATTAATTAAGTGTATATTATTCACGCCATAAATATACAATACAAGCACCCCGAGACTAAGCTGCGGTGCACACATACTCTGCTATCCATCCCGGTACATCACGTACATAAGGATCACGCATTTCGAATCTCTCGAAAATCGTTCTCAGATAACAACATCACAAATAATGGAGGCGAACACAGTCACATCACATGGGTCATGCACATACCTGCGCTACCACGATCAGAAGACTTATTAATATCCCAATAAGTCCTTCTCTGACCTATATTCATCGAGGTACCAGTCTAAATCCGGGCAACACAAGGATTAGAGGGCCCTAAGCGAACGCATCCTCCCATGATAGCAAGTATGGTAGGTATGTCATACACATAAAATCAATACATATACTAAGTAAGCACACCTCTTAGTAATCACCATAATTTATATGTGGTACACTTCTCATTCTCGTACCTACGTATAATGTAACACAATTTACATAATCCTGGTTGATACAATTCTACAAGCCATTAATTGTTCTCACGTTGTAATAGACACTAACGTCCTAATCCATAATTTCCATTTGGTTCGAATCACACTTCTAGGTTTTACTCCTCTATATATCTCCAATGTCCCTACTATATCAATTTATCATCAAGGGAAGGTTATCTCTACCATTAAATAAGGCTATGGGACACGCGAAATCAAAACAGGCTAAAAAGCCTAAACTGTCAACTCGTTGGAAGTCTCGTTCGAACGAGGCTGTTCGAACGAGAGTTCGTTCGAACGAACTGGGTATCTAACGAGATCTCGTTCGAACGAAAGGCATCGAACGAACATTCAACTCGTTAGAAGTCAAACTGTCCACTCGTTAGAAGCTCGTTCGAACGAGCTCGTTCGAACGACCTGGGTAGGTCTTCTAACGAGGGACCAGTTTCGATCCCAGAAATTCCTTAACTCGTTTTTCCAATTTTTCTACACCTCTAATCTCCTCTAAACATCAAACCAACAATTGTACTTGGGTTCTAATCAATCCTAAATATACTTAGGTCATATATTAACGTATTTAGTGGGATTAATTCATCCTAAATCTCATCCAAATATTAAATCTCCACATCTTCTTCCCCAATCTCAAGAACATGAACCCTAGAAATTAAATTCATCCATAGGCAATAATAAATCCGTTTTTATGGTATAAAAGATGTATTTTCCCTGACTAATCATCCTAACATTGTTCTACATGCAATTTCCTCATAAAATTATAAATCTCTACATCCAATTCAATGGGTTTTTATCATTCTCCAAGAACAATGAAATTCTGTAAATTTCCTAAAATTTCCTACGAGTGGAAGAAGCATTCTTTGCAAAATATGTAATTAAACCACTTGCCTTATGTGTATCTATGATTTTGATGACGAATTGATGGAGTGTTCTCTCTCTCTCTCTGCAGAATTCCTTCTCTCTCTCTCTCCAAGCTTTCTTCTCCAATGTGCTAATGGTGGCTAGGGTTTGCCTTAGGAAATTTTGGAACAAATCTAATAACCCCCGTAGCCCATTAAGTCCTAAGATGTGGTTAGTGGGTTTAGTGGGCAATTACCAAGTCAGCTTTTTAATTCCCAATTTTCGTAGGTTTTAATTCCCAAAAATTCAAAATTACCAAACTACCCTTATACGTTGTCGGCATTGCCTAAAAATGCCCCGGGACCCAAACTAAACCCCCGGCTAGTGTTTTCTGACTATTTCGACCCTTCCGGACGCGTTAGCGCACTCAAAATAACCATACAGTTAATAAAAATAAAATTCACTTTTTTATTAAAATAAATATATTCCTGACGCGACTGTCACCCGCGTCTCAACAAAATTCCCAAATTGTCGTATTTCAATCTCACGACAAGTTTCATAGTTCAATATTTATATATAACCATATATACTTATTAATATCAAATACTAACTCGCATCTCTCTAGTATTTTTATCCGGATTAATTTCCAATTAATACACATTTAATTCAATTAATCCCATAAATAAATATCACAAAAATACGGGGTATTACATACTTCCCCCCTAATAACTGAATTTCGTCTCGAAATTCAGAACTAAAAAGTACCTGGTAAGAACAACTCTGGATAACGTTCGCGCACCTCATCCTCGCGCTCCCATGTGGACTCCTCGACATTATGATGTCGCCACTGAACACGCACTAACGGAACTATCTTTGACCGCAGTTTCCACTCACTTCGGTCCAAAATAGCAATCGGCCCCTCCTCGTAGGAGCTATCAGGCTGGAGATCGATGTCTTCCAAAGAAATATGAGAATGAGCCAAATCGGCTCTAAGATATTTCCTTAGCGAGGAAATATGAAACACATCGTGAATCCGATGTAAATTCTCCGGTAACCTAAGTCTATACACAACCGGTCCAATCCGCTCAATAATAGGAAATGGTCCCACATATCTCGGTGCCAACTTACCTTTCTTCCCGAAACGCATAATCCCCTTCATAGGAGATACTCTGAGCAAAACCTGGTCCCCCACTTGGAACTCCCTGAAGAACCTCTTCGCATCAGCATAGCTCTTCTGCCGATCCTGAGCTACCCGAATGCGACTCCGAATCAATTCTATTCTCGCCGAAGTATCCTGAATTACTTCCGGCCCAAGTAGTTTGTTGTCCCCCACCTCCAACCAACATGCTGGGGAACAACAAGGTCTACCGTACAATGCCTCAAATGGATCCATGCCAATAGTGAACTGGTAGGAGTTGTTGTAGGCAAACTCCACCAGTGGAAGGTACTGCTCCCATCCACCCCCGAAGTCAATGATGCACATCCGCAACATGTCCTCAAACATCTGGTTTGTACGCTTGGTTTGCCCATCGGTCTGCGGGTGATACGCCATACTCAACCGCAATTTCGTGCCCATAGCCTCTTGAAAACTCTCCTAAAACCGTGAAACAAATATCTTGTCCTGGTCAGACATGATATTTAGGGGTACAACGTGAAGTCTCACTATCTCTGCAATAAAGAGCTGGGCATACTGTCCCGTAGTGTAGTCTGTCCTTACGGGTAGAAAATGAGCGACTTTGGACAACCTGTCCACAATTACCCTAATGGAGTCGTGACCTCTCAGCGACGTAGGCAACCCCGTGATAAAGTCCATGGATATGCTCACCCACATCCACATCGGGACCTCCAATGGCTGTAGAAGTCCTATCGATCTCTGATGATCCACTTTTACCAGCTGAAAAGTGGCGCATTTAGAAACAAACACGGAAATATCTCTCTTCATCCCGCTCCACCAATACTGACGTCTCATGTCTTGGTACATTTTGTCCCCACCGGGATGTACCGCGAACCGTGAGCCGTGCAACTCTGCCATCACCTCGTGTCGCAGTTCCTCCCCTTCTGGGACTACCAATCTCCCATTGAAGCGTAATCCCCCGTCTGAGCTAATGGTATAGGACTCGGCTCCCTCTTCTAGTAATCGAACTATCTGCTCCTGACAGAACGAGTCATTTGCCTGTGCCCTTACTTCCTTCGTAATAATCTGCGATGTAACGGTCATCACAGACATGAACGATCGGGCCACTGCATCTTGGTGTCCCAACTCCTTCCATTTGGCCTTCCACACCCCTGCCACCTCATCTACTGGCCTACGGCTCAACGCATCTGCTACTACGTTAGCCTTCCACGGGTGATACTGGATAGCAAACTGATAGTCCTTCACAAACTCAAGCCACCTTTGTTGTCGCATATTCAACTCCTTCTGTGTGAATAGGTACTGTAGGGACTTGTGGTTCGTGAACAATCGAAACTTTTCCCCCAAAAGGTAATGTCTCCAAATCCGAAGGGCAAATACCACTGCCACCAACTCCAAGTCATGAGTGGGGTAATTCTTCTCGTGAGGCTTAAGCTTACGGGAAGCATAAGCTATGGCCTGAATCTCCTGCTGCAATACACTTCCAAGTCCTTGCAAGGACGCATCGGTGTTAACTAGATACTCAACTCCCGGTCTCGGCAGTGCTAACACAGGTGCCGAGGTTAACTTGTCCTTCAACTCATCGAATGCCAACTAACAGGCAGCACTCCAAATGAACGGCACACCTTTTCGAGTCAGATGTGTCAAAGGTCCTTCTATCTTCTAAAATCCCCGAATGAACCTCCTGTACTATCCTGCTAGGCCCAAGAAACTACGGATCTCAGTCGGTGTCGTGGGCTGTCCCCACTCCCTCACTGCGGATACCTTCCCCGGATCAACATATATTCCCCGATCGAAAATAATGTGTCCCAAAAACTGGACCTCCTTCATCCAAAACCCGCACTTCTCATACTTTGCATACAGCTCTTTCTGACGTAGCGTCTGCAAAACTTGCCTCAAATGCTCGGCGTGCTCCTCCTCTGTCTGGGAGTAAACCAGAATATCATCGATGAAGACAATGACAAACTAATCTAGGAAATCTCTGAACACCCTATTCATCAAGTCCATAAACACGGCTGGAGCATTGGTTAAACCAAAAGGCATAACCCGAAACTCGTAAGAACCATATCTCGTTAAGAACGCAGTCTTCGAGACGTCCACTTCCCTGATACGCAACTGATGGTATCCCGATCGCAAATCAATCTTCGAGAAGAAAGAAGCTCCTCTCAACTGGTCGAATAGGTCATCGATTCGAGGCAACGGATACTTATTCCGTATCATGACCTTGTTCAACTCCCGGTGGTCCACACACAATCTCAGTGAACCATCTATCTTCTTCACGAATAACACAGGGGCACCCCACGGCAAAGTACTCCTCCGTATAAACCCCTGACCCAACAACTGCTCAATCTGATCTCGTAGCTCTCGCATCTCTGCCAGAGCCATACGGTACGGTGCGCGTGCTATAGGTCTCGTATCCGGTAGTAAGTCTATGACAAAGTCTATCTCTCGACTGGGGGTAGGCCTGGTATCTCCTGAAACACATCTGAATACTCCTTGACAACTGGGATCGAATCTAAAGGAATCGCAACCTCCTTAGATGTATCCTCCTCTATGTAGTACAAATGACTGGTCGAGCCTCCCTCTGGGCGAGGCATCGCCACTACAAACATCTCTTACCCCGGAATGGCAAAAACAATGCTCCCACCAAAGCAATCAATCATGGCTCTATAATCTGCGAGCCAATCCATGCCGATAATCACATCCTGCACATGCATATCTAATACCAACATATCTGCAGGTAATACCAAACTACAAATCTCTACCCCCACTCCCCGGCATATAAAGAAAATAAGTGACCCACTTCCCAATGGTGAGTCTACACAAGTCACTGTGCTCTCTGCTGTGGCTAACAACCCTAAGGCTTTCGCAAAATGTGTAGCTATAAAACAGTGCGTTTCCCCCGTATCAAACAAAACCCGACCCATAGTACCATGGATAGGAAACATACCCTCAATCGCGGGTGGTGCCTGTGGAGCTGCTTCCTGGTAGACGTTATAGCACGTCCATACTGTAACTGCCCCTGCTGCACAAGAACTGCTGGAATGGCTGAAAGTGCTGGCACCTGGGCTGGAGCTGGGAGGGCAGGTGGAAAAAGTGGCCTCTGTGTCTCATGTCGAGCACCCTGCTACTGTTGCGGGGCCCTGCCACTATCAGGACTGTCCTGGCGTTTATGGCCAGTCTTGCCACAAACGAAACACTTCCCCGGGAAGTTCCCCCCTCTTTGTCCCTACTGTCCTCGGCCCTAGTGGCTGTTACCGTTCCTCAACTGGCCCTGCTGAAACTGCTGTTGACCATTCTGACCCTGCTGGTTCTGATGGCCGTTCGGACCCTGATGGCCCTGCCGGAAGCCTCCCTGTTCGTACCTGAAATTTCCCGACCTGAACATCTTGTTATCCCCCTGCTGGGAACCCTGGTTGCCCTGTCTCTGCCCCTGAACAGATTGTGCCCCACTGGCACCATGTCCTCCAGTCCTGCCCTGATGGCTGGACTCTCCCGATCGCTTGCCCTCAGCCATGTGAGAGCGGTGATCCTGACAATGGAGCAATGCAGCGTTAACCACATCAGAATAAGTAGCCAACGATAGGTTTTCCAGCAAATGCTGACAGATCCTCCAAGTCAACCCGTTTGTAAATTTCTGTATCTTCTTCTCCTCTGTCAGTATCTCATCCGGAACAATGTTCAGAAGATTAGTTAATTCAGCCTCGTACTCGGCCACAGTCTTACCCTCCTGTCGAAGGCTCATCAACTTCCTCCTCATTTCCGTATGAACAGCTGACGGAAAGTACTTGCGGTTGAACCGCACCCAGAACTCCTAAATAGTGAGAGTGTCTCTCTCCTCCACGGTGGTAATAGACTCCCACCACTGCAGTGCAGACCCCACTAGCTTAAAGGTAGCTAGTATCAGCTTCTGAACCTCAGTGCACTCGTACATCCTCAAGTGCCGCTGAATATCCTTCCTCCACTGACTCGAAACTTCAACATCGGAGCTACCTGCAAACTCCGGTGGGTGTGCTTTCTGGAAAGCATCACGAACACGTTCCCAAGAAGACGGGAATGCATGTGCCTGAATCGGCGCGGCTACTGGCGCCTAAGCTAGTGCCTGCTGAACTACGGCTAGTGCGGCATTTACCGCCTGGGCCACAATGGCTGCAACCTCGGCGGCATTCATCGTGCCCTGAACTGGTGCGGACTGTGGTTCTAGCGTAGCATCCCTGGGAACCCTTTGTGCACGTCGTGGAGGTATCTGAAATAAGAATGAAGTTTATAAGTTCACAGTTATGAACTCAAAATAGGTGAAGAACGTAGCATAAACAAGAGAATACAATAGTCCTAAAATATAAGGCTCTACATCAAAGAAAGCTTAGCGGAAAAACATAATAAGCCATACAGATCCTAAAGAACACTTGAACCTGATGCTCTGATACCACCTGTGACACCCCGACTAATTAAATACCGGGTAGCTACTCCTTTATTAAATCAATACAAAATGACAAGTTGGTTCAGTAAATAGCATCACTGCCGAAAACATTTGTATGATTACTAACCACCTAGTATTTAAAAAGTAAGTTGCCAAATTTTAAATTAAGTCTGATTAACATGCAATAAAAAAATAATGGAATAACAACATAATTCATTCACCATAACGAAGTAATGAAATAACCAACAAATAAATATAAGTCCAGAGGAACACTCCTCACAACAGTCCCACAACTGAAATTAATAAGACAAGTCTGAATCCTAGATTAATTACATGCCAGAAGTCTGAATAACTGAAATAAATGGAATGTCTCTAAAAGAAATGGGCGACATGCCCTACAACTGATAAATGATGAATATAGAGTCAAGATAGATGAAGCGTCTACAAGTAAAATCCTGTAACTTCCACAAACAGCTAGAGCTCGTCACCTGAATGAGGATCCTAAGCATGGTGTCCTCGTGGCTGGGCACCTAAAATGGTTTTTACAAAAATAGATTTGAAAGCAAATGGGTCAGAGCCTGAAAGTAGAAATCATTTTAAAAACAACAAGTGTTTTAATAACATTAAAACATTAAATGCAAAATACATGTTAGGACGTGCACTCACATGAAATTCTCACCTCTCGACTACATGTGCATTCCTAACGTACCGTACCCATCTAAATGACATACATATCTAACCAAATCGTAATAAGTTCTACCACTTACTACTCGATTCCCATATTACATTCTAGCGTTATCAAATAAATAAAGGGCTTTACTTAAACTGAGATTCTCAATTTGTAGTACAATTCACTATCGGTTGACCCGTTATGTTTTCTCAAAACATTACCATAATTATATTCACAATACCAACATGAAAGTTCCCATTAATTAAGTGTATATTATTCACGTCATAAATATACAATACAAGCACCCCGAGACTAAGCTGCGGTGCACACATACTCTGCTATCCATCCCGGTACATCACGTACATAAGGATCACGCATTCCGAATCTCTCAGGAATCGTTCTCAGATAACAACATCACAAATAATGGAGGCGAACACAGTCACATCACATGGGTCACGCACATACCTGTGCTCCCACGATCAGCAGACTTATTAATTTCCCAATAAGTCCTTCTCTGACCTATGTTCATCGAGGTACCAGATTAAATTCGGGCAACACAAGGATTAGAGGGCCCTAAGCGAACGCAGCCTCCCGTGATAGCAAGTATGGTAGGTATGTCATACACATAAAATCAATACATATACTAAGTAAGCACACCTCTTAGTAATCACCATAATTTACATGTGGTACACTTCTCATTCTCGTACCTACGTATAATGTTACGCAATTTACATAATCCTGGTTGATACAATTCTACAAGCCATTAATTGTTCTCACGTTGTAATAGACACTCACGTCCTAATCCATAATTTCCATTTGGTTCGAATCACACTACTAGGTTTTACTCCTCTATATATCTCCAATGTCCATACTATATCAATTTATCATCAAGGTAAGCTTATCTCTACCATTAAATAAGGTTACGGGACACGCGAAATTAAAACAGGCTAAAAAGCCTAAACTGTCAACTCATTGGAAGTCTCGTTTGAATGAGGCTGTTCGAACGAACTGGGTATCTAACGAGATCTCGTTCGAACGAAAGGCATCGAATGAACATTCAACTCGTTAGAAGGCAAACTGTCCACTCGTTAGAAGCTCGTTCGAACGAGCTCGTTCGAACGACCTGGGTAGGTCTTCTAACGAGGGACCAGTTTCGAGCCCAGAAATTCCTTAACTCGTTTTTCCAATTTTTGTACACCTCTAATCTCCTCTAAACATCAAACCAACAATTGTACTTGGGTTATAATCAATCCAAAATATACTTAGGTCATATATTAACGTATTTAGTGGGATTAATTCATCCTAAATCTCATCCAAATATTAAATCTCCACATCTTTTTCCCTAATCTCAAGAACATGAACCCTAGAAATTAAATTCATCCATAGGCAATAATAAATCCGTTTTTTATGGTATAAAAGATGTATTTTTCCCTGACTAATCATCCTAACATTGTTCTACATGCAATTTCCTCATAAAATTATAAATCTCTACATCCAATTCAATGGGTTTTTATCATTCTCCAAGAACAATGAAATTCTGTAAATTTCCTAAAATTTCCTACGCATGGAAGAAGCATTCTTCGCAAAATATGTAATTAAACCACTTGCCTTATGTGTATCTCTGATTTTGATGACGAATTGATGCAGTGTTCTCTCTCTCTCTCTCTCCAAGCTTTCTTCTCCAAGGTGCTAACGGTGGCTAGGGTTTGCCTTAGGAAATTTTGGAACAATTCTAATAACCCCCATAACCCATTAAGTCCTAAGATGTGGTTAGTGGGTTTAGTGGGCAATTACCAAGTCAGCTTTTTAATTCCCAATTTTCGTAGGTTTTAATTCCCAAAAATTCAAAATTACCAAACTACCCTTATACGTTGCCGGTATTGCCTAAAAATGCCCCGGGACCCAAACTAAACCCCCGGCTAGTGTTTTCTGACTATTTTGACCCTTCCAGACGCGTTGGTGCACTCAAAATGACCATACGGTTAATAGAAATAAAATTCACTTTTTAATTAAAATAAATATATTCCTGATGCGACTGTCACTCGCGTCTCAACAAAATTCCCAAATTGCCGTATTTCAATCTCACGACAAGTTTCATAGTTCAATATTTATATATTGCCATATATACTTATTAATATCAAATACTAACTCGCATCTCGCTAGTATTTTTATCCGGATTAATTTCCTATTAATACACATTTAATTCAATTAATCCCATAAATAAATATCACAAAAATACGGGGTATTACAGTATTCCATTTACAAAAACACCATTTTGTACCTATTTATCCGCAAAACGGATTTCAGTTTACACATCACTGAAATATGAATTGGATACCACCATTTACATATTATCTCAAATTAACCACTTGCCTGAAATTGTTCATAAGGTCTGATTTCATTGGTGTAGAGAATGGTTGATGAAGAACACCCAAAATTAGTCCCTTAATTTGGCTCTAAAAGATCCCCCAATTGACTTCTTGATTAGCTTCCTCTAATCCTCTCCCAAACCGTAGGTTTAGGATCTTCTATCTTCCGTTCCTAGTCCCTCAATTAGGTTAAAAATACTAAATCCCATTTTTGGTCATGTCGGCCTAATTAAAAAGGCCCAACTCACCCCGTGTGACGGCTATGCCCAAAATTACCCCGAGACGCAATTACTACCCCCGGGTACTCTTTTCTGACTATCTTGACCCATCCGGACGCTACCGCGCACTCGAAATTGCCATCCGACATACTTTTTGATATTTCCAAATTTCATCCTCAAAATGCGACACACGGGATTTCGAACCATTTAAACTTAAAGTCGCCAATTATAATTAATTTGGCTCACTCAATTAAATTCTCCAACTCATGAATTTAAGTTTCTCAAATTTAAATATTTTTATAACTCCCAAAAATAATTAAATATTTAATCCTGAAAATTACTCCACCCCTTACAAAGGAATTTCGTCCTCGAAATTAAGATTAGCGTAATGTGTCAAGCTTCGCATATTACTCTCTAGTCATGTGCCTCTAAGTCCGCTATTTCTATCCCATCCGCTTCTAACCATACATTACACAAATATGCATTTAGATTAACCAGGCGCCCATACACCCTATACCCGTGCTTAATAGCAAAAAATTTGCCTTAATTAACCTGGGTGCCCATCCACCCTGTCCCCGCGCTTTACCGCACGAAAGTTACCCGACTATGCTAGTCGTAACCGTAATATAACTTCAAACCCGTAGTCATCTGACATATATATATATATATATATATATATATATATATATATATATATATATATATATATATATATACTGCTCGGGGTACCCAACCCATGTACTAACGACCAGACATCTCCCCACTTTCCAAAGTTGTGCTAAGTTTCATGCATGGGATGTCTCGCAAAGTGAAATCTAAATAAGGAACCCCCCCTATACACTACTACCTATCATTGTCGATCGTTGAGATCCGTTAGACCCTCAGTCCATAGCACGTACCCCTAAATACTTGTCTCTTAACACAAAAGTATATACGCTTACCCTTATGCTACCAAAGACAACATACAATACCGCGCCCTTACTATCACTAGTCCTTGCGCAAAATAAACCCTAAACTATCTCTCTTTGCTCGAAAATAAATCTAACCACCCTGATTCACTTCAGTAAACACCCCTACTTACTGGGATAAAATGTGACAACACAAAACCTCACTTTATGTCTATCGCCCCACAAAATATAACATAATTACACACATATACATAGGCTAAACGCCCTCTCAGGTGATACCTCATACCAATCATATCCTGGTGTCGCGAACACCAAAACTTACCCCCACTATTCACAATAGTTCCAATCCAATCGCTATCCAGTCGATATTTTGGAAATTATTATCAACCCGACTCCCATAATTCTCAAAATTAGTAACTCGCCTAATTTTAACCTTCACTCAGTGTACACCTCCACTCTCCCACGAATAACACCAAAGAAACTCCGCTACCCCATGAAAAGTTTATCCACATACTATGGCTGCTACAGCCAACGAACCCACTAAATTCGACTAACCTGCGAACTCTAGTGAAAAAATAATTCTTATACTGTGACATCCTCTTTGTGACTCCAAAATATACCCCATGCCCATAGGGTAAAAATTTTACCTCCATACTCCAGCTCTAACGGCTGATCCTTGGGTTTCGGAGCATCTTCTCCCTACCTGAATGCGCCCATGACTTGCTTTAGTGGTTGTACATCCAGGACCTCGTCATGTAGTTGACCCCTTCCTCTCTTAAGATAATTTATCTTCATGTGTCTCGCTTTCCCCACAAACAAAATACCTTATAATACATTCACCCTGCCACTGGTCCCTTCGATGCCGACCTTGTTGAAACTCCTGGCCATACTGCCGATAGCCTCCAATTCTAAATCATTTGTCATGATTTCCCTGTCGGAAATCCTGCCCCTGATCTCCCCCTGTCTGCTTCTGGGATACCCCACTGGCATTGTTCCCTCCTGCCTTATCCGACAGGCTAGTTCCCACTCCCCTCCCGCTTCCTTTCACGTGAAAGCGATATTCCTAACAGTGACGGAGTGCTGCGTTAACGATATCAGTATAAGCTATTAATGCGTATTTACCAATTAAATGTTATCCGATTCTCAAGACTAACCCGTCCACAAACCTTTACTTTCTTTCTCTTTTCCCTGCTTACCTCATCTGGTACAAAATTTTTGCCAACGAGTGAATTCTTCCTCGTAATCGACCACTGAACGGTCCCCCTGAGTCACCTCACAAAATTTTCTCCTCATTTCGGTCTCAATCGCTAGAGAAACATACTTGCGGTCGAGCCGCACCCAAAACTCTACAATAGCTAGTGTGTCCCTTTACTTAACTGTGGTGATCGACTCCCACCACTGTAGCGCTGCTCCCCCTAAACTAAAAGTGGTTAGCATTTGTTTTCGCACCTCATCGCAATCTCCCATGCGTAGGTGACGCTGGATATCTCTCTTCCTTGACATGGTAGAACTACATCTGAACCCCCTCGCAACTCTATGGGTTCCCACTAAAAATAACCTCTCTTTCTTTCTTCCACCCCGACGACCCCGCGTGAGTCTGAACATCCGGCGCCACTAACACTTGTGACTGATCCCGTGAAATTACCCTGTCGTTGCGACCATCATCGCTTCAACTGCCTATGCCACTATTTTAGTTACCTGTGCTGCCAAAATCATCTCTAGCCGTTGCTACGGTAACTCTTGCTCCTGACGAGCCTCCCTCATCTCATCTCATCTCCCACTACTGCCCTAGCTGCTCCCTCTCCTGGGCGGCATCTGGAATGAGAATCGAATCGTATGAGTTAACTATCAAATATAAATTTGGCAGAAGAACGTATATGCGTATACGTATAAGAATACAACAATCCTATGATAGGGCTCTATATCAGATATTGCTAAGCCAAAATGTGAAAAGCCGCACAGATCCTAAGGACACGAGAACTTGATGCTCTGATACCATCTGTGACACTCCGCCTAATAAAATACTGGGTGACCAGTTCTATACCAAATTAAAACAGGAATCCCAGTTGGATCATCCTTAGCATCACTGTCAAAAACTTTTTAAAACTTACTAACCACCTAGTATTCCAAAAAAACCTGGTGCCAAATTTTAACTTTTTAATTAAAAAAAACAGTACATGTGGAAATAAATATAATCCATTCACACAACTGAATAAAACTCAACTGAATAATTAAATAAACAACTTGCCGAATAAACCATCGGCAAGCAAAATGAAATAATCCAATACAGATAGTCAACAACTGAATAAAATACATTTGGAAACTTTACTATGAAGTCTGGGCGACAGGCCCTAAATAAAACAGAGGCTGATAAATGATTCCTACTCTAGTAATGAATGAATGATGCATCTAATCCAACTCCTGCTAGCATCCACATATGCCGCAGCTCTGTGTCCCTGGAATAGAATATCAATCCTGGCGTCCCTATGGCTGGACACCTAAAAGGTTTTGAAAATAGTTTTATAGCAAGGGTTAGAACCCAAAACATTTTGAAAATATTTAGCAAGTGAATTAACTGCAGTAATTTAAAATGCATGAATGCGCTTCATATTTAAGTTAGTGTCGCACTCCCTTATAGACATTATCACCCCTCCACTATTGTGCACACTTACCGGTTACCTTAACCCCACCTAGTTGTACTATCCCCTCCAACTAGCCCTGGTATAACCTCCCCTTGCCATACTACTCTAACCCGAGTATAAGGATTCTTGAATTATAAGTTATATCACCATTAACTTAATTAATTCCTCTTAAATAGTAGCATATAACCGTGTCACAAGTTATATAAAGTAAATACATCACACACTGTATTATTACCCGCATATAATATTTACTACCATTATATACGTACCTTTACCACAACATCCACACATATAACATACGTATATCCATCCCTTCGAGTATACCCTCACCGGATGAATCCCTCTAAAATGCTATCTCACTCGGTGTGCTCACAAAACCTAGTTCCCCAAGTTAGAATCGCTCACCAACTGGGCCAAAAATATAAACGTAGTGGATGCGGTCATATTCCTTCCCTAAAAGTGAGATAATCCCCTCACCCATATACCGGACGCTATGACCTGGGGATATACTCGCCCTACTCCTCAAGCTAGGGGATTCACCCACATCGCGCAACCTCCCTTGATAGCACTAGAGTATATAATTAAATAAATATCTAATCACCGATATTTAATATCACACACAATATATACACATATATATATAATATCACTAAACTGTATATATGTAATATAAACCCCGGCTTTACCGTGTACTCAAAATCCCGTACACTGACAGTAATTTAATATCACACACAATATATAAAAGTATATATATACTATCACTACACCGTATATATATAATATAAATCCCGACTTTATCGTGTACTCAAAATCCCGTACATTGCCTTTAATTTTCTGAGTCTGTGGCCCGACTCAACGTAATTAATTTTATCATTTAATAATTTATCATCTTCCCGAGTCTATGGTCCGACTCATATATATATAATTCACACATCAATTTATATAATACTTTCCCCGAGTCTATGGTCCGACTCAAATTAAATTAATTAACACACTTATTAATTTAATACCTTCCCGAGTCTATCACCTGACTCTAATTAATTTAACTAACACACATATTACTTTAATACCTCCCCGAGTCTATCGTCCGACTCTAATTAAATTAGTTAACATATCTATTAATTTAATAACTTGGTGTCACTCAACCATTATCCCCGTACTCGTTCACTTGGCCCATAACTTAATATTTCCTGAGTCTATGTTCCTATCACAAGGAAACACACAATAGGCATTCACAACCCAAGTAATCATATAAAACAGTAGGTATTTACACAACCCAATTATTCATACTTATACATAAAATATTTCTCTCTAATATTCACCGTACTTGTTTGCTTTACGAATTTTTTTCACTTTCGTATTAATTCAAGTATTCACACAACTATAAGGCTCCTAGTTACCCCTTGTTATATTAATTTAGTAGTTACCCTTGTTAACCCACTGACCTAACGAATTTAAGCTCGCTCCCGCTTTTTCGTAATTATATTCTTATCATCTCGAATTAGAGTACGTCACAATCAATCCTATAAATCTCCACTTTAACTCTCTCACAAAATTAAAGTCCAACACTCAATCATATAACTAATTCAATATCATTATTCCATCAATATATTTCATCAAGGTCCCAAACACTTCCCCTATAAAATTTTAGACATTTGGCGCATAAAAAGAAAAATCTCAAATTTTCTGGCAGATTAAACACCCTTTAGTAAAATTTTGATTTATCCCTCTATAGAACTCCGATTGACCTAATTCAAAGTTCATTGGATAGATAAGAGAAATACCTTTCTAGTAATGTATGGTTCACACTCTAATTCGAAGTAAAATTCAAATAACACACGCTTAAAGTCACGTAAAAATTCTGGCAGATTACTATGTTGACAGATCAAACACCCTATAGTAAAATGTCGATTACTACCTATTCAGAACTCCGATTGATCTGATTCTTAGTTAATTGGATATCTAAGAGAAATACCTTTCCAGGAATGTATGGTTCACCCTCTAATTCGAAGTACAACTCAAATGGAACCCGTTTAAAGTTGTGCAAAAAAATTTGACAGATTGACCTCTTGTGTTCATCAAATAAACCCTAAGTCATTCAATAGTCATGTTCTTCATCCAAGAACTCATAAAGATTCCATGTTAATCATCAATTATATTCAAATTTCATTTTATCTTTACTTAGGTAAATATAATACACCTATTTCTTACTTTGAATCTCAGCTAAGTATTCCATTAACAAAACCCCATTTTGTACCCATTTATGCCCAAAATGGATTTCGGTTTACACATCACTAAAATATGAATTGGATATCACCATTTACAAATTACCGCAAATTAACCACTTGCCTGAAATTGCTCGTAGGGTCTGATTCCATTGGTGTAGAGAATGGTTGATGAAGAACACCCCAAATTAGTCCCTTAATTTGGCCCTAAAAGATCTCCCAATTGACTTCTTGATTACCTTCCTCTAATCCTCTCCCAAACCCTAGGTTTAGTATTTTCTATCTGCCATTCCTAGTCCCTCAATTAGGTTAAAAATACTAAATCCCATTTTTGGTCATGTGGGCCTAATTAAAAAGGCCCAACTCACCCCGTGTGGGCCCGACTATGCCCAAAATTACCCCGAGACCCAATTACTATCCCCGGGTACTCTTTTTTAACTATCTCGACCCATCCGGAAGCAACTGCGCACTCGAAATTGCCATCTGACATACTTTTTGACATTTTCAAATTTCATCCTCAAAATGCGACACACGAGATTTCGAACCATTTAAACTTAAAGTCGCCAATTATAATTAATTCGGCTCACTCAATTAAATTCTCCAACTCATGAATTTAAGTTTCTCCAATATAAATATTTTTATAACTCCCAAAAATAATTAAATATCTAATCCTCAAAATTACGGGGTGTTACAGTTACAAGTCGAAATCTCAGTTTAATTAACTTATTTATATTCTTTGATGAAGAAAATAAGATTATGCTTTAATATCGTTCGATTTCCTCTTTCTAATATACTCACTTACTTACCTTATAGAAAAGTAATTATATTCACATAATTAATGGTCTTAGATTAATATCTTATCATAGTTTAAGTCCCAACATATAGAACTCCATTGATCGACTATATTAAGGTTCCAACACCTCCGATTATACCTTATTTGGTAATCTAAATTTCACACAATCCATCAACTATCAACCTTATCATTTTAGTTGGTTCTAATATCATTTATGAGTTATATTACCAAGTTTAAAATCTCATATCCCTATGGTATAATTTCATCTCTAAAATCCCATTCAATATAATTAATTCATGCCTATATAATTTCGAGTTTAACTCCAAAAATATTTAACTAATTAATGTCTAATAATTAAGCTAATTACTCGAGCCATAACTTTCCCCACTAAGTTACCCTTCCTAACGAGAGAATTATCATAAACTAGTTTCCTTAACACCATCCCGCAATTCACGGTCCAAACCTAAGGAAAACGAGGAAGTCGATTGATTTTCAACAAATTGGTAAAACTGTCAGCCCTACACGCTATTAAGAAAATAATCATAAGATAATCTCCGAAACTCCAAAAATTATGAAAATAATGCCCACGCATTTTTAACTCAATTTAACTAGGACCTTCTTTTTCCTAAAAAGACTAATTTATAGATATACTATACCAAAAATAGCCTCAAAGTACTAGATTTGGTTCAAAACATTTAGTACTGCGGGTTGTTGAGAAAATATTCATAAGATATTCATTACAACTCCAAAAATTAAGAAACTAACTCCTACATTTTCTTAACTCAATTTAGCTATGACGTTTTTGTCCAAAAAGCTATATTCCTAAGTATACTGCATCAAAAATGACCTGGAAGTGTTGATTCCTCCAAAAATAATTCTACACAATCTAAACCTCCATTAATGACCCCATATACTCCCAAATCATAACAAAATTCGACGATAGTCATATGTAAGCGTGACGATACCAATTCTAACCTACAACTAAGGTCTTTTACTTAGTCTTACATATATTTTAGGTATAAATTCCAATTATCATCTCAAGAATCCTAATAGATAAATTAATCCTAATTCAACCCCATTTACTGATTAATCCACTAAATTATTAAGGGGGCTTTCTATCCTCTAAAATGAAATATCATAGCCATCTCATCAATTTAGTAAACATTGTTCTGAATAATGATGAACCATCCTAATTCCATAATATATTAAGAACATCTATTTAATCTAATTATACAATGAACATGATTCTAAATATGGTTATATAAATTATCTAATTCAAATTATTTTAATATTAAATCAAGAATATAATGAATAATAACATCATGATACAACTTCAATTATAATCTTATACTAATCAAACTTGCCTCTATTCGAGAAGGTTGAATCCCTATGACAACATCCCAAATCTTCATATTCCCCTCTTCATCTTCTCTCCTTGACTTTTGGGTTCCATTCCAATAGTTCGTCTTCTGTCCTTCATTTTAGAGTTCCCTTCTCATCTTAGTATTCTATTCTTGACATTAGAGTTTTTATCTAATATGAAATATATGGTTTAGCCTAAGCCTAACTACCCTTTTATAATGTTCATCATGAAATTAATCCTAGGGCCCATATAGACCCTGACTCAATAAGCCTAAAACTAATCCCATGTATCCTAAAGTCTGGTCCAAGCCATATATCAACCTATAGGGACTAAAATCCAATATTTTAGGGTGTAAACGGACCTTCTACCCATCCCAAAAGCCCTTTGAGAATAATCAAACTAATTATTTATTTTTGCTAAATAATTATTAATTATTTAACACATTTTCAATATGAAATCAATTTCAAATAATACACATAAATCCGTGACATCACTAGTCACTACAAAAAATATAAATCAATATAAACTAAATATAGATAATTTAATATACTTAAAATTATGGGGTATTACAATTATGGGGCTCCTTTCTTCCTCCTCAAAATCCTTTATAGAATTATCTGAAGGCCTTGAGTCTTCTATTATATATTCCCTCCTAAGTAAGTCTTGTGTGTGGACACTAGTGTAGATAAAACAATGTAAATAGTATTTTTTTTTCTCTCCCTCTCTAACCCTAGAGAATATCTTATCGAGCTTAAATATTTTTCCATTTACCTATATAAATAGGAACATGAACTGGGCTTAAAACAAATAGAGTTTCTGAGAGTTTGGGCTTATTACTTGAGTAATGGACTATAATGTGGACTTACGACTAATAACTAAATTGAATTTCATATGAAAATTATTAAAATTCCATATTAGTTCCCGTAATATATTTTCGTTCTTATTTAATTATAATTAATTTCATAAATAAATATAATTACACTACAATTTAATTATCTTAGTATTACATGTACAATGAGGTTCTCTTTGGAAAGTTAAATAATGCCTAATATGATTCTCCACATAAATCATGCAATGTATGCTTTATGAAATTCAATTTTTCGCTAATTGAGTTTCACGAACATATTATTTATTCCTCGATCTCAAACTTAACTTATCTGTTACTCTATCGGATTATAAAATCCACTTGTTGGGTTTACCGATAAAATCAAAACTTAAAAGTTTATTAAGGGGGTATCACATTCAGGATATCTCCTAGACATGTATTTCTCTAGAATATGATCTCAAACATATCCACATAATGATTCCCCAACTTCTGGATATTTAGACTTAATGGATTGAATTACACCCATAACAATCAGAGTAATAACCGAGTGTATATTTCAATCCTCATAATCCTTGGGAATCAGAATATATGCACCTTTTGTAAACATTATGAGGTTTTGCAAGTCTAATATAGTAAGCATCTAGATTTAAATCGCACCCTTAATTGTTTATACATTCCTTATGTATCGGTACGACCCTCACTACACCAAATTGGCTATTTTATAACTAATTGAAAAAATGATTTATAAGTGTTCGTGACACTTACAAAAATTATAACGATTTTAGTCACTTACAAAATTTGTAAGTGTTCATGACTGATACAAAATTATTAATATAACACAAATCAATTAATATTGAACACATGAGGGGAACGTGTATCTCTTTCAAAAACTCAAAAGTGTTAATTTTTTTTTCCTTTCCCTCTATTATATTTTTCCATTCCCGCTTTAGAGAACCTCTATTGTATTTTCCCATTCACGTGTATCCCATTCCTACCTCAGTTTAGGTCTTCAGTCTCAGGAGTCTTTCGGCTTCAGGCATCTTCGGCTTTGGCTTCGGTAACCCTCACACTCAAAAGAGGTATCCGGTCTCTTTGGTAAACCCTCACACTCACGTGTATCCCTAAATAGTTAGATTTTTCCCTTGAATAGTTAGACTCATCTGATTTTGTATTTTTTTCTTCAGGTAAACACATATATCAAATCGGTAGAGTATTTTTTTGCATCTATTTTTTTCCATTATAAGAGGTATTCATCAGAAGAGGTATTCGTCTATTTTTTTCATTAGTTTTTTCCAAAAAGAAGAAATATCATGAATTTTTTTTTTTGAGAAATTCAGTCTCAAGACTTGAGACTGAAAAAATTTTGTGAAGAAATTTTTTTCATCTGTTAAAATTTCATCTTCTTGTGAGACTGAAGACTTTTTTTCATCAGATTTTAACTTTTAATTTTGTTTAAAAAGTTTAAATCGTGCTCCTTTTTTTTCATCAGTTTAAAAATTAAATGCACTCATGCTGTTTTTTTTTTAATTTTGTTTAAATCGACGGAGCTGATTAATCTTCTCGTATTTTATTTATAGGTACTATGCTTACTTATCTTTTATTACTTATTTCAGTTCGATCTTTAGTCTCAGACGGTGGTTTTTCGGTCAACTTTGATCTCATCACATTTAATCTTTGTTCTAAGGAGGTTCCTCTTCTCAGATATAGGTATAAAAATACTACCTGTAATATATTTTGCTACGATGTTTTTTAAGATGAGATAATCAAATAGGAGTTAATACTAAATCGAATCAAATAGTTTAAAAAAACAGGTTGCCAAACGCATATTCTACTAGTTTTAAGTTTTAAACACAGAAAACAACCGAAACATAGACCAAAGAGGCCTTTAATTGTGTTATTTTTAGCACTTTATAACTTTTATAAAATATATCAATTAACATTTATTTGACATTAAATTTATATGACTTGTAGAACGGCGTCACAACTTTATAAAGGGTGAATGAAAGAACGTGATAGAGGAACACCACAATATATAAATGGGGTTGCTACATTTATCGATTTCGCGAGGAAAAATGATCGTGGAGAAACTATATTTGCATGTCCATGCTGTAAATGTGAGAATAAAAAATTGCTCGACCTCGAAGATATTCATTTTCATTTGCATCGTCATGGTATCTTGCATTCATACACATTTTGGCATTTACACGGGGAAAAGAAATATGTCGAGAGGAATGAACATTGAACCGAGGAAGATGTTGAAAAAAATGATGCCATGACTGAATATCCAAGGATGGAGGAGCTTGTTTATGATGCATTTTAAATGTTTAATCGAAACTTTAATCATTCGACAGATTCCATTAGTAGAGACGAAGGTGGTGAAAATGGTTCTCAAACCCCTGAGGAGCTGAAATACACGTACATATATGGTAAGGTGAGTGAGCCATTGTATCCGTCGTGTATTGAGAAACACACAACTTTATATTTTCTTGTCAAACTGAATAACATAAAAATAAGACATGGTTTGTCGAAAAATAGTTTAACCGATATCTTGGGTGTATTTATGTAGTTTTTACCTAATAGAAGTTCAACACCAACAAAGTATCTAGATATGAAGAACATAATTAAAGAAGTTGGTATGGCTTATAATATCATTCATGCATGCCAGAATGATTGTATCTTATACTGGAAGGAACATGCAAAGAAAGAGAAATGCCCAATATGCAACTTATCAAGATATCGGTTTAGTTTAAACGGGGAGGGTAAAGTACCCTGAAAGACAGTGAGTCACTTTTCGTTGATTCCAAGGCTGAAGATATTGTTTATTATACCATGGATTGCAAATGAAATGACTTGTTGAGCAAAATCCATTACAAATATTATGCGTCATCCCATTGATTCATTAGCTTGGAAGTTCGAAAATATAAAATGGGCCGACTTTGCTGCTGAATCACGTAATGTTCGTCTTGCTATAGCTACATATGGTTTTAATCCATACAGTAATCTCAGCACCAGTTATAGTTGTTGGCCTGTCATTTTTGCACCTTTAAATATGAAACAGTCTTTGTGTATGAAAAGAGAGTTTTGCATATTATCAATTTTGATATCTGGGTCGAATGCACCAGGCAAGGACATAGACATTTATATTGAACCTTTAGTAGATGAGTTGAAATAGTTATGGTTTGAATGTGTAACGATATATGAATCCCTCACCAAAGCTAATTTTACACTGAGAGCTATGTTATTTTGGTCAATTCATGACTTTCCTGCATATGGCACTTTATCTGGGTGCACTGTTCATGGTTACAAAGCTTGTCCAATTTATGTGGAAGAAGTCGACTCAGAACATCTTGGAAATAGTAAGAATTTGCTATCGGGGTCATCGAAGATTCCTTCCATGCAATCACAAGTTTAGGTTGGACAAACACAACTTTAACAACAATGTTGAGGATTATAAAGCTCCACAAAGGTTATCTGGTACTAATATTTAACAAAAAGTAGCATGCATTGAGTCAAAAATTGGTAAAGAACAAATAAAAAGAAAAGGAAACGAAATGGGGACAACAATGATTGTGCAAATACAAATATCACAACTCCATGGTCTCGAAGGTCCATTTTATTTTATTTGTTGTATTGGAAAGACCATGATGTTCGACATAATTTAGATATTATGCATTTTGAGAAGAATGTCACCGATCATGTTTTATCAACTATTTTGGACTTGAAAGATAAATCAAAAGACGATCAATGCACGTAAGGATATAGAGGCGATAGGGATAAAAAAAATTATGGTTCATCGTAGATGAATTTGGAAAAACTGTTAAACATGCAGCTGCATTCACTTTAGGTAAAGAAGAAAAAGATTGGTTCTTTCGTACCTTAAAGGAGTTAAAATTGTCTAAGGGTTTTTCTTCTAACTTGAGTAAGAATGTGACTTTAGAACTGCTCGGGTTGAAGGGACTGAAATTTCATGATTATCATGTGATTATGCAACATTTACTTCGAGTATTGCTTAAAAATACTTATGCAAAGCACAAGGATTTGTTAGTTGCTAATCAGCAGTTAAACATTTTTTTTAATGTTTTGTGCACTAAGGTGATAAGGATGGATGTTCTTGATCTAGCTAAAAAGGCAATGTTTGAGGCTATGTGTGTTTTAGATAAGTATTTTCCACCCACAATTTTCGTTGTAACAATCCACCTCATCATATGTTTAGACGAGGAAGCATTAAAATGTGTCCCGGTCAGATTTAGATAGATATATACTTTTGAGAGGTAAGCGAATTATGCGTGATAATATTTTTGGATAAATAGTAAAATATAATATCTATTTATTAGTTGTCATTATTCTCTTGAGGTATAGGTTGATGAAATATTACAAAAAGTACGTTGGCAACAAGAGGTATATTGAAAGGAGCATTGTTGAGAAATACATTGTAGAAGAATCAACTCTTTATTGCATGGAGTACATGACAAACCCATGCGAAGGAAATCATAAGTATACACATGAAGCTTTTCTTGATGAAGACGATGAATGTGCCGATGAGGAACCTTTAGTACAGGGGAAGAAAATAAAGTTAACCACAATGCGATTTGAACAAGCTAGAAAATGGGTATTGCAACAACATGATGAAGTGGATGAATGGAAAATGTGAGTATATTTGTTTTGGTTATGTTTTTTTATTTAAGTTAACACGTATCATATGTTTAAATGTTTTTTTATTGGGTGTAGGAAATATAATCTTTATTGGGAATCTACCTTTGGGCGTAATCGAAAGGGGGGTACAATGAAGTAAAAAAAATGAGGGTTTTGTTCCATGGTTGATTAAGGAGGTTCGCACTTAAGTCGACTATATGAAAACATTTGGTTTTGTCTTTTTATATTTCAGTATACTTATTTGTCACATGTTTTGTAGCTACTTAAAAAGGGATCAACTGATACAATGTTGTGGTGGTTAGCCAACGGGCCAAAATATGATGCACAACCATATAAGAAGTATCATTCTAATAGGTTTGAATTTTCTATATAGGAACATGACGAGCGTCAGGTAACAAAAAATAACGGTGTGTTTATGAAGGCCATCATTAAGTTCAGATCAAGTGGGAAAGATACCAATTATAAAGAAGTGGAGACAACGTATTATGGAATTATTTGTGACATATTTGAGTTGGAATATACATCTTTCAAGATAGTCATATTTTATTATGATTGGGTGAAAGTTGAGGACAACATTAATGGCAACAAAGTTTATCCTCACTCAAATTTAATGATGCTTAACTTAAGTAAGCTTAAGAGTAAAGAGAGAATTAACGATGAGCTGTTCATTCTTGCCTCTAAAGCAGCTCAAGTATTATATTCTAAGGATTTTTTAAATGATGGATGGTCCATTTTTTTCATACTCCAAAGAGATTGGCGATAATGATGGATGACGTTGAGGTTTCGATCGTGTGTCAATCCATTCTTGAGGACAATATCAATCTAAAGGATTTGCTCAATGTTGACTAAACATATATGGCTTTTTGGACATGTTTACTAGTGTTTTCATTTATTGAGTGTTTTATTTGCTTAAATTGAGTTTGTTCATACGCAAACATATTTTTTTATTCATCCTATATTCTTATTTATTGAAATAACCCTTTCTATATTGCACTTTTTGTTATTATCAGCTTTCAATTGATGTTAAAACACCTTTTATAATACATATGTTATATGTTGGGTATTTAATGGGAGTGATGATTTTTTAAAACTCTTATTTTAGTTTTGTATCCTGCTTTGCACATTAATTTGTATGGTTTAGTCGTTTTGAAGAAGTATTCGATGTCTATTGAAGGTAGTGATGTAAGAGAAATAGTTACTATCGATGAGGATAATCAAGTGGTGGGTGAGAAAAAAGATCTATATATGTCTGTACTTGGGAAGATAGTTCGTGCTAATGTTACAATTACATCTGGTGATTGGCGTAAAGTTCCAGTCAACTACAAAGATGACGTTTGGATTGAGATATTGGTAAAATAACAACAATATATGTATTTATTTGTTCTTTCTTTTTATGAATTATCTCATATCCTAAAAGCTAGCTAATGTGTCTTCATACCAGGCAAGATACGACCTTCCATCATCTCATAAGCAATAATGTTTAAAAAAACATAGCCTCTAAATACAAGTCATGGAAATCCAAGTTAAAGAGGTTATATTACATGAAGTATACAACATATGCAGATAGGTTGGCGAATGTACCTCCCTATGTTAAGCTGGATCAGTGGAGGATGTTCGTGGAGAATGAGGGTAAGGAAGTTGCCAGAAAGAAAAGTGAATTAGGGAAATCCAATAGATCTAAAATTGGGGCTACTTACACTAGTGGGCGCAATGGTCAGGCCCAAGTCCGATACAAACTTGTAAGTACACCTTTTTTTTAAACTTGGTATTCTTTCTCGATGAATTATTTTTTTATAATTGAATATTTTCTAAATGGTGAATTGTATTCTTTTAATCAAATATTCTCTAATTAGTGAATTTATATTTGTAGAAGAAGAAAAAGGTCAATAAGCCAGATGCCAACTCTAATCCCAATAATGACAATTTAGACATCAATCCTAATGCCAATATCACACATGTTGATGTGTTAATAGACTCCCACTCTAGGTAAAATGGGACAGTCCCGGATAGCATTACTTCAAACATAGTAAGTGTTTGCAAACAATTATGATTTGATAGTATAAAGTATATGAATAGTTATGTTCAATGATTTGTTAATATTTTTATTACATAATATATTTTAGGAGAAGGTGAAAGCAAAGAATGTTGAGCTTAAATAAAAGGGTATTGACTAATCCCAATGGTTAGAAATTGATGCGTTGTCCCAAGTATTTGGCATAGACAAAAGGGGATGCACTCGAAGTGTAGGGTCTTCAGTGTCACATTCGTCTGTTAAAGCTTCTATGCCAGCCCTTGCTCCACTTCGAATAGAAAAACTAAAAATGAATGTACGAAAGATCGATTGAACGCAATGGAAGCATCTATGAAAGGCATGGAGAACACACTTCCTAACTTGGCTACATTTGTAAAGTCTAATATGGGGAAGCATCACTCCAACCTCACAAATGGAGAAAGTTCCATACATGTAACCTATTCTTCATCTAATGCAACACGGTGCATACTAAAAGATGGTATGTCATGTGAGATTAAAGGTTTGAATGGTAAAGTGGTTGCTAACGGAACGATAGACTAGACTGTTCAGGAAAAAGGGCACTCGCACATTGTTGATTATGAGCAAGAGGTAGTAGTGATACTAGACATGATATTTGACCTCAATGCTGGTCTTTACTTGGGCCAACAGGGTGGAGCTGAGGATTTGAGAGACGTTGGTAATGGGAGATGGGTTGTGTGGCTGAAAGCACTTGCCAAGCATTTTTAATGATTTCCAATTTTTATTTTTTTGATATGGACTTTGTAATTATGGATTTTAATGGTTTATGCTAAATGTTGTTGTCTTATGTTTTTGTTAGGAAATTTCCATAATGGGTTGTATGTCTTTTGTGTTATTATGTTATGGGCATATTTTGATCTTTAACTAATTTTCTTCTTTATTAGCTAAAACTTTTTTAACTCTGCCAATACAAATATATATTTTGCATTGCCGGTCCCAAGTCCAGATAAAGGGGGAGGGAGGAGGTTTGAAGAGTTAGAGGATAGTTGGAAGAGCTAGATGATGTCCTCATAGAAAATTAGGCATCTACTTTAGTAATTAATTTCCACTGTTTTGAATAATTACCACTGTTTTAATTATTTCATATTGAATTTACGTCCCAATTGACTTGGTTTAAACATCTTTCGAACCTCTGCATATAGTCTATGAGAAGTACATATTCAGCTCTTGAGATCTATTCAAAATAGGTAACAAGATTTGAGGAGTTTCCAATCAAAGGTAACCAATATATTATTACACCCCCCCAGTATGAATATATATACATTCATATACACAGTTAATCACTACTGTTGATATCTATATGTTTTGTACTGTACTGGAACTGACAAGAACTACTGTTGATATGATGCAACGTTAAATTTAGATTACGTCTAAGAGCTATAAGTGTTTGAATATAAGGTTGTAACTGGAGATATACCAAGTCACTCACTTGCTGACTTGGCTACATTTGTAGTGCTGCAAGAGAAATAGTTATTATCGATGAGGATAATAAAGTGGTGGGTGAGAAAAAAGGTTTATATATGTCTGGACTTGGGAAGATAGTTCGTACTAATGTTCCAATTACGTCTGGTGATTGGTGTAAAGTTCCAGTCAACTACAAAGATGACTTTTGGATTGAGATATTGGTATAACAACAATAATATATCTTTTTATTTGTTCTTTCTTGTTATGAATTATCTCATATCCTAAAAGCTAGTTATTGTGTCTTCATACCAAGAAAGATATGATCTTTCATCATCTTATAAGCAATAATGTTTAAAAAAACATGGCCTATAAATACAAGTAATGGAAATCCAAGTTAAAGAGGTCATATTACACGAAGTATACAACAGATGCAGATAGGTTGGCAAATGTACCTCCCTATGTTAAGTTGGAGCAATGGAGGAAGTTCGTGGAGAATGAGGGTACAGAAGCTTCAAGAAAGAAAAGCAAATTAGGGAAATATAATAAATCCAAAATTTGGCCTACTCACACTAGTGGGCGCAATGGTCAGGCCCAAGTCCGATACAAACTTGTAAGTACACCTTTTTTCCAAACTTGGTATTCTTTCTCGATGAATTAATTTTTTTTAATTGAATATTTTCTAATTAGTGAATTGTATTCTTTTAATCGAATATTCTGTAATTAGTGAATTAATATTTGAAGCAAAAGAAAAAAGGTCAATAATCCAGATGCCAACTCTAATCCCAACGATGACAATTTCGACGTCAATCCTAATGCCAATATCACACGTGTTGATGTGTTAATAGCCTCCCACTCTAGGTAAAATGGGACAGTCTAGGATAGTATGCTTCAAGCACGGTAATTGTTTGCAAACAATAATGATTTGATAGTATAAGGTATATGAATAGTTATTTTCAATGATTTGTTAATATTTTTATTACATAATATATTTTAGGAGAAGGTGAAAGCAAAGGATGTTGAGCTTAAATAAAGGGGTATTAACTAATCCCAGTCGTTGGAAACTGATGCGTTGTCCCAAGTATTTGGCATAGATAAAAGGGTATGAACTCAAAGTGTATGGTCTTCAGTGTCACTTTCATCTATTAAAGCTTCCATACCATCCCTTGCTCCGCTTCGAATCGAAAAAACTAAAAATGAATGTACGAAAGATCGATTGAACGCAATGGAAGCATCTATGAAAGGCATGGAGAAAACACTTGTTGACTTGGCTTCATTTGTAAAGTCTATTATGGGGAAAGATCACTCCAACCTCACAAATGGAGAAAGTGTCATACATGTAACCTCTTCTTCATCTAATGCAACACGGTGCGTACTAAAAGATGCTATGTCATGTGAGATTAAAGGTTTGAATGGTAAGGTGATTGCTAACGGAATGATAGACGCGACAGTTAGGTAAAAAGGTCACTCGCACATCGTTGATTATGAGAAAGAGGTAGTAGTGATACTAGACACGATATTTGACCTCAATGCTGGTCTTTACTTGGGCCAACAGGGTGGAGCTAAGGAATTGAGAGATGTTAGCACTGGGAGATGGATTGTGTGGCCGAAAGCACTTGTCAAGCACTTTTAATGATTTATAATTTTTTATTTTTTTTATATGGACTTTGTAATTATGTATTTTAATGGTTTATGCTAAATGTTGTTGTCTTATGTTTTTGTTAGGAAATTTCCATAATGGGTTGTATGTCTTTTGTGTTATTATGTTGTGGGCATGTTTTGATCTTTAACTAATTTTCTTCTTTATTAGCTAAAATTTTTTTAACTCTGCCAATGCAAATATATATTTTGCATTGCTGGTCCCAAGCCCAGATAAAGGAGGAGGGAAGAGGTTTGAAGAGTTAGCGGATAATAAGAAGAGCTAGTTGATGTGCTCATAGAGAAGTAAGCATTTACTTTAGTAATTAATGACCACTTTTTTAATTAATTCATATTGAATTTACGTCCCAGTGGACTTGGTTTAAACATCTTTCGAACCTCTGCATATAGTCTATGAGAAGTGCATCTTTTTCTCTTGAGAGCTATTCAAAATAGGTAACAAGCTTTGAGGAGTTTCCTATCAAAGGTAACCAATATATTCTTACACCCCCCAGCATGAATATATATACATGCATATACACAGTTAATCACTAACGTTTATATCTATATGTTTTGTACTCTACTGGAATTGACAAGCACTACTGTTGATATGATTCGATGTTAAATTTATATTACGTCTAAGAGCTACAAGTGTTTGCATATAAGGTTGTAACTGGAGATAGACCAAGTTACTCACTTGCTGACTTGGCTACATTTGTAGTGATGTAAGAGAAATAGTTATTATCGATGAGGATAATAAAGTGGTGGGCGAGAAAAAAGGTGTATATATGTCTGGACTTGGGAAGATAGTTCGTGATAATGTTCCAATTACGTCTGGTAATTGGAATAAAGTTCTAGTCAACTACAAAGATGACGTTTGGATTGAGATATTGGTAAAACAACAATAATATATCTTTTTATTTGTTCTTTCTTGTTATGAATTATCTCATATCCTAAAATCTAGTTAGTGAGTCTTCATACCAAGAAAGATATGATCTTCCATCATCTTATAAGCAGCAATGTTTAAAAAAACATGGCCTCTAAATACAAGTCATGGAAATCCAAGTTAAAGAGGTTATATTACATGAAGTATACAACAGATGCATATATGTTGGCGAATGTACCTCCCAATATTAAGCTGGAGCATTGGAGGAAGTTCGTGGAGAATGAGAGTACGGAAGTTTCCAGAAAGAAAAGAGAATTAGGGAAATCCAATAGATCTAAAATTGGGCCTACTCACACTAGTGGGCGCAATAGTCAGGCCCAAGTCCGATACAAACTTGTAAGTACACCTTTTTTTCAAACTTGGTATTCTTTCTCGATGAATTTTTTTTTATTGAATATTTTCTAATTGGTGAATTGTATTCTTTTAATCGAATATTCTGTAATTAGTGAATTTATTTTTGTAGAAAAAGAAAAAGGTCAATAATCCCGATGCCCACTCTAATCCCAATGATGACAATTTCTACATCAATCCTAATGCCAATATCACACTTATTGATGTGTTAATAGCCTCCCACTCTAGTTAAAATGGGACAGTCTCGGATAGCATTGCTTCAAGCATGGTAAGTGTTTGCAAACAATAATGATTTGATAGTATAAAGTATATGAATAGTTATTTTCATTGATTTGTTAATATTTTTATTAAATAATATATTTTAGGAGAAGGTGAAAGCAAAGAATGTCGAGCTTAAAGAAAAGGGTATTGACTAATCCCAATCGTTGGAAACTGATGCGTTGTCCCAAGTAATTGGCATAGACAAAAGGGTATGCACTCGAAGTGTATGGTCTTCAATGTCGCTTTCGTCTATTAAAGCTTCCATGGCAGCCCTTGCTCCGCTTCAAATCGAAAAAACTAAAAATGAATGTACGAAAGATCGATTGAACGCAATGGAAGCATCTATGAAAGGCATGGAGAACACACTTGCTGACTTGGCTACATTTGTAAAGTCTATTATGGGGAAACATCACTCCAACCTCACAAATGGAGAAAGTGTCACACATGTAACCTCCTCTTCATCTAATGTAACACGGTGCGTACTAAAAGATGGTATGTCATGTGAGATTAAAGGTTTGAATGGTAAGGTGATTGCTAACGGAATGATAGACGCGAATGTTCAGGAAAAAGGGCACTCACACATCGTTGATTATGAGAAAGAGGTAGTAGTGATACTAGACACGATATTTGACCTCAATGATGGTCTTTTCTTGGGCCAATAGGGTGGAGCTGAGGAATTGAGAGACGTTGGTACTGGGAGCTGGATTGTGTGGCCGAAAGCACTTGTCAAGCATTTTTAATGATTTCTAATTTTTATTTTTTTTATATGGACTTTGTAATTATGTATTTTAATGGTTTATGCTAAATGTTGTTATCTTATGTTTTTGTTAAGAAATTTCCATAATGGGTTGTATGTCTTTTGTGTTATTATGTTATAGGAATGTTTTGATCTTTAACTAATTTTCTTCTTTATTAGCTAAAACTTTTTTAACTCTGCCAATGCAAATATATATTTTGCATTGCTGGTCCCAAGCCCAGATAAAGAAGGAGGGAAGAGATTTGAAGAGTTAGCAGATAATAGGAAGAGCTAGTTGATGTCCTCATAGAGAAGTAAGCATCCACTTTAGTAATTAATTGCCACTATTTTAATTAATTACCACTTTTTTAATTATTTCATATTGAATTTACATACGAGTTGACTTGGTTTAAAGATCTTTCGAACCGCTACATATAGTCTATGAGAAATACATCTTTTGCTCTTGAGAGCTATTCACAATAGGTAACAAGCTTTGAGGAGTTTCCTATCAAAGGTAACCAGTATATTCTTACACCCCTAGTATGAAGATATATACATGCATATACATAGTTAATCACTAATGTTGATATTTATATGTTTTGTACTGTACTGGAATTGACAAGCACTACTGTTGATATGATGCGATGTTAAATTTATATTACATCTAAGAGCTACATGTGTTTTCATATAAGGTTGTAACTGGAGATAGATCAAGTCACTCACTACACAAGTGTTTGCTTATGAGTTGGATGGTTAGTCTTAAGAATAAGAGAAATTAAGGTTCTAGACTAGCTTAGAGGGATATCTGAACAAGAAAATAAGTTTAATATCCTTTAATATTCAAACCATTAATGATTAGCATTCTGATTTATGTGGTCAATTAGTTTTGTCAAATTTCTTGAATAACTCAAACAACCTTCTAAATATTATAAAACTGTCTCACTAGATTACTGCATATCGAGCGTGATTTAAAATTTGTGTCTAAGTAGAGCTTTGTTTAATGAGCCTTCGGAGTTCCTTTTGATTGCCGAATCAACTCTATCATTGTTAAATATTGTTGCCTTATTGGATAAGAGTAATTTTGTACATAGAAATCATTCTAAGAAAAATAACTGGGAAGGGAATGTAAATCATTAGAAAAGGTATATATTTAAGACTATGCAAGTGAATACATGAAATTATACTCTTTTTAATGAATTATATGGTAGAATTGCACATTGTTCATTAATGGCTCTAACATTTTTGTTTTAAAGTTGAAGCCAGGTTTTTGTATATATATGATAGAGTGAAGGAATTGGACTATGTTTTAAGGTTTTTCATTTTCCAACCGATTACTCTTGGGAATCCAACAAGTCACTCAAGAAAGATCGAGTTCCTTGAACACCACCTTTGCTTCAGCTAAGATGGACTTACTGTTCATGATTGTTTGTACCTGTGAAGCGAGTAGGTTATACTTTGGCTATATGCAGTTTATCACTGGTGAGTTAGTTTTTTTTTTAATTTGTTTTGTAGAAGCTTTGAATTATTTGATTCATGGTGTCCGGAATCTGTATAGCTTTTTTGTTTTCAGTTTTAACGTCATTGAAAGCTATAATGATGATGTCCCAAAATTTAACTAGGCTATTTATTTTTCAGTTTTAATGCTATCTAACACATAACTGATATAAAAACGGGATCTTTGTGAGATCTGATTGAAGTTCTCTTAATGTTGCAGCTTCCAAAGCCTTACAAAATTAAAATAGGCAACTGGGAGACACCTGTTTTATCCAAGGATAAGCATTTTATCCTTTTATTTTTGTTATGTGACTAAAAATATTCTTAACTGTACTGTGATTACAGGGTTTAAGCGGTTGTGTTAAAATTTGAACAGTATAAAGTAAATGAGCACATTGTTATAAATTCTTCTTTGATAAATTATAGCCCTTATGGATGAGTACACCTGCGCTCTGGGGAAATATCACTTCAGGTGTTAGGGTTCTAATTGTATTTTTTTATTGGCTAAATTATATCAACTCTCCCTGAACTATATAGCAGCTGTATGAATCACTCCCTAATCTTAAAAACGCGACAAAGTGTCCCCTAAACTATTGAATAAAGTTGATATAAACTTGATGTTCTGCATCAAAATTGTATATTTTCTAGCGAAAATGTGTTATTTGTCACTATTCAATATTTTAGGGGCAGTTGTAATTTTTTTTATATTGGGATAAATACGTTAACTGCTATAGTTCAGTGTAATTCACTCTTGTTTATTTATGTAGAGATTCCTGATTTTTTAGGCATGAGTTTTTTCTTTTGAAAATAGTTCAAGATATGCATTTAAGTATCTAGTACCATTCGATTTTTTGTGCTTATTTGCAGCAATACATTTTGGTAATCAGGTATTTAAAATGGAATTATTTTGAAGTGGTAAAATCCGGAACATGTATCTTGCCATTATCACTAGTTTAACAGCTGGATTCATTCCGTCATTTCATCTTTAGATATCGTTTGATTCTAGTTGAACTACTATTTATGTGGTCTTTAATCTTTAGTCCCTATCATTCTTTAAGATGCTTAAATTCCTGATTTTCTAAAAATAGATGCTAACGCCCTATGGGCAAAGTACAAACAAAGATCACTGTTGCAAAGGAAAGTGCATTTGAAAAACTGTGTAAAGAAAACAAAGATCAATCCGTGGTGTTATTAATCTAACCCAATCTGCACGCTTTCTTCAAATGGAACTCCTTAGCTTAAAACTTGTAGACATTGGTGGTCATTGGACTATTTTTAGAAACAAAACTCAAATATATTAAATTAAGGAATTGCGATGTTTAATATAGTTTTATGCCACGAGTCCCAAAAAGGGCTCCCATAAAATTGAGCATTGAACTGTTAGTACTATGTCTTCTCTTTTAATGGTAAAAAATAACTCTACTACTAATGAACTCAATAATTTAGCACACTCTTGATATATTTGAGGCCTAGTTCTATGATATTTGATCAAATTACAGCCTACGATATTATGTGATCACCTTAGTCCATTTTTCTTTTGTGCCTTAACCATGTTCGAAACTCTAGTCTCAATATTAAATTTTATTTTTATAGCTTTTGGGCCATTCACATCAATCTCTCTAAAATGAGACCCATATAACTTGGAATCTTTTTTCTTTACATGAGTACCTAAAATCACAAGGGAAGCAGGTATAACTGGCCTAGCTTCTCTAATAACATATATTAGCTCCCCCAAAAGTTCCTTAATTTCTTTCATGAAAAATGTGTGGGCAACACCCTTCTTACCAGCTCATCCAGTCCTACAAATTCCGTGGACATAATCCTCTATCTGAGTGGAAAACTATAATTTATTACCACTTCAACATCTAGAATATCCAATCCTCGAGCAACCACATCAAGCATATGCACTTACATATAAAGATGATAATTAAACAAAAAATATCGAATTAAAAGCAGTTGCATATAAAGATGATAATTCAGCAAAAAATCTTGTTCTCGAAGATTTGGTTGTAATTGGAGAATTATGGGATAATTTGAAAACTTTAAATGCCATTTCTCAATCACTAAAAAAGTTATCAGTGGAATTTAAGCACCTTGCTAATTTATAGAAAAATGTAATTAATGTCCCTGCTCTTGAATTTTTATCTATTGACGATAAGGTTAAAGGATTATGTGGTAACAGACATATCTCCCATATGCCAAGCACACCTTCGTGTTTCAAAAACTTACCCTGCATTTCAAATTTGACCTATTATGTCACATGTTTATTTAAACTTCTTAGAAGGATTTCCAACATTACGTCTCTTTCATTATCATGTTCTATGTTGTCGGTAAGCCAAATTTTGTCTATGTTGTTGTTTCTTGAATAAATTTCTCTATATTATTTTTAATCATTTCCAAAGTCTCTTTCTTCCTACCGTGGAGTCAATTTAGGTGGCAAATTATTTTAATCCATCAAAGTTTCATAATTTGACCTGTTTAAAGTTCTTTGCCGATGAAATTATTTCCGAGAACTGGAAATTAGACTTAGAATTTCTCAAGAGTTGTCCTATGTTAGAGGTTCTTATGTTTTAGGTGAGGCAAGGGTGAATAATAACATCACCTTCCAACTAATTATAGAGTAGAGTTTGAAATATTAATGATATGGAGATATTGTTTCCTTCTTATGTCAGGGTTTTTCATTTTCATGTGGCAATGTCGAGACATCGTGGTTGGAATGGAATGTGGTCGGTTGTTTGAGATCACACCCAAAGACAATTGAAATTTTGGGATTGGGGTCGAACAATGGAGTTGAACAGTTGAGGTACTTTGTGGAGAATGCCAAAGTTTTGAAGAAGACAATAATAAAGATGAAGGGTGTTGTTGAACAATTAAAGCTTCCAAAATGCTCAAAGCCATATCAGATTGAGATCTCCTAGTATAATTTTCTTAGAAGTTTTTAACTTACTGAAGACATGAACATCAACTTGATATCATATTCTGATAACATAGTTGCTTCTCCCTTCTCTTTGGATGCTTCATACTAGTTTGGATTGAACATATTGGGAATTATCTATTTTGGGTTGGGTTGAACATAGTGGGATCTATCTCTATTGGGTTTTTATAAGAATATCAATATGGTAATAAAAAAATACATTTGTTCTGAAGAAAATCATGTAGTCTATGTAGTTGACCCATTCAAACATTTAGGTCCTCAATATATTCTATGCATTTTGTTAAGTTTGTTCAGAATTTATTATTAGGATTCATTAATATTTTTTTAAGAATTTTTTAAGTGGAGTACTAGAGTGTCAAATTCATTAAGATGACTGACAAATCTAAAATGTTCATTTATTCCAGTTACTCATCATTGACTCCCTACCTTTAACTTCATTAGATAACCATCGAATTATCATTTTTATATGCAACTGCTTTTAGTGGACTCTATATGCAGTTAACAAGAGTTATCCCAAGAATGGCTGTGACCCGTCTTGCTTACCCATGTTGTCAAGCATATTAAATGCCTTCATATAGAGGTGATGGCGCGTGTGACCTGATTTACACTCTAGTTCCATTATATTTTTAGTGATTACTATTTTTTAGACTAGCAAAGAGCGCTTTTGACTAGATCAAGTCAATTAAGGTAGTTGCTCCCATTCTTAGACTGAAAGTATATTTATCGTATGTTGTCACGTTCATAACCTTATGAGAGTTAAATGTATCTTTATTCCCGACTCTCCTATTCAACGTATCTTTATTCCACATTTTCATATTCAACTGCTCATAAGGTAAATGACTGCTCATATTCAACGCATCTTTATTCTTGATTCTTAACACATTTTTTAGTCCTTGAAGATTCTTAGAAAATGGCCATAATTTTTAATGACAATGTACCTTTTTATTGAGCATGAGCATTCAAAACATCACTAAGAGGACGAAATTAGGTTATTTCTCCTGTGGGACCGGTAATCCCATTGACGACTGCTCGCGTTGCGACACCAACTGGTATCGTAACTGTAAGTGCCTTGCCGATTGTGTTATAAAATACATACATTGTTAATATATAATATGTATTATATAATACATACATTTCTAGTGACTCAACCCTTTGTTAATAGAGTGAGTACATGTATTCATGAAAATATTCTTACAGTAATGAAACAGTCCTAATAAGAGTTATAAATCAGTATTCACGTAAATATTCACGGAAATATTCTCACAGTAATAAAACACTATAGACACGCCTCATATTTAAATAACTACATTTCAATGTGTGAATTTAGTTCAATATAGTTTTGTTTCAACTATTTTAATGGTACACACCTAAACGAACTTGAGGGGTCTAATCCCATTGAATTGATACATTAGGATCGTAATCAAATCCATGTGCCGATTGAAATTAATACGACATAAATATTTCGTATTTCACCCGTTAACGTACGCATTATTAGCCCCCTTGGGTACTTTAATTCGTATATTTATGCTCGATAATCAGACAACCTCCATTTAATATGATAACATGCTATATGAGGTATATTTGGGCTTTTGTAGGGATTATAGGTGCTTAGTATGAAGTTTGGATGCATTCCGGCGAAGTTCCGTACACAATCGCACGCGCAAGGACAATTTAGTCATTTTATAATTTGGGCAACTGGCCCAATGTCTTCACGGAAGTTGACGCCCTCTGAACAAGCTTTGCGTGGCCACAAACGGTGCGCGATTCCGAGTCCGAACGAAGAAGTTACGGGCTTTGGAGCGGAAGAGAAAGACATCTCAACTAAAAACAGGGGAAAAATTCAAGACCTGTAGGTCCGAATCGATTTGCCCCTTGCGAATCGATTCGGTTGGAGACAGTATGCCAGTTCCTCTATTTTCAAATCGATTCGGACCATCTGAATCGATTCGCCCCCCATTCTGAATCGATTCGGCCATCCCGAATCGATTCGCCCCTCTGGCAGTCTCGAGGAACCTCCTTACCGAATCGATTCAGCCCAGCCGAATCGATTAATACTGTGAAGAGAATAATTCATTTACAAGTTTGCCATGGGATTTTTTTTGTATAAATACTCTTTTTCTTCATTTTTAAGAGAATAATTCATTTTAGGTTAGTTTAGCTTAGGGTTTGGGGATTTGAGAGCTCTTCTTCTTCCTCTCTTGGTTTGACACCCTTTAGGGTTTGTAATTGGTACTTTCATCTTCCCTCTCCATTAATATAAGTTGTATTTCCTTTATTCTTGCTTTGTAGTTAATTTACATGCTTTATCAATTAGTTTACTTGCTTTAATTCTTGCTTTCTTAGTTTAATTTAGTTTAATCCATGTATAGTCCGTAGATAATGGGTCGGGATTGCGTTTTCGCCATTTACGGGTTTGAACCTCAAAAGTTAGGTTTTGTGTAAAATTTCATTTAATTGAAACGTCGCGTATTAAAGTTGGATTATTATGCATTTAACTTTATTTGTTACGCAACTTTAGTGTTTATAGCGATAATCCGAATTTAATCCGTGTGTGACCTTTTTTTCGTTAAATGTTTAATCTCGCAACTTTGGATTGAATTCCTTATTGTGTGATGTTTATGCTTAATTGAAAATGATCGATTAAATTTTTCAAGCCTTAACCCTAATTAGTAGTTGTTTCGATCCGTGTGGTAGAATGGGATCACGATCCTCGCTTTACTTTTGTGTAGCATAACTTATTCTTTTCTTTTTCCACCATTCCCAACCATCACCTTTTCTTTTATTTATTTTACACTTTTATTCCTGAAGTTTTAAATCAATTAACATCTAAAATTTAATCACTCCCTGTGGATTTCTTACGATACCCGACTTACCGCTGTGCTTGCCTCGCAAGTGTAGTAGTAGCTTAGGTTTTTGCATCGCGGCAGTGAAATACACAACGATTGTGTCCTCACACGAACACACTTTTACCGGTCGACCAAAAATGGCGCCATTTTCGGGGAGTGTGTTTTAGATAGTAATTGTTTTATTATTTCGTAGTATTTCTTTCATTCATATTTGTATTCTTTATTTTCCCCTTTCTTTTTGACTTGTGCTAGATTGTTTCGAGAAATTGAAATCTCGGTGTTTGTCACTTTTGTTGAATAGCTTATTTTGAAATGTCTCGCTATTATGCTTTAGATAACCTTAATTGTTATGAGAATTGTTTTCCAAGTTATACTCCCAAAACAATGAGAGAATGCCTACAAATTCTTGAATATGAGCGCATTGAGCGTGAAATTCAAGAGTATGTAAGTGATCCCTCATCGCCTTGTGAGGGAAATTTGAAATGCGGGGGATCCGTTAGCTATGAGCAACCCGCACAAGAAGATGAAATGTCTTCTTGTTCATTTGATTATGAGTTAATGATTAAGAAAATTAATGACCGATCCGAAATTTCTCAAGCTTGGTTTCTAGAAACTGATGTCTTGCTCGATGAGATTATTTCTTCACCAAATCGGGTTTAGGTTGAAACTTGCGTTTCATCTCCACCCCTTTTTGTTGAAGAAATAATTGAGAGTGAGCCAAGCTTTAGCACTTTTGATTTTCAACCTATTATTAATTCTTCCGATTGTATTGAGGTTGTTGGTCCTTCCTTTCCTTTACTCCCTACTATTCCCGAACAATTAAATTTATCGCAAGAATCGGTTGAAAGTCTTGAGGAGTTTGACCCGATTCTTGAACGAGAATGTTATTTTGAGATGCTTCATCTCATGGGCTTTTCACTTGCACTTTCCCCACCTACCCTTCCAATTGAAGAATCTTGGGGATGTGATTCTAATTTTTCTGAGACGAATTTAGTCTTGTCCCCCATAGTATCCATATCCCCCATCGTCCGCTCAAAATTTCAAATTGGCGATGCTTCATTTTTTTCACCACCCACATGCCTTGCGTTGTTCAAACGGAATTCTTATTTTCTGGGAGGCATGTTCGCTTTGGAGGGTCCACCGTTGATCTTTCAAAGTCAAATCCCTTTTTGGGTGGACCCTCAACTCTTTAGACTTCTAGTGTATAGTTAGTGTGAAGCCTAAATAGTAGGTTGTAAATAGTTAGCTTTTTAATTTTTTTTTTCTTTCCTTTTTATTTAGTATAGTGTAATTAGTAAACTTTTGTTATTGCTTTTTTCTATGCTCGGTACTAACTTGTTTTGTAGATTCCGTTGGACTCGTGCTTATGGAGATCGCTCCAATTTTGGGTAATATCGTTATTTTCCTCTCTTGGTGTTGTGTTCTTAATGCACATTGAGGACAATGCAATATTTAAGTTAGGGGGTGTAGGATATTTTATCCATTTCTTTGTTTTGTCCATGGATTTACTCACATTTAGTTACTAAGTATGCCTTTTTGTGAAAAATTTCAAAAATTTCAAAAATATTTTCTTTCTTTTTTCTCCTTTGTTGGGCATTTTGCCTTGTTTTCGATGATAAATTTTAATAATTGCCCGATCCAATAGACAACTCAACGATGCATGTTCTCGATTTTAGAAGTTATTAGACTTTAGTCCTTAAATCATTGATCTTGTGAATAAGTTCAAGAATTAAACTTTATCCCATGAGCATATGCACTTTCCTTGTCATATTAATTTGGTTTAAGAGTTTTATAACTCGGGAATATTTTGTTGCATTGTATATACTTACACCGAGTAAGCTTTGTACCTTTCCTTGTTTCTGAGTGTTATACAATTTTCTTTTCTCATTGAAAACGTTGAATTTGTTGGTAATCTCACTATTCTTTCATTTGACCGTTCATTAATTGAGTTCATACTTGAAATGTGTTACTTGAGCATGATTTTCATATGTTGTTTTGATTCGAAAATTGCGTAAACTTTTGAAAATGATCATAGGCCATCTTTGTTATATCACCCATATTAGCCTTGACCTCACCCTTATATGTTTACCCTCGTTAACCCCTTTGAGCCTAAATATAGCCTTTCTTTTCATAACCCAAATTCCCATAACCAACTCTAAATTGGAGTTTTATCCCATACATACACTTTCCATACCTTTGTTTGGAATGTTACTTAGGATTGAATGTTGTTGTTATGATGTTGGTTGCAATTTAGGCATATGAGAGTTTGAAAAAGCAAAAGGAAAGAAAGAAGTGAAAAAGAGAAGAAAAAGAGAAAGCAAAAAGCAAAAGTAAAAGTAAAAGAAAACAAAAATAAAAACAAAAAGATAAAAAGAAGAAAAGATAAAGTTGTATGTTGTGTATAGTGTTCAATAAGCTTTGATTACTCTCCCCGATGATATATCTAATGCTCGTTTGGAAGTTACATTCCATTTTTTATATTGCCCGCATTCTTCCCATTATTTCGAGTTTTCATCCCGAACACTTTGAATCCGTATATACATTCCTTCATTTCGTACCCTAGCCTAACCTACATTATAACCCTATTAAAGTCCTATGTGATCTTAGGGTGCATTTAATTTAAAAGTCATAATAGTTTTGATAATCTGTGAAAATGCATTTCGCCTCTTTTAGTGTGCGGTATCCTTTCATTGAGATTACAAATTTTTCATTTCCTATATAGCGTTCTTCATTTGTGACATGTGTGTGGCCTAGTTTCCATTTACATTTACTCTTTATGCCCGCATGTTCCGTGTGTTACCTCCCTTTTCATAGTGAATTCCATTTGATGAGTGTAATGACCGTGAGGATTGAATATACATACTTTAATTTTTAGTATCCGGTTTATATAAGTTTTTCACCAAATCAAACTATGCATGTGCTCTTCCCCCTCCCACTTTGAAAGTTTCAATTCTATGAGGTGCATTAAACCTGTTAATAACAACGGACTTTAGCTTGAATTCATTCAATATGCTAATAACATGTTTGAAATCTTTTTCTTTGTTGTTGAGTTTTTCGCATGTTGGGTTGGGCATATTTTGAGGAAACCATGTGATGTTTGTGGGTACCATCCCTGAAAACCCTCATGAGACGACACTCGTCCACTAGGGTAACCTAGGGGTTTAACGGCTTATTGCATATGCTAAATGCAATCGTGCGCCCGCGAAAGTGGCCTTATCTTTTTATTACTTTTTCATCCCATTTTGTACTTGTATCATGTTGCTGGTTTACTTGTAGTTCTTGATGTTTCCTATTTCATTGCTAGGGACTAGCAATGTGTAAGTTAGGGGGTGTGATACGGCGTAAATATTTCATATTTCACCCGTTAATGTACGCGTTATTAGCCCCCTCGGGTACCTTAATTTCTATATTTATGCTTGATAATCAGACAACCTCCATTTAATATGATAACATGCTATATGAGGTATATTTGGGCTTTTTTAGGGATTACAGGTGCTTAGTATGAAGTTTGGATGCATTCTGGCGAAGTTCCGTACACAATCGCATGCGCAAGGGAAATTTAGTCATTTTACAATTTGGGCAACTGGCCCAATGTCTTCACGGAAGTTGAATCCCTCTGAACAAGCTTCGCATGGCCACAAACGGTGTGCGATTCCGAGTCCGAACGAATAAGTTACGGGCTTTTGAGCGGAAGAGAAAGACATCTCAACCAAAAACAGGGGAAAAATTCAAGACCGTAAGGTCCGAATCGATTCGCTCCTTGCGAATCGATTCAGTTGGAGACAGTATGCCAGTTCCTCTGTTTTCGAATCGATTCGGACCAGCCGAATAGATTCGCCCCCATTCCGAATCGATTTGTCCATCCCGAATTGATTCGCCCCTCTGGCAGTCTCAAGGAACCTCCTTACCGAATCGATTCGGACCAGTCGAATTGATTCGGCCCTGCTGATATTTGTTTTTCTCCCCTTTCATTTACAAGTTTGACATGGGATTTGTTTTGTATAAATACTCTTTTTCTTCATTTTGAAGAGAATAATTTATTTTAGGTTAATTTAACTTAGGGTTTGGGGATTTGAGAGCTCTTCTTCTTCCTCTCTTGGTTTGACACCCTTTAGGGTTTGTAATTGGTACTTTCATCTTCCCTCTCCATTAATATAAGTTGTATTTCCTTTATTCTTCCTTTGTAGTTAATTTACATGATTTATTAATTAGTTTACTTGCTTTAATTCTTGCTTTCTTAGTTTAATTAGTTTAATTTAGTTTAATCCATGTATAGTCCGTCGATAACGGGTCGGGATTGCGTTTTCGCCATTTACGGATTCGGACCTCAAAAGTTAGGTTTTGTGTAAAATTGCATTTAATTTGAACCTCGCGTATTAAAGTTGGATTATTATGCGTTTAACTTTATTTGTTACGCAACTTTAGTGTTTATAGCGATACTCCGAATTTAATCCGTGTGTGACCATTTTTTCGTTAAATGTTTAATCTCGCAACTTTGGATTGAATTCCTTATTGTGTGATGTTTATGCTTAATTGAAAATGCTCGATTAAATTTTTCGAGCCTTAACTCTAATTAGTAGTTGTTTCGATCCGTGTGATAGAAAGCGATACCGATCCTCGCTTTACTTTTGTGTAGCATAACTTATTCTTTTCTTTTTCCACCATTCCCAACCATCACCTTTTCTTTTATTTATTTTACACTTTATTACTAAAGTTTTAAAGCAATTAACATCTAAAATTTAATCACTCGCTGCGGATTTCTTATGATACCCGACTTACCGTTGTGCTTGCCTCGCAAGTGTAGTAGTAGCTTAGATTTTTGCATCGCGGCGGTGAAACACACAACGATTGTGTCTTCACACGAACATACTTTTACCGCTCGACCAGAAATCCAGAAATGTTCCATGTAAATCATAGTCTATTCTATATCCACAAATTATTATATCATTACATGATGCCACCGATTCGATAATTGAAGACATAAGTGTAAACATGTAAAATCTGTCGTGGTAGAAACATGGACAATCTTACTAATGGAATTAGAAATAAAATCGATGAGAAATATAAAGAAAATGATACATAGACTTCTTTTTCCTAGATTTTCAGAGACTTAGTCTTAATGATGAATTTAAAATTAAATTAAGAGGAAATATGGAGGGGAAAAACTATATAGCCTTTTTCCCTTAATGTTAACAGTGAGCTAGTTACTTATCAGTATTTTGGTGTTTCAAGAAACCATTTTAAATCTAGTAAATGATGAACAACTACTTACATGGAAATGTCATGTTGTAATTAAATGGAATAAGTGGATGCTCAAATAAATGAAATCCAACCACAAATCAAACGAAATTAATAACCCTTGCTAGTGCACATGCTGTGGTAGCTTCTCAGCAAATGTTGTAATTAAAATTTTCATGAATACGAAGATTCGGCAATCACTGTAAACATAACCCCACTATCATCAACAATCAATATACATATTTATATAAATAAAACATAAGACAAATGACTAGTATCTAACAAAACTTCTGAGGTTATATAAGATGTCCAATAGAAGCTTGATATCCTCATGGTTAGCACAATTTTCAATGATTGACCATAACCAAAACAACAAGCCCTGATAACCATTACTTATTCTCGATCATAACTGATTTGGATTGGGCTTCAATAATAATTTGGATCAAGAAAGATAACAAACATTGTTCCAACATAACTAAGGTAAAGCCTAGATTAGGAAAATTGATTTATTTATTTATTGATAAGATGGATTGGGCAAAGGTGGACAATTATATAAGATCTCCTCCAGCCTCATCCAAGATTGAAAGTTGAGATACTGAACCAACAACATTAGCAATTGCTAGCAAACATAACAGAAAGGGAAAAAAAGTTAAAGGGACTGGATATTAATATTCAAAAACAAAAATTCTAAGAAAATTTCTTATCTGACACCTACAGAATTATGAAACTAATCATAAGTCACCCAAAAACTAGAAATATTTTTTTTCATGCAACTTTTGTCAAGATGATAATATAGAGTCTAGGAACATAAGAATGGCGAAAGATTTTTAAAAATATTACAACAACAATCAATTTATTAGTAATTTAAATGTTAATCAGCAATAGGATTTAGAGGTAGAGCCTAAGAATTCCCAAAACAAGACAACATATATGTGTTAATTGGCCTAGAGGCAAGGCCAAGGTAAATTGGAGAGTCAATTGTTGACCCTTACGAAAGGATTGATACATGATTTAGTTAATAAAAGCTCTAACACTAACACTAGTGTTTGACCATATAGGAAACCTTGTCCAAATTCTTAATAATACAGTTGTAGTGCATCACCTATTAAGTTAAAGGCACGTTCTGCTAAATGATTAAAAATACAATGGTTGTCCCACAATCAATGCTCGACCAGCGAAGGTACAAACGCGACGAGCGGACAAATTTAATCATTGACGTGTCATTTTATAGCTTCTGAGACTGTTCCTCTATCTATTTTATATCTTCTACCTTGCACCTTCTTTAATATCACTGATCTATCATAATAATCCATTTCTTCAATAGCTTTGGGACTACTATTATCTTATATTGCCCCTACTTCAGTCCTATAATCTTCTTCTTATATACTGAGCTCTTCTTCAATTTTGTTCTCTTCAATTGATTTCTTCGAGGTAGAGGGGTGATCTCTAATTTAATGAAGAAAATGATAATTTTTATGGCCGTCAAGGATTTCTCCCTCTTCTATCTCTATAAGACCTGTAGCTTTATATTAAACTTTCACCTTTTCCATTTTCCAGTCCACTTCCTTTATCTTATAAACCATTTTGCTATTTTTTATTCTTATATTAATAGTAGCGACTGGTTTATTTTGGACAGGTACTTGCACTATAGGCAAAGTTGAGTCGTCATTATTAGATCTGGTTCCGATCTTGCAATCTTCAATATTATGGCCTAGCTTTCTATACCTTAAACAATAATGAGGTGCTTGATCGTATTCAATAGGTTGCCAGAATCCATACCTTAAACAATAATGAGGTGCTTGATCGTATTCAATAGGTTGCCAGAATCCATACTCTCCACAACCAATCCATATCGTATTTGGCCGAGGCTTTAAGAGATTCATTTCAACACATACATGAGCAACACTTGGTCTAGAGCATCTCAAAGTAGGATTACCTAACTTTAGAGGAGAACCTACAACTTGAGCAATTGAGAAAAGAGCTTCTTTTGCAAACAAATGCACTAGAAGGCCAGAAAAGTTGATTTAAGCAGGTACTAATGGACTTTCTTGATCCACTCTAAATGATGGAGACCATCTGAACGTTCGCAAGGGGCTTTTACATACATACCATAAATCCTTCATTCATAGCCTTTTAAAATCGTCTACACAATTTACTTTGACAAGGATATGTTTTTATTGAAAATTGATGAATACAATGTATAAGACTGCCCTAATATAAATGTACCATAATGGAGTAATTTTTGACATTCCTATTTTTTGAAACCTTTTTGTTATTCTTTTATTTAGGGATTGGATGTGCTCGTGCATATAGGTATATACGAGTCCGCAAAATGGATTTACGAGCAAATGTTGCCTAAGTCCATACGCATCTAAAATGTCATGGTAATCAGGTAAGGATTCGTTATTTAAGTAAGTGATAGGGACATTTGACTTTTGCCTCCCCCCCCCCCCCCCCCCCCCCCCCAACACCCACCACAGACACAAGTTTAGGATGCAATTGATGATATTCTCAAAAGTTTTTATATATTGAACTTTGGCCCTCATTTTAACATTTTTGTTTGTTGACCATTACATATCATAGCAAATGATCAATATACTTTTTAGTTTAACCACGTACCATATGGTTGTCACTCCAAAGTATGTATATAATTAGATAATGCCAATATTTTGGTTATTTATATTGGGCAAACTACGAAACAGTAAAAACCGAGTGCGAGAGTCCAATAACTACAAACTTGTGGGTATAAAAGTCACTTCTAAAGTAAGTATCTAATTTAGTTTTTATTTAAATAAAATTAGATTTAACGCAATTCTAATTCCTTCTATTAAATTTCAGGTTATATAGCATATTATCACTTTGAAGGTTGCTAATATGAGGCTGCTTATATGGAACACTGAAATTGGAGTTGAGTTGGATGATTTTCGTTATTACTTTTTTATCTTCTCAGTTAGACATTTGAAGTTGGATTACATAATTTTTTATTACTACTTCTTTGTTTATATATAGCAAATTAATTTTAGTAATACTTTATATGTGAAATTATTTTTCATTTTAATTTACTTTCTAGCTTCTAATTATTAGTTGGATTTTAATTGACATTTTGCTCATGTTAGAAATTGTGGTTATAGATGGAAAAATGTCTTGAAATTCTGTTCATGTTGGGTTATTGTATTCAGATGATGAAATTTCAATGGATGACGGCAATGTGTTCAATGGCTCGTATTAAGACCTTTATATGCCCCTATATCTAGCCCAAACACCGGACTTAGAAAATAAAAAGAAAGGATTTTTCTTGTTTTGGGGGGTAAAAGGGGCAGCAAAAGATCCCATAGAAAAAAAATGAGAAATGTGGCAGTGTGCAGAGCTGGTGTGTGAAACTTGTTACTCATGCAGGCCCTCACACATGCAAACCAACACGTTGCACTCTCCGTTTTATCTTTATAACACCCGCCACACCACATCTTCCCTCTCAGAAGCCAAGCTCATTTGTTCTCAGCAAAGCCACCAATTTTCATCAATGGCTGATCGGCAACTCCCCCACCAGCTCCAAGTCCGCCCACAACAAAAGTTGGACACTGGCTCAAAGGGCCCATCAGTAGCCCAAGTCCTCGCCGTCGTCACTCTCCTTCCAGTGGGCGGAACCCTACTGTGCCTAGCCGGACTCACCTTCATGGGCTCTCTCATTGGTCTCGCCGTTACCACCCCACTGTTCGTCATCTTCAGCCCAGTTCTCGTACCGGCAATCCTTGTCATTGGGCTCTCCGTCACAGCCTTCTTGGCCTCTGGGACTTTTGGGCTTACGGGCCTTTCATCTCTCTCATGGTTTTTCAATTTCCTCAGGCAGGTTACTGGGTCGGTGCCGGAGCAGTTGGACCAAGCTAAGAGGCGCATGCAAGACCTGGCGGCTTATACGGGACAGAAGACTAAGGAAGTGGGCCAAACCATCCAGACTAAGGCCCAGGAAGGTGGAAAATAAGGTGGGAGGACTTAAGATAGTAGATGAGGGCCAAATTTGGAAAAATGGGTCGAAATAAAACTAAACTTTTGTTGTCAATGTGGTGTTCGTTTTTGTTATTGTAGTTGTGGATGTGTGGGGGTGTTGTTTATGGGGGTAACATTTAGGGTTTCTTTTGGCGTGTGTTCTTTCTGGTAACCTTGCATTGTTTATCATCAGCATTTGTCTCTTTAACTTTGTATGTATCTCTAGTAAAATAATGTTTTTCTCGTTGTTTTCACTTTATCTTTAGAGCCCGTTTATGTAACTATCGGTAAATGATAACGGTTCGTGGATTACTCGCATTCAGCTTAAATGAGCGTTAATTATTTAAATTACGTTCAATTCATCCTGCATAGATAATTGACATATAACCTAACATCGACATGTCACCTCTAACTTACGTTAACATGGATATGAGATCCAAATAAAAAATTGTTCAAAGGGTAGAAATCAATTGAAGAAACAGCCTCATTTACTCCACAGTAGCACCAAGCAGACTGGGCTTGATCTGGGTGGGCTTAATATGGGCCAAATCGCTATTGTGCCAGATCGAATAAGGGCCAACCGGGTTTGGGACGGGGTGCCCTCCCCTTCCCTTTTTTTTAAACATTTTTTTTTTAACATATGTTTTAAGTCATCATTTAATTAGTTAAAAAAATGAATAAATAAGTGTGTTGGACAATAAATTTCAACACAAATGACGAACAAATGCGATCATCCGAATAAAGAAATAAACAAATGCGATCACCGGAATAAAGAAAACAAAATAACTTCAATCACACACGACAAAAAATATACGTGGTTCGGCAAAATAGCCTACGTCTACGGTAGTGCTCTTCGTTTTATATTTCTCTTTGGAGTTTACAATTGCGTGCTCCGGGCTAGGGGTTCAATATATACATGTAATTTTCGAAGAGTGGGGGTGTTGGGCACCTTCATGTTAGCCCATAATCCCTAGAATATCTCTTGAGAGATTTTAGGGGTTGAATGGGTCATAACTGAACTAGTTATGTAGGAGACCTTAGACTTTGGGCCGGACTTTTTCTTATCTTGGATCGGGGTTAATCGGGCTACTTATCTGGACCAGGATAGTTAAGCGATGTACTCACAATTGTCCCTAAAATTTTTGGGTCACAATTTGGGCTCAACAATTTTAAATAACAGCTTTAATGGCATTTTTGTGAATTGCGTAGCACTTTGGGGATCGAAGCGTCTTTCTTTAGTAGATTCAGGCGGCGACAGATTTTTTTCGTTCTCTGTGCATCATGATTGAGATGGTTTAAATTTATTTTCAAGAAGCTATTTCTGGTGTCGTTTCACAAACTTTCGAATTCTCAAGATATCTTTCGCTTCTTAGGCTCTTTTTTCGTCTTCACGGTCTTCTTTATCTTCCCATCTTCTTTGCGTGTGGCTTTGCATCGTCTCAAGCTGATTCTCACGTCGTAAGTTCTTCAAACTCCTTCTCTTTTCTTTTTTTGTTGGAATTTCTTCATTATCGCTGTTAGGGTTTCTCTTTTTTTATGGCAAGAATAGGCAATATGTCGATAGCTGAGTTTAGGAAGTTTCACAATATTCCAAACTGGGTGGACATTGAATGCGCCCCCGTTCCTCGTAATGTTAGAGATATTGAGGACGGGCATTGGATTCATGTTCTTCTGTTATCCCAGGGGGGGGGGACTTTTCCCCTAAATCACTTATTTTTGCCTTTCTTTAGTTATTTTTATATAGCTCCTGCACAGTGCTCTCCAAATGTTTGAAAAATTATCAATGGTGTAAATAGAATCAATCAGCTCTATGGTACCAATCTAGGTCTTACTGAAATTTGTTATTGCTATTCATTCTCTCGAATAAGCTCTGGTCTCCTTTATCTCAAAGCGAGGAGTCCTGATAGGGTATTGTTAGTCAATCTACTTGATTCCCACAAGAACTACTGGCAAGAGGGATTTATTACCAAGAATTGGCAGTTCCCTTCCCAAACTGAAGGGGCGAGGTACAGGGGAACTATGATTCCCTTTTATGGGGAGGATTACATAAGTAGGCATAGCCGTTGTTCTGCTCATTGATTTTCTGTTAATGTACTACCTTTCTTATATTTGTCTTTTCTCCTTTTTCAGTGAAGACAAAGAACTCCGAACCTGCACTTCGCGACATTCGAGCTGCTAAGCTGGTCAAGACTTGGAGGATTAAGGAATAATTGGCTGACGGTGAGCATCCGCGATTAGCTGCATTCCTTTTGGAGTATAAGAATAATGGTTCGAGCTTTATCGCCTGACCGATGGATAGTATTCCTCAGCTAGATATCACAGAAGAGGTTGCTGTTGAACCGATTCAGTTAGACGAGGAGGAAAGCAGCTCTGGTGAAGAGAGTGAGGGAGATAAAAGAGGTGGAGCTGAGGGTGATTATAGCGATGAGAGTTCAAGCGGTAAAGAATCTTTCGGTTCGGAGCAGGGTTCAGAGGTTCCAGAGGACTTAGAGGATTCGGATAGCTCGAGAGAGGAAAATATGGCTCCTCCTAGTAAATTTTTTATCCATGATGATGATGAAGACAATGTGTTGCTTGATCGAAGGTTGAAGAAGCAGAAATCTGGGAGTGGGGATACTACCACTGACTCACAAACTGTTGCTCATAAGCATGAGAGGAAGAAGAAAGAGGAGGCGCTGGTGAAAGAGAGAAAGAGAGAGAGAGAGAAAGAAAGAAGAAGAGAGGAGGAAGAAGGAGAGAGAGTAAGAGAGAAGGATAGAAGAAGTGAGGACCAAGACAGGACAATCTTTGGTGACCGTGTCTGTCCCGATTGAGGTGGCTTCTGTTGTCCTTTCCCCTCAGTTGGCTCCGGCGGTGCTCGAGCGAGCAGTTTTGCCAGCTGATCGTTAAAGGTCATTTAGCATAAGGACCGACCAGTTATCCCTGAAGGCAAGTCAGATGCTAGCCTTGGTAAGTCTATGCTTACTTTTCTATTTTTTCAGTTCTCCTTTTAATGTCACTCTTGTTAATGTTCTTTTTCTTTTTTCAGTTTGTTTCTTACATCACCATCCTCTATCGCAGCCACGATGAGCTGGCGAGGAACAATGTTGAGTTAGAGGCAAATTTGAAGGCTACCACTCATGCTCAGAAGTCTTCTGACCTTACCTTGGCCAAGGCTAATAAGGCAAAAGAGACAACGACCAAGGTGCTCGAGGAGTTGAGGCTGTCTTATAACTTGGTTTGTACGAGAAAACTGGCGATGGTTGAGTAGAACATAGTTCTTTCTGAGAAGGTGAAGAAGGTGGAATCTATGGTTTCCACCCTCAAAGAGATCTCATACAATGCTGGATGGGTCGTAGCGTATGAGGATGTTGAGGCTGAGATCGGCTACATTGGTCGTCTCAACTTGAAGAAGGGTTGGGATAAGGCCTTGATTGCTATCTAGGTGGATGTTGATTTTCCCCTCTTTGACGAGCACGACCCTAGACCTAAGACTGTTGTAAATGAGATGCCTCCTCTTGCTGCCCATGAAGTTATCCCAGATGTCCCGACTACTACTGCTGACATTCCCCTCGATCAGGGGATGGTGACTACTCCATCTGAGGGAGGCGTACCTGGAGCTGCCGTAGATAAGGGGAAGCAACCAGCGTCCTTAGAGCAGACTGAGGTTGCCAGCTAGTCTTTTTAGGGAACATTTGTATTTTTATATTTCCGTTGTTCTTTCTTTCTTTTGCTGATGTACTTGAACTTTCTTTTAATGAAATGAAATTTTGTTCCCTTTCGCATACGGATTTTATTTTTTATTTACTACATATATGGTTTGTTGCTCATTGATGCTGAATAATATATTTCCAGTTCCTCTCAACTAGAAAAAGTTCTTGGTCCTGATACGAGAAATCGAGGTCGTCGTGCCTTTGTAAGAATATGCAAGTCTCTTATGTCGAGGAATCAGGATTATAAGGATCAATCAGATCTCGTTGCCAAGCTAAAAGATAGGCTCTAGGAGATGGAGGAGGTCGACGCTTCTGTTCAAGAAGAAGAGAATAATCTAAAGGCTAAGCTTCTGGATTCCTTTGAGGTTAATCAAGTTGAAGAGGTACTTCAACAAGAGAATGGTTCTCTAAGGAGAGAAGTCTCACGACTTAGGGAGAATCCACCGAGAATTTCCCCTCGAGTTCTGTGTGGTTCCTCTTTATCGACTGGGCCGCGAGCTGGTACTGATGACAGTGGCCCAGCTAGGGAGATTGCTGAGCTTCGAGGTGATGTTCACAGGGCGTATGTGATATATGTAGGTCTCCAAAGAGATGTTCCCTTGCTGAGGCACATGTTCAAGAATGGTCTTCGGCAGGTGTGGGCTGATGGTTATAAGTAGGATTGGACCAATGCTCCGACGAAGTTGATGGAGGTTGAAGAGTTATCTTTCATAAGAGGGTGGTTGAGTGCTCTTAGGGAGTTGCAAGTCCCTAGGAACTCTGTCCTCTAGTACCGACATGAGATCTCCACTTCAATATTGATGCCGAATCCATTCAGAAGGGATGATTGACAGGCTCCCATAGATGCAATCCCAAGGCAGCTCGTGGATCCAAACTTAAAAAAAGTCAAGGAGGAGTTAGATCATCACCCAGATGATGGACGAAGGGCACGAGTGGCTGACTATCTTGCTCAGCAACCTAGTTCCCATTAGGATTGAATTTACTCAGCATATGTAACTCCTTGTATATGTAATGATGTAATAAAATAGTTATGTTTTGGGCGATTCTCCGACTAAACATGTGTTGTGTTATTTTTTACTTCATTGATTTCTTGTTCAACTATCTTGGGCTTTTTTAGCCGACTAGGCTTGATATCGGAAGAGTTGGTTTGTTGAGTCAGTATCCCCCCAGTCTAGTATGCTTTTAGTATACCATTATACCTTACTTTAACTTTTAGGTTGTGTCATCACACTTCCTTAAGTCTAAGTGTGGCAATGGCAAGGATACATCTGGTGTTGGATGTTCTATCCGAGCAGGATTTTTGAGCCAAACAATATTGGCGACCAACCTGGGTTAGTCATGTTGCCTAAGCGTCCCCTGTAGAACTTCATATATTGCCAGGGGCAATGCTAGGAGGTCATTCGTGTTTGATGACGAAGGCCTTAGGAGGGTTATTGCATACTGACCCTGCTTTAATACATATCTCGTGATCTTAGTTTTGTACGTTAAGGGGGGAGCTTGTAACTTAGAAAATGTGCACAAATTATAATGTATTTGAGAAAAATAAACACTTCATAGAATGAATGCCACTGCCAAACACTTATTTATTAATCAAAGAATTGAAAATGTCAACATTGAGTTAAAAAATCAAAAAAGAAACACTAAAAGTAGAATTTATTCAAATTGGCTGCATTCCAAGCTCGAGGTATCTCCCTTCCCTCCAACGTTTCTAAGTGATAGGCTCCTGGTAAGTCATCTCTTATCACCTTTAATGGTCCCTCCCAATTTGGCCTTAGCTTGCCATCCGATGGTTTTACAACGCTGTCGAGAACTTTCCTCAGGATATAGTCCCCAACCTGGAATGCTCTTTGATTGACCTTCTTGTTGTAATGCATGTCTAGCTGTTACTACTGATAAGCTTCTAGTTTCACTAGATCCATCTCTCTTTGTTCTTCAGCTAGGTCAAGTTTAGCGAGAAAATCTGCATCGTTCTAGCCTTGGTCGACTAGGGTGGTCCTCATGGTAGAGAGGCCAGCTTCCAAGGGGATAATTTCCTCTATCCCATACGTTAGTGCGAATGGTTTTTCTCCAGTTACTCTCCGTGGGGTAGTGGGGTAAGGCCATAGAATGTGGGGTAGTTCGATTACCCATGCCCTCTTGGCTCGCTTCAAGCGCTTCTCCAATCCACCGATCATTGTTTTATTGGAAGCTTCAGCCTGTTAGTTGCTCTGAGGATATGCCATAGAGATAAAGTAGTGCATGATCTCGTGGTCGCTATAAAAATCCTGGAAGAGGACACTTTTAAACTGGGTTTCGTTGTCAGTGATGATGGTCTTGGGGATCCTAGAATGGGTGAAAATGTTCCTCCATATGAATCTTATCATGTCCATATCTCTAATGTTTGCCAGCGGCTCTGCCTCTATCCATTTGGTGAAGTAGTCTGTTGCGACCAACAGATACTTACGATTACCAACTGCGATAGGAATAGGGCCTACGCTGTCCATTCCCTATTGGGCGAAAAGCCATGGGCTAGTAAATTAATTTAGGTCGTTGGCTGACTAGTGAACCATAGGAGCGTGAAGTTGGCATTTTTGTATTTGCGAGCATATATTCCAGCGTCTCTCTGCATGTATGGCCACTGGTAGCCTTCTTTTATTGCTAAAAAAGCTAGCGACCTGCCCCCAATGTGAGTTCCACACATTCCCTCATAGAGTTCCTGCAGAACTTGCCTGACGTCCTTTGGATGAACGCATTGGAGGTAAGAACCAGAGAAAGATCTCTTGTATAGCTTGCCCTCAAAAGATAAGTGAAAGCGAGAAGATTTGACTCTTATCTGATGAGCGATCTTCTTATCGTCTTGTAGCTCTCCATCCTTTAAATAATCCCTTAAGGGGTACATCCAACTAGGGGCTGCCTCAATTTGGAGAACATGTCCCACGTTCAATAACTCGTCGATCAGGTTGATATTTGTCTGGGCGAGGAAGTCAATCGGAATTGTTCTCTTCAAATCATAATTGATCGCTGAGCTTAAGGCTGTTAGGGCGTCATAATGGCTATTCTGTCATCTGGGAAACTGTTGTACACTGACTTGTTCAGAGTTGGCCATGAATTTTTTCACAGTGGCGAGGTAGGCCGATATCCTCTCATCTCTAGCATTGAAATTGCCACTTATCTGGTTGGAGACCAATTGTGAGTCTCTGAACACTTGGAGTGGCTTTGCTCCGAGTGCTCGTGCTTTTTATAGGCTTGCAATTAGTGCTTCATACTCTGCTTTTTTATTGGAGGCTACAAATCCAAGCCTGATTCCTTGCTCGAGTATTGCATCATCGGGGGTAACCAGCACAATGCCTACTCCTGCCCCTTTGGAATTGGAGGCACCGTCAACATATAGTCTCTAGACGCCTGATGCCAAGGGAATTTCCTTCTAATGAATAGTTTGGAATTGGTCGCAAGGATGTTCACCTAAAAACTCTGCGATGAAGTTAGAAAAAACATTCCCCTTGATGACATTCCTAGGCTAGAACTGAATGTCAAATCGCCCAAGCTCGATTGACCACTTTGATAGTCTACCTGACAGGTCTTCTTTTCTCAGGACTGCTTTAAGAGGGTGGGATATTAGCATGATGATGGAGTGGGCTTCGAAGTAATGTTTCAATTTTTTTGAGGCTACCACTAGCGCTAAGGCGAGCTATTCTAGAGGTAGGTACCGTTGTTCGGCGTCCAAGAGAGTTTTGCTCGCGTAATAGACTGGGTGCTGAATCCTTATTTTTTTGCGTACCAATGCAGAACTTACAGCATGACTAGATACTGCGAGGTATAGGTATAGAGAATAATTCTCTTAAGGTATTACGAGCAAGGGTGGTTTGCTGAGGTAATCTTTGAGCCCCTTTAATGCCCTCGAGCAATCCTCGTTCCACTCCACATCTTTTCTTTTCTTTAACAATTGGAAGAATGGCTGACACCTTTTAGATTACTTTGAGATGAATCGATTCAGCGTGGCGAGCATCCCTATGAGCTTCTGTACGTCTCTTACCGTACGCGGGGGCTGCAACCTATTGATGGCTTAATTTGATCTGGATTGGCCTCAATACCTCTCTTTCTGACCAAGTACCCAAGAAATTTTCCTGGCTGGACAACGAAGGAACACTTGCTTGCACAACGAAGGAACACTTGCTTGCGTTGAGCTTCATTCGGTATTTCCTAAGGATTTCGAAGGTTCTTGATAGGTTAGAGAGGTGATCTTCCTTGATCTTTCTCTTCACGAGCATATCATCGTTGTAGACTTCCATGGTGCTTTCTATTTGATCTTTGAACATATTAGTGACCAGCCGCCGGTAGGTTGCTCCTGCATTTTTTAGCACAAAGGGCATATAACTCAACTGTGGTTATGAATTCCGTTTTGTCTTGATTTGGCTCGTACAGTGGGATCTGGTGATACCCGGAGTATGCGTTCAGAAAACTCATCCTTTCATATGTTGCAGTGGCATCCATCAGCTGATCAATGTTTAGGAGAGGGAAGTTGTCCTTAGGTCATGCCTTGTTAAGATCGGTGAAATCGATACAGACTCTCCCCTTTCCATTTCTCTTAGGGATAACCACTCGGTTAAATAACCATTTGGAGAACTGGATTTCCCGTATGGATCCTGCGTCCAGTAGTTTTTCGACATCCTTCTCCACTACTTTGGCTTTTTTCAGAGCAGTACGGTGAGCTTTCTGTATAATTGGCTTGAATACTGGGTTGACGTATAGTCGATGACAAGTGATATTCGGATCAATCCCGCGCAACTCGTAAGGCTCCCATGCAAAGACATCTAGGTTACTTCAGAGTAGGGTGACAAATTCCCTCTTTTCGTGGTCAGTGAGTGAGGTTCCAATCAAGAAATTTCTTTCCCTTGAACTGCTACTGCCTGTGACTTCCTCCAGGTCCTCGACGACTCTTTCCGAGGGGAGGATCCTAGTCTCCTCCACTCCTGGTCTCCCATATCGTAGTTGCTATTTGGAGGGCATCAGCCTCTCCTGCTCCTCGTCTTTGCTTATAAATTTTTTATCCTTCTTCTCTGGCTTGGGATGGATGGTTACTATGAAGAACTTTATCACCATCGCCTCATCTCTATGGATCTCCTCCACTCCTCGCTTAGTCACACATTTGAGTTTCTGATGGTAGGTAGAGGGGACTGCCTTCATCGTGTGCAGCCATCCTCTACCAATGATCACCTGGTAGGGTGAGTCAATATCGACCACCATAAATTCAATTATTTTGGAGATTTTTCCTACCCTTATTGACAGTATAATCTTTTCCAAAGGGATGGTTATTTTTCCAGTGAATCCAACTAGAGGAACGGTGGCTTCCTTTAGGTTAGAGATACTTAACTTCAACTTTCTGAATAAGTCGAGGTACATTACTTCAGATGAGCTACCTTGGTCAACGAGCAACCTGTTGACGTCATAGTTAGATATACTTAGTGTAATAATCAATGCATCATGATGTGGGGTCCTTACTCCCACTAGGTCTTCATCCCTGAACACAATATACTTGCTATAGTTGACGTCCTCTGCTCGTCGATGCTTTCCTGCTTGCTTTTTGGCTACATTAATTTGAAAAGCCTGCATTCTTGCTGTAAGCTTTTTGGCTTCCATCTGAGCTGTGTTTCCTTGAATCTTCTTTAGGTCGGACGCCCCATGAATCACTATGAACTCATGGCCGGCATCTTCCTCAAGCACGTTGTCAAGCCTTTGATGTTCATTGGCAACGACCTTCTCTATCTTCTTTTCCACAAATTCTCTCAAGTGTCTAGTTTGAGCTAACTCTTTAAGGTGAGACTTGAGGGCTTTGCAGTGCTCGATTTTGTGCCCGCCCTCTTTATAGAATGCACATCTCAGTGCATTATTCCTCTTTGAGGGATCTCTACCCATCTTTTTGGGACACTTAACGAACGGTTCATCCTTGATCTTTGTCAGAATCTTGTAGATCGATTCTTTAAAAACTGTATTTACTGTCTTAAATGCTTTTGAGGCATCACTCTTGTTTCCATTCTTAGGGTCGCTCTTGCCTGCATTCTTATTTCCTTTCTTTTGATTCTCAATTTTATTAATTTCCTTGCTGGAGAACTTGGCGCGACCATTTTCTCCTGCACTGAGATGAGTCACATCTTTAACTTTGGCGTATTTTTCAATAGGCACCATTAAGTCCTCAATGGTCGTGGCCTCCTTTTTGGTGAGAGACTGGTGTAAGAGGAAAGAACTGGGTAAGCCAATATTAAAGGAAGTAACGACGACCTGCTCTGAGAAGTCCTTGACCTCGTTGAACAGTTCCCAATATCTCCTCGCGTAGTCTCTGAGGCTTTCCTGAGGCTTTTTCTTCATAATTAACAAAGTATCCATCCTCTTTGGGTGGGAACTACTGGTAATGAAGCGAGATGTGAAGAGCTCTTCCAGGGACTCAAAATTTTTTATGGATCTGTGAGGTAGTCTCTCGAACCACTTTTGAGCCACATAGTATAAGCTCGATGAAAATATCCTGCACATCAATGCGTCCCTGTGATTCCAAAAGGTCGTGGTCTGCCTATACTGCCTGACATGGTAGATATGATCAGTCTTTACATCGTAGATCTTGAATCTAGGTATTGCAAACTTCTGGGGGGCTTCTTTTTCCTCTATCTCCCTTGTTAAAGGGGATTTCATCTGGGTCCTGAGAGCTCACCTGGCTAGCTCTCTGGTCGACCTAGCACCCCGATGTGAGGGTGTTGGTCCATTTCTTTCCGGACCAAATTTTGTATGTCATCAATTCCTCGGCTTGGGCTCCAATAATGGCGCGCTGATTGGTGTTGTTCAAATAAGTCATCATCGGACCTGTGTCCCTCAATTTTTTGAGGTCCACGTCTCGGGCTCCTTCCTCGGCTACGAGATTCGCTCACCAGAGGAATAGGAGTGTGATAGTGACGTTGCCTTATGCTGAGATGGAATTGTCTCTCCATATTTTCTAGTCTTCTCTTGAGGCGAGCGTTCTCAGCTTCCATCTTGCGAGTAGCTTCCTCTTGCTCTTGGAGCCTGGCCTCGTAGGTGTCGATAAGCCTGGAAACTTGTGTGGACCTAGTTGGTCCCTTGCTTTCTTCTGAGGCCTGTCGTTCTAGAAGACGCCTTGGGTTTGAGCACCTAACTTTAGATCTAACCCTTCGAGGCATGGGATGCTCTTGAATATCCCCTGCTTAAGGGGTGTTACTGTTGTGACCATACATTCTGGGTTCTTGTTGGTGAAGGCTTTCTTAAAGGAAAAAAAATCGGTTCCCACAGACGACACCAATTGTGGTGACAATAAATCTCAACACAAATAACAATCAAATGCGATCACCAGAATAAAGAAAGAACACAAAATAACTGCAATCACACACGACACAAAATATATGTGGTTCGGCAAAATGGCTAACGTCCACGGTGGTGCTCTCTGTTTTATATTTCTCTTTACTCCAGGGGAGTGTTTAAAATTGCGTTCCCTTTGCCCCAGGCTTGGGGTTCAATATATATATGTATTTCTTGAAGAGTGGGGGTGTTTGGCACCTCCACGTTAGCCCATAATCCCTATAATATCTCTTGAGAGATTTTAGGGGTTAAATGGGTCATAACTGAACTAGTTATGTACGCGACCTTAGACTTTGGGCCGGACTTTCCCTTATCCTGGATCGGGCTTAATCGGGCTACTTATCTGGGCCAAGATAGTTAAGCGAGGTACCCACAATAAGTCATCATTTAAATCAGTTAAAAAATCAACAAATAAATTATGATTTAATTAGTTAAAAAAATGGACATGTAATATTTTAAATAAATAAGAAAATATGTTCATCATTTTAATTATTTAAAGAAAATGCAAAAAAAAATTATCCAAAAATGAAAAAAAAACGTAGAAAATGAACAAATAATTAGAGAAAATGATTTTTTTTTTGAAAACATACAGGTCCGGCATCAACCTCCTGCTTCCACTCCAGTTAAGCTTCTTCTTCGAATAGGTCGGGTTTGGTCTGGATCTGTGAAAATGTTTGTCCCACTCCGGTTGTCGGTTTGTTAGCTTATTCTATCAGTGATGAAAGGAAAGAGGTTTCCAAAGTAAAATAGATCTCTAGAGAAAATGGCTAAAATTTAGGTTATGTTAGAGATAAGCAGTTATTGATACATGATGGGTTAGAGCTATTGATACATGATAAGTTAGGGTTTAAATAAATGTAGAATTGTATTTGGGCCAATCATTTTAAAATATATCCCCCATATTAATTCATACTTTTAAAATATAACTCATATGAGTATTTTAATTAAAAGGGCTCCTATTTGCCACTGCTACTCTACACTCAATACACTAATTAGGGGGAAGTAATAGAGGAGCCACACTCAATACCCCAATTGAGAGGGCATTAATAGAGGAGATCTTCAATTCAACGTTCAATTATATGAACACTTGGGTATTGTTTGTTTTTAGCTCTTAAGTCTGAATTTTAACCACCATTATCAAAAAGTGTTTTTTTAAATGATTAATGAGGCTAATGGTTATATTTGGCTCTTAATTAAGAGGTAAAGTTACATTTGATATAAATGTATTCATTCAAACATAAAAACAAACATATTTTTCAGATTGAGATTTCTGATTCAGCCGTCAAATTTCACATTTAGATTTCAGATTCAGGTGAAAAACCAAATGCAACTTTAGCATTAAGTAGGATCGGACCTAGACGCAGGTTACCTCCTCAGTAACATGAAGCAAATCTCCAAAGGTAATGGAGAAATGTCAACCTTAAGGGGTTCGGCCTATGATGGAGCTCGAGATTTCTCTCATGCATTGACTATAACAAATAAGACTAGAGTAGCCTGGAGGAAAGAAGGCTAGAAAGAAAGTGGCCTTGAAAAAGCTACATTTAGAGAGTGGAGAACAAATTAGGGATCTGATGAAGGGAAAAAATTCCTTTAAAAGAGGGTACATGGAAGGATTTTCCTTTGTCCCATAGATTATGAGTCATCACACTGCCGATAAGTTCATATCCGCAGACATACTCCAAGGTATTATGGAGAAATGTATCAACTAGTCACTGACATCTATTCGGTATCAGATGAAATGAGAGATGTCGAGCTATATCAAGAATTTCTTTCACAGGTGCATCTCACATTTGGTATGGTCAAATCAGAAACTTTAAAGCCCTTGGTGACATATTCATACATAATTTCTACTTTAGGTTAAAAGGGGCAAGGAGGGTCACACATCATCTTAACGCCATACAAAAGAAGAAAGATACTTAGAGAATTCATTTCACTATTTAACATAGAAAAACTCAAAGTTGTTGACTATGATGAAAAGATCGCCATAATAGCCCCCGTCAATGGGCTTCAATCAGGAAAGTTTTACTGGGCGCTCTCAAAAAATCCTCCTACAATAATGAATGAAATTTTAATCGAGGCTTGAAAGGTTATGCCTATTAAAGAGGCAATGACAACTAAAAAATAAAAGTTTAAATAAAATGGATCTGGGAAGCCTTCCTAAGGTAAAGATAAATAAAAGGGGAATAAGATGGTAGAAGGAAAATTTTCAAGTTACATTCCTCTAACTACACAAATCCACCACATCCTGAATTAAATAAAGGAGGAAGAAGAGATCAAGTGGGCAGGGAAATTGAAATCTCCATCCAACAAATGAATACAAATAATTATTGTAAATTTCACAAAGATCATGCCTATAAAACCAATGATTGTTTTGATCTAAAGGTTGAGATCAAGAAGCTTATCAAGAAAGGCAGTCTGAACAGGCTTGTGGATCGAAATGGTCCTCCTCTAGAAAACATAAAATATCAAGGGTCTCCTACTCAGGATAAAGAAAACAAAAGATAAGGTAAGAATCCTAAAGAAGACAAATCAGATAATTATTTTGACAAGGAAGATATTGAGTTTCCCAATAAACCCAAAGATCCAAAGGAGAACTTATACATGATTTCATTCGACAAAATATCGATTTCAAGAGGAGTAGCTGATGGAGGAATTAAACCAGCTGACATAAAGTCCTATGTGAGAGAAATAAGAGCATGTCTTTGATGAACGAATATTAATCATAGAATGAAAAAGGAATAAATTCATGCTAGGAAAGTGAAAATCGATCGTTTGATCATTAGCTTTTATAGACTGAATTTCGAGAACATCCTTTACCCACACGATGATCCACTAGTTGTAAACCTTGTGATCAACCAATACAATGTCTCCCAAATTCTTATTGATGGAGGAAGATCAACACATGTATTTTTTTTTAAATTATTTTAGGGGATTGAAGCTAAATGTGAAGATGTTAAAACCTTACCACCAACAGCTCATCGATTTTAATGGGGAGAAAGTCTTTCCACTTGGTGTGATATAATTGTACATATGTATGGGAAGATGGCCAATGTGCTTGACAAAGAAAGTAAACTTTTATTTTATCATGGGTCAACATGTGATATAGACCTACAACATCATCTTGGGAAGAGTCTCCTTTAAAATTTTTGAAGTTGTCCTATCTACATTCCATCAAAGAATGAGATTTTCTACTCACTTTGGAGTAAGATAAGTGTGAAGAGATCAGGCAGAGGTAAAAGAATATTATTTCACGCTTTCTAAGAAAAAGGAAGCTTACAAGTGCATGACCACTTCAGACAAATATCGATACTCTCGACTCAAGGGATGTGAAAAAATTAACAAAGGATGAAGCATGGAGAATCATTTTAGTTCTCGATGAAGAGGACCTCAGGAAAAAAAGAGAAAATAGGCTCGTCTTTAACTCCCAATCTTAAAACCAACTTGTCTAGTCTTTTGAAAGATAGGAAGAATATCTTCACATGGTCCCACAAACACATGCATGTGGTTAACTTTAAAACTATAAGCCATTACCTAGATATTGATCCCTCTGCCAAGGACGTAAAGCAGAAAAGAAGATAGTTTGCTTCCAAGAGATATAAAATCATTCAAAAAATAAGTAAAGAAGTTTCATGATATAGGTTTTATAGAGGAAGTTAAATATCCATCTTGGCTATCTAATGTAGTGCTCGTACCAAAGAAGAATGGTAGGTGGTGTATGTGCGTTGACTGCACCAAGCTTAACATGTTATATCTAAAAGTCTACTTTCATCTACCTTATATAGATCAAATGGTAAATGCCACTACAGGTCATGAGCTCATGAGCATCATAGATGCATACAGTGTCTATAACTAGATTTTTATGGATGAGAATGATGCCGAGAAAACCTCATTAAACACCGATAAGGGTACATATTTTTATAAAGTAATATGATTTGGCTTGAAGAATGTTGGGGAAACATATTAGTGTTTGGTGAAAAAAATATTTGAAGACCAGATCGGATAGACAATATAAATTTATGTTAATGTCATGCTGACCAATAGTCTGAAGGTCGATGATCATGTGAAAGACTTTGATGAAACCTTTGACAAGATGAAGAAGAACCAAATGAAGTTAAGCCCAACCAGATATGTTTTTGGTGTGGGGTCTGGAAAACCCAGCAAAAATAAAATCTCTAATAGAAATGAAAGAACTAAGAATGAGGAAAGAGATCTAAAGACTCAAGGGTTATGTTGCTGCATTGAAGAAGTTCATATCTAGACGCACTGATAAGTTCTTGACGTTCTTTATAACATAGAGAAAGGAAGCCTCCTTCATTGTAAAGTGGGATAAAGAATGTGAAAAGGAATTTCAAGAACTTAAGGTGTTTTTAGTCTCTTCTCCTATATTGTCACCATCGTTATATGGAGAAAATCTTTACTTGTACCTAGCCATTTCAGAGTCATCAGTAAGTTCGGCCATGGTTCGTCTTGACAAAGGAGTGAAAAAACCTATTTATTATATAAGAACAAAATTTCAAGGGATAGAAAGCAGGTACCCAATAATGAAAAAGTTAGCATTCACCATTTCATCCATATAGCGAAGAAGATGCAACCCAATAATGAAAAAGTTAGCATCACTGTTTTTATTCCCCGACCTGCACTTGTTCTGCCCCAAGTTGTTGTTAACCTTGAGGAAGGTCCTATACTAAATTCTTCATCCACTAAGACTGCTGGTGCTGAATTCATCCAGGGAGGAAATTCTTCCTCCTTTGAGTCCTTAGACATTTCTCAGATTGCCCTTCTCCTTCCACAGACATGACTAAGAGGAAGATGCCCAATTTATGGATGGTCCCTTATCTTCTACCAATGAGAAAGATGTTGATACTGGCAAGAAACCAGTTGAAAAGAATTCTCGGGCCATTGACAAGAGGCCTATTAGTGCTGATGAGACTCAGACTGTTGTGCCTCACTTGAATAAATTAAGAAGAGGTTTGCCTGATTCTCAAAAATAGGTCCAAAAGGCACCAGTTGAGCAGCAGGCATTAGCTGTAAATAAGACCACCGACCAACAAGAGTTGGTGAGAAAAATTCAGGCTGACCTTAATATTGGGTCAGCCTCTATTGTTATTAACCCTAGGCTAGCCAGGGTTTGATTAAATATGAAACACTCCCTACTGACAAAGTTTCATCAGCCCCATGCTAAGGTTTAGGTTCACTAAAAGGGATTGCCATAATTTGGCACTGGTAATTTTCTCACTATTATGCTATTTTCTCCATGATGATTAACTATTTCTAATCTTTGATCTTTTACCCTTCTTGTAATTCCTAGTTGATTTTAACCAGATGATAGAGAAGGACGATCAATTGCGTTCTTCTTAGGGAGAACTTGAAGAGGCTTTTGAGGGTCTAAAGCATTCTTTAGCACAGTCCCAACAAGCCTTTGGAGGCAAAATAGAAATCTTGGGAATAGGATATGAAGCAGGCTAATTGTAGTGCCAATAAAATAGAAGGAAAAATAAAGTTTACCAAGGAGAGAGATGAAGCTATTGAGAAGAAGCTGAATGAGGCTGAAGGTAGGGCCAAGTCTGCTTAGGATAAACTTTTAGACACCATAGCTAAGGAACAAGCTACTAAAGACAAGGTGACCTCCTTGAAGGCCAAAGGCAAAGTTGCCTTTGATAAAGGTTGGAAGAATGCCACTTTTGTTGTCTCTACTCAGATTGAGTATGAAAAAAAGTTATCCTTCAAGAAAGGTTAGACCGAGGCCCAGAAGATGGTCGACACATAAGTGTAACACCCCGCCCGCCTAGGGAGAGCGGAGCGGAGCGCCACTATCGATAAAACTAACCAAATACGCAAATAGCAAGGTATAGAGCATCTAAATTTCCACAATATAACCGAAACCACTAATCTCAATTCTTCAAATTCAATACAACAAAGTCTCTTGAAATAATATAAATCACCAAATGCTTTATACAACAAAAATAAATTTAATATCAATATCCCGATTAATAAAATAATAATATTATGAAAATTATATACCATATTCATAAATAAATCCCTCAAAATTACGGGGTATTACATACTCCCCCCTTGAAAAGGAATTTACACCCCGCCTAATTAAACCCCGGGTGATCAGTCCTTAATTAAATTAGAACAGGTTTCGCAGTTGGTTCATTCTTAGCATCTGTCGGAAATTTTTAATTACTAACCATCTACGTGAAATTAGACATGTGCGAAGTTTTATCTTTCCTTAATTCAATGAATTACTCATGCGGAAATAAATTATTAACAATCATAAGCTAACTAAATCCAACCATCACATATAAATAAGAAACTGGTCGAATAAACCATCGACTAAAATCCAACACAAATGTAAATACAGATAATAATGGATCTCAACTATCTGTAATAAATACTAAATAAAACTGTGAGAAACATGCTCGGATATCTGATAGAAAATCCCTACACTAGGAATAGAAGAAATAAAGCATCTAAATTTCCACAATATAAACGAAACCACTAATCTCAATTCTTCAAATTCAATACAACAAAGTCTCTCGAAATAATATAAATCACCAAATGCTCTATACAGCAAAAATAAATATAATATCAATATTCCGATTAATAAAATAATAATAATAATATGAAAACTATATACCATATTCATAAATAAAGCCCTCAAAATTACAGGGTTTCTAAATTCTTCCAAAGGTGTGACCCCGACACTCCTCATAATTTGGATGAGGAGTTTTATGACGAGGAAGGTTTTGAAGAATCTTTTGTAGTGCCTATTTAGTCTTCACTGGTGCCCAATGCTAATGTTTACCAATCTGCTGCCATCCAAGACCAGGCTAAGGACAAAGAGAAGGTTTAGCTCATTTTCAACAAGTTTGCTTTTTATTTTTATTTTTTTGATGATGTATCAGTTCTTGTACTTTGACTATTAATCAATGAAAGAACAACTTTTCTTGTCTCCACTCCATGTGCCTTTGAATTATCTTGACTCCTTGCTTATTTTCTACTTCTTGTATTTTTCTATTTCTCTGGATTTGCCCTATAAACTCATATATTGGTAACTTTACAGTTCGATGATAGAAAAAGGCCATAATTTCTACTAAATCTGACTTGTTCAGGCGAAGTAGAAACCTATGGAAGCTAGTTATGTCCTCATGTTTGAAAAATACTTGACTGGGTTGCTAGGCCTAGACATTTTTGACCAAGTGAAGGAGTCATATATCCAAATTTATTTCCTATTAGATAGGACTATTACTAATAATGTTGCATATTATGAAATGATTGAGAAACTACAAGAAGATCATAAACTGTCCTTGGCCTTACTTCACTCTGATTATGAGGCTAAATATTAAGCATTAAGTGAATGTTAGGGTTTTGATAAGAACTTGGAAGTTACTTTTGCCCTGAAGAAGAAGGAACTGTATTTGAAACAAGATTGAAGAATGCCTGATCAATTGTTATGATGCTTGAGAAAGAAAATAATTCTCTGAGGGATGAACTTGATAGCCTTAAGAGATTCATTAATTCAAGTCAAGATGAAGGTTCTTCCTTTTTAGAGACTAAAAATGCAAGACTGTTGGAAGGACGTAAAGCATTGAAGAAGAAGAAGAAGACCAAATGTGCACAAACATTTAGGCAAAGTATAGTTGTTCGGCCAATCGTTGAGTTAGAAAGGGCTAAGAAAACTATTGCCAACCAAGGTGCCCAGTTAAAGGCCAAAGATAATATCCTTAAGACATTTCAAAGTCAATTGTATAGACTAACATTCCACTTTCACAAATAATGTAGGAAAGTTTGGATGGAGGGTTACAATGACGCCTTAGCCCACATGAATGATCATCTTGCTCAAAGTGATTTTGAAGGGGACCAACTTGCTAATCTTATTGAAGTATGATCAAAAGAGTGACTTATGTCACTAGAATGACCCATGTCTATTAGATTGTGACAAGCCTCATTTCAAATTGGACACAAAATGGATCCCTTAATATTCTATTCCATAATGCCTGATAAGTATTTAGGGGATTATGGTCTCTATGATGAGTGTGAGATAGTTCGTCCTCCTTATTTGCTTGATAGGTCTAACAGTAGTAATAGACAGATGCTAAGAGATTTCAACACAATAAATTCTTTACATACCCTCAATGATCCTCCTGTTAGAATGGATAAGGCATAAGAAAAGCATCTAATAGAATAAATTTATACTTTGTATACTGTATTTTGATAAATTATTGTTATTGTAACACATTTTGATCAATGAAATGAAGTTGTTTTTGATTGATTTATCATTATTCAAGCTTATGGTCAATGTTAATCGTTTTGCCAACTAGGTATAATGATTACTTAATTGTCTTATAGACTAAACATCCTTCTCAAATGTTTAATATTTGATTCACGTTTGAATACTGTATACGACCTTAGATTCTACTAATTCACATAGATAAAATTATAAATAGCTTTATTGTAATAAGTTGTGGAATTAGTTATCAGTGGTACAACCTAGTGTATTAGGAATGTATAATTATTCCAGTATTTTAACCTAGTAAGGTAAAATCTCTAATTAAAATTTTCAACTAACTTCTTGTTCGTGACTTGCCGATGACAAATCATACATGAAGTTTAACTTTTCTGAAGTTGAAAAAGTTTGGACCAGGCGAGGAAATTTTTGAAAACTTTTCTGAAGTTGGAAAAGTTTGAATTAAAATTTCTCATTATTTTTGGTTAAGGTGTAGCCACCATACTCCGAAAAACTAAGCACAAAAAGGATGTATATGGAGCAAAATCTTAAATTTCATTAATTTGAATAACCAATTACATTAAGTAAATAATTGTTAAACTGAATTACTGATAGTACTCGCGTAGATTGTTGAAGTTCCAAGGATTATTGAATTCCTCCCCTTCTAGAGTTTCCAAATGATAAGTTCCTAGTAGGATAACCACTGAGACATGGTATGGAACATGCCAATTTGGCTTCAGCTTGTTACTCATCTGGATTACTTTCTTGAGTACCAGATCCCCCTGCTTCAGGTTGGTTAGCTTGACCCTTCGGTTTTAAAACCTTATAGTCCTTTATTGGTAGGTAGCCATCCGAATAGAAGCATCTTCTCGAACTTCTTCTATCATGTCCAAATCTAGTTGCCTCATGAGGTCACTTTTGAGTGAATCAAAATTTAATACCCTGTGAGTTGGCAGACCTATTTCCACTAGTACTACTGCCTCAGTCTAAAAAGATAGAATGTATGGGGTTTCCCTCATTCCTTGTTGGAGTAGTCCTATATGACCAAAGGACACTGTGGAGTTCATTAATCCAATTTCTTTAGCATCATCCAACCTTTTTTTGAATCCATCTAACAATTTTTTATTGGTGATCTCTGTTTGGCCATTGCATTGTGGATGACCAGGTGTTGAATGAAGTTTTTAGATGCCTGGTCGAATATAATACTCTTCAAATTATTCATTATCAAATTGAGTTCCATGGTCTGTGATGAAGGAATTGGTCATGCCATACCTGTAAATGATTTGCTTCCCTATGAACTGGAAAACCCCCTGATAAGGCATGTCATCCAAGGGGTCATCCTCCACCCATTTGGTGAAATAATCAATAGCTACAACCAGATATTTGAATCTTGCTTTGGTGGTCGGTAGTGGTCCAACCAAGTCTATTCCCCAAATAGAAAAATCCCATGAATAGGTGATGGGTGTTAGACTTTCTCCTGGTCTTTTTTTGATGTTAGCAAACATCTAGAATTTATCATATTTCTTAATGAAAGCAACATAGTCTACTTTCATAGTCGGCCAGTTGTAACCTTACATTGCTATCCATTGTCTTAGAGACCTCACAGCTGTGTGAGATCCACATGAGACTTCATCTATATATTTAATAAAAATTATTCACTTCATTTGGATGAACACAATGAAGTAGAGAAACAGTATAACCTCGTCGATGTAGAACACATTTCCCCAACATGTAATAAGATGCTTTATATCTCATCTTTTTAGCTTCTTTCTAATGGGACGGTAGTGTTCCTCTTTCAATGTTCTCTCTAATTGGGTCCATCTATGAAGGAATAAATTCCACAGAGATAATTTCTACTTCCATACCATAAATGCTTCTGTGGGTAAGAATCTCCATTAGGATCGTTCACCTAAGTTCTGTTGGAGTTACTGAAGCAAGGCATTCTCTAGTCTAGGAATCCTCACTATCTTGGCTGAAGTGAATAGATAAATAACTTCCATTTCTTTTTTACGATATCTCATCATTGTTTACCTTATGACACCATAAATTTACTGCATTTGATTAACAATCAACTGAGAATTGCGATATACCAGTGCCTGCTCGATGCCTAGTGACGAAGCCAATTCCAATCATGTGATCTCCAATCCTGTGAATATTTTTTTCTTACTCTGCCTCAATGTTAGAAGTCTTGAATTGGAATCTCAGAGCATATTTCACATCTAAGTTATCTGGAGTGTTAACGATGAGGCCTTCTCCACTTCTAGTGGCACATGAGGATCCATCTACAAATAATTTCCAAATCGAAATATCATCAGAGGAATATTTTTTTGTTAATACTTCATGCTTGAAAATATTCTTGCTTTGTTGAATTATTTCATGAGCATTTGATAAATTCGATTGGTCATCCCCAATCTCTATTTTCTTTTGGGCTAAGCTTTCTTCCGTAGAAGTTTGCTCGACAGGCAAACATGGACTGCGTTGTTATGATACCACGCCTAATTAATTACTGGGTGATCAGTCCTTAATTAATTAATTTCAGAATATCAAGTTGGTTCAGATAATGCATTACTTTCGAAGGACTCAAATTTTAATTTAAAAAAAAACTAACCACCTAATATTTAAAAAGGCTGGTGTCAAAATTTTATCTTGTTATTAGTCAGCATCAGGTAAGGAAATAATCAACTAATACTATTCATCCCAAAAATATAAGGAAATAACTAGATGAATTAAAATAAAGAACCGGAGTAAACACTTCCAATCAAAATCCCATACAATAATCCAAAGCCATGAAATAAAAGTCTACTAATAGAATGAAACATCTAAATCTCTTAATGTAAAATACTAAGGGATGACACGCCCAACTGAAGTAAATAACTGATAGATAAAGAAGGATAGAATATGAAGCGCCTACTAACAATGTCCTGTAGTTCCACATCAACTATAACTCATCAAATGAGTGGGATATCCTAATCCAGGTGTACCTATGGCTGAGCACCTAAAACAAAAGAACAAGAAAAGAGATTTAGAGAAAAACGGGTAAGAGCCCAAATAAAAAATAGTTTAAATATAGCAAGTGCTTAAATTTGTTAATTAACACAAATATTATTCATATTAACTTAGCATACTCACTTGAGATGCTCACCTCTCATCTAATGTGCATACCAAATGACCCTAACTACCTATACTAGTCACGATACTCTACCTGACTATACATAGTATAACCACTATGCTGGATAAAATATCCAAATAACCCGAAGACAATATATTGTTATTATTTAGGAATAGGTTTAAAGCTGCTCTAACCCATTCACATAACATTCTTAATTCCCAACTGGTGACCTAATAAGTATATATTATAATAAAGCGGCCAATATGAAACACATAATAGGAACTCAATATGCATATATAAAATTTTAATATGTGTACATATAAATATATATCAATATTGCACCCATGGTTAAGAAACCCCTGGTGCTAGGCATACTCGGCTATCTAGTCCCATTGCAACACTCACGCATGAAGGACAAAAGGTTCAATCTTTCAAGAACCAATAAAACATATACACATATTAGAGTCGAACATAGTTCCAAGACGATGGGCTACGTATATACCTACGCACCCATACGATTGTCAATACTATCATTATCATAGATAGCCCGTACCTAGGTTCCATGCTCTAGTGGTACGACCCAAAATCCCCTGAAGGCACAAAAGATACGGTCATCCACAACGCGTTAGCCTCCGTTCGATAGCGAGTATCTAGGTATGTCGTACATATAATATTCTAAGTAATATGCACCACAAAACTTATATAACTTAATAGGCGTTCACGCAACCCAATTTCCATAATACGTAAGTAGTATTACTGTTTCTACCACTCACCGTAATTATTTCATATATTACCTCTCTCAAACCAAACTTCCTTCCTAGGTTCTATAAACTTTCTATATCCCGAGAACAATTACACTCCCAACTAGATAATAACTCAAAATTTACATTGCCCGATACTCACATGGGTTATTACTCTCACTTGGAGAAACATAGGATGATTTGTAACTCAATCGGACCCTAAAATCCAGTCTGGAATCTCGTTAGAAGTCAAGGGAATCTCGTTCGAACAAGTTAGTTCGAACAAAATTATCACTTTGAACGAACTCAATCATTTCGTTAGAAACGTCATTGGAATTCTCGTTGGAAGTCTCATTCGAATGAGGTCATTCGAATGACTTGGGCAGACTTCGAATGAGAAATTCGGGTAGACCCCTATTCTTCTCCAAATTCGATTTTTCCAACTTTAAATCTTCAATATCAATCCAAAACTTAACCCAACTCTAATTTAATGTTCCTAAACTATTCCAAATTACCCCAAGACACTTTCTAATACAAATTAAAGGTCAAATCCTTATATACTCAAATGGAATTCAACCATTTCTTCAATTCCTAAAAAATCTCTTAAATATGAACCCATAATTTTTTTAAACCTTCAAAACCCTCAATAAATTTCATGATTTCAACATATAATTACTAAATTTCACAATCCTAATAAAGGAAGATCCTCTAGATTCAAACCCATTTCCAATTCACAAGTTTTCTTTACAGATCAGTCTAAATAACCCTAGGTTTTCATTGCAACAAGTTTACACCATTTAATCTAAATCAATAAGAATGATATTTGCTAAACGAGGAGCAAGATAAACAGTTGACTTTATATGGATTTCTGATTCTTTGATTGAATTTGGTATGTGGTTGATCCTCTCGTCGCGATCTACACTTTGGTGTAACTATTTGTGAGAAATCTCTAGTGTTTGGCTTTTTTCTCCAATGGTTCTTCTTCCTCCTTGGTTCTCCCTCTCTTTCTCTCTCTTTCTCATGTAGGTTGCAACTGACAGAACCACTAACCCTTGATGCTCCTATTTTAATCATTTTTTCATCCATTTAATTACTCAAAAATCCCAAAAGACTAAAATACCCCTCTGGGATGTCATTTTGGACTAAAATACCCCGGACTCTAATTAAAACACCCGAGTAGTGTGTTCTAGCTATTTCGACCTTTCCGGACATACTGGCGCACTCAAAATAGTCATTCGAGTTATATAAAAATAATTTACCTTTTAACCCCAAAATATATAATAGTGGTGCGACTCATACGTGCGTCCTAAATAATTATATCTTAACTGCCGTGTATCTCATCCCCGGCTATATTACTATTTTCAAAACAACATTATGTTACTCACTACGTAATGTTCAACATAATTATAATTTGACAAAATTATTTTTTATAACTACTAACTCTCGTCAGTCTAGTAATTATTACCCTTAAAATCGGATTAATTAATCCTAATTTCCATACTTTCATAATAAAATAAATATGCGTAAGAATAACTCTAGATAACGTTCACGCATGTCATCCTCGTGTGTCCAGATAGGTTCCTCAACATTATGGTGCCGCCACTGAACACGGACTAGTGGTACTATCTTCAACCTCAACTTCCTCTGACTACAGTCTAGGATAGTAACCGACCCCTCCTCGTAGGAGCTATCAGGCTGTAAGTCGATCTCCTCAAGCGCAATGTGAGTATGGGCCAAATCATCTCGAAGATATCTCCTTAGTGAAGAGATATGGAGCACGTCATGGACCCTATGCAAGTGCTTCGGTAACCTAAGTCTATAAGCAACTGTCCCAATCCTCTCGATAATAGGGAATGGCCCTACATACCTAGGCGCCAACTTTCCCTGCTTCCCAAAATGCATAACTCCTTTCATAGGAGACACTCAAAGTAACACATGGTCCCCCATATTGAACTCTCAAAAATACCGCTTGGCATGGGCGTAGCTCTTTTGTCGATCCCGAGCAACCCGAATACGACTTCGTATCAACTCTATCCTCACCGAAGTATACTGAATCGCCTTCGAATCAAGTAACTTGTTGTCCCCCACCTTTAACTAACATGTTGGGGATCGAAAAGGTTTGCCATATAGTGCCTCGAATGGATCCATACCGATAGTAAACTAGCAGGAGCTGTTATAGGCAAACTCCACTGGTGGAAACTACTGCTCCCAACCTCCGCTAAAATCAAAGATGCACATGCACAACATGCCCTCTAACATCTGATTTGTCCACTTGGTCTATCCATGCTTCTGCGGGTGATAAGCTGTACTTAGTCGCAACTCCGTACCCATCGCCTCCTACAAACTGTCCCAAAATCGAGACACAAACACCTTATCTCTGTCAGATACGATATTGAGGGGCACCGTGTGAAGTATCACTATCTCTGCTATGAATATCTGGGCATACTGTCCCATGGTGTATTCTGTCTAGGATGGTAGAAAGTGGGCTACTTTGGTCAACCGATCCACAATCATCCATATAGAATCGTGACCCCTCTGCGATGTAGGTAATCCTGTAATGAAGTCCATAGAAATGCTCTTCCATTTCCACATAGGAACCTCTAATGGCTGTAGAAGTCCCGCCGGTCTCTAATGGTCCACCTTTACCAACTGTGAAGTGGCACATTTTGAGAGGAACTCGGCAATATCCTTCTTTATCCCGCTCCACCAGTATTATCTCCGTATATCCAGGTACATCTTATCCCCATCGGGATGTACCATAAATTATGAACCGTGCGACTCTGTCATCACTTCGTGCCATAAGTCTTCTCTTACAAAAACAACGAACCTTTTATTAAAATGTAAACCCCTATCTGAACCCATGTTATAAGAATCGATCCCCTTTACTAAAAGTTACACTATCTGACTCTAGCAGCAAAACGGATTAGCTTCCTAAGCATGTACTACCCTCGTAATAATCTGGGGCGTAACTATCATCACAGACATGAATGATCGAGCCATCATATACTGGTGACCTAATTCCTTCCATTTTGCTTTCCACACTTCGGTCACCTCCCCTACCGATCTACGGCTCAACGTGTCTGCTACCATGTTAGCCTTCCCCGGGTGGTATTTGATATCAAAATGACAATCCTTCACAAACTCAAGCCACCGGCACTAATGCATATTCAGCTCCTTCTGAGTGAAGAGGTACTGTAATGACTTGTGATCTGTGAGCAAGAGAAATTTCTCCCTCAGGAGATAATGTCTCCAAATTCGAAATGCAAACACAACCCCCGCCAACTCTAAGTCATGGGTGGGGTAATTCCTCTCTTGAGTCTTAAGCTTACGGGAGGCATAAGCTATAGCCTGATTCTCCTACTGAAGTACACCCCCAAGTCCTAATAAGGACGCATCAGTGTAGACTATATTCTCTACTATTGGCCTGGGTAATGCTAAGACTGGTGCTAAGGTTAACTTGTCTTTCAACTCATCAAAGGCCAACTGACAAGCATCATTCCAGATAAACGACACCCCTTTGTGAGTCAAGTGTGTCAACGGACCTGCTATTTTTGAAAACCCTCGAATGAACCTCCTGTAGTATCCGACTAGGACCAAGAAATTACGTATCTCGATCGGTGTTGTGGGTTGTCCTTACTCACTCATCACTGACACATTTCTCGGATCCATGGATATCCCTCAGTCAGAGATGATATGCCCCAAAAACTGGACCTCCTTCAGCCTAAACCCACATTTCTCGTATTTTATGTACAACTCATGCTAACGCAGTGTCTGCAAAACCTACCTCAAGTGCTCGGCATGCTCCTCCTCGGTCTGCAAGTAAACCAGAATGTCATCTATGAAGACGATGACGAATTGGTCCAGGAACTGTCTGAACACCCTATTCATCAAGTCCATAAACACGGCTGGGGTGTTGGTTAGCCCGAAAGGCATAACCCTGAACTCATAGGAACCATATCTTGTCAAGAAGGCCGTCTTTGATACATCTTTCTCCCTAATACGCAACTAATGGCATCCTGATATCAAGTCAATCTTCGTGAAGAAGTCAGCTCCTCTCAATTGGTCGAATAAGTCATCGATTCGAGGCAACATATATTTGTTTCGTATCGTGAATTTATTCAACTCTCGATAATAGACACATAACCTCAACGATCCATCCCTCTTCTTAATGAATAGTATGGGAGCACCCCACAACGAAGTACTCTTACGGATAAACCCCTGCCCCAATAACTGCTCAATTTGGTCACGTAACTCCCTCATCTCTGATGGATCCATACGGTAAGGTGCGCGGACTATCAATCGAGTGCCCAGCGCTAAATCAATGATGAAGTCTATCTCTCTACTCGGTGGTAACTCCAAAATATCCTTAAACACAACTGCAAACTCTCAAACAACAGGAATCAAGTCAAGTGGTATCACCACCTCCCTAGAGGTCTCCTCCTCTATGTTGTATAACTGTGTTGAAGATCCTCCCTCAGGGAAAGGCATCGCCACCAGGAACATATCCTGACCAGATATGGTAAAAACTATATTACACTAAAATAATCGATCATGGACCTATACCTAGCAAGCCAATCCATACCTATAATCGCATCATACTCGGACATATATAATATGAGCACGTGAACGGGTAAGATAAACCTCCCAATCTCTATATCCACTCCCCGATAAATAAAAGAAACCAGAGAACCTCTACTCAACGGTGAGTCCACACAAGTAATTGTACTCTCTGTGGTATCAAATAATATTTTAGTATATGCAAACCCCGTGGTAATAAAATAGTGTGAGGCCCCCGTATTAAATAAAATGCTCCCCAAAGTCGCCTGGATAGAAAACATACCCTCAATCATGGGTGGGTTCTGCGGGACTGTGGCTTGGTGAAGATTGTAGACTCGTCCATACTGAAGCTGCCCCTGCTGAACTGGGATGGTTGGAATGGGTGGCAGTGCTGGTATCTGTGGGGGTGCTGGGAGAGATGTAGGAAATAACGGTCTCTGGGTCTCCTGGGGAGCACCCTACTGCTGGTGCTACTGCTAACCTCTACCCTTATGAGGGTAGTCCTGACGTTTGTGGCTAGTGTTTCCACAAGTAAAACATCTCCCTGGGAAGGGTCCTCCCCCCAGTCCCTGTTGTCCCCAACCGTGATGGTTGTTTTCAACCCTCCCTTGGAAATGCTAGCTTGTTGAACCTGCTACTGGACTTGATGGCCGTGATGACCTTGCTGGCCATGTCTAAATCCTCCCTTCCCATGTCTAAAACCTCCTGATCTAAACCGCTTAGGATCCCCTTACTAGGAACCCTAATCACTATGTCTATGATGACCGTGAACTGCCTGTGCCCCATTGTCACCATTTTCTCATGTCCTTCCCCATTAGTTGGACTCTCCTACTCGCTTAACCTTTGTCAGATGAAAATGTTGGTCTTGGCAGTGGAGTAGTGATGCATTAACCACGTCCAAATTGGTGGCCAAAGAGAGATTGTCTATCAAATGTGTAACACCCCACATTTTCATGCATTAAATATTTAATTAATTCGGGAAATTAAAATTACTTGTGAATCGTAATTTAATTGAATTAATTAGAGAAATATTATTTAAATGTTAATCGAGGAATAAATGGTTAATATTTATGGAAAGTTATTTACTAAGTGAATAGTAATTATTTATTTAAGTCATTTCGAGTATTAATGACAGGGTAGGCACTTATCTCAATCGGGAGTCGGTATAGACTAAAGGGGTGAGGGAATACACATTTTTATAAATAAATTCGGATACCAATTCTGAGTGTACGGTTGAGTCCGAATGAGCCGAGATAGTCGGAAAAGTGTACCCGGGGGTAGTAAACGGGTCACGGGACATTTTTGAACATAGTCGGGCCCACACGGAGCATTTGGGTCACTTGGGCTTGGCCCATTAGGCAAAAAATGGGATTTAGGTAAATTAAGGAATTTGGAGGAATGATATAACGGCTGATAGAGTTTTAGAAAAAGGCTAATTGGATTAAGGAACCCTAATAGCAGTTAAAGGCAATTTTGGGATCACTTAAGAGCCAACAAGGATCATCTTCAACCTTGGAATTCATCTCCGAATCACACACTACAAAACCTAAGGCAAGTGGATAACTTGCAATAGTATTAAATCTGTTTTGAAATTCATATTCATGTGATGTGTTTGATCAAAAAATTCGTTTTGGGTGTTCATGGCATAAACATGAGGTTTTGGAAAGTGATAATCTGATTTACGAATTTTAATGAAAATTCTGGTAGAAATCTGATATTATGAACTGATACATATCTGGTAGGATGATATCTGGATAATTAGAAACGAATTTGGTGAAGGAATTTGAGATGTAAATGGGTTAAGGGTTAAAGATGAATTTTTCCCCAAATCCAGAATCTGTAGTTAATGGACGAATTAATGATGTTGGTGGACATTCTGGAGGTCCCTAATAAGGTTTCTAACATGTATTAATGCTAAGAGGGCTTGAGGTTACAGGTAGAAGGAATTAGGGTTTGAGAATTTCCGTCCATGACTGATTCAGTCTTCGCGAAGAAGACGAAGACATGTTCGATCGATCGATCGAAGGTCTGGGGTCGATCGATCGAAGGTCGGCAGTTTTCGACAATTCTGCCCAGTTATGTATATAAAAGAAAATTATATAATAAACCTTTATGTAATTAATTATGGGGAAATTATTACATGAGTTTAAACCTAATTAATTAGGAGTAAAGTTAATTAGGATTTGAGGAATTTTTGGTGTCACGAAATGAAGAAAATTCGGGAGTCGGGAATTTAGACTCGAGTGAGGTTATTTCGGGCTACGAGAGTAAGTCCAAATTTATGGTGGGGGCGACACCAAAGGTGACTAAATTAATTAATGTGCAAATTAATTAATAATTAGAGCTGGGCCATAAAACTCTTAATGAATTAAATGGGCTTATGTTACGGGTTTTGTACATGGTGTAGCCGAGACATTTTATATATATATATATATATATATACGGAGTGTGGTAGTATATATATATAGTATGTGTGCATTAATAATAGTGATTGAATATTATTAGTATGTATTCTAGTGCTATGGGGGGAGGTTGCGCGCAGTGGATGGATCCCCTAGCTTGAGGAGTACGGCGAGTATAATCCCAGGTCATAGCGTCCGTTGTATGGGTGAGGGGTATCTCACTTTCAGGGAAGGAATATGACCGCCTCCAATTCGTATGTTAAACTAAGTTAGTTAGCGAATCTAACTTGGATAACTAGGTTACGTGAATAAACCTAGTGGGATAGCACTTGGGAAAATTTATATTTTGTGAGTATTCTTACTCGGTCGAAAGTTGGCATTAAATGTTATTTCAGTATGTTTGTAAATACTGTAATATGATTGAATTATATAATTAGGTAAATAATTATATAGGGAATAATTAATACATAGTGAAAAATGTATTAGGTATATAACTGGTGTGAATGTTGTATGGAATTAAAAGGAGTAATGATTTAAATAAGTTGACGTTTATAATAACTTAAGAAAAATCATGATTTAAGGCATACTCGTTTAGAGTTGGTAAAGTACAAGGGTTTAAATAAACAATGGGTCAGGGCATAGGACCTAGTGAATTAATTGGTAGCGTTAGTAGTGCACATTAGGGGAGGGGTGAGGAAGTCCTCAAGAGAGTGCGGCACTAACTAAAATATGAAGAGCATGCATATTTATTTATTACTGCAAGTTAATCATTTATTAAATGTTTTCAAATGTTTTTGGGTACTAACCCTTGTTATAAAAAAATTTAAAAACCTTTTAGGTGTCCAACCACAAGGGCGCCAAGCTTGACTCTATTCCAGGTATCCTTGCTGCAGCACATGTGGATGTTGCGAGGTTTTGATAGACGCCTCCTTCTTCCATTCTTATAGAGACTCTCTAGTAGTTATCGGAGCCTGTCGCTCACAGTTCATTTATCACTAGTAGACCTGTTTAGATGTTTTTCTTGATACTTACTTGTATTGGTTATTTGGACCGATGGTTTATTCGGTTAGGTATTTTATTTGTGGATGGTTATTTTAATTAACTGTGATTGTGTATTGTTGTATGTTCCGCATGAGTTTTAATTTAATTAATCGAAAGATAAAAATTGGCACCACTCTATTTTTCTCACTTAGGTGGTTAGTAATTTAAAAAGACGACAGTGATTCTAAGAATGGACCAACTGAGAAACCTTTTCTAACTTGATTTAGGACTGATCACCCGGGATTAATTAGGCGGGGTTTCACAGATGGTATCAGAGCATCAGGTTCTAGTGTCCTTAGGATCTGTGCGGCTTTCTACGTTTTAGTGTATCACTCGTTTGTTATAGAGCCCTATTATTAGGACTGTTGATTCATTTTCCGCTTGTGAGATATCGTATTTCTGTTGTGTATATATTTGTGTAAATTGTGTACTTATACAATTCAATCTATTTCAGATGCCACCGAGGAGACTGAGAGCCGAGAGGGCTGAGGGTAGGGATGAAATTAGGGAGACCCATCAGGAGCCACAGGTACCGCTACCACCACCCCCACCTGAGTTGATTTCCAATACTCAGGTGGCAGTGATAGTGGCCCAGGCGGTCGAAACAACAATGAGAGCTATGGCAGCTCACTTTCCACAGCCCTAGGCACCGCCTCTAGTGGCACCAGCAGATCAGGGTCCAGTGGGGCCACCATCTTGGCAGAAAGTTAGGGAGACCTTCCAGAAGGGTCACCCACCTGAGTTCCGGGCTAGTACAGATGTGATAGAGGATTGTGACTGGAAGAAGAACATTCAGCGCCATCTGCGCATGCTAGAGTGTACCGAGGTACAGAAGCAGATGCTTGCTACCTTTCGTCTATCAGGGGCTGCCTTACAGTGGTGGGAGTCGGTTACCACCGCCCGGGAGCGAGACTTGATGCCGATAGCAGAGTTTTGGGTTCGGTTCGACCGCAAATACTTTCCACCAGCAGTAGAGACTGAGATGAGGAAGAAATTCAGTGATTTAGTTCAGGGTGACCGATCAATGGCAGACTACGAGGAAGAGTTCACCCGTTTGGCAAACTTTGTGCCAAATGAGGTGAGCGATTAGGAGCGGAAGAAATCGAGGTTTATGGATGGATTAGCCTGGAGGATCAGGCAACACTTGATTAGGAATCCGACATTAGTGACGTATATAGATGTAGTTAATGCCGCACTTGTACATTTCCAGGACCATCGCTTCCATGCGAAGGGGAGCAAGCGAACAGGGGAGCCGAGCCAGAAGGGCAAGGCTGTTATTAGTAGTGACACTAGTGGTGATCAGCAGCAGGCGAGTAGTCAATAAGGGAATCAGGCTAAGAAGTTTAAGCCTGGTGGTTTCCGATAGGGGGGATAGGGGTTCAGGCAGGGGAAGCCGGGCTCGAATCAGCAGCATCAGGTTCCTCAGGGCCGTCAGGACCAAGGGAACAATGGGGGAGGCCAACAGGGCCAGGGCCAGTCGCGTCAGGGCCAACAGGGCCAACGACAGGGGGATGGACAGAGACGCTGCTTTGTGTGTGGCCAGCCAGGACACTTAAAGAGGGAATGCCCACAGAGGGGCAGAGGTCAAGAGCAGGAGGCCCAACAGGGGCGACTGGGGCAATTACCACCAGCAACACCAGCCCCACCCACCCCACCTCAGTAGGGGCAGATGCACTACGGGCGTGTGTATAACGTCCGGGATGTTCCTAATCCCCCGGCACAGCAAGCACCGCCAGCAGTTGAGGGTATGTTTCTCATTCATGGTTATGAGGGTAGTATTCTCTTTGATACAGGAGCATCGCATTCATTCAATAAACTAAATTTTGCTAAACGGGCCGGACTACTAGAGACCGCGGGAGGTCTTCGGATGTGTGTAGAGTCGCCAGTTGGCAGCGGGGCCACGATTCACTCGATTTGTCGGGGTGTGGACATTTTGATTGGGAGACTTAGTTTAGCAGCGGACCTACTAGTGTTAGATATGGAGGGGTACGATGTCATCCTGGGTATGGATTGGTTGGCAGGTTATCGGGCGACGGTGGATTGCTACGAAAGGACTATCGTGTTCTCCATTCCAGGGCAAGAGATGTTCTTAATAGCAATGCCGCTACCCGAGGGAGGGTCATGCACACACTTGTATTACATTGAGGAGGAAACCTCACAGGAGGTGGCTATTCCGTTGGATTCAATCCCAGTGGTGAGAGACTTTAAGGATGTGTTTCAGGAGATACCAGGGTTGCCACCTAGCAGGGAAATCGAATTTGTGATTGATTTAGCACCGGGGACGAGACCAATTGCTCGGGCCCCATACCGTATGGCCCCTTCAGAGATGCGTGAGCTGAGGGAGCAGATTCAGCAGCTTCTGGGTCAGGGTTTCATACGGCGGAGTACATCACCGTGGGGTGCACCGATGTTATTTGTGAAAAAGCGAGATGGTTCACTACGGTTATGCGTGGACTATAGAGAGCTGAATAAGGCCACGATATAGAGTAAGTATCCGTTGCCTAGGATTGACGACCTTTTTGACTAGTTGAGAGGGGCGTCTTATTTCTCTAAGGTCGACTTAAGGTCAGGATATCATCAATTACGTATCCGAGAGGAAGATGTTTCGAAGACCGCTTTCCTGTCGCGGTATGGATCTTACGAGTTCAGGGTGATGCCATTCGGACTCACCAATGCACCAGCAGTGTTCATGGACCTCATGAACAGAGTATTCAGGGAGTTTCTCGATCAATTTGTTATCGTGTTCATTGATGACATCCTGATCTACTCACGTACCGAGGAGGAGCACGCAGAGCACCTACGTATAGTGTTACAGACATTACGGGATCAACAACTCTATGCCAAATTCGGTAAGTGTGGATTTTAGCTACGGGAGGTTCAGTTCCTTGGCCACGTGGTGTCAGACCGGGGTATTGCAGTGGATCCAAGTAAAGTATCGGCGGTGAGGGAGTGGGGACAACCCACGACACCGACAGAAGTGCGCAGTTTTCTGGGGTTAGCCGGTTATTACCGACGGTTCATCAAAGGATTCTCGAAGATTGCGGGCCCTTTGACAAATCTTACCCGGAAAGGGGTACCTTTCACTTGGGATGATCACTGTCAATTAGCCTTCGACGAGTTAAAGTACAGGTTGACATCTGCGCCCGTGCTTGCATTGCCGAAAGGAGGATTAGAGTATCGGGTTTACACTGACGCATCCTTACAGGGACTTGGGGGTGTGCTTCAGCAGGAGGAAAGGGCTATAGCTTATGCGTCCAGGAAGCTAAAGACCCATGAGAAGAATTACCCCACTCACGACCTGGAGTTAGCAGCAGTAATTTTTGCTTTGAGGATATGGAGACATTATCTCCTGGGGGAGCAGTTCACGCTATTCACGGATCACAAATCACTTCAGTACCTATTCACTCAGAAGGATTTGAATATGAGACAGAGGCGATGGCTAGAATTCGTGAAAGACTATGAGTTTGATATTCAGTATCATCCTAGTAAGGCTAATGTGGTGGCAGACGCATTGAGTCGTAGACCGACTGGGGATATATCAGAAGTCTGGAAAGCGAAGTGGAGAGAACTTCGATACGAGGATGATGTAGCCAGGGCTTGCATGTCAGCATTATCCATCACACCCAAGATCATTATGCGGGTTGTGGGAGCCCAGGCAGAGGATCAGACCTACCGGGATAGGGTGATCCAGTTGTTAGCTGAGGGAGCAGAGGGTTACTCGATCAGCTCGGAGGGAGGCTTACGCCATAATGGGAGGTTGATTGTGCCAGAGGATGCGGAGTTGAGGCACGCTGTTATGACAGAGTCTCATGGGTCGAGATTCGCGGTACATACCGGTGGGGATAAGATGTATCAAGATATGAGGAGGCAGTATTGGTGGGCAGGGATGAAACGGGACATAGCAGAATTTGTTTCGAAATGTGCCACGTGTCAGCTTGTGAAAGTTGACCATCAGAGACCATCAGGGATGCTACAGCCACTTGAAATTCCTGTGTGGAAGTGGGAGAGCATCTCTATGGACTTCATTACAGGATTACCGACATCCCAAAAGGGTCACGATTCCATATGGGTTATTATGGATCGGTTGACCAAGGTGGCCCACTTCCTACCAGTTCGCGCAGACTTTGAGACGATGCGTTATGCACAGCTATTCATAGCGGAGATTGTTAAACTGCACGGGGTACCGATTAATATTGTTTCAGATAGGGACAAGATCTTTGTAGCCCATTTTTGGCAGAGTTTTCAGGAGGCCATGGGCACGGAGTTACGGTTGAGTACAACCTATCACCCACAGACTGACGGGCAGACCGAGAGAGTCAATCAGATGTTGGAAGATATGCTCAAAATGTGTATACTAGAATTTGGGGGAGGTTGGGAGAAATATCTTCCTCTGGTGGAGTTTGCGTATAATAACTCTTACTAATTCACAATCGGCATGGCACCATTCGAGGCATTATACAGGAGACCTTGTCGTTCACCCTCTTGTTGGTTAGAGGTGGGGGACAACAAACTGTTGGGGCCAGAGATTGTTCAGGAGACATCTTCCAAGATAGAGCTGATCCGAGGAAGGATTCAGATAGCTCAGGATAGGAAGAAAAGTTACGCTGATGCTTCACGGAGACACGTGGAGTTAGAGGTTGGGGATCAGGTATTGGTCAGGGTATCCCCCATGAAAGGGGTGATGAGGTTTGGCAAGAAGGGTAAACTAGCACCAAGGTACGTGGGACCTTTCCCTATTATCGAGAGGGTGGGGCCTGTAGCTTACAGGCTAGGATTACCGGAGCATCTTCAGCGGATACACGGCGTGTTCCATGTAGCATCGCTGAAGAAATATCGCAGGAGTGAGAGGGCCTTCTGGCACATTCCACTCGAAGAAATTGATTTACAGCCAGACATCTCATATGAGGAGAGGCCGGTGGCTATCCTAGACCGTAGCGAGCGGAAATTACGATCCAAGGTTGTTCCACTAGTTAGAGTACAGTGGAGTCATCACAACATTGATGAGTCTACCTGGGAGCAGGAGAAGGATATGCGGGAGCAATATCCAGAGCTTTTCATCACAGGTATGACCTAATTTCGAGGACGAAATTCCTTTGTAAGGGGGGGAGTATGTAACACCCCACATTTTCATGCATTAAATATTTAATTAATTCGGAAAATTAAAATTACTTGTGAATCGTAATTTAATTGAATTAATTAGGGAAATATTATTTAAATGTTAATCGAGGAATAAATGGTTAATATTTACGGGAAGTTATTTACTAAGTGAATAGTAATTATTTATTTAAGTCATTTCGAGTATTAATGACAGGGTAGGCACTTATCTCAACCGGGAGTCGGTATAGACTAAAGGGGTGAGGGAATAAAAAATTTTATAAATAAATTTTGATACCAATTCTGAGTGTACGGTTGAGTCCGGATGAGCCGAGATAGTCGAAAAAGTGTACCCGGGGGTAGTAAACGGGTCACAGGACATTTTTGAACATAGTCGGGCCCACACGGGGGCATTTGGGTCACTTGGGCTTGGCCCATTAGGCAAAAAACGGGATTTAGGTAAATTAAGGAATTTGGAGGAATGATATAACGGCTGATAGAGTTTTAGAAAAAGGCTAATTGGATTAAGGAACCCTAATAGCAGTTAAAGGCAATTTTGGGATCACTTGAGAGCCAACAAGGATCATCTTCAACCTTGGAATTCATCTCTGAATCACACACTACGAAACCTAAGGCAAGTGGATAACTTGCAATATTATTAAATCTGTTTTGAAATTCATATTCATGTGATGTGTTTGATCAAAAAATTCGTTTTGGGTGTTCATGGCATAAACATGAGGTTTTGGAAAGTGATAATCTGATTTACGAATTTTAATGAAAATTCTGGTAGAATTCTGATATTATGAACTGATACATATCTGGTAGGATGATATCTGGATAATTAGAAACGAATTTGGTGAAGGTATTTGGGATGTAAATGGGTTAAGGGTTAAAGATGAATTTTTCCCCAAATCCAGAAACTGTAGTTAATGGACGAATTAATGATGTTGGTGGACATTCTGGAGGTCCCTAATAAGGTTTCTAACATGTATTAATGCTAAGAGGGCTTGAGGTTACTGGTAGAAGGAATTAGGGTTTGAGAATTTCCATCCATGGCTAATTCAGACTTCACGAAGAAGACGAAGACCTGTTCGATCGATCGATCGAAGGTCTGGGGTCGATCGATCGAAGGTCGGCAGTTTTCGGCAATTCTGCCCAGTTATGTATATAAAAGAAAATTATATAATAAAACTTTATGTAATTAATTATGGGGAAATTATTACATGAGTTTAAACCTAATTAATTAGGATTAAAGTTAATTAGGATTTGAGGAATTTTTGGTGTAACGAATTGAAGAAAATTCGGGAGTCGGGAATTTAGACTCGAGTGAGGTTATTTCGGGCTACGAGAGTAAGTCCAAATTTATGGTGGGGGCGACACCAAAGGTGACTAAATTAATTAATGTGCAAATTAATTAATAATTAGAGTTGGGCCATAAAACTCTTAATGAATTAAATGGGCTTATGTTACGGGTTTTGTACATGGTGTAGCCGGGACATTTTATATATATATATATATATATATATATATATACGGAGTGTGGTAGTATATATATATAGTATGTGTGCATTAATAATAGTGATTGAATATTATTAGTATGTACTCTAGTGCTATAGGGGGAGGTTGCGCGCAGTGGGTGAATCCCCTAGCTTGAGGAGTAGGGCGAGTATAATCCCAGGTCATAGCGTCCGTTGTATGGGTGAGGGGTATCTCACTTTCAGGGAAGGAATATGACCGCCTCCAATTCGTATGTTAAACTAAGTTAGTTAGAGAATCTAACTTGGATAACTAGGTTACGTGAATACACCTAGTGGGATAGCACTTGGAAAAATTTATATTTTGTGAGTAGTCTTACTCGGCCGAAAGTTGGCATTAAATGTTATTTCAGTATGTTTGTGAATACTGTAATATGATTGAATTATATAATTAGGTAAATAATTATATAGGGAATAATTAATACATAGTGAAAAATGTATTAGGTATATAACTGGTGTGAATGTTGTATGGAATTAAAAGGAGTAATGATTTAAATAAGTTGACGTTTATAATAACTTAAGAAAAATCATGATTTAAGGCATACTCGTTTAGAGTTGGTAAAGTCCAAGGGTTAAAATAAACAATGGGTCAGGGCATAGGACCTAGTGAATTAATTGGTAGCGTTAGTAGTGCACATTAGGGGAGGGGTGAGGAAGTCCTCAAGAGAGTGCGGCACTAACTAAAATATGAAGAGCATGCATATTTATTTATTACTGCAAGTTAATCATTTGTTAAATGTTTTCAAATATTTTTGGGTACTAAACCTTGCTATAAAAAATTTAAAAACCTTTTAGGTGTCCAACCACAAGGGCGCCAAGCTTGACTCTATTCCAGGTATCCTTGCTGCAGCACATGTGGATGTTGTGGGGTTTTGATAGACGCCTCCTTCTTCCATTCTTATAGAGACTCTCTAGTAGTTATCTGAGCTTGTCGCTCACAGTTCATTTATCAGTAGTAGACCTGTTGAGATGTTTTTCCTGATACTTACTTGTATTGGTTATTTGGACCGATGGTTTATTCGGTTAGGTATTTTATTTGTGGATGGTTATTTTAATTAACTGTGATTGTATATTGTTGTATGTTCTGCATGAGTTTTAATTTAATTAATCGAAAGATAAAAATTTTCACCAGTCTATTTTTCTCACTTAGGTGGTTAGTAATTTAAAAAGACGACAGTGATGCTAAGAATGAACCAACTGAGAAACCTTTTCTAACTTGATTTAGGACTGATCACCCGGGATTAATTAGGCGGGGTGTCACAAAATGCTGGAAGATCCTCCATGTCAATCCATCCATAAAATGATGAATCTTCATCTCCTCAGTCGGGATCTCATACGGTACAATGTTCAGAAGGCTGATAAACTCTGTCTCATATTTTGCCACTATCTTTCCCTCCTATTTCAAGTTCACGAACTTCCGTCTCATATCTGTTTGGATGGCCGAGGGGAAATATTTGCGATCAAACTGCACCCAAAAGTCTCGAATTGTGAGTGTGTCTCTCTCCTCAGTGGTGGTAATAGACTCCCACCACTACAGTGCTGCTCTCACTAACATGAACGTGGCCAGTATCTGACTCTACACCTCTGTGCACTCATGCACCCTCAAATGCCTCTGGATGTCCTTCTTCTATTGGCTCTCTACCACCACATCGAATCTCCCTTTAAACTCCGGAGGATTTGCCTTCAGGAAGGCATACCTAAAACGTTCCTAAGGAGACAGGAAGGCATGGGCCTGAACTGGAGCCACCACCGGTGACTGAGGTGGTTCCTGCTGCACAAGTGTTAATGCGGTATTTATCGCCTGAGATACAATAGAGGCTACTTCAGTGGCATCCATCATACCCTGAGTTGATACAGGTTGAGGCTCAGGCTGAACATCCTGGGGAACTCTATGTGCACGTCGAGGAGGCATCTGAAAGGAGAAAAAAGTTTCATAATTCTACAGTTATTATCTCAAAATAGCTGAAGAACGTAGAATGCATCAAGAATACAACAATCCTAAAATCTAGGCCTATATATCAAAGGATGCTACGTGAAAATATAATAATCCGTACATATTCTAAGGACACTATAACCGGATGCTATGATACTACCTGTGACACCCCACCTAATTAATTACCGGGTGATCAATAATTAATTAATTAATTTCAGAATATCAAGTTGGTTCAGATAATGCATCACTGTCGAAGGACTAAAATTTTAATTTAAAAAAAAACTAACCACCTAATATTTAAAAAGGTTAGTGTCAAAATTTTATCTTGCCATTAGTCATCATCAAGTAAGAAAATAATCAACTAATACTATTCATCCTAAAAACATAAGGAAAGAACTAACTGAATTAAAATAAAGAACTGGAGTAAACACTTCCAGTCAAAATCCCATATAATACTCCAAAGCCATGAAATAAAAGTCTACTAAGAGAATAAAATAAATAAATCTCTAAATGTAAAATTGTAAGGGATGACATGCCCAACTGAAGTAAATAATTGATAGATAAAAAAGGATAGAATATGACGCGTGTACTAGAAATGTCCTGTAGCTTCTATAGAATCTACAACTTGTCAAATTAGTGGGATATGCTAAGCCTGGTGTCCATGTGCCTGAGTACCTAAAACAAAGGAAAAAGAAAAGAGATTTGCAGAAAAGCGGGTCAGAGCCCGAATAGAAAACATATTAAATATAGCAAGTGCTTAAATTGGTTAATTAGAACAAATATTATTCATGTTAACTTAGCGTACTCACTTGAGATGCTCACCTCTCATCTAATGTGCACGCCTAACGATCCTAACTACTCATATTAGTCACGATACTCTAACTGACTATACATAGTATAACCACTATGCCGGATAAAATATCTAAATAACTCGAATACAATATATTGCTATTATGTAGGAATAGGTTTAAAGATGCTTTAACTCATTCCCATACCATTCTTAATTCTCAAATGGTGACCTAATAAGTATATACTATAATAAAGCGGCTAATATGAAAAACATAATAGGAAGTCAGTATGCCTATATATCAATACTACACCCATGGCTAAGAAACCTCTGGTGCTAGGCATACTCAGCTATCTAGTCCCATTGCAATGCTCACGCATGAAGGACAGTAGGTTCAATCTCTCAGGAACCAATAAAACATATACACATATTGTAGGCGAACACAATTCCAAGCCTATGGGCTACGCACATACCTACGCACCCATACGACCGTCAACACTATCATTCTCATAGATAGCCCGTACCTAGGTTCCATGCTCTATTGGTACGACTTAAAATTCCCCGAAGGCACAAAAGATATGGTCGTCCACAACGCGCTAACCTCCCTTCGATAACCAGTAGCTAGGTATGTCATACACATAATATTCCAAGTAATACACATGAACACAACTTATATAACTTAATAGGTGTTCACGCAAGCCGATTTCCATAATACGTAAGTAGTATTACTAATTCTACCACTCACCGTAATTATTTCATATATTACCTCTCTATAACATACCTTCCTTCATAGGTTCTATAAAATTTCTATATCCCAAGAATACTCACACTTCCAACTATATAATAACTCAGAATTTACGTTGCCTGATACTCACATGGGTTATTACTCTCACTTGGATAAACCTGGGATGATTTGTAACTTGACCGGACCCTAAAAGCCATTCTGAAATCTCATTAGAAGTCAAGTGAATCTCATTTGAACGAGGACGTTCGAACAAAGTGCTCACTTCAAATGAACTCCATTATTTCATTAGAAGTGTTGTTGGAATTCTCGTTCGAATGAGGGCAGACTTGGAATGAGAAATCCGGGCAGGCCCCTGTTCTTCTCCAAATTTGATTTTTCAAACTTTCAATCTTGAATATCAATCCAAAACTCAAACCAACTATAATTTAATGTTCCTAAACTATTCCAAATTACCCTAAGACACTTTCTAATACAAATTAAAGGTCAAGTCCTTATATACTCAAATGGAATTCAACAATTTCTTCAATTCCTAATAAATCTCTTAAATATGAACCCAAAAATTTTTTTGACCTTCAAAACCTTCATTAAATTTCATGATTTCAACATATAATTACCAAATTTCGTAGTCCTAATAAGGGAAGATCCTCTAGATGCAAACCCATTTCCAATTCACAAGTTTTCTTTACAGATCAGTCTAAATAACCCTAGGTTTTCATTGCAACAAGTTTATACCATTTAATCTAAATCAATAAGAATGATATCTGTTAAATGAGGATAATGATAAACACTTTCCTTTGTATGAATTTATGATTCTTTGATTGAATTTGGTATGTGGTTGATACTGTCGTCGCGATCTACACTTTGGTGTAACTATTTGTGAGAAATCTCTAGTGTTTGGCCTTTTTCTCCAATGGTTATGCTTCCTCCTTGGTTCTCCCTCTCTTTCTCTCTGCTTCTCACGTAGGTTGAAACTAACAGACCACTACCCCTCAACACTCCTATTTTAATCCTATTTTTGTCCATTTAATTACTCAAAAATCCCAAAAGACTAAAATACCCCTCTAGGGTGTCATTTTGGGCTAAAATGCCCCGGACTCCATTTAAAACACCCGAGTAGTGTTTTCGGACTATTTCGACCCTTACGGACACACTAGAGCACTCAAAATAGTCATTTGAGTTATATAAAAATGATTTGCCTTTTAACCCCCAAATATATAATAGTGACGCAACTCATACGTGCGTCCCAAATAATTATATCTTAACTATCGTGTATCTCGTCCCCAGCCATATTATTATTTTCGAAACAATATTACGTTACTCACTACATAATTTTCAACATAATTATAATTTGAAATAATTATTTTTCACAACTACCAACTCTTGTCAGGCTAGTAATTATTACCCTTAAAATCGAATTAATTAATCCCAATTTCCATAATTTCATTATAAAATAAATATGCGTAAAAATATGGGGTATTACAGTTTCTCCTTTGTATATGTGAATTCGAAAATAAAATTTACCATTGCTTGGCCTTTTATTGCAACTCTGGGTTCATAGACAATTTTTTACTCTACCAATTCAACTGCTAAAGACATTAACCTTTCAGGCCTCTCTAGTTTTTACAGTGCTTCTCTCAAAGGAAAATTTATGTAGACAACAATGGTGTGAGCTTAAAAGTATGGCCTCATCCTCCTAAAGGCTTCAATATGAGATATGGCTAACTTTTCCAAGCGTGGATATCTGATTTTCGCTCCTAGGAATGCCATATTAGTATAATATACTGGCCTTTGAACTCCTCCATCTAGTCAGATAAAAGCTGAATGAATATCCGACTTTGAAACAACCATGTGTAAATATAATTTTTCTCCCAATACTAGTCGAGAAAAGAAGTGGGGGAGAGCCTGAGTATTTTTTCAACTCCAGGAAGGCCTTCTCATATTCGTTACTCCATTCAAAGGTCTTTCTAAGTACCTTAAAGAATGAAAGACACTTATTAGTTGCTCATGAGACAAAACAGTTGAAGGCAACTACTCTTCTTGTAAATTTTTGAACTTGTTTTTTATTGGTAGGGAATGCATTTCAAGAAAGGCTTTAATCTTGTAAGGGTTTGCTTCCATTCCTCTTTGATTGACAATGTACCCCAATAACATTCCCTCTTGTACTCTGAAGATACATTTGGTTGGGTTGAGTTTCATCTGATGCTTGCCAAGTCTACAATGTGGTCGGCAGCATGTTTGCTCTTGGTGAGCATATCATCTACGTATGCCTCCATGTTTTCACCGATCTGGTCCTCAAAAACCTTATTCACCAGCCTCTGATAGGTAACTCCAGCATTCTTCAACCCAAAGGGCATAACATTGTAACAGTAAGTTCCTCGGTTGGTAATAAAAGAAGTTCTTTCTTTTTCTTCGAGTATCATCTTAATCTGGTTATATCCTGAATAAGAATCCATATAGCTAAGTGGTTCATGGCCTATAGTAGCATCGATCAATTGATCAATTCTTAGTAAAAGGAAATTATATTTTGGACATGTCTTGTTGATATCAGTGAAATCCACACACATTCTCCACTTGTCATTTTTCTTCTTTACCATGACTACATTGGTCAACCAACTTGAGTATTTAACATCTTCAATGAACTGTGCTCGCTGTGATTTTTTACTTCTTCCTGGATCGCCATATTCTTTTTGGGGCTAAATAACCTTATCTTTTGCTTACTTGTCTTAATATCTGGACATATATTAAGCTCATGGAAAATATTTTTTCTCTCTCGAAGGAATGTGATCAATTCCTATTAGAAAAATGGAGATAACCTAGACCCGATCTACGTGGCTCTTTCTGGATTCTCATTGTCCAGTACAACAACATTTGTTTCTTCCATAACTTTCCTTTTTACCTTCTCTTCTTACTCCTGAGGTTCCAGAGTGTCAATGTGGAAAGTGGTTGTGAACTTCATTTGTATCTCTTGTTGGTTAGTCGTTGTATAATAACATTCTCGTGCTTCTTTCTAACTGCCATTTACTATGCTAACTCCGTAATTTGTTAAAACTTTCATGCATTGATGTATTGTAGATGGAACAACCTCTAAATATTTTATTTCCACTCTTCCCAGGATGATATTATAAGCTAACAAGACATTTTTATGTAGCACAAAGAAGAAAATTCTTTCTCTCCTGCTCATCGGTCAGGTGCCGACTAGAATTTCTAGCTTGATGGTTCCGATTAGGTATACTTTCTCCCCTACAAATCTAATGAGTTTTCTGTGGTATGGTTCTAGCTTGCTGCTCTTTAGCCCTAGGCTTTCGAAGAAGTTGTAGAACATTACATCAGCTGAACTCTCATTATCAATTAGGATTCTTGCAACTCTTCCATGATGAACAGTGCATGTGATAACTAACAGATCGTCACGAAACCCCACTCAAATTATTTTTGGAGAATCTGATCACTAGCCTGTCTCTATTGACTTTCTTTAGATGACTATCACTGGATTCGGTCATATCAATTCATCTGATAATTGGATAAGCCTTAGCTTCATTTAAGGAAGATTTTCTTTATACAATTGCGTCTCCTCCTCTAGCGTCTCCTCTTGTAATGAAGTGGCATCCAAAGGATATCATGCCGACATCCACTTTTGGATCATCAAGTTTCTTTGGCAACTCTAGATCTTCTTTAACATCATTGTTTTATGCCCTTTTATTGACTTTCCTTGCTCAGGTGAGAGATTTATACCTTCGGCAATCATTACGATTGCCATTACGATTAACAAACTTTCTCAATTTTACCCGTTGAATATGAATTTAAATCTAATTCTTTCATGTGATACATCTTTTAGTGTTGTGACCATGATACCTGTGGAAACCACAGTACTTGGACTTATCCCTCTTGTTGGGGGAGTGTCTTCAATTTTCCAATCCAATTCAAGTCCATGTTTCCTTTGATCTCCTCCAGGATATGGTGAATACGTTTTTTGAGCATGGTATATGCATCATACTTCTTGATCTGATACAGCTTCTTATCTTTCTAATCCTTTTTAAAAGAATTAGAATTTCTTTTCTGACTCTCACCCTTGGTCTCGGGAGCTTCCATGGCTACTATAGCTTCCCTGGCATTCATTATTTATCTAGCTTTAGCCATTAGTTATGTCATAGTTTTGGGTGTATTATTCACTAAAGCATAATATATATCTTTAGCGAGTAACCCACTCATAAGTTCTGCAATAGTTGTTTTCTCCTCATAGTCTACCAACTACCGTCTTTCATTATTAAAATAATTAATATATTCTCTAGTACTTTCTCCCAACTTTTGTTGCACAGTCAAGAGATGAGTGACACTCTTGATTGGCTTAGCCCCAAAGAAAGAGTTATCAATGAATAATTCAGCTAACCGATGAAAACTAGAGATTTTACCTCCTGGGAGATTATTATACCAAATCTGGACCCGTCCAGTGATGGAACTGGAGAAAGCTCTACATCTCAATTCGTTGATCACTGAGTAGATGATGGCAGCATCTTGATATTTTTCTATGTGAAGGACTAGATTAGTTTTCACGTCATGCTTGGGAGTGACCACTGGTGGCTTGAACTTGGAAGGTGTGGGGTATTCCATAATTTCCTGGATAAAAGGTTATCCTTTGATGAAACTCCTTTATAATGGATTCTTAGTCTTAGCCATTTCACCTAGCCGATCTTCCAATCATTTCATGGATCCCTTCCAGGAATGTCCTTCTTGTTTAAAATTGGCTGAGGTAGATCTAGCAGATTTACTGTGTCTAATGATATGGTAAATCGAACATACATCCTTCTCAATACCATATCAAATGTTAAATAAAAGTAAAGGAAGCAATAAAGAAAAGGACACAAAATACAGAGTGGTTCGGCTACAATAATGAACCTACATCCATTGTGATTCGCTAATCTCATTATTTGTAGTGTGTGATACAAAGTTATGTGCCATTAGAGACACACAAGATAGAGAGATGGTAATAGAGTACATGAGATTAGATAAGTTGGTAGCCTAGATATGGCCCGTGAGAGTAAACCGAAGTGGCTACGGTTGGGGGTGAGTCCTGAAGTATAGTGATATCTAGAGAGTGAGCTGAGAGTTTGGTAGGGCTTCGCCAAGTGAATTCTTACCCCTAATGGTGAAGTGAGGACTTCTATTTATAGAAGTCCAAAAGGTGTGTCTCGTTCCCGGAGCAAGTGATATGTAGATAAATCGTACGAATATGGAATCCTTTTGAAAACTAGATAGCTGTCAAGTTTGATGTGAAAGTTGGTATTGCGACCTATTTGAACCCAGGCAGCGGCCAATTCCGGAATAGTGACACGGCATATTTGAGCCTAGGCAGTAGCCAGAGATGGCAATGGCTGGTTTAATCGAAGGCCTGATAAGTGTATAGGGTCGCGTCCTATCTGCTCACAGGAAGCGACATTTAATTACTTATTCGCAGCATGTAGTGACTATAATAGTCATATCAATAATACCCTAAGTCATAGTGCCAAGAGTTGGCGAGTTGGTACTACGACTGTATTCTGAGACATTACCGTAGTGTCATTGTTTTCTTTAAAAGTGGGTCGCGACAAATGCAAGGCGAATCTTCACCTTTCATCCCCTATTATATAAATGCGATATGGCCATGGTCTTCATTACCTTTTCCAAATACTTGAGAAAAAATCAAGAGCAAGGCTTTATCATTTCCTCTTTGAGTTTTTTGACGAGTTTCCTATGGTGGTGCACGGCAGTTCAAGTGGTTTCATTGGTGTTTATGAGGCTGAGCAACCATTGTTTATTGATTTCTAGGTAACTATCCTTCTATCTTCTTGTATTTTTCATCCTTTTGGCTTATTTAATCCATATTTGCTCAATGAATTAATTGATTCCAATTTTTTTAAACCCAATCGGGATGGTTTCTGCGATTGCTTAAACAACTCTTAATCTTCCATAATTTTTTACAATCTTATCCCAGATCCATGTGTAGTGTAGTTTGTATTTTCCCCAATTTGCTATTGAAAGTAGGATTTTTGTTGGTTAAGTAATTGGGATATGAACTGGTTTTCTAGTTTTCTTGACAATATATTAACTGGTATATGAATTTTCTTAGATTTTTGGTATGTAGCTACAAATTAAGACTAATAGTGAAAACTGGAGTAGTTCTAATTTTGAATTCTTAATTTTTCTGTGTTGAATTACCTCTTATCCCCATTTCGGATTTTTATTTTGGACAAAAACACCATGAGCATGCTCTTGGTGTTCTTGGCCAAAACCCTTGGGTCTTGGGTTTTCAATCTTTGAGAAACTAAAATCCAATCATTTATTTGTTTCTGCAATGAAAGTCGTTGTTGGTAGTATAACTTATGTTATTTTGCTACAATCTCTTTTCAATCTTTTCTAAGTAATCAAGACTCCTTTAGCTGTAGTCTTTAGTTCTTAAGCATCTTGGTTGCAGCCTCACAATTACTCAATGCTGCAACTTGTCCTTTTTAATGGTTGCAGCCTACATATTGATGTGTCCATTAATATGAAGTAGGTAATAGACTATCCCATTTGATTCCATCATTTTCTTTATTTTTTAAGAGGCTTTTGTGACCATAGTGGTTGCGGTACCTAACTTCGGAGCCCATCTGCTTTCCAGGTATTACCACGGTGCTATAATTTGGGACCCTTCAGAATTTCTGATTGACTTCTGGAGAAAGCACTTTGGCATTCCTCCTTCCAAAATTCCTTTTATAAAGCCTTTGAAGACAATTGGGCCTTGTTTACTCAATGACTGCCCCAACTGCGTGACACTTAATTTTGACTTTGTAGACTCCTCTAATTGTAGGGACACTAGGGAGGCTATAGATATTATAGAGAAGGATATAAACTCTAACAACAATCCTCCTGCCGAAGTGGTGGCTGTGGCAGTTACTGTGACATCTACTGTCCCACCTGAAAATAGAAATCTCCCAGCTAGACCCTCTAACAGAACTGAGAAGGCTCCTGCAACATTAAACATTCGTTGCATCATGGATGAAGAGAGAATTAATGACGTCGCTGTGGCATTTAAATTTTCTTAAGGGGTAGACTGTACACCCCCTACTGCGGAACAAAGGCCATGTTTTGCAGTCCCCAAAGAGTGGATTTGCTTTCCTCTGCACGCATTTCTCCTGGGGCTGCGGCTTCCAACTCCTATCCCGGTTAGGAAAAAATTTAGTGCAATTAATCTTTCCCCCATCCCAACTAGACCTAAATGGATTGAGTGCCATCCTTGCCTCTCCTATCCTTTAGCAGAAGAAGCTTGACACGGACATTACTCCCACAAAGTTCTTCCATTTATATAGGCCAAAGGAGAACTCTGTGGACTTTTCATGGTATTACTACTTTACCCTGAGGAACGAAAATAAGCATTTGTATACTGAGAGGCCTACTAGTGTTAAAAACTGGAAAGGCAAATTTTTCTATATTTCTGGGGAGAGTTGGGAAATCCTTCCTGAAGTGTCTAAGATAAAGAAAACTTATAGAATGCTGCAGACGTGGGGACATCCCTCCAAAGAAACTGATCACTTGCTGCAGCCTTTATGGCTACTAACCATTTTATTTTTATTTTATGCGACTTGTTTTAACACCAGTGTACAACTCCTGACAACCTTAATCTCAGTAAACACCAGAACTAGAGAGTTACTGACGCGGTAGGATTCAAGGATTCTAAGAAGAAGTTTCCTCTGTTAATTACCTCCGCTTCAATCTTTGAGAAAGGTTATTTTCCATCTAAGGTCCAACCAAAGAAAATAACCGAGGAAGGTAATTCTCCAGTTCTTTTTTTAGTTCTATATTTTGCTGTAACTTTTATTTTTAACTTGGCTTATTTGATTTTTTCCTCAGGAGAGGAGATTGTCCACGAACTCCTTACAGCCCAGTTAGCTGAAATGGATGGGGATGCATCTATCCTCAATCATGACCCTAAGAAGAAGGGGAAGAAGATAAAAAGGACACCTAAAGGGGTAGATCCTGTGGTTGAGCCCACTGTTGTTGCTCAAACTAAGGTGGCCAACCCTTGTAATGAGAGGGACGCATCCAATACTGATGATGCCACGGATAGGGAGAAACAAGATGGACTTGTTGACGATGACATAGCTCCTCATCTGGCTGTAATAGGCCTAATATCTTCTGATGGGGACTTCCAAGGTGGAATTATCCCCATAAAAGTCTCACCCTCTGGCTCTCCTCTTCCGCAAAATGTGGTGATAATTAATGCCAACTTACAACACCCAAAGCAGAGCATGAGTGGGTCCTGATGGTCATCCACGATCTCAATTAAGGAAACCTAATCCCAATTCCACATTAGATACAACTTCCAAGGTAGTCAGCAAGATAGGAAGGATTGCGTACACTATCAATCTCGACCGTCTGGTAAAAAATGGATCATGCGGACCTAGAGGAATATTCCCTTCATAGTCTCATGTGGGAAACTATGTTTTATTTTTTACTTTCTACATACCTTTGCTTATACTAACACAAATTTTAAACTTCAGGCTGCGGATGTTATTATGCTCTAAAGGTCAAAATATGTGGGCCTATTCAAACTTTATAGGGTTGTGGAGTCTACTCATAAGACTAACTTAGAGGATTCTAGAACCTCTTCTTTTAAAGCTAGGAAGTAGTCTTCTTTTGTTGCACTTAAATCATATAAGATGAATGTATATGCTAAAATCAATGTTGCAATTGAGGCGTAGAAGAATGCATAAGATAATAGCAAACAAGCCTTGGAGACTTTGAAAGTAGTTGGGGCGAAGGCCCTAGAAACTGCCAGAAATGATAAAGCCTCCGATGCTAAATGCAACCTCTTTCAGAAGAAGTATGAGGAGATGGAGCGTAGACACACTACTGCCCTTAAACAAAAAGATAATGATTGTTATATAACTTTAAAATAAAAGTATATGGATCATGCTGTAGCATTAAAGAAGGATATGGATGATGTTGTAGCAGCTTACAAAACATCAAAGGACTTCTTCCTAACCAACATTAAGTCCTATATCCACGTCTTATGAGATGTTACGCATAGGGTGGTCAAAACATCCTTGAGTCCAAGGACATAGTCTTCTCCTGGAATCTCAGTGATGCTGAGCACCTATAGCGTGTTACCGAGTTAAGGGATACTACAGAGGAGAAGGCTAAAAAGAAAATAGAGAATTCCACCGTAGCTTACAATGAGACAGAGACCGCGGTAGATGATGGTGGAGATGATAATGAAGATGATGTAACCTCATAAATGAGAGTTTCTTTTATAATTATTTTTAGGGAGCAACAACATCTTGTAATTTTGGACATTTACATTTTTGTAATCTTCCTTATACCCTCTGCGGTATTGAACATTTAACTTGCTTGTAATTTTACTAGGCTATGGCCATTTTAATTCTTCTAATAAATTTCCAGGATCTTTTTTATATTCTTGCATGTTTTTTTATCATGCTGTAGACTTTGGTGAATCCATTAAATACAATCTTGAATTGGTTGAGCCATATTTGTAAAGCTATGACTGCTTTCACTTGCATTGCTTTCTATACTGTTGAATACTTGAATGTTGAAGGTGCATTTCTTTCTAATAGAACTTTACATGAGTCTTGCACTCTAATGTCAGGTTACAGTTGTATAGCACTTTTTTTAGAAATTGGTTTAGGCCATAAGCTTGCTCTCAATTCGAAGTAGGATTAGAAATTCTACTGCAGAAATGTTGAGTGAATTGGGAGGAACAATTTCCTATGATACCACCCTTTAAGTCTTGTGCCCACTCCAATTAGCTCCAGCTCCTTGTATCTTGGGTTATTTTCAAGACTTCCCAGGCTGGGTTGTTAATAAGGAACCTATGACTAGATGGATATTTTTTTAGCCTCCCTAGGTTAGGTATTATCAAGCTTCCCCAAGCTAGGAATTTTCAAGCCTTCATGGACTGGGTTTTTAATAAAGGCCCCCATGGCTAGATGGGTATTTTCAGGCCTCCATATGCTATGTATTATAAAGCTTCCCCAATCTAGGTACTTTCAAGCCTCCACATACTGGGTTGTTAATAAAGTCACCTAGGACTATTAATGAGTATTATGAGCCTTTAAGGCTAATTGAAGCATCCCGAAAGCGAAGAACATTCATTATCAGCCCCCGAGGCTATATGAAGTATCCTGAATCTTTGAATGCTTTTGACAAAGTGAAGGATATTATAGGCCAATTATGGTTTTCTCCCTCTTTCCTCAATAGACTCTTCCTCCCCAAATAAATAGTCTTCTGAGATAATTGGTCATTAAGTTTCCTTTTCTAATCTGTTAAGACAGAGATTTTTCATAAGGTTATAAATGAGGAGATTAAGAGTTGATATATGATTAAAACTATCATTCACATATATGAAGTTTGTAAGGAAACTACAAAGCTTGTGTGTAAAAGCTACACTTTAGATTTAACAAAAAATAGAAACTAAGGTGGAAATTAAGCATGTGACCTTTTAGTCAATGTCTGCATCACTTAAGCCTCCTTTAGGAACCGCTGCAACATCCCTTTCCTCATATACTTTCAGCTCCATCTTTCAATGCGAAGAAATTATTGATGCTATGGCCACGATCTTGATGAAATTTATGCCGCTTAGACTGATCTCTCTTGTGGGGAAGGGATTTCATCTTTTGCGCCCATTTTAGTAACTTATCTTCCTTGATTCTTTCAAGGATGTCCTCTCCACTTGTAGTTAATGGGGTGTACCTTTTATAAGACTTCTATGTCTTAGGCTCTTCCTGCTTTCTTTTCTAGGGAGCTTTAATTGCGACCTTATCTTCTACGACATCTAAGGCTGTGACCTTCTGCATGGAAGTAAAAGCAACAAACTCCAACATCATAACCCTTTATGCCAGAAGGTTGACTTGGCCTTAGAGATAAGCCTAGTTGTTATACAAGTGATTGATGTAGTTTAGCAGTTGAGTTATTTCCTCATTCTGTTATGAACTTGATCCAGAACTTCTTTCCATTGCTTATAAATGTTAATCTTAATATATATATATATATATATATTCTGAGAACGATTGAACAATGGTGAGAAATCAAGGGATGCAGAGAGTTAACCAAGTATAGTAACAAGGATGTAGTCTATGATAATTTACAGTGGTCGCGACATGAGGTAGATATGTAGATATTGTCGTGGGCTTATCAAGGGAATTTCACCGTAACTGAGTGTGAGGACACTATAATAAGTCCAAGTTTCCCATATGAACTGTAAAAGATGTATATACCAACTACTCTAATAGGGCTGCGGCATTCAGGTTGTTAAATCGCCAGGTCACATCCTGTTTGATGCAGTGAAGGGTGTGATCTCGAAATTGGGCCTAAAAACATGAGATTAGCTCATGGAGATGTACAATATGCCTACTAGGAGTCTACCAATGGCAAAACAACCTTTAGATGAAAAAAATAGCACAAACCTAATATTAAGCCCTAGATAATGGGTGTAAAGAGAAGAAACGAGTAGATAAAATACTTCCCTAGTTACCCACCTTTATGAGGCTATATACTTTTGTTCGTTTCAACACTATATAGGTAAGGTAACATCACCAGGGTGTAGAAAACAGATCGAATGTCATAAAAAGAAGACCAATAAATGGATTTGAAAAAGAACAATCCGCTTCTAGGGTTCTATATGCAAAAACCCGAGTCCCACAACCCAAATTCCACTAGTGAGACAGTGGCCTGAGGGCCCTCATGGATGAAATAGGGTGTAAGGAACCCTAAAATGTAAAAATGAAACCATATTTAGTACCTCATTTCCCATAGACGAAGCCAAAATGATGATACAATAAATCAAACATAAATCCTTCTCAACCATCACATAAAGTATAAAGTATAAATAAAGTAAGTAATAAAGAAAAGGACACAAAATATAGAGTGGGTTGCTTATAATAATGAGCCTACGCCCACCGTGATTCACTGCTCTCATAATATGCGATGTGTGATACAGAGTTACGTGCCATTAGAGGCATACAAGATAGAGAGAGGGTAAGACAGTACATGAGATTAACTAAGATGGTAGCTCGAATATGTCCCGTGAGAGTAGACTGAAGTGGTTGCGACCGGGGGTGAGCCCCTAAGTATAGTGATATGTAGAGAGTGAGCTGAGAGTTTAGCAAGTCTTCACAAAGTGAATTATTCCCCTAATGGTGAGGTGATGGCTTCTATTTATAGAAGTCCAAAATGTGTGTCACATGCCCATAGCAAGTGACATGTAGATAATTCATACGAATATGGAATCCTTTTGAAAACTGGGCAACTGCCAAGTCTGATGTGAAAGTTGGGGTTGCAATCTATTTAAACCTAGGCAGCAGTCAGTTCTTGGAGTAGTGCCAGGGCTTGTTTGAGCCGAGGAAACGTCTAGAGCTGGAAATGGCCTATTTGATCCAAGGCCTGACAAGTGTACAAGGTTGCGACCTGTCTGCTCCCATACAGCGGCCTTTAATTACTTGGACAAAATATGTAGTTACTATAATGGGCATCTCAGTATCTATGTGTTGAACACTAATTTTAAGAGGTCTGCTCAGCACGCCCAAAGCCTTTCATACTAGCCCTAGATCTTGTCGACCCTTCTCTGCATTTACGATGATGCTCCCACTCCCTATGATGTCCTCTAGTTACTCAAGGGTCTTAGGTGTTCAAAAGCGGACTCTCAGCTTAGCCTTTCCAAGACAATTGGTATTTTTTGGGTAAGAGATCCACCATCAAAGTAAACCGTTGACCGCAATGAAGAAGTTTCATCAGGACGGTATAACGTATCGTGAGAAGAACGTGAATGATAACTTCTTTCATGTCTAGCTGGTGGTGATGGCATATCCCTTCTAGAATTGGAAAACTTAGCTTCCGTAGTGCAGGCCAATTTCTTGACAGACTCTTGCATGGCTTCTTGCCCTTTAGCAATGTTGAGAAGAATTCCATGCAAATCTTCCATACTAGGAGGAGAAGATGAAATTACAATATTGTCTTAATTTTGAGTGCTATGTTTAGGATCAGTCAATTCTTTAGAAGTAAAGAAACGAAACAATTGGTAGAGAATGATGACAAGCAAACGTTCCCACAGATGACATCAATCTATTGATGTCTGAAAATGGACTAACTCCAAATTTATAATCACAATAAAAATAAGATAAGTAACTCAAATCATACACACAAGAGATAAGATTTTTAGAGTAGTTCAGCTATAAAATAGCATATGTCCATTGTTATTTTTTATTCAGTTGGGTTTATAATAGCTCAGCATGGTAATCACACGAGTGATTCGAGTTGTCCCTTGAACTAGTGGAGTAGTTCGTATTTATAGGGGTGTAAAACCTTAGAGATGGTGTGCCTTTATATTGACAGGGATTTACATCTGCATACAATAAATGAAACTCTTAGAATTCAGTGCTGGTTGGCATCCCATCTGAGTAACTAATGGCATTTCTATTAGTTAGACTTCTAGAGTTGGTCGGCCTTCTAGCAAACTAAGTATCTCTGAATCCTATCAAGTAAGCTAATCGATCATGTTGGAGGACAAATTTATATTATTTATTGATTCATGTAGGAGAGTATTTTTTTAATTACAACACATGAGTTTGGAGATCTTCAACTCATTCTCATCTATCAAATATGATATAACTTCCAAGAAATTAAAATAAAGGCCGGCTAGAGGCATCAATGAAGACTATCGATCCCTCCGCTTATATTTGTATTTTTCATTAGTGTGAATATTCTTGGTATTTGTATCATTGTTTGACCTTTGAAAAGGAATAATTTGGCTTTAGGGGAGACAAGTTAGAAAGATGGTGGATTGAAAGGTCCGGTTCCACCGACGAAACCCATCATTTCTGTCTCCAACAACTTGTAAAATTGGACAAAGATTTTGATAGCCTCGTATATGTTTGGGCAGGATAACTAAGAAATACTAACTCTATAGAGGATTAATGAACCAAAGGTTCGATAGGTCGATGCGGTGGACAACAGTGGAGCCTCGGCAATGCCATTTCTAAAATCGATAAAATCTTTGGCTTATAATCAACCACGAGCGATTTGTGTGCCTAGCTTCCCCTCGTCGCTTTTTGTCCCTCAAATTGAATTATGAGAGAAATTAATTTCACTCTCGGCTATATCGCCTCAACATAGGACGATCCATTAATGGTTCTTACCAAATGGGTCAGTCGAACGGAGAAACCTCAAGGTAAAGTCTTGTTTTGAATTTCGATTCTATGTTATGTTCTGAGTAGAGAAGAGTTCCAAAATTACTCACCTTGGCTTGGCAAAATCAGAGTGAAAATGCCTCTCTAGTTCGGACTCACCTCGGTTCTCTGGTTTGGTCTCTCAACGACTTACGATAGTATGTCGATCTCAATAAATAATTAAAGGATTTGACTTAGTGAGGTTGGCTTAGGCACCTCGAAGCTCCCTCCTCATGGTCAGTTGAATCTCAAATTAAAGATGGTTTGACGTCCCAAACTCCTCTCGGATTAAAAGAAGGTCAGCCGAATCCCAGCCCCTCTCACTTAAAAAGCCAAAAGAAAGGGTCGGATCAAAAGTTTTTGGAGACCCATAATGGACTCAACTAGACTTAATTGGGTCGATCAAGGGACCTTAGTCTTCCTTTGGCAACAAATAAGAAAATTGTTCGCCTTTACTTGGTTCGGCCAATTACCCTTATTTTAATTTTAAAAAATAAATGGATATTTTGAACTTAAATTATTATTTTGCGATAAATAAATTCACAAATATTTATTTCAAACTTTTAACAAATAAAAATATTTGTTAAATTTGAATTTTTAAACAAGTAAAAATATTTGTAAAAATTGAATTAGAAAATAAAAATATTTGTTAAATTCGATTGTTTAAAGAAGTAAAAACATTTGTTAAAATCAATATTTTTCAACAAGTAAAAATAATTTTTAAATTTCAATTTCTAAAGAAGTAAAAATATTTGTTAAAAATGAATTTATAGTAACTAAAAATATTTATTAAAATTGATTTTTTAGCAAATAAGAATTTTTTAAATTTTAATTTTTAAACAAGTAAAAACATTTGTTAAAATCAAACTTTCTAACAAATAAAAATATTTGTTAATCTTCGAACTTTTTAGCAAATAAAATATTTGTCGAAGTTTGGCCAAGTAAAACTATTTGTTAGGTTCGAATGCTTTGACGAATGAGACTATCTGTGGGTTCAACAATTAGTGATTCGATCATGGAATTTAAAGGATATACTTTGTCCTCTTGGTACCAATGGTTCGACCTCAGAAATTAGGGTCATTTCCTACTGCCATGTCTAATAACGGTTTGGCTAGAAAATTTTCGAAAGCTCATAGCCTTCAGTCTTATTTCATGCTCAAGGCAACTAAAAAGATTGAGGTTTTGGGAAAATTAATCATCCTAGACAAGACGAACCATCAGGATTACAGTTCGGCCTCAGTAATTGTGGACACCGATTTATGCCTCGTCCATCAAGGGTTCGACCTCAGTCATTGTGAAACTGTTCTTATACCTCGACGATAAAGGGTTTTGCCTCAATCATTGTGGATTCATTCTTACACCTTTGCCATTCATACTTCGTTCATCAAGGGTTTTTTCCTCAATCAATGTGGACACCTATTTATGCCTCGTCCATTAAGGATTCTTCCTCAGTCAATGTGGAAACCTATTTATGCCTCATCCTTCAAGGGTTCGACCAGTATGTATGTAGAAGTTTATAGCCTCTAATCTCCTATCATTATTGAAAAGTATATTAGAAGATTAAAGACTATGGAGTGATTGATGACCCCAGATATGGCCTCTCCTCACTATTATGAAGATTCTACCCCTGGGCCTAAATGGGTTGGCCTCAGGGGGTTGTCTTCATAGGGCCATCCTCCCTGGGTCATCCTCATAAGGTCGACCTCAACAGGGTCGGCCTCAGCAGGGTAGGCCAAAATCAAATAGACAATTATGAATATGCAGAATTCCCTAGATATGGTTATTTATGTCATTCCAAAACTATGCAAAATGATACACGTGATGAGCACACATGGGAGGAATAATTACCTCCACTATGCACCTTATGTAAGGATAGGTATCACCCATCTAGTGAACCAAGTCAATAAGAATTTTACGTGTGACTTGGCATGAACATGACACCATAAGCCTCCTATAAATAATAAAGACTTGGGGACTAAGTTGTTCTTAATTCTTTCAAGTACTGAAAAATTTGCGAAACACCTGTTAGAGAGAGAAAGTACCATCGCAATTAGTATAACACTTGTGAATTAATTAGACATGAATTCCACCAAAGTGGATTAGGCCAATTGGCTAAACCAATCTAAATATGTGTTTGGTCTTGCTTACTAATAAGCACCCAAAAGTATCTATTTTATACCCCCAAATAGATGCATTTTAGTCGCTCGTTTTTAATAAAAATGGCCTTATGTCATATTTTATTATTTTTCATGCCAATATGAAGTCACAGTGTTAAATGATGCTAAATCAAGTCAATTGTGACTCAATAGCGGTTAAAAGTTTGCATCGAAGAAATCAAAGGAGACCGCGAAGTCTGGACTCCTATTTAAGCGTGCCGAGATGTGTTCTGATGCCCCGTAACAGTCCCGTAACCTTAATCTAGCCCAGACCGAGCCCAATCCATCACCTGAGCCTGTGTGTGCTGAGTTTGTACCTTTTTAGATTTTGTTAGTTTTTTTATTTTGAGTCGTTTTATTTTTAGGAATAATTTTATATTTATTTAGTATTTTTAGAATTTATTTGCATATTTTTATATTTTATTTTTATTAGTGCATTTTATTTTTATTTTTATTAGTTTTAGTTTTGATTTTATTTTATTAGGATTAGTTTTTAGGATTTTATTTATTTTTTTAGATTTTACATTTTTAGGATTTTAAGTTTTAGTTTAATAGATTTTAATTTTTACTTTATTTTTTTTTAGTTTTATTTTTTTAAGTCTTTATTTTATTTTTAGAGTAGTATTTTATTTTTAGATTTTTATTTCTAGTTTTATTTTTTTAGTGTCATTTTTTTAAGGATACAAATTGAACAAACACACACCACTAAGTTACACCAAACATACACACAAACGATCCCACTCACACACACCCTAACTTCCATACACCACACCCCACACAAACCCCACCATTTTATCTTCCACCTAACAACACTCTCTCTCATCAATTCACCATAACCAACACAACCTTACCCCATCTCCATCCTATTACACCATTAGCAACATGTAAAACCTCCATCTCTTAACCTTTAACAGCAAACCTACCCATAAACCCAAGGTCGAACTTCTAGCCAACTTCCCCTTGCCACCTGCCCTGCAGCGACCTACCACATGCCACCACAGTAGGTGGTGGTTCTGCCAACCTCTACCCCGATCCGGCCTCTAACCCGCGCTGAACCACCCGCCAGAGCTCCGGCCTTCATCTTCCAATGACCCAGCCAACCCCGATGTGCCTCACCCCCTGCCCAAGCCAACCCACGAACCCATTTCCGGTAGCACTTGACCTACCCCGTCGGAACTCCAATGGGTAACCCGCGACCCACTTCAGCTAACAAAACCGAAGCTACTCCATACCAACAACTCGATCTAGACCCGAACCCACTACCAATATCATCCCTCCACCCACTGACCCATTCTTCAACCCACCCGCCATTCCATGAAATTAGGAGCGAAAATATAGGAACCAAAGATGAATCCATTGCCCCTTTACACCGACCAAGTAAAAGATCCACTTGCGTATCCAAATAATATCTTTGGACTTAGCCTTTTAAAATCCCCCAAATCTCTCTTCAACAAGCCTATTCGTGGCTTTAAAAAGAAGGAAGTGGCAGCTCATAAAAAAAGACTCTCAGATACAAAAAAAAAAAGATGCAGATCAGAGAAAAATAGTGTGTATATTATATACAGTTTAGGGTCATAAAAAATTTCAGAAAAATACAAAAAAAATTAGTTTATCTTTAGAATAATTTTTAGGTTTAGTTTTTAGTCTTCTTTTTGTAATCAAGTGCTGAAAATTGTGAAGAAGTTGGACTCGTGTCAAGGCGCATTTCAAGACAAATTTGTGAAAAAAAATTGCGTATTGTATTTCTACATTGTCTTTTCAATTTGTGTCCTTCTTGACATATTATTTATTGTTGTTTATGAACACATGAGAATGTTTGGCTAAACACCCCGTTCAAGGGGTGGGATGCACTGCGAATGATGTTACTTTAATTAATTGGTTTTATTAATTTTATATTTCTAGGTAAATTAATTTTTAACCGTCACCGATTAATTTATGTAACGAGAGTTAGTAAATTAATTGAACGAATTAATGTTTGAATTTAGGAATCGAACTAGAGATAGGTTTTTTCGAAATTTGAATACTAATTTGGTATTGAAATTTGAGGATTAATATTGTTTTCTTTAAATTGATCCCAGGGGGTAATTTTTTTAAAATAGTATAAGTCCTAATTTTTCATCATGTGACATTTCTAAATTAATTTTCTAAAAAATATTTTATTAAATTTATAATTTTAACGAGAGTTAGATTATCGATTTAATATTATCTCGAAATATTTCAAATTAATAAATTGAGAAATTAAACTAATTGAAAATGCAGTGTATTCCCATCTCTTGACTTTCTCACATTATTTCACACTCGATTGCACGCTCTTTTTCATTCTTTAGTAATTTTATAATTTTTAGCATTTATTAGTAAATTTTCCCTTGAAATTGTTTTAAAAATAAAAATATATATATTTTAATAAAAAAATTGGAATTGCACGTTTTCACATTAATTGTTTCACCTTGAAAGTTGGATTGATGCCCGTACTTACCGCAATATGAGTTATTTTTAGACAAGTTTTGTAGGTATTCAAGGGAATTTTGAGAGTGACTTTTGAAGACAACGACCTGACAATGATACACGCAAAAAGTTCTTATCAAATGGCGGCGTTGATGCTTTCTTGACGTGGAGACATGATTGAAGACTTGTAATTTTATTTATCTTTTTTAGTGTAGTTCTTCCTCCTCCCTCCTCCTTAGACTGGTTGTGTAGTTTTTTTTTTAAGATTGTGTATTTATTTGGGGTGCATTTTGACACCATATTATTTTGTAATAATTATTCCATAAAAAAAGCGAAAAGGGAAACCGGACAAGGTAGAGAGAGGGCGTCCAAGGCGAGGATTTTGAAGCCTCTCTACTTTGGGTCGGTAGGACTCCCCGAGACGACTGAGATAGGCGAGATTTCCCCCCGGTCGACTCAACTCGGTCTTCACCCCACGTGTGTAAAAACCATGGGAGGTACAATTTTTTTATCCCTCGCGACTCTCCAGCCAGCAAGTTCATTTTTTGTGTGATTAATTGCTCCTATGTGGTTTTAATTTTTGCATCGCATTTAACTTGAATGGTTTGATGAATTAATTTACCTAAGACATGAACTCGATCATTGCAACGAGAAGGGATTTCATCACCCGACTCACTCGCTTATCCATTGTGTGCTACCCTAGCTGTCATTAAATTTAAAATCAATCAACTAGCTAGCCCCGTAGGAACACATTTTTGCAACAGGCGATCACAAAGATAAATTTGGTGATTTTATCACCCGCGGACTTAATTAAAATTTGACTACCCCTTTCACTAATTTTGAAGATAATAATTGGTTATGTGCTCGTTTGGATTTTTTTCTTAACTCGTGTGTGTCCAATTCCATTCTTTAGGTAGTCGGTTTTAGTTAGTTCGATCACATCCATAGTCCATTTTCTCCCCTTTTCCGAAAAAAGCCAAAAATATTTTCCTTTTTTTAAAAAAATATTTCCGAAAAAGCCCCAAAAAAAATTTCCTTCTTTTTTTCAAATATTTTCAAAAATCCCAAAAGATATTTTTTTTCCATATTTAAAATACAAAAAAGATTTTCCTTTTCTTATTTTCAAAAATCACAAAAAGATTTTCGTTTCTTTTGAAATATATTTAAAAACTGAAAAATATTCCTCTTGTCATGGCCGAAGAACGTCCTTTACAAGAATACTTTGGCCAATTCACATTCTCTCAAAGTTTGTTTGATGATAAGCCCGAATCGATCCTTGATTTATTAATTCAGGGCTTTAACTCTCAAACGAACACCGTTGACACTCCCGGGTAGTCCATGCACATATCTCATCTTCCACCGCCTCCGGTGACGAGTGTCAGCCCATCACATGCTTCGCCGTGCACACACTGCTTTCTTAGCCATTACTTGTCCCATGAGTGTCCATTTATATTCTCTCCATCTGAATCCACCTTGGAACATGTGTATCCCTAGGACACTGTTTTGGACCCACCCTCGACGTATTGTCACGACATATCGAATGTCGAAGGGTATGAGTACCTGAGCTATTCATGGAGTCCTGATCATCCTTCCATGCAATATGAATCCCAATGCCATATTATGTATCCTTACAGTTTCCAACAGTCTTCATCGCCACCTTGTGCACCTCATACCTATCAGGCCCCTTCATATGCTCCTCATGCTGATCACACTTTTGTCCCTCACGGAGATGCTTCTCCCATGAATGCTACACTTGACCCTGCTCCACACACTTCATATGAGTATTCTCCACAGCCTAGTGTTTCTAGCGAGTTGTGTCCACCTCACCCACCGCCACCACTTCACCACCACCTTGTACATCTGCTCTCAAAAGTCTTTTGCACAAGTTTGCGCACACTCTTCAATCTCAAACTGAATCACTTCAAAGGCTTGAACAACGATTATATGATTTTGAGTGTGGGAACGAGATGGATTCCACCCCAAGTCGACCCTTTATTACACATACGTGGGATGAGGATGTGTCGTCTTGTGCCACGAATTTTGAGTGTGACCAACCCTATCTTCCTGAGAATCTCGACATTGAGACCACTCCGTGGTCCAGAACCCAAGTTGACAATTGTGTTGACGTATCCCTTGCTTATGAGACTGATCCTACACCACCTTACCTTATCGAACTCACCATAGAGGTTTGACTTTCTCCTTCCATAGAATCCTTATTTATGCCTGAGCCTACACCTATTGAGCCCACTGCATTTGTTCCTGATGAGGAACCACTTCATCCTAGGTTAGCTCCGGCTACGAGTGATCACCATTTTCTTGATATTGAATCCGAGATGGTTTCTACCTCTCTTGATATGGATACTACCCCATCATATTTGGCTCCCCTTGAGCCGAATATTGATGTAGATTCATCTATCTCGGATCTTAAAGCCTCGTTCGACCCCACCTCGGATGGTGACATAATGGTGGCTAAGTTGACCACTCCCTCGTTTATTTCCAAACTTCCTCGTGCAAGTGACCTTGAGGATCACTCCACGCCTCATGAGGAATGTGTGTCTCCTACTCGTGAGTTAGATCATCTTCCCCCACCCTTTGTCCCACCAGATCCACCCACTATCCCTTCCACCCCACCACTTGGTTTGGACCTTGTTATTGCACCTCACCTATTCCCATCTCCGTATTTAGGTCCTCACCTTCACCCACCCTCCACCCTAGTGATCCACGATCTTATTTGTGCACTTTTCCTCGACCCCACTATCCATGTGAGTATTCACGCTACTCTCCTCATCCGTGACACCGAGCTTGTTACTCTATGGACAACACTTCCTTGTGGTGTTGAATTTTTCCATCTACCGCTCCCTGGTGTGTCACGGCACGACCATTATCACCGTCCATTTATAGAACGACCGTGCACTTTCTCTGAGGCCCATCCCATTACTATTGCCAAATCATTTTGCCTCCCCCGCCAACTTGAGCACATACTTATAGGTCCCTTGTTTCCCTCACACTTATGCTCAATAAGTCTTGTGACCAGTGCATGTTCACCCTCACCCTTGCCCATCTTCTCCTTACCCTAATACCCACCCACCCATGGCCCACCGATGCTTTGCATCGAGTGATTCACTTTGCCATACAAGTGCATTGATCCAATTTTGACTTTATCCAACAAGACTGACGCTTCAGTTTTGTTTGGGGGTGATTTTCATCACCCAATTTTTCTGTTGCCTTGCACTTTCACAGATCTAATCTTTAGGGTGAGAACGGATCGGTCTGGATGAAGACGTTAAACTTAGCGCTACCGGGAGGCAACCCGTCGTTCAGTGTTTCTGAGTATGAGTCTTATCCTGTTTGGGGGTGGTGTTTCACACCACCCAATGTTTTTCACATGCTTCATAGACTTGTACACGTTTTTGTGTCACATCAGTTCTTCAGGTTTCATATATGCTCCATCATGCGATACATTTTCATTTGCGGTTCATTATGGTAATATCTTTCCTCCCTTGTGCTTTCATTTTTATATATGGTTTTAAACATCGAGGACGATGTTCTCTTTTGTTTGGGGGTGGGACATTTATCAAAATCGTAACTCTTTTGAAAATTATCAGAAACTAGTGATTTTAAACATTTTGTGCAGTTAAATTTAAGTTTTATGACATGAACTATCTATCATCCCTCTTTTAGAAATCTCGAAATACCTGTGTTTGACCCAGAACTTACGCTTTTAACCTTAAATTAATTAATACCTCTGAAAAGCGTACTTGCACTGTGAATTCTTAAACTCGGCCATTTGCACTATCATGTCTACAATCAAAAGTTGAAGAGTAGTATATTCTTAAGAATGCCTTAAAAGATCACTAGTAGAGACTTAAACCCGTGAAATTTGAGATTTTCACCTTTTTGAGGATTTTTACGTATCTCCGAGTCACAAGTTGACTCAACTTTCTTTGGGTACCACATTTACTCGTTGCATGGTCTCATCATTTTTTTTAAAATTTGGCTTAATCATTGAGAATGACATTACTTTCGAGTTGTAAGAAACATGTGTCTTGTAGTTTGTCTTGAGCACTAAATCGATTTTTCCATACATTCATCTCTTTCCCTATCACATTATCATTCACCCGTTATTATTTTTCATATTACCCTTACCCATATATGTCCCAGATACCATCCACATATCAATTCCCATCACTACCATAATTTTTGAGAAAAAGAGTGTTTGAGATTAACAATGTAAATTGTCTTCATTTTTGTTATGAAAAGAAAAAAATGCATCGTAAATGAAAAAAAAAAGAAATAAAATATAGAAATAAAAGAAAATAAAGATGCGATCATAAATTCAAAAGATGAAGACATTAGTTATTCTTGTGTTACACTCTTCTCAAAATGCCCTAGAAATTCCTTTTCATTTCGTTATCCCATCAAACCTTTCATAAATTACATTTCTCACCCTTGGTAAAGTATTCGGGCAAACGAGAAGATTATATGGTGAATAACTCGACATTCTCAACGTAGTGGTTTGTATTCCTTCATGAGACCTATTTTTTTCATGAATCCGTCATTTTCTATAAAGTGTGTGAGACGTTTGAAATTGTTTACATTTACTCACCTCCTCACACACTAGAGAGATACACTTACCCAATTCTCACAGAGTTCGATTCAGAGAGATACATCCAGTGAGAACTGAAGTCAAAATGTCGATTCTATAAAGGCCGTCTTATAATTACTCTAATGATACTTAAGCTTACTTCACACTACACACGCTGAGTTTTAGGAAGGATTACGCTTTTGGTATTAAGTAATTTAATATCTCATTTTGATAGTTGAATACGATGTTCCTTGATGTCCTTTTAAAGTTGGGTTGTATAGCATTTCATCATCTACTCAGATATTGCGTTTAAATAAGTTTGAATTTTATGGGTACATTCACTGAAAACCCTCACGAGACACCACTCGTCCTTTAGGGCAACCTATAGGTTTAACGGCTTATTGCACATGCTAAGTGCAATCGACAGTGCCTGCGAAAGTGGCACACATTTGGTTACTTATTTCTATTTTCTCTCTAAATTTTGCTCGAGGACTAGCAATGTTCTGTTTGGGGGTGGTGTGATAAGCATCCAAAAGTGACTATTTTATACCCCGAATAGATGCACTTTAGTCGCTCGGTTTTAATAAAAATGGCCTTATGTTGTATTTTATTATTTTTCAGGCCAATGGGCACTCGCAGTGTTAAATGATGCTAAATCAAGTCAATTGTGACTCAATAGCGGTTAAAAGTTTGCATCGAAGAAATCAAAGGAGACCGCAAAGTTTGGAGTCCTATTTGAGCGTGTCGAGATGTGTTCCGATGCCCCGAAATAGTCTCGTAACCTTAACCTAGCCCAGACCGAGCCCAGTCCATCACCCGAGCCTGTGTGTGCTAAGTTTGTACCTTTTTAGATTTTCTTAGATTTTTATTTTGAGTCGTTTTATTTTTAGGAATTATTTTAGATTTATTTAGGATATTTAGAATTTAATCCATATTTTTATATTTTATTTTTATTAGTGTATATCTATTTTTATTTTTATTAGTTTTAGTTTTGATTTTATTTTATTAGGATTAGTTTTTAGGATTTTATTTATTTTTTTAGATTTTAAATTTTTAGGAATGTAATTTTTAGTTTAATAGATTTTAATTTTTACTTTATTTCTTTTTAGTTTAATTTTTTTTAGTCTTTATTTTATTTTTAGAGTAGTATTTTATTTTTAGATTTTTAGTTCAAGTTTTATTTTGTAGTGTCATTTTTGTAGGGATACAAATTAAACACACACACACCACTTACCTACACCAAACATACACACAAACTATCCCACTCACACACACCCTAACTTCCATAGACCACACCACACACAAACCCCACCATTTCATCTTCCACCTAACAACACTCTCTCTCATCAATTCACCATAACCAACACAACCTTACCCCATCTCCATCCTATTCCACCATTACCAACAAGTAAAACCTCCATCTCTTAACCTTTAAAAAAACCTACCTATAAACCCAAGGTCGAACTTCCAGCCAACTTCCCGCTGCCACCTGCCCTGCAGCGACCTATCCCAGGCCACCACAACAGGTGGTGGTTCGGCCGACCTCTACCCCGATCCTGCCTCTAAACCGCGCTGACCTACCCGCCGGAGCTCCGGCCTTCATCTGCCAGCGACCTAGCCAACCCCGACGTGCCTCACCCCCTGCCCGAGCCAACCCACGAACCCATTTTCGGCGGCACTTGACCTACCCCGTCGGAACTCCAATGGGTAACCCGCGACCCACTTCAGCCAACAAAACCGAAGCTACTCCATACCAACAACTCGATCTAGACCCGAACCCACTACCAATATCATCCCTCCACCCACTGACCCATTCTTTAACCCACCCGCCATTCCATGAAATTAGGAGCCAAAATAGGAACCAAAGATGAATCCATTGCCCCTTTACACCAACCAAGTAAAAGACCCACTTGTGTATCCAAATAATATCTTTGGACTTAGCCTTTTAAAATCACCCAAATATCTCTTCAACAAGCCTATTTGTTGCTTTAAAAAGAAGGAAGTGGCAGCTCATAAAAAAAGACTCACAAATACAAAAAAAAAAGAGACGCAGATAGAGAGAAAAACAATGTGTATATTATGTACAGTTTAGGGTCATAAAAAATTCCAGAAAAATACAAAAAAAAAATTTATCTTTAGAATAATTTTTAGGTTTAGTGTTTAGTCTTCTTTTTGTAATCAAGTGCTGAAAATTGTGAAGAAGTTGGGCGCGTGTCAAGCCCCATTTCAAGACAAATTTGTGGAAAAAAATTGCATATTGTATTTCTACATTCTCTTTTCAATTTATTTCCTTCATGACATATTATTTATTGTTGTTTATGCACACATTAGAATATTTGGCTAAACACCCTGTTCAAAGGGTGGGATGCACTGCGAATGATGTTAGTTTAATTAATTGGTTTTATTAATTTTATATTTCTAGGAAAAATAATTTTTAACTATCACCGATTAATTTATGTAACGAGAGTTAGTAAATTAATTGAACGAATTAATGCTTGAATTTAGGAATCGAACTAGAGATAGGTTTTTTCGAAATTTAAATATTAATTCGGTATTGAAATTTGAGGATTAATATTGTTTTCTTTAAATTGATCCTAGCGGGTAATTTTCTAAAAATAGTATAAGTCATAATTTTTCATCGTGTGACATTTTTAAATTAATTTTCTGAAAAAGATTTTATGAAATTTATAATTTTAACGAGAGTTAGATTATCGATTTAATATTATCTCGAAATATTTCAAATTAATAAATTGAGAAATTAAAATAATTGAAAATGCAGTGTAATCCCATCTCTTGACTTTCTCACATTATTTCATACGCGGTTGCACGTTCTTTTTCATTCTTTAGTCATTTTATAATTTTTATCATTTATTTGTAAATTTTTCCCTTGAAATTGTTTTTAAAATAAAATATATATATTTTAATAAAAAAAATTGAATTGCACGTTTTCACATTAATTGTTTCACCTTGAAAGTTGGATTGATACCCGTACTTACCGCAATATGAGTTATTTTTAGTCAAGTTTTGTAGGTACTCAAGGGAATTTTGAGAGTGGTTTTTGAAGATGATGACCGAAAAACAATACAGGCAAAAAGTTCTTATCACTTACTGTCGATAACTAGTATCTAACCCGCGCGATGCGCATGCATGTTATAATATTTAATAAAAATATATAAATAATTAAAACTATAAAAATAAATTTTAAAAAATATTGTATACTAAGACTGTTTATTAGGAAAAATAAATTAAAATTTTAATTATAGAATGGTGCAGATATATTTGTAATAATGAAACAAATGAAAACAAACCTCCATTGCCTAAGAGAAATTGTGGATTTTGTTTGTTGTGAACCTTAGCCTTCGTTGCAAGGGGTATTTACATAAACATAAATAATAAGATAATGTAATAGGTGTAAGTGTTGAGATTATTAGAGGTACCTTTAGTAAGAGATATTGATGAAATTAGCTAAAAGAAAACACGACTGGATTGTATAAATCAAAACACAATCATAAAATGAATAACTTCAAATAAATCACATATTTCTTATCACAATTAGCTCTGTTGCCAATTGTTATTTTTTTAAATCAAAGATCCAATTAAAATAGTTACTTATTATTTCCATCAACTCAAACAAATATCGCATGTCAACATTAAAAAAGAGGTTAATCTCCAAACTCGACAACAAAAGCAATTCCCGTCTGAATGCCACAACTGAGTCCCCTTTCTTAAAAAATCATTTCCCCTTCAAGCTTTCCAACGCCTCCTTCGTCAACTCCACATGCAAAACTCTAGTGGAACACGCACAAAAAATCAGAACCAAATCCATTAAAATAAAAGTATTGATTAGACTTCATTTTATAACTGAAAATTAAATGTTGATAATATTTCATAATAGAGAAAGAAACATGCAGTGAAACAAATACACATCTTGATACTAATGAGTGGAAAAAATAATTTGGGGAAATGAAGCGTCGCTTAAGAGAACAGGGCATTTCAAAGGGCGTGAAAAAAAATCAACTTTTATTCACAACTGGACACGTGGATGGTGTACCTAACCTTATGCATACACTTATTCATTATTATCATATTTTCATAAATTTTACTTTCATAACTGAACAGTTCATTAAATAAATAAAAAGTAAATATTCAAAAATTGGTTTTTAACTAAAACAATTGACATTCAGGACAAATCTATTGAATGGGGATTTGGTTTCAAATTTAAAAGGTAAAATAAATTATAGTAAATAATCCAAGTTCATAATCTTTCAAAAATCAAACAAAAATTACAACCACTTATTCTTGTCTTATTTTGCCACCATTGGTTTGACCTCTTACCTTATCAATGCGTTCCAACGATCTTTGAACTTTTGTAGTTTCTTCATTCCATGCACTCAAACATGATGGAGAGAGGAAAATGGGGATATGGGTTTATAGATGTTTTCCTTTTTAATATCTTAGAAGTGAAAAAATGATTCGGTTAAAGGAGTTTGGGAAGGCTAAAAGGTCAGAAGAAAAAATGAATGGTTTGAAGGAATTGTTGAGGACATGGTTTGGGAAGATTACAAATTTTAGCATAGAACGAAACATTCTTTAGAAAAGGTTAATGCATTTATTTATTCAGTTCTCTTATTAACTCTAGTGTAGTGATTGCTATTACTATTGTATTATAAAAGTAAAAAGTTTCATATAAACGTAGAGTTATAATTCAAATAAAACAACATCGAATACATTAAATCATTTATATCTATTATTCTAGTTCACTAAACATTAAATTACTAAAAAAAATACAAATTGCAAGTTTAAATAAAATGTAAGACTTAATAAAAATACCTCAATAGTTCCAATCCAATCAAAAAAATGTCTGAGGTCGAAATCCCCCGCCACAAATTGCAAATCCCTTAAAACAAATAAATCGGAACAAATAAACATTAAAATACCTTACCTTTTTTTGCAATTACATAATTAATCTAACATAAATTAGTAGTTTGGGCATAAATCAGTAATTTGGGCATAAAATAATTAGGTATTTTGGATTAAATAGATGTATATTAAAAGAAATGTATATAAACAACGAATCATTATTTTTCTGTATATAAACAAAAGAATCAATATTTTTTATATACTTTTGTATGTATCTAAAAAAAAGAAACAGCGCCAAAAAATAGCATTTCCATTAAATAATCAAGTTTTAACAACATTAGAACAAAAAAATAGTTTTAACTTGAAAATAACCACAAACAGGGGTAGAAATCAGGGGCGGAAAAGATGAAATGAAAGTGTTAAAGTAAAGGGTGACATTGTTTTGTGTTGTGTTGCTCAACTTGGTTGAAGAGATGAAATGAAATGAAAGGGTTGAAGACTTTAATGGAAACATATGAGAGATGGAAGGGGCAGCTGTTTAATATCTTTAGGTTTAAGTTTCATTAATTATATTTTTCACACCTCAACATTTTGACTTTTTCACATATGTATTAAGAAACTCGGCCCTATGTAGCTATGCCTTCTATTCCAAAGCTCTTAAGATGTGGGAAAATGGTAGTCAGTTAAGGAAAGGATAAGAATTAAATCGTTAGATAGTTCACTATCTATCCTAACATCCAAAATAACAACCATATGGGGTTTGTTCCCACAAATGAGTTGTGCCAGTTTCCACCAACTTTTTCTCTTTGTTGGTCGTCTCCATTGGTTTAAGGTTCAGAACATATATCCTCATTGAGAGTGGAAAATATTTTAAAGAACCGACTGGACGTCTTCATTGTTAATACGTCTAATATTTATGGAATGCCATTTCATTATAGAGCACAGTTTAATATATCATAGAAATTAAAATGTTAAATAGAGATAATTAAGAAGCAATGATGCACCAAATTCCATTAGGAATCGACAATTAATGTTTGTTAAGTTAATTGAAATTCCAATCACTTCTCTGAAATCTGTTTGCTTCACGAATGTATGAACTTTGAGTTTTGGCCCCTTCCCAATAAGGTTTATCCGTTAATTTTAAAAGCCTATCACTCTTCCCTAATGCATCAATTAATGATCCTCATTAAACTCCGTTTCTATTATTTTAAAAGTATAATATAGATTACTGCATTTCTTATATACTACTTTCGTCCAGAATAATTTTGATATGAAACTCACTAAGTTCCTTCTATTTGTTTGACATACCATTTTCGTGTATCATCAGACAAGTCACCTCAACTTATGCTAGCATGGATATGATATCTAAGAAAAAAATTCTTCGAAGAGTATATATAAATTAAGAAACCGCTTCATTTACAGCTAACTGCCACAATCAATACACCAATTGAGATGGCATTAATAAAGGACTTCTTCAATTCAACGTCCAACTATATGAACATGATTAAAGTATAAAATCAATTTTAGTTTCTTAGCCCCTCTAGATTGGATAATATTTTTAATTAATGTTTAGTTCAAGATGTTTTTTATAATTTAAGAAAAAAATAGACAATATCTTTTTGCACACAAAGAAGAGTTAACTAAGTGCGATCCATTCTAAAGAGTCACATTTTGTTACCTTTATTGCAACCATTTACCACCATTATGCCACTGTAGAGGTGGCACCACTACCACAAGTAACTATTTATGAAGAAGAAGAAGAAAAAGATTAAGTAAACAACTATTTGGAGTAAATATTTATTGCTTAGTTTCCTAATACAAATAATAGGGAAAATTACATTTTAATCCTTTGAATTTTAACCTCATTTTCATTTCACCACCCTTATTTTTATTTTATTTAATAACCCTCTTGAACTTTTCAAAACATGACAAATTACAGGCAAATATTAATGTTGTTATGTTCTAAACAAAAAAACTGGTCATTCATCATTTGTGTAGCACATGAGGATATTTTTGTATGAAAATATCTTCATGTGCCATGTACATGGTCAATTTTTTGTCCATAACATTGCACTCATTGGAGTGAGGTACTTTGATCAATTTTAAAAAGTTCATGAGATTTAATATAAAAATAAATAAAAGTAGGTGTGAAGTAAAAATAAGAGTAAAATTTGACGGGTCGATGCGTAATTAACTCAAAAGAAAAATTAAAAAATAAAATTAAAATAAAGATAAATAAAACTTATATAGAGCAATAATACAAAGTAAATATTTAATAATAATAAGAAGAAGGGAATGAGAAGAATCATATATAATTAACTCACACTAATTATTTAGTGTGAAGCTAAATGTTAGTTAAGAAAAATTACTTGTAAATATTTAGTGCAAAGTGTAAATATTTACGAATAAAAATTAATTAAAGTTATATTTTTATCTATGTAAATATTTACTATCACAAGAAATTAACACTAATTACGTTTGTGACAAGTTTTTAAATTTCATTTGTTTCTTTTATCTTCTTGTAGTGTAAATATTTACAATTTGGTTTAAAGGTAAATATTCACACTTTAAGTAAAGAGTGAACAATCTCTCTCTCTCTCTCTCTCTCTCTCTCTCTCTCTCTATCTATCTATCTATATATATATATATATATATATATATATATATATATATATATATCCAGCACGCGTGCTTGTTCGCTCGCTCAAAACACTAGATAATACACAATATAGACAAATCTACCCACACTTGCACAAATATACACACAATTGAAAACATATTAACACATTTACGTGGTCATACACACAATATAAACATATACACAATCACACACATATATACAATTAACACACAATCACACAAACTTATACTTAATCGCACACATATACACTTGGGATACACCAAAAAGGGAGGCGATCTCCTCAACATTTTGATAAGGCGTATATTAACACATATATTAATGCATTTTATATATTGTACTATCAACAATATATATAATATATGTGTGCATGTGTGTGGGGGTGCGCGTGTGTAAGGGTCATTTGATAAAAGGTCCCTCGATATGTCTTTATTAACATTTAGTACAAACCTTTTAATTTTATTCCAAAAAGTCCCTCATCATATTATATATATTCAAAAACAACTCATATCTAAACCCAAACCATAAAAAAATAATTAAAAAAAAAACAGAAAGGGGACTTTTTGGAACATAATTATCCAATAGATTAAACATTAATTGTCCCTATATATAATATTTCACATTAGTGGTTGTTTTAAATTGACTATTTAAAAATTAAACAAAATATAAATGGAAAATTCTAAGATACTTACATTAAATATATATTTAATATTTAGGTTTTGATTGAAAATATAATCTCACGTGGATCATGCTAATTACATTTAATCTACAAACATCTAGATGTAAATATCTATAATGTCCCTATTTTGCACTTATTACTTAGTGATTCTGATATGCCGAAGATAAGGTGTGCTAAATAAATTTATATCATTCTCGGCATCATCATCATCATCATAATAATAATAATAATAATAATAATAATAATAATAATAATAATAATAATAATAATAATAATAATAATAATAATAATAATAATAAACTATAAAGAATTTAAAACATCCATGACATGCGGTGAAATAATTGCAAATAGTAAATAAACCAATTGTTTGAGCATTCATGATAAGATAAATAGACATCATCTCAATCGAACATATAGTCTCAACTAAAATAAATAAATTGTGACCAACATGGTCAATAAATAAATCTTAGAAACATATCAGTCTGAATAATATAATAACTGGATGGAAATAGAACCTAATTTAGCAATGTAAATGACCAGAAACTGAAAATGGCAAGTTTGACTACCTAGCCCCTCTACTCCTGCTTATGAACAGTTGAAAACTATTTTTTTTATCATAATATGTCCACGATCACCCAGATGGAATCATGTCCTCGCCATGATGTTGGTAACCCAATAATGAAATCCATAGAAACGCTCTAACATTACGACACCGGGATATTAACATGCGATAGAACCCTTGCTAATCTCTATTTATACACCTTCACCATCTAACGAGTCGTACATTTGGACTAAATAAAGCAACATCCTTCTTCATGCTACCCACCAATATTGTTGCCTCATATCCTGATACATTTTATTCTCTCCAAGATGTACGGAAAATTATAACACATGCGCCTCCATCAATAATGCCTGCCATAACTCCTCATATTTAGGTACCGCTATTTTGTCATGGAATTTTAAAACCCCATCTGAATCAATTGAACACGTCTATCAACAGATCCTTGACCTTCTTATGAAAATAAGGGTCTCATATATATGTCCTCACAACGTCAATGATGATCTTAAGTGTGATGGTAAGAACTTTGAGAAAAGGCAAGTTTAATGTGCAAAGCGAACCTAACTTTGAATTACAAATGTCTGATAACATAATTGTCAGCTTGCAACTTAAGTCCTTTACTACTACGTTCATTTTGAAGATGTGATATTGAATATTGAACTAATATTCTTTCATGAACTCAAGCCAACGATATTGTCTCATGTTCAACTCCTTATGTGTGAACATGTTCTAGAAGTCTTATGTTTTATGAACAAATGAAACATATCTCCCAACAAATAATGTCTCCACGTCCGAAGAGCAAAAAATTTCTTTTAACTCCAAGTAATTGGTCGTGTAATCCCCCCCCCCCTCAAGGATTAATCTTTCGAGAAGCATAAGCTATAGGCCTCTTATTATTCATCAAAACACTCCCAAGTCCCTATAACTAGGATTTAGTGTAAACCATATAGTCTAGCCCATTATGAGGTAAAACAAGTAACGAAAATAAAGTCAATTGATTCTTCAACTCATCAAAATCCTTCTAGGAAAACTTATCTCATATAAAAGGAACCCCCTCTTCGAGTTCGTTAAAGGCTCGACTATCTTTTAGAAGCCATAGATAAATCAATGATAGTACCCTGGCAAACCCAGAAAACATCGCACCTCCGTAGGTGTAGTGGGTTGTGCCCACTACTATATTGTCGACACCTTACTTGGGTCCACTAAATCCCCTTCTCTGTCATAATGTCACCCAGAAACTGCCTCTTTCATAATAAAAATCCATATTTCTCATAGTTAGCATAGAGCTATTGGTCTAGTAGAGTCTTTAAGAGTACACGCTAACGCTGAGTGTGCTCATCTGCAGTACGAGAATTAATCCGAATATCATCTATAAACTTAATGAAAAATTAATCCAAATACTCTCTAAACACAAGGTTCATCAAGTCCATGAACACAAATGGTGCATTAGTCAGTTCGAATGACATAACCACTAACCCATATGATCCATATCGTGCCAGAAACTTCATCTTCAGAACATCCTTCTCCTGAATTCTCAACTGGTGTCACCTGAACCTCAAATCAATCTTTGATAAGTAAGAAGAACCGCTCAATTCGTAAAAAAATCATTGATATGGGTTAATAAATACTTGCTCTATATGGTGGATTTTTTCAAATCCTGTTAATTCCCACATAATCTTAACAATACGATCCACTATTCTTCTTCACAACGAGGAAAGACACTCCTTAAGGTGAAGTACACCAGCTAATAAACCCCTCTCCAAGGAATTACTGAATTTTCTCTCATCTCCAATGGAGCTATATGGGAAGGTGATCAGGTTATCATCCTAGTGAGCAGAGCCGAATGTAACACCCCACCTAATTAAATATCGGGTGATCAGTCATCTATTAAATTATAAAAAAAATATACAATTGGTCCATTCTTAGCATCACGGTCGAAAACCTTTTATAAACTAACCACCTAGTATTTAAAAAGTTGGGGTTAAAATTTTATCTTTTTATTTAACATAAAACCAAATGACATATAATATCACATTATACCATTTAAATATCAAATGCACAATGACTTATGACCGAATAATAATCATATCTAAATTATACAATCGAATCTAAAATATCCATACAATATTCTGAAATAAAATTAACTCGACAATCTAAGACATCATAATTGACCTCAACATCTCTGAATGACAATAGAATAAAATGTACAACATGTTCGACTGGAAAGAAAGTTCATAATAAAGAACTGAATCAATACTGAGGCGTCTAATATCAATAACCCGTACCTTCTTCCACAACTGTAGCACGCGACAAGATAGAATATGCTAAGCCTGGTGTCCTTGTAGCTGGACACCTAAAATGTTTTACAAAAAGAATAGAGATTGGGAGAAAAACGGGTCAGAGCCCGAGTAAAACAGTTTTCAAAATCTACCAAGTGTTTAAATCCAAAGAATGAAAATACTATATTCATGTTAGGTTCATGTGCTATCACTTGAGATGCTCACCTTTCATCTAATGTGCACACCTAACGTACATCTCTAACCTTTCCTAATTTTACTACCCCGACTAACAATTTAAATCCAAGTCTATTTCTGTACCAACTAACTATTTGTTTTCACCCTTATAGCCCATCCAATACGTTACCAATTGATAAATATCAAAGAGTCAAGCATAAATTTCTCATCTTATATTTAATATTTCCCGCACTAAGATCATGTTAAATGTCACCATTTTCTCATCTACTAAATACACACAGTAGCATAAATCACAAATATATACGTATATCACTCTAACTAACTAACTAACTAACTAACTAACTATATATATATATATATATATATATATATATATATATATATATATATATACACTACTACATCAACCCTAGGCTGAGACCTGCGGTGGATGCATACTCTGCTATCATGTTCCAGTACCTCATGTACTAAATAAAGGACTATTGGTTCTATCTCTCACTCAAACCAAAATATAAATCACATATTTTGGAAACGAATATAGTTTCAAGCCTATGGGCTATGCACATACCTATGAACCCATATGATCGTCAACTTATCGTTCTCATAGATAGGCATTTCCTAGGTTCTATATTCTGAGGTACAAGTCAAAAATCCCCCCGAGAGCTCATCAAGATATGACTATCCTGACGTGAAAACCTACTGTGATAACAAGAATTGTAGGTATGTCATACACATAATATCACAATCAACATAAAATATGCATACACTCATCCTATACATACATAGAGTATGTTTCAAGTTTATCCCATAAATTAATAATTCACATTTTATTCACATTTTCCATTGCTCCTAACATCTCTTGTTAACAGAAAGGATATAAATAATTTAATTAAATATTCCAATAGCTACTTTGAACCCATACTTATTGGTCCAAAAACCAGACTCAATATAACAAGACCGAATCATATATATTAATTCCCAATAATCCTTTTTCTCAATAAAGTTACATTATACCCAGAAATATAAAATTACAACTTGAGGCTTTTCCTGATCTATTTTTTAAAAAACTTAAAAATTACAAAGTTGTGCAGAACATGATTTTAGACAAGAACATGCGTGCACACTACCAATTTTAACTTAAAACGGTCCTAAAATTACCATACAATGTCCGTCCTTTTTCTAAAACAATTTTTCATACGTTTTATCCACTATTGTTTATGTTCAATCTTTCATTCTACAACTCCAAACTCCCAAACGAATATCACCAACAATACACTAATCTATATACATGATTCGTAATATTTTATATTCATCAAATCATCAAAAACTCAACCTAAATTGGATTAATTCATGGTTGTTCTCTAAAATATTATTTTACCATTTATCATCAAGAACACATGTAAAACCCATATTTCTCCCAATTTTAATTATTAGAATTTCATCAATATTCATCTTCTAACATCAGAATTATATACTACTATCAATTCTTTCAATTCCTCAATTTATCATAACCTTTCATGAATTCCAAAACAATAAAGATCCTATTCTAACATGAATATGACATTTAACTAAAATTCAACAAGATAAACAATTGCATTTCGATGTAGGTTTGATCCGTTGAAGAAGAAATATTCGGTTGTTGTCCCCTCTCTTTGATTTACACTTTGACGATGATACTCCATGTATGTTTTTGCACAAATTCTTCAAATCTTCCCTTAGACTCTTAAAATTCCTTATCAATTCTCTTCACTGTCTTTCTAACTCTTTGTATAACTCTCCTAACCTTTGGTTTTATGAAAATGACTCTTCTCAAAGCCCAAACGTTTTATTTTATAAGTGTTGTCACGTTTTTGACTTTTCAATTACTATTAAGAAGCCCAAAAATCACCTAAATAAGTCCCAATTAATCTCAAAAGTCCTCGGGACCCGAACATAACCCCCAAGTACTCAATTCTGATTATTTTGATCCTTCGAGATATACTGGTGCACTCAAAATGACCATATGAATTACAAAAATGAAATTACATTTTATTTTCCAATTTAAGTCCCGACACAACTGACACGCGTGTCCCGACTAAATTTATCATAATTGTCGCATTTGTCACTCACGACAAGTTTAATCTTCTCACGTCATTACTATTACTCATTCACTAAGTAATATTCAATATAAATAAATACTAACCATTATCTCGCTAATTAATATTTATTCTAATCGTAATTAATCTCCAATTAAAATTTTCCCATTATTTAAATTAATCTCACATTTAAAAATTATTAAAAATTATGGGGTATTACACCGAATCAACCACAAACTCAATCTCCCTACTTAGTGGTAACCCTAGATTTTCTTGGAAGACACCAAGAAACTCACTAACTATAAAAATAGAGTATAACAACATGGTGAATCCCTCAAAAGTATCCTCCTTAATGTAATACAAATGCATGCTCGACCCTCGCTCAGGATGCTAAACCGCTACCAAGTATATTTATATGCCTAGAATGGAAAAATTAATGAACTTACTAAAACATTCGATACTAGCATGATACACATAGAACAAATTTATCCCTAAAATAACATCATATGAAGATATATATCAAATAAACAAATCATCCACCAAATATAGCCTTCTAATATCCACGTTGATAATTCGGCACACATAACAAATAGGTATACGTCAAACCAGTGATGAATTTATATGAAATAAAGTGACCGAGTACAAATATAAAATCCCATCTGAATATTTTAAGGCTCTACTGATAAACGAATGTGATGCACTAGTGTAGACACCCCATCCTAGTACCCCCTATATACCTCCTTAGTCCTTAACACATCTCCTCATCCATGAGACCCTAGGTCCCACTTTGAGTCCTGATCTAGAGGCCACCAGGCTATTCTAGGCCCGTTTGACGTCGATCAACTCTTAAACCTGAGCAAAGATCAATGATGTGTCATAGGTCTCGGAATACTCCTTCCAACGGTCCATACCATACACGAATCTCACAGTTTACACGAATGTTCCTTCTTACTCTGAGACCTGATGTAGAGACCACTGGGCACTTTTGGGCCCCCGTTAATTACAGTCAACTCTCCAACTTAAGCAAAGCTCAATGAAATCTTGTAGGGCTCTAAATTCTCTTTTCAATGAAATCCTAACATGTTATTTTACTCCGAGAGGCCATTAGGATCTCCCGAGTCCCATTTAACCTTGTTCAAATATCAAAACTGAGAGAATCTAAATCAAATATCATAGTTCTATGAATCTCCCTTCCAACGGTTAATACCGTGCACAAATCAGCCTCACGGTTTGCATGAATGAACCTTTTTACTTCAAAAATCTCTCATTTAGGAACCGTTGAGTGCTTCTAAGCCCTATTTGAATTTGTCAACTCTCAAATAAGGGATTATCTTAATGGATTCTTGTAGGTCTCTAAATACCCTTTCCAATGGTCTTGGTCATGCACAATTCAGATTTACGATTTGTATTTTATGTCAATTTTTTGAAAAAGTCCATTCCAGACTGCCTATAGGCACCCCACACCCCCTGCCTATTGACAAGATGTACATACCTTGGCCAGCAAGGCAGGTGCTATGCCGATAGGAAGACAAGGAGATATGTCGATCGGAAGCCCCTGAACCCTATTTTTACTATTTAAGGACACCATGACCTCATTCTCAAAGGGGGTCCCTTTATGAAATTAGAACGTTACCCTTGTAATCACTGTGCCAAATTCCATTTTTGAATACATTATCTCCATTTCCTTACATAATTATCTTCCACTTTCCACCCTACCTTCTATAATTATATCACCACCATCAAACCATACTAAAATCAGCCTCCTACTATTGCAAAATTAGAGTTAAAGTTCTCTAAAAGGTCTACCATTATTCATTTACAACTCACTTCATTAGTATTTGTTGTTTACTTTTCTTTCCGTATCTGGTATATCTTTATTTCATTCTATCACAACAAAACTAATCTTATTTTTATTATTTATAGCACATAAATCTTATTTTCATAAAATATAAAAAACCCAAAAAGATGGTTTTCTTGTAAACCCTAAATTGTGATTTCCTCTTTTTCCACACTTTCTACACTTGTGCATAATTTCTATAAAAAAATTGAAGGAATTCCTAAATTAGCATTTATGTGTTAAATTACTCCCTCACGTGTTATCGAACTACATGGAATTTGATTCCCTTTAGGATACGTAAGCATCCTGGGCCAATCCTGGGATTTAAGTCCTATTTCGTTATTTTATGCTTTCTTGTACTTATTGGCACTTGTGAGTCCACGAGCTTCAACATATTTGTGTTTCTCTTGACATACACATTCACTTCTTCATAGGTACTTGTGATTTGATGTACACTCACATTACATTTGTTTTTATGTCATTTCTTTGGTACACTCCTTATGATGATTTAACTCCATCTTGCGAGTCGAATGATTTCTTTCTCCTACTAATTACACTGCACACATATACACACGTATCACACTTTTAAAGAAATGTAGAATATTATCATAACCCATGAGAGACCAAAAAGGCATTATCAGTGCCTAATACCTTCCCATTCCATAACTTAGTCACCAAAACCTTGATTCATTTGGTTTTGTATGCATCAGTATGTCTTTGATGCCCTTCTCTCAAGATATCAACATTTATTTTTCCTATTTGAGCAAAATAGGTTGGCGACTCCATTTCTTCGTGTTTGTCCCTTTTTGATGATGACCAATTTATATCCGAGGTAGCCCACACATATATTCTATGCAAGTGGAAAAAAGAGGACTTTGATATTCTCGAATCACCCACACATGTAGGAGAGAGGGATTTTATCGATTTTCCCTACCGTCCCAATTTCAGGGTAGACTCACATCGAAAGAATTCGACCCAGATGGCCACCGTGGAGACTCTCCTTGGGATATTTTTAAAAGACAACTTTATTTTTTCATGTGTTTTATTTCGTTGCTCTCCTACTTTTCTATATGTGTATATGAGACTCCACTTGTATGTTATCCTTATTTCCATGCTTGCATCTTGTATATATATCACGATGTTTATCTCTACCATGCTCTTTTCTCACCTAATGTAATATCTCTTTCTTATCATATGGTTAACCTTTTGGTTTACCTATATATGTTCACCATGTTTCACCTTATGCTTACTTGTATATATTCACTATCATTATTTTTCACACTCACACTCATATCTAGTCTCACTCTCACTCACATGTTTCTCACACCACTTGTAAATTATCCATACTTAGCTTCACTATCACACACTCTCATATTTTTCTTACTTGTATATATCTTCATGCTCACTTGCACACACTTCACACACCACTTGTAGATATCCGAGCTTAGTCTCACTATCACACACTACCACATTTCTTTCACTTCTATATATTCAAATGATTTCTTCACTAACACTATTCACATGTCACTCTCTCACCTTAGATATATTCCTCACTCACTTGTACATTTGCATTCCTCACACTTTGTATCTATCACCTTGCATTGTATAGTCTCAATGCTTCATGTATGTACTTACTAGTTTTGATTTGTATAATTGTCCTCCTTTATCTCATGTTACTTATACATTTTCCCTTATAATCGTAATACTTCTCTTATTTAGCATACATAAGACTCCCTATAAGATAATAATTAAAACTCATGCATTCTTTCACACTACATCACTTAGAATCATAATATTAACCAAAATGTTGTCCCATCTTGGGGGATCAGTTCATGTTAGGTACCGATATCACAAGGAAGGGTTAAGATAAGCTATATAATTCCAACATTCCATTGGCCTCATACCTTCGACATATGTCGAACAATTCCCCCAGCGTTGTACCACTTGACCTAACTCATGATGGGAGGTATATATCAGGGAACTTGTTCATATATGTCGAGTATATCGAATTTTCTCTCACACGTACCATACCCATGAGGTATATTATGAGACAATTCACATACACACAAGTATATCAAATGATGTATCCACATGTGCCGATGAATGATTTCCCTTATAGGTAAAAGGTATGTCATGGAAGTCATGCCAAAGGGGGAACCCTTCCATTACACTACACCAAATCTGCCCATTTGTCAAGGTCATTGACCTTGACAAATCCACCTTGTCAAGGTCAATGACCGTGACATTTCGAGGCGAGATAACTTTTTTTGTCACGGTCATTGACCTTGACAAAAAACTCGCGTTTTGTGTCACGATCGTGTCAAGGTCAATGACCGTGACACGTTTGTCACGGTTATAAACCGTGACCCTTTTTAAAAAAAATTGTCACGGTCATTGACCGTGACAATTCTGGGCAGAATTTAAAAAAAATCTGCTGGGCAGTATGGCCACTGCCACTGCCCAGCAGTATATTTGTACCTGTTATAGCAACGTTGTACCTGTTCCAAACATCATATATCCAACACAAACTAAAGATAATGCAAATATATATTCATGACAGTATAATCCAAATCTTCAAAGTAAAAATAATATACATGACGATATAATCCAAATATAATTAAAATGGACAAACTAGAAAATAATGTTACTACATGTCTTGGATAAAACTGAGGAGGTGAGTAGGCCACACGACATACGAATTGACGCACCCACTAATATACGTCGTGCCGCATTGTTCGCGCAACCACAATAGGGAGTTCTCCTTCCCGGGTATGACATGCGTGACGAGCACCCTGGACTCCATCTGTTGAAGCACACGTCCATGGACTATTCCACCCTCGACGATATTCGGGTCCCTCAACCCCCGCCATATCCGCTGGCCATCAAATATGTCCAATATGAACACGCTCGGCCAACCAATTGTCGATAATGGTCTGTTGGATGGCGTCAAATAGGGAAGTGGATCGTCGAAGTACGAACGTGTCGGTGATGAAGCAGCGAGGTCCACATCCTCGTCATCCTGCGCCTCGTCCTCCCGCACCTCCTCGTCCTCCCGCACCTCCTCCTCCACCGCCTTCTCCTTCCCTTTCCCTTTCCCTTTCTCTTTACGGTCTCCACCCAACGTACGCTTCATGAATGCGTACATATCTTGGACCGTCGCCTCCAAACGGGACAGCTTCGCGTCGTGTGAATCCACCGTTCGAGCCAACCCGGTGTCGCTCGTCTCCAATCCGATGATCCTAGATTTGGCCACCCGCGAGCTCACTCCCCTTGTCCTCCCCTTGCGATCAGAGCCAAGCACTTGGCTGAGTGCGTCTGTGGACAAAGATGCCTTGTCGGCATCAGACTGCGACTCATGCACTTCCTTAAGCTTTGCCTGAAACAACAAAAAGCACATGATTAGTAAAATAAGTAAACTAAAAAATTATAACGTAATTAACAATAATTAAACTGTCGGATTACTTACAATCGTGGCCGCGACGCTCGGGGACACCTCCTTGTCCTTCCCCTTCTTCGTCCGAAGAGCCACATAAGTATCGAGCCTATGTGGCTTACCCCCTGGCCCACTCCCTACCCCCTGAAATAAAATAAAGTAAATTAAAATTAGTATCGGCCCCGCAAAGTAAAATAATATCCAATAATATATTTCTGTAGTTATAGATAAATTAAATATTACCTTCATCCTATGCTCCACCTCAGCGTAAGAGGTCCGGCCGGAGTAGTGCACGTCCGTATTTTTAGCCCGATTTTCCCTCCCCGATTGGCGAGATGCCAATTGTCGATCCTCGATCTCATTGTCAATGAACTTTTGCCATTGTGCCAATGAGATTGGCTCCTTGGGCGGGACGGATCCGCGCCATTGTAAAATGGACTCTCGTATTTTTCCAAAGTACCGTGTCCGCATATTTTTTTTCCACGTCTTGTGTTTCTCCCTCAACTGCTCCAAGACGGAATCACGTAGCTTTGGATCCAAGTTGAATTGTTCCTGTCCAACAAATACAATGTTAGTTGCGAATAAATATAAATATAAATATAAATATAAATATAAATATAAATATAAATATAAATATAAATATAAATATAAATATAAATATAAATATAAATATAAATATAAATATAAATATAAATATAAATTAAAATTGAAATATTCATATAAATATTACCTGTAGTGCCGCCCAAACAGCTAACTTGAGCTCATACGGCACCTCCTTCCAACTCATAAACCCTGGGCCGATGACCGTCTTTAGCAGCTCGAGGGATCTCGCTAAAAGCTCCGACTTGTTTTCGACGGTAATCCCAAATTTTCCATATTTGGGGAGCCTAGGGGCGGAGGAGCCCTCGTCGCCTCCGCTACCACCGAACCCAGACGACGACATCATCATAAACAGCATCATCATCTTCGCCCTAACATCTGAAGGAGACATTTTTGCTGTAAAAAAAATGTTATTAGTACAGATAAAAAAAATGTTATTAGTACAGATAAAAAAATGTTTCGTCTATATTATAACGTATGTGTAAGTTCCGTCAATACCATTTCGTTTCAATTTTGTAATATTATGTTTTTTCCAAATATTTAAAGAGTTATTAAATGGGTGCCCCCCCCTGCCCCCCCCCCCCCCCCGCCACACACACACGCACACCTACGCACACACACACACACACACCCCACCCTACCCACCCCCACCCCCTCCCCCCACCACGACCGTGACAACTACATATATTGTTTATCAATAAAATTATGACATGAGATAATTATAATTGTAGCATAAATTTCATTATCATGGGTTTTACCTAATTGAATTAAATGAACAATACTTTTAGCCCTTGTTATTCATCAAATTTGAGGCAAGTTAATTAGAATATTTGTAGGACTGAAATTGATTTAGATTATGCCTATCTATGTAACTCTAAAACCTAATTGTGATTAAAATCTGATTTATATGGATTAATTCTATTACATTTATAATTTAACTAATAGAGTTGAATTTTAATATTAATCCTTTGGTTTATTTAACTAACTTTGGTTTGGTTTATTTCTAGTTGAATCTGAGTTATAATTTTTAGATTATGTATAGGAATTGAATTTTAATATTAATCCTTCATAAATCCCTTGAATACATGCATAAATTTGTAGAGATTGAAATTAAATTGCTTGAGATTGAATTTCTATGTTTCGGGGTCATTATTTGAAAATACTTAATTACCCTTTGAAAACCTTTCATGACACACCTATGTATTAAATATGGGTTAGACCTCTTAGCTTGCTCAACCACCCATTTACACACTTACTTTACCTTTTATTTACATTATGGATATTAATCAATTCACACATTTTTTGTCCACTTCAACCTATACTGAAACATTTATTAATTCATTCAAGTTAGGTAAAACCACGCAAGTATCTAATACAAATATTATCATTCAACAAATTAAGTCCCATCGATAATAAACACCAAAAACAAATCCATCAAACAAATATGTAACTATTCACCCAACCATAATTTTTGCACATATCACAACCCGTAATCTTTTAACATTCAACGATACCAATTACTAAACAATTCTACTATCTACGATAAATACCAATATTTTTCAACACTGTATCCCCCAATAGTAATAATGAATTAACATATAATTTTCAACTCCAACAACATATGCTTCAACTTAACCCAATCTTCCCAATAATACCAACTAATCAACACCCAACATCCAAATCCAACAACATAGGTCTAGAACCAAAGTTTTTACATAATAATTTATAGTCTCCAAGAAAGTACCATTTTTATTCATAATATTTACGATTATCAGTTTCTCGTGTATTAGCCAAATTTCCAAGATTTCAATTGTAGCATAACACATTAATTTATACGTATATAAAGTGGGATTCATATGAGTTACCCAAAAATTAAAAATTTCCCAAGAGAACTATTAGTAATTTTGTAATACAATTCCACGGGATTGATTAATCATAATCATATTTCATCTTTCAATTCTCAATGAAAAATCATAAGGCACGGATTTCAAATCTTGAACAATTATCATATTAACCTTGTTATCATTATAATGAGTATACAATTTGATTTTTGTTATCATTTCTTAGGCCTTCTTATTCTCTAAGGATTTCAAAGTTAATATAAAAAAATACCCCCTGCCCACACACACACACACCACCCCACCCTGCCCCACCCCCTGCCCCCTCCACCACCCCCTCCCCCACCCCGCCCCACCCCGCCCCACCCCGCCCCACCCCCTCCCCCACCCTTCCCCACCCCGCCCCACCCCCACCCCCACCCTGCCCCACCCCACCCCCTCCCCCACCCTGCTCCACCCCGCCCCACCCCACCCCACCCTGCCCCACCCCGCCCCACCCCCTACCCCCACCCTGCCCCACCCCCCACACACGCACACACATACACACATATATATATACACATACCCCCCACCCCCTCCCCCACCCTGCCCCACCCCGCCCCATCCCCTGCCCCCCTCCACCACCCCTACCCCCATCCCGCCCCACCCCCCACACACGCACACACATACACACATATATATATACACATACACACATAAATATACAGACAAATATATATATATATATGGAAGAGAGAGAGAGAGAGAGAAATTGGACCTGAGAGAGAGAGAGAGAGAGCAGCGTCGAGAGAGAGAGAGGGAGGGAAGGGCGCGAGAGGGAAAAAAGAAGGGGGGTAGGGTTTTTGCTGGAAAAGTTGTCACGGTCGTGTCAAGGTATTTGACCGTGACACGAATTGTCACGGTCATTGACTGTGACACGACCGTGACAAATTGAATTGTCACGGTCGTGTCACGGTCAATGACCGTGACAATTCGTTGTCACGGTCGTGTCAAGGTCAATGACCGTGACATAAAACGCGTGTTTTTTTGTCATGGTCAATGACCTTGACAAGGCTGGCCGGCTGAAAGGTGACAATTTGCCCATTTTGGTGTAGTGATTAACTCGCTAAATGCACCAACCTCATATAGGCATCTACCCTACGACATTAATAGCTAGTTTTTCGGTTATAATGCAAAACTCTGTTGAAATTCTGGGTCACCCTACCGCCCGAATTTTTACACTATTTCGCCTATTCTTAAAACGTGACCTTGTTCGTGAGTCTAAAAACAAGTCAAACAGTGTCTTACAACATGACCCAATTTTTTCCCAGACCCGGGTCATGTCCATCATTTTTGTTGCATCATAGGAGAACATAGTACAAGTGGAACCTAATAATAATAATAATAATCATGTTGAGGATTCTTATTTTCCCCCTTTTTCAAAAAAATACCAAAAATATTTTCCCCCTTTTCGAAATAAAAATGAAATACCAAAAATATTCCTCTTACCCTCAAAATAAACCAAAACCATTTTTCCTCTCTGGTGTAATTGCATACTTTGATTTTGTCCTAGCTCCCTAGTGGATTTGATCTTTCGTCAAACCACCCCGAAGCTCTATTGATTCTTCTATCGCTTTAATCGAGTTTGAAATCTCCCTTCGAAAGGTATTCATGGAGAATGTAGACCACGATATAAATTTTCAACCAGGTCTGATGACTATCCTTGCTCATCTTCGAGCTAAGATTGATAACCTTTAGGACAAAGTCTGGGAGATGTAATGACACTGGGTCTAGACCCATGAGTATTATGAAACCAAAATCCTCTTTCCCCATGCCATGGGTTCACCTTCTCCTGAACCAGTTTAGGTTCCCAAAGAGTATGGACGTGCCCAATGTGCCCCACCTGTAAATGGGTCACCACCAGCTCAACTACTGATCCCGAAGCTTGCCCAGATATGGGATAATATGCTAGTACCCATGGATTCTAAGGAGGAAGAATTGAACTATGTCAAATAGGACCATAGGCTATTGTCAAAGAAATTCGATCAAGTCAAGATCTCAGGGAACTAAATGGACTATACTCACTTGTGTGCATCTACGTAAATATCACCATGCCATGACTATTTTTTGGATGTTAAAGGAGATAAGGACCCAAATGTTTCAACAAACCCTAAAAGAAAGTGCCCTCAGGTGGATCCTATTCCTCGACGAATCCAGAATCCATAGTAGGGAGGTTATGGCCAGAGAATTCATGTCATAGTATAAATACAATGAGGAATTGGAAGTTACACCTAGAGACGTAGATCTACTCAAGAAAAATCCAAGGGAGTCAGTCACTAGCTTTATCGAGAGGTGGAGAGAGAAAGAAACTACCACGACCAACAAACAATCAAAAGAATAACAAATGATCATAGTAAAGAAAAATTCCCTGCTCCATATTTGAGCTTCAATAAAAGGTCAATACTACCCCCACTTTAGAGCCCTCCGAGAGGCTAAGGTAAAAATCAAAGAAGGGGTTGCTAGTCACAAAAAATGATCTGAACCAAAAGGCTAACTGAAAAATTCGCACCGCAGAAGTGAGATAAATTAGCCAAGACCTCAATCTCAACAATCAACAACATATCCAAGCCTACCGCTACTTGGATACTTGAAAGCCATCCCAACCCTACCAAAAAGAGTATCCTTAACTCCACGCTCCCCTATCAAAATTGTACCAATAATTGTTTTCCCAAAATCTTATTAATCCATTAGAACCTCGATTGTTTCCAAATCCTCTCCCCAAGAATTTTAGACATGGCGCTCACTGTGATTTACACTAGATCATAGGGCAAACCTCTGATCAATGCTCCCATGTCAAAATTGTCATCTAGATCTCATAGACCGAGGTATCACTTCTCCACCAACAAATCCTAAACCCAACACGAACCACAACCCTCTTCTAGAACACAAAACTGGGGTAAATGACATATTCCCCAAAGAAAATCTCGAATTTGACCCCTCAACTCAAATCAAGCCTATCAAAACATTCAAAATGCCTATAGTCTCATAAAAATCCCTCAAGGTTTGACCATAATTTCTCATGCATTGTACAAGCTTCACCGATGAATCTTTTTCACTCCTCACCCTAGCTTGCATCCTCATTTGTACTAACTCAGAAGGGGGAGGAATAGAATTACTTGGAGTTCAACACCATCTTTGGAATTTCAGACTAAAATTGCTTACAGAGATAACTATTAATTACAAGAGGTTTAACAATTTATTTATAAAAGCTCGAAAGTGGGCCCAAGAGTCAGATGAATAGGTTGTGGCCATGGAAAAATTCAGCCTAGATGACATCATACAGATCATGTCAGATGTGTTCCTCCAGAAATAAGATATATGTAGTGTCTCTGAGTTTCTTATGTTCCTGAAGCTCCAAGGGTTCCTAGTCCCTTCATTCTATCAATTTGTCACTGAGTGGGAAGATTTATATGATGAATCCATGGAAGTTTTTCAGCGTGCTGACTACTCTTAGCAGGATGATATCGTCGCCACTAGTTGGGGTGATGATTTTGAAGACTCGAATGATGAATTAGAGGGTGATTATTTCCCTTTCTATGGGTTCCCAAAACCTAGCATAACCATATTGATAAGAAGATGAAACTAGGGCTAGAAATTTTCTTGGAGGATGACATTACTTGGGAGAAAGGGCAGAAATATGAGGTGGAGCCTCCAATGGACAAAGCCATGGAAAACACTAAAAACTCTGAAGACAGTGATATTGATGAGTCCTTCAACCTACACACACTTAGGCTAGACCTTTACATGATCCGCTAGGAAGCAGCGCTATCTAACCCATCTGAGAAGATCGCCACTACTGGCATGCCATTTATATTCAAACAGCCCAAGTCAACCTAGACACTGCTATCCATTCTCTCCAAGATATTCCCAAACCCAATTTTTTTTCCCTCTCTATGATATCATTATAAACGAGGCCTCCGTTGATGAGGTCCTCATTATTGTATTTTTTGCAAACTCTTTTAATGAAATAAATGAGGATTTTGAGTATCCCGTTACGCCTTAAATTAATTATCTTGATTCTAATCAAACTCTTGATGAAGATGACTTATTAAATGAACAATTCTTAACCAATCTTAATAAGGAGAAAATAAACAACATAACCTCATTCAAACTAATGATGACGATGCTATTGTTATTAATCTCAGTTTTAGTTGACATCTGCGCGAGTTTAGGATTGGATCCACCCATGATGAGCATGAGCGGTCAAAATTTGAAGAGATTTTAAAAGGTTCGTGGACATCTTTGCATGGTCCTACGATGACATGACTAGTATTTACCCAGAGATAGCTCAACACGAGATCCTTACATTTTCAAAAAGCAAGCCTGTCAAGAAGAAACTGAGGAATCTCCGAACAGAATGGTCCCTTAAGGTCAAAGAAAATATGGTGAATTAGATAAATGTAGGCATTATTCGCATAGTTGAATACCTTACGTGTATTGTAAACATCATCCCCATGCCAAAATTCGGAGGGAAAGTTCGCATGTTCATCGAATATCAATATCTAAATAAGGAATAACCAAAAGATGATTACCATTTGCCCAATATCGACGTGATCATAGTCAATACTGCTAGACAATTTTGATGGTTACCATCAGATTAAGATTCATCCAGACCACTAGGAGAAAATTGCCTTCATCACCCCATGGGGAACCTTCCATTACAAAATCATGCTATTCGATCTTAAGAATATCAGGTCTACCTACCAAAGGTCCTCTACAACCATCATGCACGAACTTATCCATAAAGAAGTTGAGGTCTATGTCGACCACATGATTATTGAGTTCAAGACTCGAGAAGGTCATATTCCCTCCTTGAGGAAATTATTCGAGTGGCTATGATAATACCAGATCTGACTCACCCTATAGAAATGTGTCTTCGGCATCACCAAGGGAAAACTCCTAGGGTTTATGGTCAGCGAAAAAGGGATTGAGGCAGAACTCACCAAATTAAAAGCCATACTTGAGATGTTACCACCTAGATGGAGAAAGAAGTGTGTTGATTATTGGGTAAGCTATAATACATCAATTCATTATCTAACTAACTTCTATCTATAAGTCCACATTCAAACTTCTCCGAAAGGATTTGACCAAAGTTTGGATCGAGGCGAGTGAAGAAGACTTCATCAGACCAAACGACACCTCACCCACCTTTAGTGCTCATGCCTCTCCATCAAAATCTTCATCTGCTCTTATACTCGACTATTAAAGACACTGCAGTAGGGCTTATGCTATCTCAATGCATCGAAGAATCTTATAAGTAGAAATAGATCTACTACGCTAGTAGAAATCTAGCAGGGTAGGAGGTAAATTACATTGTATTGGAGAATGCATGTGTTGCCTTGGTGTCGGTCAAGAAGAAAATATGACACTACATGCTTGCATTCCCCATCAGACCGGTGTCTTAAATGCATCCCATGAAATACCAACTAGATAATCCTTCTCTATCTAAACGCATGGACCGTTAGTTAATGTTACTGGTCGAGTTTGAAATCATGTATATAATACAAAAAGCTATGAATAGGAGACCCATATTCAATTATCTTACTGATAATCCCATGAAGGGAATTGAAGTTTGGATCTCTGAATTCCCACCTCTCACGAGGACCTCAGGTGGTAGATATTCTTTGACGAAGCTTCCATGAAGAAAGAAAATGGTATTGGGATACTCCTGATCACTCCTGATGACTCTCACACCTCCATTTCCATTACGTTAGATTCCCCTTGCACTAATAATATAACTGAATATGAGGCATGCACCATAGGACTCAATATCACCCTCAAAAAAGGAATAAAACATGTGGACATCTATGGTGACTCAACCCTCATTGTCGTAAAAATTCTCAGGAAATGGAAATTCAAAGACGAGAAGCTCCTACCCTTCAACATTCATCTAGAAGAGCTTGACTCCTAATTCAAAGATGTCACCTTCCATTACCTTCCCAGCTTAAAGAATAACTTAGTTGACGTATTAGTAACCTTGGTTTCCATGGTCGACATGCCTGAAGGAATAATAATGTACCTTATCTAGTTCAAAAATAAGATTCACACATCCACAGTTGCAACATTGAGCTCGTTAAAGAAAAAGATGTAGACATGGGAGGATTGTGGGACTACGACATTTGGCACCTATGTTCCAAGACTGCCCATTACATTATCCGCGATTATGTGCTCTTTAAGAGAAACAATGATAGATCCCACTTTCATTGCAAAAAATGGACTAGGAACGAAGATATAATGCAAAATTTCCACAATGATGAAAGTGGGCCCCACATAAACAGTCAAATACTTGCCAAGAAGATCATCCATCAAGGGTACTACTGTGCCACTATAGTCTAGAACAACACTGCTTATCTTTGAAGATGCCTTAAATATCATAAGTCCTATCTTTAATGATCACAAACCAATAGTTCTTTTGAAGCCACCAACAAGTGCCTCAAGACTATTATCAACAAGATGACTAAAATCTGCAAAGACTGGGCCGATCGGATCCTATATGACTTTGGTGACACTGTACCTCCATTAGAACACCCACTAGGGCTACTCCATATTCTCCAGTATATGATATGGGAATGTTTCTCCCTGTCGAATTAGAACTACCTTTTGTACGAGTTATGCTCAAAATTAAGACCAGTGAAGAAGACTGGATCAAAGTTGCTATGATGAACTCTTGCTCCTAGAAAAAAAAAGATTAAAAGCTCTGTATCACATGTAATAGTACCGTCTCCAGATTGCGCTCTCATTCAACAAAAAGGTTAAGGACCGTAGTGTCTACGAAGGAGATCTTATCCTTAAGGAAATTATAGAAACTATCTGGGACTTGAGAGGAAAATTTAAGCCTAATTGGAGTGGATCCTACATTTTAAAAAAGTGTTCTCTTGTGGAGCCACAATGCTCATAGACCTCGATCGAGAGGAAATGGTGCATCTAGTCAACTTAGACCATCTCAAAACATTTTATCCTTAAACAAGACTCTAGTCACGCTACGATCTCTCTCATTTCCCTTCTATTTTAAAAAAAATCTCTTTCTTCCCCTCCACTCAGAACTATTAGGACCTAATCACCTCATAGATACCCTTTTAAGAAAAACTCACAAATTTTCAATCTCATAAAGGTACATAGGTAGCCCATAAGACACACATGGGCGCAACCCTTTCTCTCTCACAAAATTCTAATCTTTCCCCCTCGAGAACGACGACTTCTCTTATCATTTAAATGAATGAGAGAATTATGTATGCCTTAGTGATCGGTGTAGATAGTTCAGATACAAAATTCATCAAAGACAAAAAGAAAGTTTGTTAAAATCACTATTCCTTTATCAGGAATACAGCTATTACATGTCGTATCAATTATGGGAGTTAAACAACCTACTCCATTACAAACCATAACATAATATAAAGACCCACACCATCAATAGATTCACCAAAAAATTCAAAAACCTACCAAACTAAACACAACTTTTAGAAAAACTTTCAAGAACCTATATAAAATTCGCATACCCTTAAAGACATTGCCTTCAACTATCAAATGTACCTGCTTCATCATCATTTTTTGACATTAGAGGGCTTTAAGAGTCCTACTTCTATTTGTGGCTATAAATGGACACCATTCGATGATAGGCCTTTATGATCTTGGATGAAACCAAGAAACCTTCTTCCAAAGTGTTGAACATTATGAGACATCTATGCCTAGTGTCCTGCACTAGAATCTTCTTAACCACCTTCTTACATAACCACTTTAGGTAGTCCCTTAATATGAACCCAACCTCCCCAACATAGTGTGAGAGATTAGTAAATGGTTGACCGCGCTACAATAAGGGCCCTAATGTCCTTCCAAAGACTCAGTCAAGTCCTCCATAAAAAATAAGTTGGTTATTTACAAAAGAGAAATTTGCTCCTATCCTAATTGGCCCAAAAGTAACTATGGAAAGTAGAAAGTGGTCTGGTGAAGACCCACTAACCACACATACCAATAATGTCACAAATGTAAAATAGGCTGCAAGCCTACCACGGCACAGACCAATGAATGCATTGGGCCCCACAGGTCAGTTAATCTAGTTCTCTATCGATGGGTCAAAGATGAACAAAGGCCTAGAAAAGAAGTTAGGAACACTCAAAAAATGGTACTTAGGAGGGGATACCAGACGTAGAGTCTCAGATAACCACATAAACAACATGATAGGGCTCTCTCATAAGAAGCCAGTCTAACCTTGATTCTAGGCATCTAGAACTATTAGAGTCTCCATGAATATCAACACAGCTAGACTATAGTGGTAGGACATCTACAATGCTATTTTGACTACCTGAGGGTCAATTGTCAGATTTCCCATTGCGAACAGAAGCCTAGTAGTCAAGCCTAGGACTACACCACTAGCAAAGCCATTACCAATAAAATCTCTCTATCATACAAAATTCATGACTGCAAGGAGGATAATGTTCCTTTCATGCACCAATCGCCGAGAGGCTAAAGGGAAGATATGAAGAAACTCAACTAATGACACCTGAGGAGAACTGAACAAATCCAGCATAGCTGCCGTTATGATATGGCTGACACCTAGCACCATCATCCAAGACAAATCGAAATACATGGTTTTTAGGGTACCAGAAGTGAATCGCTGCTTCCAAGAGATTCCAGTCTATGGGGAGATTATTCTATAAGGATATATGGCACAAACCAAAATCTTTGTAGTTAACATCGTTAATGCATATGGAATTTAAACCCTCGAGGTAAGTTGAAAAAGTCTTGGACATTGGAAGTTACATTGGAGAAGAAAACGAAAGTTGCAAAGGAAAGAAATCGGGATGTGATGGCGAAAACCATCTTCAAAAGCCTTCTTTTATACTAGAAAAATATACAAAAGACAGGCCATTAAAAATTCCATCATAATTTATGCTCCTAAAGTACCCAAAAGTACATAGGTAGTGCAATCAAATCTAAGGAAGTGATTTGGACTTGACCCTTATTCTGATAGGAAGGCCAAGGGGTACGTCGATCGATAACCCTTTTTTTTTGAAAATTCTTCACTTTCCTCTTTTGTACATAACATTCCCAAGATAAATATTTCTTTTGAAAAACCAACCTTCGAGTTTTCCTTTTGGATTTTTCTCTTTTGTACACAACTTCCAAAATAGAAATTTCTTTCACTTATGAAAAATCAATCTTCGAGTCCCTCTTTTATCTATTTCATTTTATCTTATCTCTATAAATAATAATAAAAAACTCAACATCAAATTAAAGTTCATGTAGAGTAAGCCATTAAATCAAGATAACATAAAAAATGCATCTCTTATATGTAATTTATCCAGAATACTTACATTTTCATATAGGTAAAAGAAGAAAAAGAAAAAACGGTATATCGGGATGAAACATGAACCCTCCAAAATCTCTCTTAAATAATCTCACAATCAACCACCTCAGTGAATGCACTTCCCCAAATGACGTGAGGTGGACCCCCTACTCCTACAATTAGATCTCTCCTTAAATGTGGTACGACGCCGCTAAGCAAGCACTGGCCAACTTCCTTACGTAGTCTCACATCGACGCTATCCAATCCCGAATGTCCCACAGCCAAGTTGTCGACATACGAATAGACTGCAAAATGAACTAAATTACCAAATTCAAAAAATGTCAATAATAAGGAGAAGAAAATAGTATAAGTAAAAAAGATAAAGAGAGACATACTTTTCCTTGAAGAGCCTCCTCGGGTAGACCCGCAAACCTATTTATCACCGTATGTGGGCGATGAGGCACCTATATCACATCCCCACCAGGCACTTGAATGTGATAAGAAGGGGTGGAAATATGATGAAATATAACCTCCTCCATTACAGTCGGTGCGCCTCCCCCATGCTATGGGCCAATGCTATCGGTATGCTAGTCCCTCTCCTGGATCCCGCTACAGGTCGGGGCATGTTCTCTACATTATCAATTCTTGGCAAAATCAACCAATTAGTTGGAAAATCCAAGTATTCATAGCCCGTCGCCATGTCAATGTAATGCATGTAGGTCTCACCCTACATCATTTTCGACCTGGCCTCATCAGACATCTCCTTTACTCACCACATAGACTATGGGGGAACCGATGGTGGGACCTTTAACTCATCCTCCATCATATGTTGCACCAGTTTCTCTCTAAGGTACCAAATATACCCAAACTCGTGCACCGATATCTTCCTCATCTTCACGTGCATAATCGTTACTCCCGCGTCCCTCGGAGATAGGCTCGAGGAATAGAATGTAACCTATTAACCAACAAGAGTCAGTAGTCTACCATGAAGTAATGTTCTAAGTCCATAGAAAAAATAAGGACAAAGACCCTAACATGGTTGATCGTCAGGGCGTTCAGCACCACCCGCACATCCTTAAGAGAAAGGGATTGGTTTGAACGCCTGTTTAACTTCCTCCACCTGTACATCTTGAAAAAATCCCCCAGCTGTCACACCCCGCCTAATTCTGGCATCGGCCGCCACCAAAACTAAGCCGGGCGTGAGTAAATAAAATACCATTCTTAGCATGAGACAGATATGAGACATAAATAAATCAGTCCATAAGATACATAATTGAATCAAACTCAAATGCTCATAAACAACTAAGCGATAAAAGATCCATCACATGCTAACTCCAAAAATCCATTCTCCAATAATGATCAAATAAAATCTGAAATAATCCCAAAAGAAATTCTCTAAACAACATTGAAACCGAATGGCCCAATAAAACTCCAATGAAGTCTCATAATATGACCGAAAAAGAAAGTCTAACTAAACTATGCCATAAAGTAAATAACTCCAGCTGCACCTCCAATGATAACTCCGATAAACTTATGGGTCAGAGCCAAAGCCCTGAGCAAGAATATACACTACTCCCCTCAAATAGGATCCTTGAATCTAGACAGTAGCATTATACGCAATAAATATCACAATAGAATATTTTAAATTAAACGGGATAATTAAACACGATAAATATGAATTACTAACTACCCAAAGAAATCCCATTTATAAAGGCACACCAATATAATATTAAATTCCCAAGTCCCACGATGTTAATCTTTTATTAATTAACCCAAATTATCAAATTTCTCAATTATTTATGTTCTTACTTCAATAATTATTAGGTATGGCGGTCCTCCCGCCTCGGGTGATAATTCACCAAAATTCATTATGGCGGTCCTCCCGCCTCGGGTGATTTCTCCACCAAAATACACATCCCCTTGTCAAAACGCCAGCTGGCCCGTTTAAACTGTCGGCCCTCGCTGATTGATAAGGTTCCACACACGACACGACATAAAACGCCGGTTGGCCCGTTTAAACTGTTAGCCCTCGCTGATTATGTCGCCAATATATTTTAATACCCGTCTTATTATCTTAGGTATTAGTTCTCAATTTCTCAATTCATAATTTATAAACACCCCACCCTTTAATCGATGTGAGATCCTCAAAATACCCCTTAGTCCCATACCTAAGGGTCCCCAAGTTATCAATACGTCCTAACCTATGTATAGGAGGATTTTCTAACATAAATCATAACCTAGTCTCATACCTAGACTAGCGTAACGACGATAAAGTAATAAAAATCATCCCCCACCCCAACACAATAAAATCGTGATAATCTTCCCTCACTAGTCCCATTCCTAGAAGGCATTCTAAAATATAGGGAGAGCAATAATACCCAACAATCCGTCGCCACAATGATATTTAATAATACCAACAAGTCATACCAACAAGCATAATTATTCAACGTATAAAACTGCGCATGATAGTCCAATTCAATTAAATCTTTAATTTAATTATCACAACGTCAACAATACCCAAAAAATCTCATTTAATTATTTTAAATTAAATATACCAAGTTTTCATCATATATACATCAAAAACTAAATTTTATTATCTCTACATGTATTACATGAGTTATACGCACCCAAAAGTCAATTATTTTAAAGGCAGGGTTTTTCTACATGCAACCTACACCAATAAAACCCAAAATCACTCATAAATCCTACGTACCCAAAGGGTTATGAATATTATTCAGATTAAAAGATTTTATAAAAACAACCCCATAATTAATATCCACTTTTTCTAATTAAGTTACTAATTATTTTAAAGAAAACATGTAATTAAGTGTTTAGGCGACACTTAAAACGCATAATACTAAAGGAAAAGAATAGAGTATTCATGCCTGTAAAGATCGTGTTGAAAATCTGATTAGAAATCTGGATTCCTTGCGAAAAATTAGCAAAAGAGTGTTCTTGAACGATCTTGATTAACCCCAATTGAGACTTAAAAAAACTTGTGCCAAAACTTGTGACAAAAACTTGATTTTGTTGAAGGTTGATGATTATGAGTGAGAGGAAAAATATTTGGAAGTGTTCTCTGGTGAAAAACTGGAGAAAAAGTAATTATGAGAGGCCCCCTACGGATTAATAAGGTTATATAGTGATTAGGAGTCCTAATCCTACACAAACTCTAAAAACAGCTTACAGCGCACATTTTCTGGGAGGGTCGATCGATCTACCCCCAGGGGTCGACCGATCGTCACCCCGAAAAACTGACAGTTTGCCTAAAAAATGCCTATAAGGCAAAATATTATAAAATCAATATAAAATCCGTTTTAACTCCCATTTTAATTCCGCTTGAAGTTTTATTCTTCTAAAATCATAACCAACATATTTAACCAATAAAAATTATTAAATTCAAAATTTTATTTTTTGTAATACCCCGTAATTTTAAATGACTTTTAAAATGGGTTATATTTTAAATTAATGGATTAATTGGATTTTATTATTAATTAATTCATTCGGGTTTTATCCGGACGGTGGATATTAAAATGGATGATTTTGAATATTACTTGAAGATATTTAGGTAATATATGAATGTGATGTCATTGATATGACTGTATGATATAAATTCGGTAATTTATATTTTTAGTCAGACGCGGTATGGGACGTGTCGGGACTAGTTTATTAAATTAAAAAGGAAATTTATTTTCTATCGACCTTATAGTCATTTCGACTGCGTCGTTGCGTCCGGAAGGTTCGAAATAGTCAGAAAAGTCTATTTGGATGTTAATTTTGAGTCTCGGGTCATTTGGAAATGAATAGACAACCCGAAAGGGCATTTTGATCATTTTTCTAGGGGGGATGAATAATGATTTCGGATTTTGGCCTATTATAAGTATTGGTAGATTAAGTTTATGTGGGTTATTCATCTCCTCTACAAAAAATAGAGAAGGCATCTTCCTAGAGAGAGTGAAAGAGTGCTTGGGAAGGGAAAAGCCTACTTGGGAAGGAGAAGAACAAGAACCAAGGTTCACCACCACCAACCACCACCGGAGTTTGACCGGAGAAGGGACAACCAACTGAGATATACTACACCAAAGGATCAGACCTTCAGTAAAGGCAAGTGTTTGATAATGGCAATTTAAGTTCGTATATTGTTCATGTTAGAATAGTATGAAAAGAGAAGACTATTCATGTTTGGAAGAAATAATGGAGTGATTAAATGGATTTCTGGAAACTGAAATGATATAGGAATTAAACTCATGTTTTAGGTTGATAATAATTCACGAAATAGTCATGAATCTGTTGAAGAAATTATGAAAACCATTGATGTGTTCTTGAAGATGATATGTTGATAAATTTCTGGAAATAAGGAGATAAACATGCTTTTTAATCCAATCCCTTGATGATTCTAGGATGTTTAGAGTATTGGAAATCGTTCATATATGTTGATATATCATGTAGTAAAGATTATAAGTCATTTGGGATGTTTTGATGAAGGTTTAAATGATCATAAGTTGCTAAACCCGTAGTTGCAGAAAATGCAGAAAACCAGGCTGTGACCTGAGGGATCGATCGATCGACCCCTGCCTTCGATCGATCGACCTCCCCAGAATATGTAAAGTTGTTTCTTTTTAAATGTTGATTATTATCCCAAACCTTTTGTGGATCGTTGGTGATTATTATTTGGATATTATGGGACTTAGAAAATATCAGTAAACCCTTGATAAGATTTGAATTAATTTGATTTGGATTGAAGTGATTAAAATGTTGAAAATTATATCGAATGGAATTTCGGTTGCTAGATTCATTTGTTAAATTCTAAATGGGGATGTATGAGGATTAAAGATAGGACCAGTAGGGGTGATTGAATATAACACCTGGGTATCCTTAAGTTTACAAGAGGGTTTAATCCAAAGTGAAAGAAGATGTGTTTATAAGAGATTTAAAACTATCGATTTTAACCTTAATTAAAAGGAGAACTAAACTCGTAGTAATTTGGGAGAAATGATGTTATGGACCAGTAGGATATTAGTGAATTCTTACTGAATATATGTTGAGGAAAAACCTATTTAAATATTGTGTATTGAGTGAGGGTAGCCTTAGGGTTACAATTTTAACATCAAGGACTGAGTTTAAGCTCAATATTGATTTCGCAAGGACGGAGTGTAATACAAGAGCGTAGTGGTGTGTCTCCTGGATAGAGATGGGAGTTTAGAACACATTTGGTTGAAATAAGGTATAAGGTTATCCCGCTCGCATAGTTGAAGTTGTCGGACCTCCTCGATCGACAAAGTTAAGTAGTAGTGTATTGGAGGGGTTCCTTGTTTGGATTTCGCTTTGCGAGACGCTCCGCGCATGAACCTTAACGACGTCGGGAGTGGAGAGATGTTATAGGATGCGAGGATAATTAAATTATGAAGTAAAGATATGATATGTTAATACGTGGGATTTAAAAGGGATATAATGCTACGTATGGGAAATATCTTAGGGTAGTGATATTACCTTATTGATATTATATTATAGGTATGATAATACCTATTGGATTGATTGATGATTTATGTGTATGACATACCTAGCTTACTTTCTATCGGCGGTAGGTTTGCGCGTGAGGGCAGTCATATCCTAATGAATCCATGGGATATTTGATTTGTCGCTCGAGAACATAGGTCTATGAAAGACTTATCGGGGAGTTGATAAGTCCGCTGACTGTGGGTACGTAGGTATGTGCGTGACCCATGGATACGAGAACTATGTTCGCCTCCAATTTGTTTGTTGTTGTTTGTGGTTCGTGGAATCTTACCGAACCTTTAGTCCCCTATTCGGCGACCTGCGATGATAGGACATGATAGCAGAGTAATGCATTGCACCGCAGTTGTGACTCGGGGTGCCGTATTATATATGAATATATATATAATGGATTAAATGATTGAATGGATATATTGTGGTTAAATCTATCTACGTGATAATTGTAGATAACGGTGAATAGAGAAAGATAATGGAATTAAGTTAATGAATGTTTATGCTTATAGAATTGAAAAGCTTAACTCATGTTAATGAGAAACGATTCATATTAATGAGTAATGATTCATGTTAATGAGAAACTAATCATATAAAGGAGAAATGTAAATGAATAATAATGTGACGTATGGTATGGGACATACGGGGATTATGATATGGGAATGGAATTATAATATGGAGACTAGAAAAGAGGAACCATTAACTAGGAGGTTAATAGGAAACGTTAACTGTGCACTCTACTTGAGAGGTGAGAATAGCAAGTGAGAGTTGGATCTAACATGTACATAATAAATGCTTTATTGCACTTGTTAAATACTTGTTGTTTTAAAAATCATCTACACATTCGGGCTCTGACCCATTTCCTTGCATATTTTCTCTTCTATTGTATCTCTATATCAGGTGTCCAGCAACAGGGACACCGACCTTAGCGGATTTTGATAGGCTATGGATTTATGGAGTTTTGCTTAGACGCCTATCTTCATTTGATTCACAGTATTCTTAGTTAGGGCATGTCGCCCAAAGGATTTCAGTCATCTTTTCTATCGAGGTCAAATACTATTGTATTCGGGTCTTTTTAATACAGTTGTTATTGATGGGATTACTGTAATGGATTAATATTATTTGGGAATGTTTATTCCAATTGCATTTAAATTCTTTTGTGTTATTTATTGGGTTATCAGTGTTGTAGAATAAAATGTGTTGTGTTATTCTTAAACTAAAAATGGTTTTGTTGAAATTTAAATTTGGAAAGTTTTTAACACCAGATTAATTGGGTATTGGGTGAGTTGTAAATGTTTTCGACATTGATGCTAAGAATGAGCCAACTGTATATTTTGTTTTAATTTGGTATGGGACTGGCCACCCGGTATTTAATTAGGCTGGGTGCTACATTTTTCTCGAAAATTCCAATTAATTAATAAAAATAGTAAATAAAAACACGATGTATTACATCAGCTCACTCTACTCCAGGGACACGAATCCCACGTTGTGCCCTAGCACTTCATAAAACCACATTCGTAGAAGCAAATACAAAATTCAAAAGAAATAAAGAAAAAATAGCAATACAATAAAGGGGAAATTGAACCTAAAGAGTAAATCCAAGATATACGTAAGTCTATCGACAACACTAACTAAAGGCATCCAAGGAAGCATAAAGGAATTCTAGCTTGAAGTCCCCCAATCATAAAAGTGGATCTCTAAAATGATCCTAAAAATGATAGAAACCATAGATGGATGACATCGACGCTCACCGCCACCACAAATCCCCCAACAGAAGCAAAATGAATAAACGGGCTGCTTGTTTCACCTGCCTCCCATCAGTCTCATCAATCCTCTTGGATGAAAAAATCTCCTTTAGAACGAATATTAAAAATAATATCCCAACACGATTCTCCCTATATCCCCCATAACAGCCAGTACTACACCCTTTGTAATTCGTAGAGTGGGATCCACAATAATTTGTTAACCTTCGCACTCCAATCCCTTCAGCTGCTGAACATCCAAAGGAGTGAACGTCATCTCCCCGACACCCAAATGAAATTTGTGGGTCATGTTCCACCATATCTCACCTCGTGCACATAATACAACCATAGAGTGGGATGTTTCATCCAAATCCGCCTCCAATGGGCCAAAACCAATAGACTTTACCATTAATAGAATAGCCACGGGAATATGGTCCTAAACCTCCTTCATCCTGATCATTCGGGAAGGAATGCTCAAAGAAGCTATGTCAATATGCACAGAAATCAAGAAAAACCCTTCAACATCCTAAGGATGAAAAGAAAGAAATAAAGGAAAAGAAAAATAATGAAAACCAATGGGCTAACACTTATATATCCGTTAGGGTTCTTCACCCTCGCAGAATGGTGATGTGTTAGCTCCCTCAGCAAAACCCTCTCATTCAGCACCGTCTTTAAGTTGTCGTACAGATTATCACTACCCAATGCCAGGGGCATGGAAACCCTCCATTCCAAACCCTCCCAGTCATCAATGTTCGTATAATTATTGTTGCTGTCAGAAGTACCCACTATGAGTTCTTGTGAAGAAAATAGGCTCGAAATCGACTTTTAGAGAGAGAAAGAAAGATATCCAATAGCTTGAAGATGTGAAAGGTGTAAAAAAATAAAGAGGGCTACTTCGCAAAGAACCCCAGTAATTTGTACCCTATATCGATAGGCACCTCCCCAGCCATGCCTATCGGCAACCCCCTTAAAATGTTTTCACAAAAATTCTAGAAAATCCAAAAATTACTCAAAAAATTTCCAAAAAATCCCAGTAAAGTAAAAAATGTCATTACTCCAAGAAAAAACTATCTAGGAGCAATAAACCATTTATAAAGTTCTCGCTAATCCCCAGTAGGATCTTAAGAAGATGCATCGGCACTCACTGTCATCACTAATATAGTCCCCAATGAAACCAGAATCCAAAGTGCACCACACCCTTAATAACCAACACCCTCCCCAGTAAAGCCACAATTAGAAAATGCTTCCCGTACATAAATATTTAGGTCCGCTGAACTGAACTTGACCCGCTAAATTGTTCATTTCAATCTTTAGGTTCGCGAAATTAACCTTGGTCGCTGAATATGCCATTTTAATATTTAAGACCATTGAATCGACCTCGACCCACTGACGTCTCAACTGTTTAGGTCTACAGAAGTAACATTTCCCCTTTGAATTGGTCGTTTCACTCTTTAGGCCTACTGAATTCACCTTGACCCTCAGAATTGATCGTCTTAACTCCTTATAACCGCATAATCGACCTCAACCCTCTGAATGGGTTACTTCAACTCTTTAGATCCGTAGAATTAATCTCGACTCTCTAAATCAGTCATCTCAACTCTTCAGGTTAACATAATTGACCTCGACTCTCTTAATCGATTATTTCAACTCTTTAGGTCCACATCGACCTTAACCCTTATAATCGATCGTCTTAACTCTTTAGATCTACAGAATCAACATTGACCCTCTAAATCGATCGTCTTAACTACTTAGGTCCATAAAATCAACCTCAACCCTCAAAATCGATTACTTCAACTCCTTAGGTTAGTATACTCGACCTCGAACCTCTTAATTAGTCATTTCAAGTCCTTAGGTCCAAATAATTAACCTCAACCCTATAAGTCCATTACTTTAACTCTTTATGTCCACAGAATTGACCTCCACTCCATGAATCGATCATCTTAACTCCTTAGGTCTGTAAAATCGAGCTCGACCCTCTAAATCGATCACTTTCAACTCTTTAGGTATGCAAAATTAACCCCAACCCTCTAAATCGATCATCTTAACTCTTTAGGTCTACAAAATTGACCATAACCTTTTGAATCAGTCGTCTCAACTCTTTAGCTACATAGAGTCGACCTCAACCCTCTAAATTGGTCACCTGAACTCTTTGGGTCCGCACAATTAACCTCAATGCTTTAACTAACTACGTTCTTACCCCCCATTAGGGTTCTCAATCGATGAACACTGATGAGATGTCTATCTTTTGACAACATCTATTTTTTTTAATCTTGCCCACTGAGGGGCTCTATAGACACCCCATTATAGTACCCCCTTAATTACCTCTTTATTCTCTACACTTCTCCTCCACCATGAGACCTTAAGTATTACTCCATGACCTTATCTAAAGGCCACCGAACACTTGTAGGCCCTGTTTGACCTTAGTTAACTCTCCAACTTGAAAAAAGCTCAATGAAGTCTTATACGTCTTTGAATACTATTTCCAATGGTCCATTATATACTTGAATCATCCTTATGGTACGAACGAATGTGCCTTTTTACTCTGAGACCCGATGTAAAGGCCATTGGGTGCTTTTCGTCCCTGTTTGATCAGGGTTAACTCTCCAATCCGATCAAATCTCAAATAAATCTTGGAAGGATCTGAAAGCCCTTTCCAACTGTCCATACCCTGTGCGAATGAGCCTCACGGTTCACACCAATATGACATTTTACTCTGAGAGGCCATTGGGAGCTCCCAAGAGCTATTTAATGTCATTTAAGTATACAAAATGATTGAATCTTAATGAAATCTCATAGGCATCTAAATCCCCTTTCCAACAGTCCATACAATGCACAAATCGACCTCATGGTTCACACGAACAAAACTTTTTACTCTGAAAATCCCCTGTCTAGAGATCATCTGGTTCTTTAGAGTCGTGTTTGACTTTGTTCATCTCTAAAAAAATGGGAGTGTCTTAATTATTCTTGTAGTGATCTGAATACCATTTTTAATGGTCCCAGCCAGGCACGAGTCATCCCAGCCATGCATGATTCAGACTTATGGTTACATTTTATTCTTTTTTTAAAGTTTGTTTGGAACTACAGATAAACACCCAGACCCCCTGCCTATCACTAGTGTGTACTTTCTTTGGTTAGGAAGGTAGGGGATATGTCGATAGTTTGTTAAGGATCCATGTTAGTCGCCTTGCTTGAAACCCTAATTTTTACTATCTAAGGAGGCCATGACCTCATTGTCAAAGGGGTTCCCTTTCTGATATCAGAGCATTCCCCTCATAATCAGTGCATCAAAATTCCATTTTTGCATAAATTCTCTTCATTTTCTTACATAATAATCTTGTACTTTCCATCCTACCTTCTATCTTTACATCACCACCATTTAACGACCCTAAAATCAGCCTCCTACCATTGCAAAATCATAATTAAAGTTCTCTAAAAGGTCTACCCTTATTCATTTATAACCCACTTGATTAGTATTTGTTGTTTACTTTTATTTCCATTTTTGGTATATCCTTATTCAATTCTGACACATAAAAACTAATCTCACTTTTATTATTTAGTACACATAAATCACGTTTGCATAAAATATATAAAAGCTAAAAAGTGGATTTCCTTGTAAATCCTAAATTTGGATTTCCTTCCATTTCACACTTTCTATACTTGTGCACAATTTCTAAAAAGAAAATTAAAGAAGTCCTAAATTAGGACTTATGGGTTACACTCCACCTCATGTGTTGTGGATTTTTTTGTCCTTTGGGCTACATAGGCATCCCGAGCTAGTCCTGGGATTCGAGTCCTATTTCCTCATTTTATGCTTTCTTGTACTTATTGTCATTTGTGAGTCCATGAACTCCTACGTATTTGTGTTCATCTCCACATACACATTCACTTATTCAGAGTGACTTGTGATTTGAGGGACACTCATATTATAATTATTTCTTTTGTCATTTATTCGATACACCCCTTATGATGATTCCTCTGTATATTTTACATGATGCGAGTCAGATAATTTCTTTCTCCCATCATTCACACTACCCACATGTACATACGTATCACACTTTGTATAAAAAGAGAATATTGTCATAGCCCATGAGAGATTGGAAGGGTGGGATGGGTGCCTAACACCTTCCTATTCCGTAACTGAGTCCTCGAAGCCTTTTTCATTTAGTTTTGTATGCATCAATAAGTTTTTGATGATGTTATCTTTAGACTACAACTTTTCTTTTTCCTATTTTGAGAAAAATAGGCTGGCGACTCCATTTCTTCGTGTTTATCCCCTTTTGATGACGGCCAAATTATATCCGTGGAAGCTCATGAATTTATTCAATGTGAATGGGGAAAATAGGAATTCTATACCCATAAACCACCTTCATACGTGGGAGAGAGGGATTTCTCCAGTTTTCCTTCCCATCCCAATTCCGGGGATAGCTCGTGCTCGAGGAATCTGACCCGGATGGCCACAGCTACCCTAAAATAAACACGTCCAACATGTCTATGGATAGGAAACATACCCTCTACCTCATGTACTGGTGCCTGAGCATCTCTATAAGCGATGTGATACGCATGTCTATATTACAACTATGGTTGGCCCTATAATTGAGCCGATAGTAGAGCTAGTAATGTTGGCACTTCAATAACTAGTAGGGTTGATAACTGCTGACATTGGCCCTGTGCTATCTTGTATCCTTTCTTACCTTTCTACCCATGGGTTCCCTAATTTCCCATAGAGCATGTCTTGATTATATGACCCACCTCACCATTTACAAAATTAGTACCTAGAAACATCTCGGGATGGCGCCTACCCTGCTACTGATCTACGTAGGACTACTTCGCTTGTCCCTAATGGCACTGATGGTTATGATAATAATAATTCTTGTGAGTTTTATGAGGCTGGTATTCTAACAACGCTCCCTTAGACTATTAGTCCCCTGTGTGTGGGATGACTCTATCATGTTACGTCCTCGTGTCTTCTCAAATTGGATATTTGCATTCTCATTAGGAATCTTATTGCCATTTACTTTCTGAAACTCTTTGTTATCCTAATAGCGCAGTAAACCGATGTTTACCACTTATATGTAAGTGGTGTAAATCTAGTGTAACAACCCGCCCTTTTGGAGACAATTAAATTCCATAATTAAGTATAAATTGGAATTTGGAGAATTTTTCGAAATAGTAATTTTTGAGATTTTCGAGGATTGAATGAATTTCGATGGGTGCTGTAATTATTTTTGGGACTAAATAGGTCGAAGTATTTTAATTGAATGACGCCATTGAGTAAAGAGACAAAAAGGTAAGGTTTTGATTGGAAAACCCGCATTTATTTATTTTGGGTTGAAATAGTGATTTGCGGTCAAGTACCTCGGATGGGAATTTCGATTGCGCCATGATTCTTGGAATGGCCGAGATAGTCGAAAAAGAGTGTCCGATTGTCGAAATTGAGTTTCGGGTGATTTTAGAGGTAAAAGTAACTCGTAATTGGGTAAACGAGTCGTTTTTGGGTTTTAAGGGTTTAAACCCTTTTTCTTTCTTTATAAAGAGGGAGAGAGGGAGAGAATAGAAAGAAAAGAGAGAAAAGAGAGAGGAAGGAAGAAAGTGGAGAGAAAAGGGGAGATTCGGGATAAACTCCGCCGGATTCGACTCGAGGTCGTCGGATTTCATCCTCCAGGCAAGTGTTTACTTGCTTTATTTCATTTTGTGCAATCCTTTCATATCACATTTGGTATAAACATGATTTTAGGATTAGAACCCTTAAAATAAATTGGGTAAAAGTTGTATGTGATTTTACAAATTGATGTAATGTAAACTCTTAATGATTTCTAGTATTAAAACCATGTTAATGGGATGTAAGATTGAATTTAATTGGGAGAAATGCCCAAATCTAGGTTTCATGGATTTTAGGGTTCAAATCCAAGAGAAATGGTTTAATACCCCAAAATAATTGATGTGTTAGTTGTAAAACATATATTAGATGTTTATTGAGTTGTTGGATGAGGTTAGAAACAACAAAAATGGAGAAAAATGGAGTTTGGGATTTTGGGAAGATAATGAATAGTAAACCCGTAGCTGGTGGGGCTATTTTGGCCAGGAAGATAAATGATTTAGCTCTTGGACAAAACACGAAAATTGTACATATTTTCAATACGGTCGCGTGGGCGCCAACCGCGTATTTTTTTGATTTTTCTACGATTTGATATGATTTTTACAAGATGGCAGCTCCGGGTTGAAATCATCAACTCGGAAATCAAATCGGGAATTGGAAAAATTACGGCTAGAATTAATTGCGTAGATGTTTGGGATAATTTTTGGGGTAGTTTAGAAACTCCGATAATGAAGTCGGGTTATTGGATGGAGGATTTGAGGAGATTAGTGTTGCGGACCTGGTGTGACCGGTCGACCGCGCCCCTAAGACCGGTCGACCGCGTCAAGGAGAAAGGGCCTACTGCTTTATTTCGTAGGCTTATTTGCAACCCGCGGTCGACCGGTGCCCTGTTTTCAGCCCAAGATTTTGGAGATTATTATTATTTCTCCTCTTTGAGATTAAAGTTTAAGCGCCTTCTAAATTAAAGTATATTAGAGGGTTATGTCCAAAGGGACTTGTGGATTTGGGAATATATATATATATATATATATATATATATATATATATATATATATATATATATATATATATATATATATATATTCACTTAGAGTGAATTAGTATAGTTGGAGATATCCAATAAATCCTTAAGAGATGATTAAGGTAATTATTATTTGTCGAAGTAAGAAAATACTTTGGGTTTAGTATCATGCTTATATGAAAGCATGATTATGATTCTTTGAGAGAATACTTGGGATTAATGGTCATCGCTATATGTAATTGGCAAATAGGGCCATTATACATATATTCTAGGAGGAATATATGGTATATGTATATACTATGTGATTAAAGTATATATATATGATATGATGTAAATGATTTTGAAAATATAAAAATGAATATTTTCAAAATGGAAAGATAAATGATTTTCATAATTGATAAATTATGGATTACACACCTCCCTAAATCGCTATCATAAGGGAAGTTGCGCGCGTTGTGGTGAAGCCCCCTGGCTATTGAGTAGGGTGGATATAGTCCCTAGGCCATATGGGCGATTATATATGTTTACTGCGCTGGTTAGGTGATTCTGGGTGTGGTCATGACTATCCCACAGGCATATGGCCGCTTTTCGACGTTGGTAGGTTCCCAGGTTGTCTTGTATAGATAGGCCCTGGAAGATGATAGCCATTTAGGGGCGCGTCCAGTGGGGAAACCCGGAGGGACGGTCTTAGATATGTTAAAGCAATTTATGATAATAAATTGGCTTTAAATACATTTCTCGGATGGAAGAAGGGAAAGGGGATAAATGGTTGGCTTCGGTAACACTCCCGAATGGAAGAAGGGATGTGGAAGCATATGATATGATCAAAGCATTTTCATGATAATGAAAATGGCTTTGGGTACATTTCCTGAGTATAAAAAGGGAAATGTGATGATATAAAACGGAAAAGCATTTTTATGATAATAAAATTGGCTTTTAAAAAGTATATGATTTGTTAAAGCAATTCATGATAATGAATTGGCTTTTATATTTACATTTCCTGAGTATAAAAAGGGAAATGGGAAGTTTTGAGAAAAATGATAGTATTGATAAATACTTGATATATGAACCCTCAATCCGGGAGATATTATCCGGACGTATATTATAGATGTATATATATATATGTATTTATATATTTGTGCGTGCTACGGGCGTAATGGATCTCTACCATTAACCCTGCCAAGTAGTAGTGTATCGGGGGGGGGGGGGGGGGTCCCTTGTTTGGATTTCGCTTTGCGAGACACCCCACGCACGAACTTGGTGCAGTGTTGAGAATGGAGGGAAGTTTAGCCCTTAGCACTTGGACTATCTAGGGTAGATAGTGGTTGGGTGATAGACTAGTTTAGCAAGCTAGTTTGACTAGGATATGTTGTTAAGGTGCGTTAGGTGTGCACTATTAGAGGAGAGGTGAGGGGTATCTCATGGGAGTGCGATACCAAACTTAAACATGAGATAAAACTATTTTTCTAAAAATAAAGCATTTATGCACTTGCAAAATATTTTCAAACTCGGGCTCTGACCCATTTATATACTTTTTCCTTTCTTACTATATATTATATATATATAGGTGTCCAGACACAGGGACGCCTGGATGACACTTCCTTCGAGTCAGACGTCAGCTACAGCAGTTGTAGATGCGTGCAGGTTCTCGATAGAAGCCTCTATCCTTGCACTCTAGATAGGAGGTATTACATAAATATTCGGGCCAATGGTCCAATTGTATATATTTATTTACTCTTTTGCACGACATTCGATATGGTTGTACATTTTGAACCGAGTTTTCGGTTATTTTCATTTCATTTCATTTTCATTTCAGTTCATTTACGCATTAACTTGTGGATGTTTTATTTTAATGGTTTAAAAAGAGTAGTTAAGTAAAAGTTTTTAACGCTCGCCTAATAGGATATTAGTAATTAAATGGATTTTCGACAGTGATGCTAAGTATGAACCATATGTGACTCCTGTTTTAATTTGATATAGGAGTAATCACCCGGTATCCCATTAGGCGGGTTGTTACATCTAGTTCCCATATAGTACTACTTAATTTTCCATATCAACCCACGAATAAAGCAATCCATCCTATTTTCCTCCATCTCCACCTCCTTTGTGCAAATAGAAAATTCTAGTGTACTCATGTTCATACTCCGTAGCAATGAGACTCTCTCATGTCAGACTCAGGAACTCCCTCTTCTTCTGATGCCAGATGGCTCGCAAAAAGTACTTGTCGTTAAATATTCTCCAGAACTCATAAATATCCATGGTGATCCTATCATCCATAGTGGTGCTAGACTCATGTAACCACAATACCTCACCCACAAGCATAAACAGGTTAAGTATCGGTATTTTATTATAAGTATGCTCAATCATCCTAAATTCTTGTAGATATATCAATGGTCTCTACGAACTCCAGTGGGTTACTTTCCCTCTCCTAAGTGGAAACATGTGCTTGAGCTGGCACTTCCACCTCCGGTTATGGCTGTTAGGTCTAATGAAGGTATTGTAGGGCGGCATCCACTCCAATGGTGACTACATAAGCGATAATGGTAGCCATGTAGATTGTGGGTGAATGGGGCTAATGAAGGTGTTGTAGGTCTACGACCACTCCAACGATGACTACCTAAGCAATAATTGCAGCCATGTCGACTGTGGGTGAATGAAAATATTACCACTTAAATTAAACATATACTTAGACTTAAGTTCAACATTCAAATCAACAAAGCGAACCATCTCTTTTTCCTTCTCTCTCACAAACAACATATAATACACAATATATACACACGATTGGATACACACACACACACACCCACACACAATATAAGCATATACATACTCACACACATATATACACATATACACACCTAAGGTCGACCCTAAAGGGAAGTGATCATCTCGACAATTTAAGTTGTACAATAATATTTAAATCAATGCAATTTATATATTTTATTATCAATGATAACACACACACACACACACACACACACACACACACACACACACACATATATATATATATATATATATATATATATGCGTGTGTGTGTGTACGCGTGTATAAAGATCATTTGATGAAAAGTCCCAGGACATTTTTTAATTAACATTTAGTCCAAGCCTTTTTATTTTGTTCTGAAAATTCCCTCACAATATAAAATATATTGATATAAACTATTTCCAATCTTATCTCAAACAATAAAATAAATTATCAAAACGTTGACAAAGGATTTTTTGGAACATAATTATGTAGAGGATTAAACATTAATTTCCCATTAACCTAATGTTTCACATTAGCGGTTGTTATAAAATGACTTTTTAAAAAATCAAATACTAAACAAGATTAAAAAAATGGAAAATTCTAATATATATATATATATATATATATATATATATATATATATATATATATATATATATATATATATATATATATATATATATATATATATATATCCGTGTGTGTGTGTGTGTGTGTGTGTGTAAAATTGAGGTTGCTATAAAAAATAATCTCACATGGATCATGTTGATTATGTGTTTAGTTTACAAATGTACACCCCGTATTTTTCACGTGTCGGTTATTCATTGTGATACCCCAAAGATAGGGAGTGTTAAATTAGTTTATGTCATTATCAACATCATGAAAACAATAATAATAACAAAAGCCTGTAAAGAAGGTGAAACTTATACGACATGCAATGAAATAAATACAAATATTGAATAAAGACATATCCACACCCATAATAAAATAAATATACATTTCCTCAATCTCACGAGTACTATCAACTGAAATAAAATAAATTGGGACCAACGAGGTGTATAAATAAATATCTTAAACATATGAATCTGAATACTCGAATAAGTAAATCAAAGTAACAACCTAATCTAGGAATCATATGAATAGAAACTGAAGATGAAAATTGACTGCTCCGCCTTACTACTCCTGCTTATGAAAACCTAGAGGATATTTTTTATAATAATTGGTCCAGAGCCTAAAAGTCGTAAGAAACAACTTATCATATTGATGCAATAACCATCATGCGGCCCATTTATGTAGTCATGCTAACCAGTCGACAGTCACATGAATAAGATACCTCACCCTCAACATAAATGAAATAGTATAATACGAGTGTCCTAAACCAATGAATATATAATACTTAGAAGCGTTAATTCAAAGACAATAAAGTAAGCAAATGCCCTATCTTACAACTACATCATAATGTAAGCCCAACTATAAGCTAATAGTATAACCCGATATAATTTCCACTCGTGTAACCCAAATTGTAAGATATATGTGGTATTTTAATAATCACAATAACAAGACACAACATCTTCATTTACATGTAACTCATTATACCAAACAATATATATTTATAGATCGAATAAACCATATGAAAGCATTAACCATCAGGGACACTATTGTTCCTCTATCTATAATCTATAGGAGTCCTGCACCTGATGGCTATAAAGCATGCACAAATAAAAGAATGTGAGGATCTCTATGTAGTCAGTCCATCATCTAGTAATATACCAATTTATCTAATAGATCAAGTCATTTATGTCCCCATGTAGTGAAACAAAAACAAACTGAATGTACGATAAAAAAATCAACCTCCACATAGCTTGCTCATCAATAGATCACGGTCCACGATCCCATAATCGATTGAAATCCATAACCACCATCGAGAGATTCCACACAAGTCAACGCATACTTATGGCATGTCCACGAATAGCACACAAAGCACATATATATATATATATATATATATATATATATATATATATATATATATATATATATATATATATATATATATATGCACACACACACTAGCGGAATGCCCATGCTTGAAGGTACGACGAAAATGTCCAAAATACATAATCGCAAAACGACAAAATGTGTAACTGAAAAACGATAATTCCCTATGTAATTTAAAAAATGACCTAAATACCTTTTATTTATAGGACAATACACCATATTTAACAAATAATAAATTTTGAAAAATATAAAGTAATGCCTTACTGCGATGGCAAGTGCCCTACCCCAAGCTACGGTAAAAAATGAAAAAAGAATCGTTTATTTCAACTTTCACATATAGAAACAGTACAAATCATTTCGTGGGCGACAAAAAAAACCCAAAAGCATAATGTTAAAATTATATTGCTCAATAACCAAAAGATAGAAGTGTCTACAAGCAAATCCCTGTAGCTTCCACAACCAGCTACAGCTCGTCACCTGAATGAGAATCCTATGCTTGGTGTCCCTGTGGCTGGGCACCTAAAATGGTTTTACAAGAAAAATATTTGAAAAGCAAACGGGTCAGAGTCCTAACATGTACTTTGTAATACCAAAACTCTCATTCAACTACTTTCCTTTGTTAAAACTACGGGTCATAACGAAACGGTGGGTTGTCACGTATAAACTTCTATTTGAAGATTTGCATTCACTAAACTACAATTCTACAATGGTTCATATTAGGCCATATAAAAACCTGCAAGGAATGAAAAAATATTTGGTGATGACTTTTCTTCCTAAACGTATTATCGGGTTAAATAAAAGAAGTTATGCATCCATGTCCATGTTCCGAATTTGAGAGTGTGTAATATATAGACTAACAATATCTAATCTAACTTTAATAGAATTTTCTGCTCAGGAAGAATTTACTCCATGAAGTTACCATCTCAACAATGACCTGAACATATAAAAAAATAGGCAGGTCAAAAAACTATATACATAAAGACAGGGACACTAAAAGAATTGAATAGAAGAGGTATACATTTAATATTTAGAAAATATAGTAGATAATATGATATACCATCTCACAGAGAAGATTCCAAATCATATTTCTGCATAATTCTCTCCAAAAGAAAGTGAGCAGACAACTTAGTGTATCAACATAATAGATGGAGCAGTAGATAATTGTTTATCAACATAGTTTATCAGTAGAAAAATAAAAAATCACGGATACATCTCATTGGTTTTATGACATGAGATGGACATAAACCTTGTATTTCAATACTTTTATAATCAAACACTGGCATATTTCAAGTCCATTATAAACCCTGTTCGAGTATTATTCAAGTACTTTTATAATCAAACTCCGGCGTATAAACCCTGTCCAAGTACTGAATATGAAAAAAAATCAAACACTAGCATATTTTAAAGCCATTATAAACCTTTTAATTAAATACTTTTATAATCAAGTGCATTAAAAACCTTGTATTTCAAACAAAAATAACTACTAAATTACTATCTCAACATATTGTCATTTCAAGCTGCGATTGGACCGGGATTCATTCTTAAAATCTCCTCTTTTCTTGTGGCTACACGACATAGTACAGATATTCATGTAGTGGTAGTTATTAAAGCTCATGTATAATGCTCTGGTGACTATTGGTAACCATCGAAGTGTATGGTCTAAAATTGGGAGAATAGTCATTCCACTCGTCCATTAGAGAAAGTGATAAAATACATGATGTGCCGATTTTTAAAAGGGAAAACAATTCTGCAACAAATAATAACCATATCACAACCTATTACCAAATCATATCCATAGATGCGAATCCGATTCGAATAAAAAATTAATCTATAAATCAAAACCTATTACTAAATAAAAAACTTATCACAACCCACCATCACCAGATACTAAACGTATCATAACCTTAACATTAAAATAAACAATGATGTAGCAAAATCGAGGCTCCTTCAAACTAAGTTTGGGTGGTATCATTCAAATTATCCTTAAAAGGACTACCCTAGTAGAGAACAAACCCCTGAACTACACCAGTATCACCAATCGTAGGTTTCCCCATCTTTTAATATACGAACAAGCCCTAAACTTTAAAACTCGCCATTAAGTTCAATCCCAAACAATATGTTACATAACAAATGACTCACCAAAGTTCGTCTTACAAATAATGAAAATTCAAGGCGAAAGTAAAATGGAAAAACAAATTGAAAATTTAACAACTAGTGGTGCTGCGAATTAACCAATAAAGAAAACCATGAGAGTTTAGTGCGAATATGGAGTCTGAATTTCAATGATGGAACTGCGAGCCAACTAAGCGTTAATATTTTCATACAAAAACCCAAATATAAATGCAGAGGACTGGACAAAAAGTAAAACATATATATATAATATACCTGATTCCGGCTCGATATCCTGAATCCAAGAGTACGATCTGCAAAATAATCAAATATAAGTATAATAATATGGTTTTGAAACACTTATTTTGATTTTAACAAAAAAATAGAACAACCAAATCTAGTTAGATGGTGTGTTTTTGTCTCCAAAATGAAAGAAGTTTTAAGTTTTGGTCGTAGTTTTTCCGTCGAGACGAAGATTACCTGAGGCAGTGGCAGTGAGAGAGTGATGAGCCTTCTTTACCGCTGCAATTCCAGCAGCCGCTATTCTTCATCATCAAATACAATGCGCTCTGTGTCCGTTTCTCTTCATCATTAACTTTATGACCACAATTATTAGAACAATGTTAGTTATGCTATCTAATAATAAAACAATATTATAACATAGTATCAGACAGTATTAAAACACAATGTTAGTTACATGCAGTCGCACATGTATAAAGTTACCTGCTTGAATATTGAATTAAAAAAAAAAGATCGAACGTTGCTTTCTTGGCTTGCCTTGGCTTGCTCCTATGAACCGCTGACTCGGGGGAGAGACCCAAGATAGATGAGGGGCACTGCTGGCAGGGCCAGAGGAGGAGAAGCTCTGCTGCGATAGCGCTGGTTTGGGGAGTAGAAGGCCAACCAGCAAAAATAGTAACATCGTCTCTATTACAAGGGGCGAGGGAAGGAAGGAGAAGGGGAGAAGGGTTTTGCCTTCTTTTTTGTGATTTTTGTTTTGTTTGAGAGTATGGAACCATCTTCATCCTCGATACACAATTCCCTCTAGATCTCAGAATCATTGCTTGAAGATGAATTTGAATGAACTTCGGAAAGGTACCAAATTAATGTACCCATCTCTGAAATTAAAAAAATTATAGATCAGTTAGCCATGGCTACTTAAGCCATTCATGATGAAGATATAATAATCCACACATTAGAAAGATTACCTCCTGATTATGATGCCTTTGAATCTGTGATTGGAAGTCGTCCATCAACTTTGATAATTGATGAGTGCTTCCTTCCATGCGCATAGATCAATCATCCAATTTTGGGCATGGAAGAGGTTCTCCACAGTTTGCCAGTCGACTGTAACACCCCGCTTAAAATAATAACTACAACAGAATGTACTATAAAAAGTAGACCCGAATAAGCTGTCGGGTCACAGCCAATACAATAACTGAAATGAAATAAATATAAACATGTACATAAATATCCCTTGGGTAAAAACCCGATATAAAATATGAATCCTACCTAGAATTTTAAAGAAGTAGGAAGCGGCTACAAGATTCATCCCGCAACAGTCCGCACCTGTCACGGCTCCTAAGACTCTAGATAGAAGGTCATCTGACATCCATGTAGTAGGACACCTGTAATAATATATATATATATATATATATATATATATATACAGGCAGGAGAGAAAAGTAAACGGGTGAGAATCCGAGTTGTGAAAAATATTTAGCAAGTGTGTTAACCGTGCATAATAAATATCAGTGCACTTATTTCATAATTAAAGTGGAATCGCACTCTTGTGGAACCCCAACTCACCTCTCATCTAAAGTCGCGCACCTATTCGCGACCTCAAATTTTAGTTAAAATACCCCCATTTATAAGGACAACCTAACTTATCATAGGCCTAGCCACTCTCTCTTTCTAATCCTACTTGATTACGTTTACAAACAATTGTGCCTTAATAGGCTTAGTGGATTTCGGTTTATAATTTAACCATTTATAAATTTAATAAGTTACCCAATATGCATTTGAGTTGAAACATATGATTTAATTTCTAATTAATAAGCATACAAAATTATTATTGACACAACTTCCCTCCAATTTCAACGCTGCGCTGCGTTTCGTACGTGGGGTGTCTCGCAAAGCGAAATCCAAACAAGGAACCACCCCGTTACACTACTCCTTGTCAACGTCGATCCTGGAGATCCATTATGCCACACATAAATATCGACAGAACTTCTCTATAATCTCAACAGTGTACTACGTTTCGTGCGTGGGGTATCTTGTAAAGCGAAATCCAAACAAGGAAGCACCCCGTTACACTACTCATTGACAATGTCGATCCTAGAGATCCATAATGCCTTGTATACAATATTATACTACTACTACAACTAACATCTCCAATAATATCCTTGGGATGATGTAACCGAAATATTCCTTAAATGCGATACATCAACCCCCATCAATCTTGTACACCATAATCATCCAAGATGTACTCGACAAAGATTCTATATCCTTTCATCTATAGGATATATAAATATATATATAAGAATTTTATTCTCACCATATATATATATACATATATATATACATATATATATATATATATATATATATATATATATATATATACATATATATATACCAATCATCCATACCCATGACCAAGTGTACATATCATATCCGACGTACAATGGACATGCACATAATCCACCCGGCTATAAATATTGCCGATAAAATTGCATCAATGCTATCATTTTCCCAGTGCCTAGCTCACGTAGTAACTGGGGACCACCTGGTGGGGATCAACGACACCCACCTCGTGATAACTCACACACACGACGTCCCGGGAAGCGGTCATAGCTCCAACTGGCAATGAGACGAAACATACCCACCACGTCTCATCCCAAAAATATATCTATCGTATAATAACACACGGGACGACTATGACCTGGGGAATATCCACACCCTGCTCTATATGCCAGGATGCTCACCCTCTGCGCGGAAACTTCCCAATGATAGCATGAGCGGGGTATGCTTATCCAAAATAGTATATATATCGCTCACATGCGTAATATACATACATCCATATGATCCCATCATATGATCAAATATTAAACCATCATATACGGTTTAGATATCCATATCATATATGTCCACAACATAAATATATCTATATATTTATATGCATACAGATATATATATATATATATACACATATTCACATATCCATATATCTATATATAAACTAATTCTCGTTCATATGTATAAGATATATAAACCCGGCTATAAGTATACATAATCCTCAATATACAAGCCGTCACCACAATTTCACATAATTTACCTCGATATGTGAATACAATCCCTCACTTGAAACATATTCAATCATTTTTCCTATGATGAATAGTCTCCCAAAATCATATGTATTTATATATACATATATATTCAACCTTAGGGTTATCACCCAAAATTTTGTGTAGGAACCCATCACTACACATTTCATCCATATTCGAAAGTACATAATCACCTTTAGTACTATTTAACCATAGGCACATACATGACTTAATAGTCTAAAACCTGAAATTATTCCAACCTCGTTTCAAGCATTGGAATCTCAATGGTTATTTCCCCACAATTTCGTGTAAACTATCCTAACTAGAATTTATGCTACCACTTATTCTAGTCGATAGTACGATCCAAATCGTTCCCAATTTCACCTATGGTTCAATTAATCTTATGAACCCTTACTCCTATTGAGTTATCGATTGTTCCTTAGTCTAAACATTTATAAGGATATGAGACCCCTCACTCTCTAAGAGTTCTCAACCTCACATCATATTTATACCTTTTTATCTATAATTGGTATTCCCAACCTCAATGAGGTTTCCCCACAATCTCTATATGCAACTCCAATACATACATGGATACATTTCTCCCAAATTACCCTAAGGAGTCCCCAAAATCCTAATATGTGAGAAACTCCTTATATGTCTCCAAGAACATATCTCTTACATCATAAGAGAAGGTCCCCAAATCAATAAACCCAACCAAAAAGGGTTTGGAATCACTATGGAAAAAATACCTCAATATGCCCTGTTTCCGAATCGATCGGCCCTATTCCGAATCGATTCGGCCTAGCGAATCGATTAGGCCTCCAAGGCGAATCGATTCGGGTCCAAAGACCTGGGCTTCTGCCACAGGCCGAATCAATTTGGCTTGGGTCCGAATCGATTCGGTCAATGCAGACCTGCCAATTTCCCTAAACCGAATCAATTCGCTTAAGGGGGCGAATCTATTCGGACCTGCAAATTTTGAAGGGTTCTTCTTCTTCATCAAAACCCACGAATTTTAAACCCTAAAATTTTCATTCTAACTCCCAAACCTTCATCAAATCATGATTTCAAGCCCATAAATCAACCCAAAGTTGATCCCAACCATTTCTATTCCATTAAATCCATATTTAAACATTGATTTCAAGATTAAACCCAAAAATCTAGGTTTTGATATTAATACCCAAAAATCTATTTCTTTAACCCACAAATTATGAAATGAAATACACAAATAGCTATTTAGCAAGATTAAACACTTGCCTCAGATTTGTTGAGGTTGGATCGTCCTCGATGTCGCGATTGGGCCGGAAATCCCCAAGCTTTTCTTCCTCTCTCTGTTCTTTTCTTCTTCTTTCCTCTTCCTTTCTCTTTTCTTTCCATTTCTCTCTTTCTCAAATGAGAAGGCTTCATCCATAAGCCTTTAAATCCCTTAAAACAATAAACCCAATTTTAAATGTTAATACACACTTTAAATGACTCATTTACACCAATTTGAGTCAAACTGACTTAAAAATATTCTGGAGCCGAAATAAAACTCAATGACAGTCATTTTGACTATCTCGACCCTTCCGGGACCGATGGTACACTCAAAATCATGATCCGGAATACTTTAAAATATTCTCTATTTTTTGACCTCATTTCCCAAATTTTAAAATTCTCCAATTTAATTAAATTTTATTTTCCCAAAAATTTAATTTTTCAGTCTCCAAAATCGTGGGGTGTTACAATCTTCCCCCCTTACAAAAATTTCTCCCGCGAAATTTAAAATACGCATAGGACCTCAATATAATCTAGTTCTAACATCCACTCTTAGGATCACTATACCGATCCTTACTAGTTCTCACGTCGAACTATTTAAATTTTAAAATCAACTAGCTACTCGGGGCGCCCATACACCCCGTATCCGAGTTTCCACTGGTAGAGTTATAATCAGGCTCCATTAGCCTCAAATCATAATATAACCCTCGACATTATAATCTATAACAACATACTAAATATATAAAAGTTTGAAAATTCCCAACGGTTGAACTCTCCTCAATTCCTGACGCTAGCTACCTTCATGTGGGGGAGGTCTCGCAAGCAAAATCCAAACAAGGAACCCTCCCAATACACTACTGCGTAGCTAGGTCGGGGATTGAGATTAGTTGAACCAGGGCTAAGGTTTTATAAAAAGATTTTCCATATTTTAGATATTGCCCGAGGGCCTAACCAATATATAATATAAATAAATCCCGCGTCTTTCGACCCGCCAAACAAACACCTTATGTTTAAAATACAAGGCCTCAACAAATACAACACTTCTAACCACTACCTAGTTCTCAAAACTAGCACAACTAGGAGCGAAATTATCCGTTCAACATAAATCTACTAAACTCTGAACCTCTCAGTTATAAAATTCCTCTACATCACATCAACACCTTTCCATAAACTAAGTTCTTCCCTCAATGAACCAATAATCTTAACAATTTACATTCCCAAAATCAATAGAGCCACTCTCTACTAGCTCATTATAAGACGTTTTACTATTCCAAAAGATGTCGCATAAAGACCACACTTGCTCACTCCTCCCCAAGGCCTAATTCTCCTCAAAGAATTTTCTTCCTTATAAATCCTTCCTAACCATATTGAAGGACAAAATGCGATGGTGACTACCAAAAACTCCCTCTGTCCTACACAACGAAACTGAGTCTCCAAATTTTCTCCTTCTTCCGAGAAGGCAATACTCCTGACATTGGGACAACTACACCTTCCTCACATCGGTAAGATTCACCAACACCAGGTTTCCTAATGAAGGTTAACGGGTTTCTCAACCTAAACCTCCCAAGGACTACACTAACCTCTCCTCAGACTTTCATTACTAAGCCCAAGATTCACTATTCGAGTAATTTTCATTTCTTACTCAACTGCCGATAAATCACCTCACACCACTGCTAGAAATCTCCTCAATGTCTCTTCCAGAATCGAGGAAAAAAAATACTCCCGATTAAAGAATACCCCAAAATATGCTATGGGTATTGTACTTCTAATCCTATCCTTTCCTAGACGACAAAATCTAGGCGACGTCTGAAATGAAACAAGAGCAACTGTTATCAGAACGCCAATCAAGTGAATATACTTCACAGAAGAAAATAACGCAGTGAACACAACAGTCCTAATTGTAGGGCTTTATGTCAAGAACGTTAACGAAAGAATGCAGAAAACTCGCACAGATCCTAAGGACTCTAGAACCTGATGCTCTGATACCATCTGTAACACCCTGCTTAAAATAATAACTACAACAGAATGTACTACAAAAAGTAGACCCGAATAAGCTGTCGGGTCACAGCCAATACAATGACTGGAATGAAATAAATATAATCATGTACATAAATATCCCTTGGGTACAAACCCGATATACAATATGAATCCTACCTAGAATTTAAAAGAAGTAGGAAAGGCTACAAGATTCATCCCGCAACAGTCCACACCTGTCACGGCTCCCAAGACTCTGGATAGAAGGTCATCCGGCATTCATTCGGTAGGACACCTGTAATAATATATATATATATATATATATATATATATATATATATATATATATATATATATATATATATATATATATATATATATATACAGGAAAGAGAGAAAAGTAAACGGGTCAGAGCCCAAGTTGTGAAAAATATTTAGCAAGTGTGTCAACCGTGCATAATAAATATCGGTGCACTTATTTCATAATTAAAGTGGAATCGCACTCTCGTGGAACCCCAACTCACCTCTCATCTAAAGGCGCGCACCTATTCGCGACCTCAAATTTTAGTTAAAATACCCCCATTTATAAGGACAACCTAACTTATCATAGGCCTAGCCTATACCCACGAGAGTTGCCTTCCTAACTTAACCCAAGAATCCACTCTCTCTTTCTAATCCTACTTGATTACGTTTAAAAACAATTATGCCTTAATAGGCTTAGTGGATTCCGGTTTATAATTTAACCATTTATAAATTTAATAAGTTACCCAACATGCATTTGGGTTGAAACATATGAGTTAATTTCTAATTAATAAGCATGCAAAATTATTATTGACACAACTTCCCTCCAATTTCAACGCTGCGTTGCGTTTCGTGCGTGGGTATCTCGCAAAGAGAAATCCAAACAATGAACCACCCCGTTACACTACTCCTTGTCAACGTCGATCCCGGAGATCCATTATGCCACACATAAATATCGACAGAACTTCTCAATAACCTCAACAATGTACTACATTTCGTGCGTGGGGTATCTCGCAAAGCGAAATCCAAACAAAGAACCACCCCGTTACACTAATCCGTGACAATGTCGATCCTAGAGATCCATAATGCCATGTATACAATACTATACTACTACTACAACTAACATCTCCAATAATATCCTTGGGATGATGTAACCGAAATATTCCTTAAATGCGATACATCAACCCCCATCAATCTAGTACACCATAATCATCCAAGATGTACTCCACAAAGATTCTATATCCTTTCATCTATAGGATATATAAATATATATATAGGAATTTTATTCTCACCATATATATATACATATATATATACCAATCATCCATACCCATGACCAAGTGTACATATCATATCCGACGTACAATGGACATGCACATAATCCACCCGGCTATAAATATTGCCGATAAAATTGCATCAATGCTATCATTTTCCCAGTGCCTAGCTCACGTAGTAACTGGGGACCACCTGGTGGGGATCAACAACACCCACCTCGTGATAACTCACACACACGACATCCTGGGAAGTGGTCATAGCTCCAACTGGAAATGAGACGAAACATACCCACCACGTCTCATCCCAAAAATATATCTATCGTATAATAACACACGGGACGACTATCACCTGGGGAATATCCACACCCTGCTCTATATGCCAGGATGCTCACCCTCTGCGCGGAAACTTCCCAATGATAGCATGAGCGGGGTATGCTTATCCAAAATAGTATATATATCGCTCACATGCGTAATATACATACATCCATATGATCCCATCATATGATCAAATATTAAACCATCATATACGGTTTAGATATCCATATCATATATGTCCACAACATAAATATATCTATATATTTATATGCATACAGATATATATATATATACACATATTCACATATCCATATATCTATATATAAACTAATTCTCGTTCATATGTATAAGATATATAAACCCGGCTATAAGTATACATAATCCTCAATATACAAGCCGTCACCACAATTTCACATAATTTACCTCGATATGTGAATACAATCCCTCACTTGAAACATATTCAATCATTTTTCCTATGATGAATAGTCTCCCAAAATCATATGTATTTATATATACATATATATTCAACCTTAAGGTTATCACCCAAAATTTTGTGTAGGAACCCATCACTACACATTTCATCCATATTCGAAAGTACATAATCACCTTTAGTACTATTTAACCATAGGCACATACATGACTTAATAGTCTAAAACCTCAAATTATTCCAACCTTGTTTCAAGCATTGGAATCTCAATGGTTATTTCCCCAAAATTTCGTGTAAACTATCCTAACTATAATTTATGCTACCCCTTATTCTAGTCGATAGTACGATCCAAATTGTTCCCAATTTCACCTATGGTTCAATTAATCTTATGAACCCTTACTCCTATTGAGTTATCGATTGTTCCTTAGTCTAAACATTTATAAGGATATGAGACCCCTCACTCTCTAAGAGTTCTCAACCTCACATCATATTTATACCTTTTTATCTATAATTGGTATTCCCAACCTCAATGAGGTTTCCCTACAATCTCCATATGCAACTCCAATACATACATGGATACATTTCTCCCAAATTACCCTAAGGAGTCCCCAAAATCCTAATATGTGAGAAACTCCTTATATGTCTCCAAGAACATATCTCTTACATCATAAGAGAAGGCCCCCAAATCAATAAACCCAACCAAAAAGGGTTTGGAATCACTATGGAGAAAATACCTCAAGATGCCCTGTTTCCGAATCGATTCGTCCCTATTCCGAATCGATTCGGCTTAGCGAATCGATTCGGCTTAGCGAATCGATTCGGACTCCAAGGCGAATCGATTCGGGTCCAAAGACCTTGGCTTCTGCCACAGGCCGAATCGATTTGGCTTGGGTCCGAATCGATTCGATCAATGCAGACCTGCCAATTTCCCTAAACCGAATCTATTCGCTTAAGGGGGCAAATCGATTCGGACCTGCAAATTTTGAAGGGTTCTTCTTCTTCATCAAAACCCACGAATTTTAAACCCTAATTTTTTCATTCTAACCCCCAAACCTTCATCAAATCATGATTTGAAGCCCATAAATCAAACCAAAGTTGATCCCAACCATTTCTATTCCATTAAATCCATGTTTAAACATTGATTTCAAGATTAAACCCAAAAATCTAGGTTTTGATATTAATACCCAAAAATCCATTTCTTTAACCCACAATTTATGAAATGAAATACACAAAGAGCTATTTAGCAAGATTAAACACTTGCCTCAGATTTGTAGAGGTTGAATCGTTCTCGATGTAGCGATTGGGCCGGAAATCCCCAAGCTTTTCTTCCTCTCTCTCTTCTTTTCTTCTTCTTTCCTCTTCCTTTCTCTTTTCTTTCTATTTCTCTCTTTCTCAAATGAGAAGGCTTCATCCGTAAGCCTTTAAATCCCTTCAAACAATAAACCCAATTTTAAATGTTAATACACACTTTAAATGACTCATTTACATCAATTCGAGTCAAACTGACTTAAAAATATTCCGGAGCCGAAATAAAACTCGATGACAGTCATTTTGACTATCTCGACCCTTCCGGGATCGATGGTACACTCAAAATCATCATCCGGAATACTTTAAAATATTCTCTATTTTTGGACTTCATTTCCCCCATTTTAAAATTCTCCAATTTAATTAAATTTTATTTTCACAAAAATTTAATTTCTCAGTCTCCAAAATCGTGGGGTGTTACATCGACCTTCTCCTTCTATGCCCTATAATAATCATGGAAGAGGTTTCTAAGGACGTGGAACAGGTTCTAATCAAATTCGATTTCCTCAATCCGATTCATCACAAGTGTAAATAGGAACTAAACTTGTAGCCCCTATCCTTTAGATAGTACATCTGAGCAGTGAGATTGCTTGCTCATGGAACCATGTGATCATGTCTGCATAAGGAAACTTACATTAAGTCTAAGAAAATTCACATTAAGAATAGATGCAAATATCTAATATACTGTAGTTTACTCATTTAATACACTTTTAAATGTATCCATTATGATTGTTAATTTTGAAAACGAATGAAACCACAAACTTTGTATAATTAACATATGAATAATACAAATATTTGAAAATAATTTTTTTGGTGCACATTTTGAATTAACATGGATTAAAAAATTTCTTAATATATATAACTCTTAAATTCAATTGATGGTAGTAAAAAATTGGAGCATATGTCAAAATAATGTAATTTTCACCAGACTAAATGATCATCACTCAGAAGTCCATAATAAAACACGTACATATAAAAAAAATTCGAAACCCACGTATCAAACGTAAGAAATAAACCCATATATCAAAGGTAAGAGAGAGAAAACTCACTTTTCTTAGCACCCAAACAAAATTTCCTTTTAATTTTCTTAGCACCCAAACAAAATAAATATTATCAATCAACCAAGAAATTGTAAATAAACGTAGAAAACTCACTTTTCTCATTACATTCTCACACATTGCAATCCAATAAACAAAAGTGAGAGGAAATTTGACACATAATAGAGGTAAAAAAAACTAACATTTAAATACCTGTTTACGTGCTTCTCTAATTCCACCATATCCCTTCCCCAAGAAGAAGAGTCGCCGAAGAAAACTCCACATACCAATGATGTTTTTGAACCTTGTAATAACCAAAACATTAACTAAAAAATTGAGATAGAATTGGATACCATTGTGCCTTTGTCTATCAGATCTAAGACCCATTTTGTGTTTGAAGACCCATTTAATGGTATAAATCCACCAATGCATATATGAGATGTGTTTTCAAGGCGAGAAATAAATTTTGGGGGAATAATAGTGTCAGACGCCAAAAAATATGAACTCTGCCATTGTAGGAAAATAGTTGTCCTCACCGAGAGAGAGACCTTAAAACACAACAAAATTTAAATTTCAAATGAATATAAATGAGTTTGAGTTAGTCAATCTAGTAAGGAAAATCCACAATATTTTCACAAATTCCTGAGCAGTGAGATATACATGTTTAAAGTTATTGTAAGTAACTAAACTAACACCCTAAATCCCCAAATCAAAATTTCAAACCCTAAAATACATCCCCCTAAATTTCAAGAAACCCAATTTTTTTGTAAAACCAAAATTTTCAAAATCCCCAAAATCAAAATTTCAACCCTAAAATACATCCCCCTAAATTTCAATAAACCCAAAACTTTTCTAAAACCAAGTTTTAATAAAAATAGATATAAAGAAAATCTCACCATCAAAATCGTGAAGAATCGTCTAGTCCCCTTTGAGTTCCACCCACAGAGTTTGCACAGTTAAGTCTCATAAATACAACATGTGCACACTATTATACACATCTATGATGCATAATAACATGATGGTCCACACTTTCTCTCATTCAACAGCAGTGGGGAAACAATGTAAAGACATTTTCGATTCTCCAACCAATGCTTGCATTGACTTTACCCTGCTACACAATATGGATCTAGACATTTTAATAAAAAGTAATAATCATAACAAATAAAACATCAATGCAAATCTATTGACATTTTCCTAACAAAAAATTACATAATCCACATTGTGACCAACCTAACACCGTTATTATCACGCCAAAGCTTTATTAAACACATCATCTCAGCAATAGATTAACCCTCATCGGGAGAAATCTGTAATGTACAACATTCTTAATAACAAAGAAAAAATAATGAAAGAGGTTAAAGTAGACAAATTTGATGGAAGATCAGTCATTTAAATACATCAGTTAGTTACTCAACAATGGAAGATTAGGCCTCTAACAAATATAATACATGTATAGTGAAATAAAGACATTGGCTTGTGCATTACACACTACTTGCTTTTCAAATAAATTCCAAGGATGTGTGATGAGATGTTCTCAACACATAATTTAATGGCACAAAGTACGTGTAATACCTGATTCATATGAAAAAAATACCCGCAATCATTTAAATTGTGTCCGTGTACAAACTGATTTAAAAAATAAATGGATTGTTCTTAATACTAATGCCTACGGTATACGTGTAAACGGTAAACATAAGACTAACAATGACTATGAAATCAAACTCCACTGCACGTAACAATAAAACTAATATAATTTATAATAAAAATAAACGTTAGCACATTGTTAGGTCTTCGATATAATAAAACAATACCCTTGCAATCCTACCCACTTCAAATTTCATCCATCTACAACTAAAATTCATCATTTTTTCAACCACTTTACCAAATTCCAATAACAAATTAATTTCATTCTTGTAAAACTACATCACAGTAATTAGAAACTATCAAAACCATCCCCAACAAATATAATGTGTAAGCATACATACTAATAAAATGTTAATGCTAAAAACACGACAAAAGTATAACAATTCCGATGAAAAAAAGCTCTGAATAACCTCAACCCATACAGTATTGAAAAAGAAAAAAACACTCACAAAACTAACAAAAACTATTCAAAAATGTATTAATTGTGTTTAATGCTAGTTCTTCACATAATAAATTAAGGAAAACCTATGGAAGAGTACATATCGACATACATAATTAACCATAATACACTAATATAATTGGTATGATCAGAACATAGGAGATTATGGAGATAAAACCACCAAAAATCATATCTACTATACACTTGCAAAACTCAAGCAACAGAAATGTAAACCCTAGTATAAAATCTAGGATCTAAAATTTGGGATCTAAAACCTACGATCTAAAATGTAAACCCTAGTCTAAAAGTAGAGGAAACTATACACTACAAAAACAAAAAATTCCAAAAAATGTAAGAACTAAAATTAAACAAAAAAAAAGAAATATGACTTTTACAATAATTAAACTGAGATAAACCAACCTCATTTGAGCTACCACGGTGTATACCTGTTACAAAAAAAGAATATTGTTAGCATAACTAAAAAAAATCAAAAACCCAGATATGTGGTTGTGTGAAAAAGACTTATAAACATAGTGTGTGTGCGCGTGTGTAAGAGGGTGAGAGAGAGAGGAGGAGCCGGAGGTGGAGGGGGAGGCAGAGGCAGAGGCGGGAGGGAGATTGTATGTGATTACATGTGTGTGTGTGTGTGTGTGTGTGAATGTGTGAGTGTGTGTGCACACGGGTGTAAGAGGGTGAGATAGAGAGAGCGAGACAACCTGTAGGCAATAGCTATGGAGACGGTGGGCAACCACGGAGGGCAGTGGCAGCGACGAGTTTGTGTTGAGAGGTGGCCAAAATGAGTGAGTTGAGAATGAGCAAGACGACATGGGATAGGTTTGGCCAAATGAGCATAAAGGCGAAAATGGGGAAAATCAATCATAACAATCCATTTGTGAGTGTTGTAGTCAAATCTCCACCTCTACTTTTCTTTTCATGTTATTGAATAGTGTCAAAATTCTACTCCTTATTTATATATATTCATATAATAAGTTAGCTTGGTTTTTGAAAATATGTATATTTTTAACGGTGCGGATGAGTGCCACGTCAAAAGACATTTTTGAAAAATGAAGGGATGAGCCTCCATTTACATTTCAAAATTTTCACTTACTTTTTTTTGCCCCCATACCTTTTCAGCTTTTTATTTCTCCCGTACCATTTTGCTTTTTGTTCCCTCGATTTTTGTTTCTTGAGACACCAACCCACCCTCACAAACCCTCTCATCGTCTCAGCTCTCGCCTCTCAGCACCGGCTCACCTCTCACCCACGAATCTTTGTCCTCCGCTCAGCTCTCATACCATATTGCTGCCTCCTCTCAACAGTGCCTCACCCCTCTCCCATGATGTTTTCTCTGTCGTTCATCTCTCATCCCACGTTGTTGCCTAAAATGAGGTAATCGCTCGCCCTCTATCTTTCTCTCATACACACATTATTTTGTTGTTGCATTTGTACACTTTAGATCAAACTTTGTGCCCCTATTTTGGATGAATTTTTTCTATGTTGGTAGGTTGGTTTGTGAGATTTGTGAGGGATTTTGATTGCTGTAGATATACAGAAGTTTCAGACCACCTGATTCGGGTTTGAAGATATCTCAGACCACCTGATTCTCTAACCACCACCAACTAAATCACACGTCCGACCAAGTATTGATCTATGTAGTTTGTTTGTGTTTTGGTTCTGATTCGAGTTCTAACATTATGATTTGGAAACCTAGGTATTTACATTCATTTTTACATAATGTTAACATATGGTATTTAAAATTTAGGACTTTTGAATCCTAAAGTTTTTTATGAATGTTATTTAAAACAAGGTTGTAAGATCTTTTTCACCATTAATGAAATCTAGAGATTTCTTTGTTGCTTAAGGCAAGTTGTTTGTCAAAATGCTCAACTGACCATTGTACATATTTGTTGACTCTACATTTGAAAAGTATACAGCTGGTTATATGCATTGCAGATTCTGTTAGTTTTTTAGTGGACAGGTTAATATCTTTGCAGATTCAGTACAATTTTTTGGTGGACAAATGCCACCAAAAATTATGGATCCAGATTCGTTCTTTTTTCAGTATAAAAACAACTTCCAGTAAAGTCAATTTACTAAACTTTTGCGTGACTGGAAATCCAGGTCCTTCCATTCCAAAGCAGGTTAAATCAGTCACGTAAGAAACGTATACATCTAATGGAGTACTTTTTTTGTAAATAGATGTAGTTAATTATCTGTTATTTCAAACAATTAATCCTAATTAGATGGGTTGTATGTCTGTTAAGAGATTTTAAAAAAAAAGTGTTGCAAAAACATGATTAGGAATGTTGTAGACACATAGTTGTTCAAATAATTATTCATAATTAGATGGGTTCTATGTTTTTTTTTAATATAGATGTAGTTAATTATCTCTTATTTCAAATGCCTAAGGAATCATAGATGTAGTTAATTATATGTGCAATCGTATAATAGTTTTTTGTGTAGTTCCAAACTGATGGGTGGTATGTTTTTAATAAAGAAATCAAGTCCAAAATCTGACTCTGAAATCTGACTCTGACAAAATCTAGTGTGGTCTGCGAAACAAGAGGTATGATTACACTAACTGAGAAGATAAGTCGACACAACTGAAATCAGAAATCTGACTCTGAAATCCGACGCACCACATCTTTTTTTAGGGTCGTGTATAACCTTCTTGAACTTGGGTAATACACACCGTCTTCTTCTTTTTTTCTTTATTATTTCGTTAATTAAATACCTAATTGCGGTTTTCATTTTTTTTTAATAATTATGGGGTCTCTTGGGATTTTCAACTCAATTATACGTATGGATTTTTATGTTTATATTGATTTGTTTATTTTTTTTTTATCCCGTAGGTGATCAGATTTGAAGAAAAAAGTTGATAACCATCCTAAAGACTAGCTATGCCATTCAGCCTATAAAGATTTTCAAAAAGGCTCCCTTCATTATTTTGATATCTTTGGGGTCACTATATTGGTAAGGTATCATACAATAGTTATAAGTAATCCAACATTTCGGTAAACTAATTTGTTATTACTTTTCAGGTGTTGGAATGAATCAGGAGCAACCAAGGCCACCACGATGAAGCTGTGTGGCAGGGCAGTGTCAACTATGATCATTGTTCCAAATAAGAGTTCAAAACAGCAGTGGTTGGGTTATGTATGTCTCAGTTACGTGTGTGGTGTGTTAAGTTTGAAATAACATCAGATAAATAATGAATTCTGAATTCTGATTTGGGAATGTTTCTCTGACAGGCATTTTTTTATCACGAGATTTTAGATGTTATCTTGCATTTGTATGTTTGGAGAGATCGGTTGCTCATACTTTGGTTTTCTTTGAGAGGTTAGTTCCTAATAGTCATTGGATGTCTAATTTTAATTTAGTGCAACTACAATTAAGTTATTGTATGTTTTGATTCTAATTGTACTATAGTTAGAGTCGTACTTGAAGAATGGTCCTAAGCAAGTTTGAATTTTCTTTTACAGTGATCCGATCAAGACATGAATGCCCTCAAAAAAAGTGTACTCGCATGTCGTGCTCAAGTTTAAGGATCATGTAAGTAAGGAAAACTTTGCATTACCTTCTTGATCTGATCTACGGTTAAAGATTTTTACATGGATGCACTACTTTAGGTCATCGGTGTCGTAGGTACAAGAACATTAATATAAAATGTTTATAAATTAGTAATTTTTTGAAATAGTGTACTTATAAAGAAACAAACAAACAATATGCATTGAGTTTGTGCAATTGTACCGTAAGATACATGCATGTCGGAATGAAATTAATTTGTTGTTATCTATTGAGATGGAAATTGCCTATTTTTTTTAAGCTTATAAACTTTAGTTTCATATTAACGGCTTTATGATTTCTTATGATTGATGTGTTGTATATTGAATTATGTTAGTTTGAATCAATTAGTTTGAATCACATTAGTTTGAATCACATTCACATTCACATTAGTTTGAATCACTGAGCAAATATCTTATATCCCATTTGTTGATCGGATATCTGTTGCATGGGTTGCTATTACGTTGTGTTTTTTTAGGTACTAATGTGTTCGTTGGTTGTTTGGGATTGTATGCTATTTTTTAGGTAGTAATGTGTCATTTAGAAGAACTACCTGATTTTTTAGGTACTATAGGGTTGTTAAAACGTGTATCGGAGCAATGTCATTGCATTTGGCAGGCATAAACTCTAAATCATTGGTATATGTTTATCAATGTGAGTTGTTTATCTTTGGTATATGTTTTTGAATTTTTCATGTTTTTCCAAACCACGCACTGTATCATGCATGTTTGATAAAATATAGCCTATTAAGTGTTTGATAAAGTATACGTATGAAACTTACTCCTTATATGAAACCCCCACCCCCTCCGCAGCCCCTGGTAAAATCCCTTCCCCCTCCCCCTTCCCCCCCCCACACGCACACACACACACACACAAATCTCCCTCATCTTCTCCCCCTCCACCGCCCCCTGCCCCATCCCCTCCCCCTTCCCCACTCACACGCGCGCACGCACACACACACACATCTCTCCCTCATCTTCTCCCTCTCCGTCGCCCCCTGCCCCTCCCCCTCCCCCCTTCCCTACTCACACACGCAGAGCATATATGCATCCCCCTCCCCGTCCGCAGCCCCCTCCCCCCGGTAAAGTCCCTCCCCCCTTCCCCACTCACACACACACACACACACACACACAACTCTCCCTCATCTTCTCCCCCTCCCCCTCCACCGCCCCTTGCCCCGTCCCCTCCCCCCTTCCCCACTCACACATTCACACACACACACACAACTCTCCTTCATCTTCTCCCCCTCCGCCGCCCCTTTCCCCGCCCCCTCCCCTTCCCCACTCACACATGCAGAGCATATATGTGATGCATATATGCAATATGCATATTGCATATATGCATCCCCCTCCCCCTCCCCCACCCCCGCCCCCACCGCAACCCCATCCCTCCCGTGGTAAAATCCCTCCCCCTCTCCCCTCTTCCCCACACACGCGCGCACACACACACAACTCTCCATCATTTTCTCCCCCTCCACAGCCCCTTGCCACGTCTCCTCCCCCCTTCCCCACTCACATACGCACACGCACGCACACAAACACACACACACAACTCTCCTTCACCTTCTTCCCCTCCCCCTTCGCAGCCCCCCCTGCAGTTGTAATACCCCGTATTTTTATGCTTTATAAATTTGGGAATTTATTAAATTTGATGTGAATTATTAATTTAATTTAAATCCGGAAATTAATTATTTTTAATTACTAACGTGACGAGAGTTAGTAATTATTGGAAACTTGTTGAATATTACTAATGAGCAAAGTAATATACAAAATTGGTTCTATTAAATGTCACGAGTGAATAAAATGACAATTTTGGAAATTTAAGTCGGGATGCGCCCGTGTCGTGTCGGGACTAAAATTTGATTAATAAAAGTGAATAAATTATAAGTCACCCGTATGGTCATTTCGAGTGTGCCAAAGTGTCCGGAAGGGTCGAGATAGTCAAAATAATATACCCGGGGGTTTAGTTTGGGTCTCGGGGCGTTTTTAGGCTTAATTAACACCCCGGGAGGGCGTTTTAGGCATTTTGTATTTTTGGCCTTGGAAACCTACGAATTTTCTAGGTTATTTCAGATGCATAGGTTTGTCTTCTAGGTTTAACACAACCAAAAACCAAAAGACGGCCATTGGAGAAGGAAAGGAAGAGCTTACCAAGGAGTTCTAGGCTAAGAACCAAAAGACGGCCATTTGCACCGCCGTCACCGCCAAAAGTTAGATCGCGCAACGAGGATCACCACCACACTGATTTCATCCAAAAATCTTAACCAAAAATTCCCAGGCAAGTATTTATCTTGCTTAATTTAGTTAATGCCTCATTCATATTAGTTTAGGGTTGATTAGGATGAGTTATTATGAAAGAAAACCCATGACTGAGGTTAGAAATCGCATGTTGTAGAGATATAAACATCATTCTGGAAATTTCCTTCACATGTAGAGGTTGAACCAAGAATTTACATTGGATTAGAATTAGAAATTATGGAAAAAGAATGAGAAGAATTAAGTTAAAGAAGTTTTTAAGGTTCATGACAATTATTTGAATTTTGCCCCTTTTAATCCATGAAACTTGATGAAAATTCGCATGCCTTACATAGAATATTGTTCGTTTGGGTTTATAATGATTGTGGTAGAAATTTCTGGGAGTTTGGGAGTTAAAAACTTGGATTTGGATGATTTTGTATGATAATTCCCGTAACTGGTATTTTGCAATTTTCGCCATAACTGCTTGATCGATCGATCGAGCCAAGAGCTTCGATCGATCGATGGTTCGATCGATCGACCCCTTTCTATCGATCCATCGACCCCTCCTGGGAAAGACAAGATTTTTCCTTACATTGACTTAATCCGATTAAATGCGTAATAACTCATGATTAATGTTATTAGAACATAGTGAAACATAAAAAGGACGAGTAGGGTCAAGGTAAATCCCGTTTAGTGGAACTTTAATGAAATGGGAAAATGAAGAGTAAACGGGAAAGGTTCATACCCAAGATATTTAATGTGTGTGGACTTAATAATCGAAGTGTCAAGGAGTTGGATTAGGAAGTAAGAGAGGGCCTACAGAATTTGTACTTAGCTAAGTAAATTACTTCGAGAGATGAGAAGTGAGTTGGAATAAATTAAATCTCGAAAATAAAAATGAATAAGTTCGATATAAGAAGTAATCGAATAAAAATGTACTAAGAATGGAATAATTTAATGTTGGGCTGTGGGCATACCTAAATTATGAAAATGAATAGTTATATGTCTATATGACTCTATGATTGATCATATATTTTATATGTGTGTAAAAATCATACCCGCGCTACTTGCTATCCCTGAGGTTACCGCGCTGGGACGGTCTTATCTCGATGGGACCTTTATGGGGGATATTGACTCGTACCCTAGAAGATAGGAATCCTTGGTACCGGCTATCGGATCGATAGTCAGACGGTCCTAAGAGACGTGAGGGTATGTTCTATCCTCTTAGGACTTGGAAACTATGCTTCACCTGATTTTATATGTGTTTTGTGTTAATACAGTTCGAGAGTGATTCCGAACTAGTATTTCCCTTAGTACGAGTGATACGGGGACTGGATAGCAGAGTATGCCCGCACCATAGATTTATCTGGGATGCTGTGAGAATATATATATATATATATATATATATATATATTTAAAATCTGGAAATTGGAAACTACCTGCTGTGATTATGGTATGTAAGAAAAGAATAATTATTTCAACTTGGGAATACGTATTTGAAGAGTATGTTATATTTCTGAGGAACTTTATTATCATATCAGGCTTATGTAAGAATTGTACTGTTAAATAAGATTAACCTCCTTAACATTTGAAATCCTCAACTTGAAACCTTACGAGTAACTTAAGATAAAAGAAGTTAAACTGTTGGGGAGATTAGTGCGATTGTTGTTCACATTAGAAGAGAGGTGAGACGTTCTCAGGAGAGTGTCGTTACTAATATGTTGTTGCATTATCCAGTAAACATTTTAAATACTTGCTAAACTAAATTTTTAAATTGTTTTACCATCGGGCTCTGACCCGTTTACTATTATCTCTCCTCTCTTGTATATATATATATATAAATTACAGGTGCCCAACCACAGGGGCGTCTTGCATAGGATCCTTTGGAAGGAAAGCGCTGCAGCTTTGGTGGGAGTTGCAGGCCTCTTGCTTAGACGACCTCATTTGTTGATTCCACTTCTAGTTCTACTTTATCTAGTTGGGCATGTGTCGCCCTTTTCATTATTCAGTTGGTTTTGTGATGGATTATATTTTATTTACTTTCAGTACTTTTACTTTGGGACTTATTACTGTCAGAATGTTTTTCTTTGGTGGTTTGAAGTTGGGATTTACTATTGATAGTTACATTTTTGAATGATCATTTATATCCTTGTTATTATTGTGTGATTCTTAAATTGTGAAATATGTGAAGTTTCAAATGTTGGTTTTTAAAAATAAAATTTGGAAAGCAATGTCTGAAAACGGTTTGGACACTTAGCTTAATTATTTAGGGTGTTTAATTGGAAAAGTTATTTTTACAACAGTGATGCTAAGAATGAACCAACCGTTCACCTTTATTATAATTTCACCCCGTGTTTAATTAGGCAGGGTGTCACAGGTGGTATCAGAGCATCAGGTTCTAGTGTCCTTAGGATCTGTACGGCCTATTTTTCGCTTTCAACTTAGCATTCTTATTATAGAGCCCTATTTTTAGGACTGTTGTATTCTTATATTTACGCATACGTCTTCAGCTATTAAAGATTTTATAATAACTGTAGAATAATAAATCTCTTCACATTTCAGATGCCTCTGAGACGTGCACCAAGGGATAGGCGTGCCCAACCCGAGCAGCCAGTAGCTCCAACTCAGGGAATGATGAACGCAAATGAGGTAGCCGCCATCGTTGCTCAGGCGGTGAATACCGCGCTAGCGGTAGTACAACATGCTCCACCCCAAGTTCAAGTAGTGGCGCCAGTACCGACACAGCTTCCATCTGCATAGGAGCGAGTTAGGGATGCCTTTCAGAAGGTGCATCCCCCTGAGTTCTTGGGTAGTTCAGATATCGTCATTGTCAGCAAGTGGAAGAAAGATATACAGAGGAATCTGCGTATGTATGAGTGCACAGACGTGCAGAAATAGTTGTTGGCTTCCTTTAAGCTAGCGGGGGCCGCTTTGCAGTGGTGGGAGTCCACCACCACCTTGTAGGAAAGGGATGTTATTCCGATTCAGTCATTCTGGGAGCGGTTTGACTGCAAATATTTCCCATCCATCGTGCAAACTGAGATAAGGCGGAAGTTACTGAGTTTGAATCAGGAAAATTCTACTATTGCTGAGTATGAAGAGGAGTTCACAAGACTTCTCACTATCGTGCTAGATGAGGCACCCACTGAGAGTAAGAAGATACTATTATTTCTTGTCGGGTTAGCTTGGAGGATCCGTCAGCACCTTATAGGAAATCTGTCTCTGAGTACCTACACAGACGTACTCAATGCTGCCTTAGTACACTGTCAGGATCACCGCTTCCATCTGCAGGGAAGCAAGCGAGCAGGAGAGTCCAGCCAGCAGGGCAGGACATGGGGTAATGGTGCTAGTGGAGTACCGACATCTCAGGGGCAGACTCCCCAGCATGAGCAGAGTTCCCATCAGGGGGACCCTACTAAGCGATTCCGATCGGGTGATTCTAGGTAGGAATTTGGGGGATTTAGACAGGGTCAACAGGGCTAGCCTAACCTACAGGGCCAACATCGTCAGTCGCAGGGGCAGCAGCAGGGCCATCAAGGCCAACGACGATTTCAGCAGGGCCAGTAGGGCCAATGGAGGGGTGGTAACGGCCAGCAGGGCCATAATCAGCAGGGACAGAGGGGAGGAAGTTTTAAGGGCAGATCCTTTGGGTGTGGTAAAAATGGCCACAAATGCCAGGATTATCTAGAGGGTGATAGTGTCCCACAGCAGCAGGGTGCCCATAATGAACCACAGAGGCCACTTTTCCAGCCGCCCTCCCAGAACCAGCTCAGGTACCAGCCCTACCAGCCATTCCAGCCGCTCCAGTGCAGTTGGGGAAGTTACAGTACGGACGTGTTTATAACGTCCACAAGGCAGCAACTCCGTAGGCACCACCCGCGATTGAGGGTATGTTTCCTATCCATGGTACTATAGGTCGAGTTTTATTTGATACTGGGGCGACACACTATTTTATAGCTACCCATTTTGCGAAGGCGTTAGGGTTGTTAGCCACAGCAGAGAGCACTGTAACCTGTGTAGAATCACCACTGGGAAATGGATCGTTAATTTTCTTTATATGCCGTGGTGTGGGAGTAGATATTGGTAGCTTGGTATTACCAGCAGACATGTTAATCTTAGATATGCATGAGCATGACTTTATTATTGGTATGGATTGGCTCGCGGCTTACAAAGCCATGATAGATTATTTCGGTGGAAGTATTATCTTGGCCATTCCGGGGCAAGAGATGTTTGTAGTGGCGATGCCTCGCTCAGAGGGAGGGTCGACCGCTCATTTATATTACATAGAGGAGGATACCTCTAAGGAGGTCATGATTACCTTAGACTCGATCCCAGTTGTTCATGAGTATTCTGATGTATTTCAGGAGATACCATGCCTACCCCCCAGTCGAGAGATAGATTTTGTCATAGATTTATTACCGAATACTCGATCGATATCACGTGCTCCTTACCATATGTCTCTGGCAGAAATGCGAGAGTTACGGGATCAGATAGAGCAGCTGTTAGGTCAGGGTTTCATTCGTAGGAGTACCTCACCTTGGGGCACTCCAATGTTGTTTGTGAAAAAGAGAGATGGTTCACTGAGGCTATGTGTGGACTATCGGGAACTGAACAAGGTCACGATACGAAACAAATATCCGTTGCCTTGAATCGATGATCTGTTCGACTAGATGAGGGGAGCAACTTTCTTTTCGAAGATAGATCTGAGGTCAAGGTCCCATCAACTACGTATTAGGGAGCAGGATGTTTGAAAGACTTCTTTCTTGACGAGATATGGGTCCTATGAATTCAGAGAGATGCCATTTGGTCTCACAAATGCTCCAGCCGTATTCATCGACTTGATGAACCGAGTGTTCAGAGAGTTTTTGGATCAGTTTGTCATCGTTTTCATAGATGACATCTTGATATATTCACACACCGAGGAAGAGCATGTCAAGCACTTGAGACAGGTTCTTCAGAAACTAAGAGAGCATCAGTTGTATGCTAAGTACGACAAGTGCGGGTTCTGGTTACGGGATGTACAGTTCTTGGGGCATGTTGTTTCTGAACAGGGGATAGCAGTTGGCCCGAGTAAAGTGTCAGCGGTGAGGGAGTGGGGACAGCTCACGACACCGACGGAAGTGTGTAGTTTCTTTGGATTAACTGGATACTACAGGAGATTCATTCGGGGGTTCTCCAAAATAGCGGGTCCATTGACGAACCTGACTCGCAAAGGGGTACCGTATGTTTGGGACGACGCTTATCAATTGGCTTTCGACGAGCTGAAAGACAAGATTACTTGGGCACCGGTCCTTGCTTTACCCAAGCTAGGCGTGGAGTACCTGGTTTACACCGACGCCTCTTTACGGGGACTTGGGGGAGTACTTCTGTAAGAGGAGACGGCTATAGCTTTTGCCTCCCGCAAGCTTAAGCCTCATGAGAAGAATAACCCTACACACGACCTAGAGTTAGCCGCGATCATTTTTGCATTGAGGATATGGAGACACTATTTATTAGGGGAGAAATTTCCCTTGTTCATTGACCACAAGTCACTACAGTACCTGTTCACTCAGTGAGAGTTGAATATGCATCAACGCAGGTGGTTAGAGTTTGTGAAGGACTATCAGTTCGACATAAAGTACCATTTGGGGAAGGCTAACGTAGTTGTCGATGCGTTGAGTCGTAGACCGGTGGATGATGTAGCGGACATCGGGAAATCAAAGTGGAAGGAGCTGGGTTACCATGACGCAGTAGCCCGTACCTTCATATCTATCATGATAGTGACACCTGAGATTGTTACGAGGGTAATACAGGCACAGACCATAGACCCATTTTTCTTGGAGCATATAGTACGACTTTTAGTTGAGGGTGCTGAGTCCTACTCTGTTAGTTCTGATGGGGGCTTGAGATTTAATGGGAGATTGGTGGTCCCAGAAGGAGCAGATTTACGTCATGCATTGATGACCCAGTCTCACGGGTCCCAATTTACGGTACATCCTGGGGGAGATAATATGTACCAGGATATGAGGCGGCAATACTGGTGGAGTGGGATGAAAAAGGACATTTACCACGGGTCAGTATGCTCAGTTGTTTATTGTTGAGATTGTCAGATTATATGGGGTGCCCCTGAATATTATGTCAGATAGAGACAAGATTTTCGTATCGCGTTTCTGGGAGAGCTTTCAGGAGGCCATGGGTACAGAGTTGAGATTGAGTTTAGCTTATCACCCACAGCGAGATGGACAAACAGAGCGTACTAATCAGATTTTGGAGGATATTCTACGCATGTGTGTCCTTGATTTTGGGGGAGGTTGGGAGCCACATCTTCCACTGGTAGAGTTCGCTTATAATAACTCTTATCAGTTCACAATTAGCATGGCTCCATTTGAGGCTTTGTATGGCAGGCCTTGTCGTTCCCCAACGTGTTGGCTAGAAATGGGGGATAACAAGTTGCTCGGACCAGAGGTGATTCAGGAGACCTCCGTGAGGATTGAGATTATCAGGAGTCGCATTCGGGTAGCCCAGGACAGGCAGAAAAGCTACGCCGATACAAAACGGTTCTTCCTAGAGTTTAGCATGGGGGACTAAGTATTACTACGTGTATCTCCTATGAAAGGAGTGATGAGATTCGGGAAGAAAGAGAAATTGGCCCCGAGGTACGTGGGACCATTTCCCATCATCCAGAGGATTGGGCTGGTAGCATACAGATTGGGGTTGCCAGAGCATTTACATCACATTCACGATGTATTCCACATCTCGTCATTGAGATGATACCTTCGGGATGACATGGCCCATACCCATATCGCGATTGAGGTGATTGACTTACAGCCCGACAGCTCTTACGAGGAACGACTAGTGGCTATCCTAGACCATAGCGAAGGGAGATTGAGGTCGAAGGTAGTTCCACTTGTATGGGTCCAGTGGGAGCATCATAATGTGGAGGAATCCACCAGGGAGAGCGAGGCAAATATGCGCGAGAAATACCCAGATTTATTCTTACCAGGTATGCCTTATTTTTCGAATTTCGGGACGAAATTTCATTATTAGAAGGGAAGTATGTAATACCCTGTATTTTTATGCTTTATAAATTTGGGGATTTATTAAATTGGATGTGAATTATTAATTTAATATAAATCCGAAAATTAATTATTTTTAATTACTAACGTGACGAGAGTTAGTAATTATTGGAAACTTGTTGAATATTACTAATGAGCAAAGTAATATATAAAATTGGTTCTATTAAATGTCACGAGTGAATAAAATGACAATTTTGGAAATTTAAGTCGGGACGCGCCCGTGTCGTGTCAGGACTAAATTTTGATTAATAAAAGTGAATAAATTATAAGTCACCCGTATGGTCATTTCGAGCACGCCAAAGTGTTCGAAAGGGTCTAGATAATCAAAATAATGTACCCGGGGGTTTAGTTTGGGTCTCGGGGCATTTTTAGGCTTAATTAACACCCCGGGAGGGCATTTTAGGCATTTTGTATTTTTGGCCTTGGAAACCTACGAATTTTCTAGGTTATTTCAGATGCTTAGGTTTGTTTTCTAGGGTTAACACAACCAAAAACCAAAAGACGGCCTTTGGGTAAGGAAGGGAAGAGCTTACCAAGGAGTTCTAGGCCAAGAACCCCTCCGTTTGCACCGCCTTCACCGCCAAAAGTTAGATCGCGCAACGAGGATCACCACCACACTGATTTCATCCACAAATCTGAACCAAAAATTTCCAGGCAAGTATTTATCTTTCTTAATTTAGTTAATGCCTCATTCATATTAGTTTAGGGTTGATTAGGATGAGTTATTATGAAAGAAAACCTATGATTGAGGTTAGAAATCGCATGTTGTAGAGATATAAACATCATTCTGGAAATTTCCTTCACATGTAGAGGTTGAACCACGAATTTACATTGGATTACAAGTAGAAATTTTGGAAAAATAATGAGAAGAATTAAGTTAAAGAATTTTTTAGGGTTCATGAGAATTATATGAATTTTGCCCCTTTTAATCCATGAAACTTGATGAAAATTCACATGCCTTACATAGAATATTGTTCATTTGGGTTTATAATGATTGTGGTATAAATTTCTGGGAGTTTGGGAGTTAAAAACTTGGATTTGGATGATTTTGGATGATAATTCCCGTAACTGGTATTCTGTAGTTTTCGCCATACCTGCTTGTTCGATCGATCGAGCCAAGAGCTTCGATCGATCGATGGTTCGATCGATTGACCCCTTTCTATCGATCGATCGACCCCTCCTGGGAAAGGCTAGATTTTTCCTTACGTTGACTTAAGCCGATTAAATGCATAATACCTCATGACTAATGTTATTAGAACATAACGAAACATAAAAATAACAGTAGGGTCAAGGTAAACCCCGTTTAGTGGAACTTTAATGAAATGGGAAAATGAAGAGCAAACGGAAAAGGTTCATACCTAAGAAATTTAATGTGTGTGGACTTAATAATCGAAGTGTCTAGGAGTTGGATTAGGAAGTAAGAGAGGGACTATTGAATTTGTACTTAGCTAAGGAAATTACTTCGAGAGATGAGAAGTGAGTTGGAATAAATTAAATCACGAAAATAAAAATGAATAAGTTCGATATAAGAAGTAATCGAATAAAAATGTACTAAGAATGGAATAATATAATGTTGGGTCGTGGGCGTACCTAAATTATGAATGTGAATAGGTATATATCTACATGACTCTATGATTGATCATATATTTTATATGTGTGTAAAAATCATGCCCGCGCTACTTGCTATCCCTGAGGTTACCTCGTTGGGACAGTCTTATCTCGATGGGACCTTTATGGGGGATATTGACTCATACCCTAGAAGATAGGAATCCTTGGTACAAGCTATCGGACCGATAGTCAGACGGTCCTAAGAGACGTGAAGGTATGTGCTATCCTCTTAGTACTTGGAAACTATGCTTCGCCTCATTTTATATGTGTTTTGTGTTAATACAGTTCGAGAGTTATTCCGAACTAGTATTTCCCTTAGTACGAGTGATACGGGGACTGGATAGCAGAGTATGCCCGCACCATAGATTTATGTGGGGTGCTGTGAGAATATATATATATTATATGAGTTATATATATATATATATATATATATATATATATATATATATATATATTTAAAATCTAGAAATTGGAAACTACCTGCTGTGATTATGGTATGTAAGAAAAGAATAATTATTTCAACTTGGGAAAAAGTATTTGAAGAGTATGTTATATTTCTGAGGAACTTTATTATCATATCAGGCTTATGTAAGAATTGCACTGTTAAATAAGATTAACCTCCTTAAAATTTGAAATCATCAACTTTAAACCTTACGAGTAACTTAATATAAAAGAAGTTAAACTGTTGGGGAGATTAGTGCGATTGTTGTGCACATTAGAAGAGAGGTGAGACGTTCTCAAGAGAGTGTCGTTACTAATATGTTGTTTCATTAGCCAGTAAACATTTTAAATACTTGCTAAACTAAAATTTTAAATTGTTTTACCATCGGGATCTGACCCGTTTACTGTTATCTCTCCTCTCTTGTATATATATATGTATATATTACAGGTTCCTAGCCACAGGGGCATCTTGCATAGGATCCTTTGGAAGGAACGCACTGCAGCTTAGGTGGGAGTTCCAGGCCTCTTGCTTAGACTACCTCATTTGTTGATTCCACTTCTAGTTCTACTTTATCTAGTTGGGCATGTGTCGCCCTTTTCATTATTCAGTTGGTTTTGTGATGGATTATATTTCTTTTACTTTCAGTAGTTTTACTTTGGGACTTGTTACTGTCAGAATATTTTTCTTTGGTGGTTTGAAGTTGGGATTTACTATTGATAGTTACATTCTTGAATGATCATTTATATCCTTGTTATTATTGTGTGATTCTTAAATTGTGAAATATGTAAAGTATTAAATGTTTGTTTTTAAAAATAAAATTTGGAAAGCAATGTCTAAAAATGGTTTTGACACTTAGCTTAATTATTTAGGGTGTTTAATTGGAAAAGTTATTTTTACGACAGTGATGCTAAGAATGAACCAACCGTTCACCTTGATTATAATTTAATAAAGGACTGATCACCCGGTGTTTAATTAGGCGGGGTGTCACAGCAACCCCCTCCCGCCCCTAGTAAAATCCCTCCCCCCATTCCCACTCACACAAACGCACACAGACTCTCTCACACACACACACACACACACACACACACACACACACACAACTCTCCCTCATCTTCTCCCCCTCCACCGCCCCCGCCCCGTCTCCTCCCCCCTTCCCCACTCACTCACACACACACACACAACTCTCCCTCATCTTCCCCCCCTTCCGTCGCCCCTCCCCCGCCCCCACTCACACACGCACAACATATATGCGATGCATATATGAAATCTTCATATATGCATCTACGTATATGCAATCTGCATATATGCATATTGCATATATGCAGCCCCCTCCCCCACCTGGTAAAATCCCTCCCCCTTCCCAACTCACAGATGCGCGCACACACACACACACACACAAAACTCTCCCTCATTTTCTCTCCCTCCACCGCCCCCTGCCCCCTCCCCTACCCCCTTCCCCACTCACACATGCACATAAACATGCACACGCGCACACAACTCTCCTTCATCTTCTCCCCCTCCGTCACCCCCCCTCCCCCCTTCCCCCTTCCCCACTCACACACTCATAGAATATATGTGAATGTGTAGTGTTTTTGTGAGTTTTCAATAAAGGACCATGTTGTGATTTATGTATATTTTGTTGAGATTATTTACTCGGTTGATTTTAGAAAGCTTAATCTCAAATCAAAAACCAATTCTGGATTTTATTAATTTTAAAGTTCTTTGATGTAATGGTTTAGTCCATTACTTTGTTATGCCACTATATCGCCCACACCACGCCACACTTAATCTCAAATAAAAAAACAATTCTTGTTTTGATGGACACCTGCCAAATCTATGAATGCTAATTTTTTGGGTTTTATATATTGTATATCATTATATGCCACTCTCCATAATTGGTTTAAGCTTTCTTAAATCAAACCTTAAAAAAGAACACATGTTTCTTAACCTGTTTCTCCATAATTTTATATCATTATATGCCACTCTCCAGTTTAATGACAACTGGAGAGTGACCATGAACTCATTATGTTGTCACACCTGCTCAACTATTATACCTGCTTAGATATTGAGTTATCTATTATACCTGCTTAGTGTATATAATGTTTTTTTTTCTTAAGTATATAATAATTCTCTCTACTTGAGAGTTTTGGACGTTATTAGGATGTTATTTGTAATTTTTATCGAAGCTGATACAATAGTATGCTCTCCATTTCTGTTCGATATTGCCACAATTTGGACTTTTCATCGAATAACATGGCTAGGAAATTACTATTAATTTTTATTGTTACCCACTTTTCAGCTTCACTACAATAATCGAATAACATGGTTAGGAAATTACTATCAATCTTCTTTTCCTTGGATGCAAATAAAATTAGGATGAAAAAAAGCAAACCAAAGTTACTGATTGTATATTTACTTATGTGATTGTATCTTTGTTCGAGAAACTGATTAATTATGTTTATTGTATGTCAAATCGTACAGAAAACCGAGAGGGAGAGAGTGATAATGGCGAGAGGTGGGAAGAAGGATGGGAAGACAGCAGTAGTAGCACCTAATCCAGAAGCAGATGAGTGAAAAAGACTTAAAAGAATTGCAATTTCCAAAAAAATGCTCTTCGATGCTCCCGCAAAGGCCTGCTCAGTTTCTCTCACCCCATCCAAGATGGTGGTCAAACACCACGGCATAAACATTTTGAGGAAGTCCCACAAAAAGAATAAATTCATATTCTCCTTTCCCGGCCTTCTAACTCCCATCTCCGAATTTGGGATATTTTTAATTTTTGGATTTGTTGTTACCCCTTAAATAGGGCGGATAGTCCAATAAACAAAGGAGATTATGCCCAATTTTTTAAAAAAATTGACACTTAGTTTTTTTTAGACAGTGAATTTGATTGATGGATATTGTATATTTCATTTTATATGTGAATTTTTTTGATGAATTTAGACAATTTGGATGTTGGACTATTTTTTATTTGTTAAGCAGGGTGAATAGTTCCATAAACAAAGGAGATTATGTCCAATCTTTTTAAAAATTTGACACTTTGTTTTTTTGAGACACAATGTGAATTCGATGGATGAATTTTGTATATTTCATATTATATGTGAATTATGAAATTAGACTATTTGAATGTTATTGAATTATTTATTGTTTATTAAGCATGGTGAATAGTCCTATACGTAAAGGATATTATGGCCAATTGTTTTAAAATTACACTTCGAAATTTTTGCATTTCGCGATTACGTACTTTGAAAATTTTCATCGTGCCTTCAGGCACGGGCATACGCTAGTATATATATACATACACATAGACACATCATCCATACCAATACTAAGATGGTACTTCCATTCTAATTACTTGAAATGAATATCTTATACTTCCCTACAAGTACCTAATGGACTTACACATTTAGGGTTAATATTAACTCTCATAAATTATATCTCAGTGATAACTTAGTATGCTTGGACCCCCAAATTTACTACTCAAAACCCCATTGTTGAAACCTTATGGAAAACTAAGGCACTAAATAAAAAAACAAAACCACAATATTCTGTCGACATCCATGCACACGGGACTATTATGCAGATATGATCAACATCCAAAAGTATCTGCCCAAATCCATGCATATGGGGATATTTTACAAATGTATGCACGTTTCTTGTTCGTAACCCACGCGAAAAAGTGTCAAGGCCGAAATTCTAAAAATTGTCTAAAACTTACCTAACTCGATCATTATTGTTGTAGATTGTCTTCAAATATTAGTCTAACCTTAAACGATCTTGAAATACCTTAAACATCCTCTCTAATTGATTCTAAAAATGATTCTAATAATCTACGACCATTATTTAGTTTAAAACATCAAACTAGGATTTGGATCATCACTTTTAACATGATTTTATTAGGGTTCATAATGATTTCGGGATTTGATAATTAAAAGGTCTCTTAAATCATTAAAGTCCATTTTAAATAGATGATTCATCAATATCAATCAAATTTATTGTATATTTAAACAAGTTGTAAGCATATAAGCATGATATTGCCTAAGGAACAAGCCACGGATGCATTAGGTTTGGTTTTGAATAAAAAAAATCCTCATAATAACCAATGTACAACCCATTGAATTCATACCTAGCATGCATATAAACCTAAATAAATTCAATAATAGAATCAAAATGAAAACAAGTTACATATTAAATCGTGATAAAGAAATCTATTCTTGACTGTTAATGATGGTTGAAGGTTCTAGGTTGATTCCACTTCTTTAGATCTCTAAGTTCTTCCCAAAAGCCTTCCCTAGATCTCCTAAAACTGCTCTGCTGTTAAGGTATTTATTTTAGGGTTAAATTGAAGAACGAAAGAGTGTTAATGCTACTGACATAGTCTTAATTCCTCAGGGTATAAAAAAATCTCTAATTTTGGGCCCCTCTATGATCCCAAAATACTATCTAAATTGACTTAAAACTGAGCCCAATGTACAATGGGTCCCAATTTAATACATTAAAGATACATCTTTGGACAACTTTATCATCCTCGGTTCTAGTCCAATGATAATAATGCATAATGTAAAACTTAAATACACGAGTTAAATATTTTTACGAGTTAACCACGCCTAATTAATTCCACTAATTAATTAAATTATAACATTCAATCTAAATATCGTACAACATGCATATTTAAATTTCACATAAATTTTTCATGTATTATTTTCATTTGACACCAATAATAATTATTCCCATTTATTATTTTACTCTCATAGTTAATAATAAATAATTAAGACCAAATAATAATATGGGGGTTCACTATGTTTACATCAAAAGAGTATAAAAAATTTAACTTAAAGTATGTCATATTTAATGTACAAAATATTTAATTTATGTATATATATATATATATATATATATATATATATATATATATATATATATATATATATATATATATATATATATGTATGTATGCATGTATGTATAATTCATAAATTTATAATGATATCAATGTTAATATGTACCTTATGCGTATGTATATATGTTTACGTAAATAAAATATATATAAATTTTTAATTTAATACAGAAAAGTATCTTAGATGTATATATAAATATAAGACATAATGATTACACATTGATATATACCATATAAATGGTCTATATATTTTCATTACAAAAATGATATAAAGGAGTTCAAAAAGGATGGTAGTGGACTTTTATGATGAAATATGCTTGTTAGACAATAGATGATGGTCTATTGGACATTGTAGGGGTGAAAATGAGATATGTAATGGTGAACTAACAACATTTGTAAAATAAGAATCAGATTCAAAAAAAAAATTAAGTTTATGACTCATTGATAACAAATTTATTGTGAAAACTCGAATAAACAAATAAAATGACATTTAATTTCTTTCAAAGAGTGGTCTGTATACATACATTCATACATATAATTATTTAGATTTAAAAATACAAATTAATGGTTCTTTACTTATGTGGTGTATTCTCATAAATGGTTTGTCTCGAGTATATAAAGTTATAACTATTAAAAAATTATCTCATGTTTAAACTCTATAATTACGAGATTTTTTTTTAAAGATTTGACTTCACATTTTTACTTGCTTATATGGTGAGTTGCGAATTATGATCTTTGTATGAGAAAGATACTATAGTCTTGAACAAAATCTTCATGCTCACATGTTAATCACATTATTTTACATTTAATTCATTTTTTGCCATTTCAATGCTTAAGTTTTTTCCCGGGGCATTAAACATCAACATTTTTTCTTTTAGACTCATTAAACATCAATTCAAAAAATAAAAGAATCTTATGTTCTAATTAAATATAATCACGAAAAAAATTGAGATTATTTATTTATTTCGAATTATATATTAGTATATATGTCACTAATAAATAAGAAGTTTTATTGTATTATTGATCATCATTATCATTATCCTCGCCTTAATCCCATCACATGGAGTTGGCCACATGGTTTCTCCTCTTCCATTCTAATCTATTATATGCAATATTATCATTCAAATTTAATTCTGTAAGATCTTTCCTAATAATTTCTTTCTAAGATAGCTTAGGACGACCCCTTTGTCTTTTACCCTCTATTTTCAGTCCTCCTCCTCTTATTATAGGTGCATTTAATGGTCTACGAAGTACATGTACGTGCCATCTAATTCTATTTCATCTTAATTTATCACTAATGAGAGCTACTACTAACTTATCTCTCACATACTGATTTTTAATCTGGTCGGTTCTAGAAATTCCTATCATCTATCGGAGCATCGTCATCTCAGTAACATGGATATTTCGCTCATTTTTTTCATTAAAGCCCAAGATTCAGTTCCATAGAGACTCAGTTGCCTAACAATCGTTCTACAAAAAAATTATTAGTTATCTTCTTATCGCATAACACCCCACTCGCCTGTCTCAATTTCATCCATCCAGTTGCTATTCTACTCATAACATCTTCATTAATATCCCCATTACTCTATATTACTAAACCTAAATAAAGAAAATTATTAGTTTCGTTTATCATTTTTTTTCATCTTTAATATTATACTATCAAATGACTTCTTATTAAATTTGCAATGCTTATATTCAGTTTTATTTCTACTTATTTTCAGTCCCTTAGACTCTAAGGCATATCTCCAAGTATCTACTCTCATCGCTAAGGACTATTTTGAAGCGTCTACTAAAACTATGTCATCCGTAAATAATATACACCATGAGACATCTACTTGCATGTCCTTTGTAATCTCATCCAACACTACAACAAATAAGTAAGGACGTAAAGTCGATCCTTGATGTAGGCCCACTTTAATCGATATATCATTAGTTTCTCCACAAATAGTTTTTACCCTAGTCTTTGTGTTATCATACATATCTTCAATAGCTTTAATGTAACTAATATGGATTCTTTTTCTCGTTAACTCCCACCATATTATCTCCACGGGTACTCTATTATATTCATTCTCTAAGTCTATGAAGATCACGTGTTTATTATTACTTATACATTTTTCCATTAGTTGTCTTAATAAGTAAATAGCTTCCGCGGTGGATCACCCTGGCAGAAATCTCAATTGGTTGTTCGAAATAGTTAATTCATTTATTAATCTTTGTTTTATAACCTTTTCATTAAATTTCATTGTTTAATTCATCGGTTTGATTCCTCTATAATTATCATAATTTTGTTCCTCCCCTTTATTTTTATACAAAGGTATTATAGTGATGCTCCTCCACTCATCTAGCATACTTCCTTCTTTTAAAATTTTGTTAAATAAACCTGTTGACCATTCTTCCCCTAGACTTCCAAGCGTTCTCCATACCTCTATAGGTATTCTATCCAGTCTAACTGCTTTATTCCTCCCCATTTTTTTTATTAATATATCTACTTCCTTTTCAGTAACAGCACACACCATCCCTGTTCTCGAGATATTTTTTAGGATAATTTTTATTCAATAATCCTTCAAAATACTCTTCCCATCTATCTATTATTATTTTTTATTATTAATTAATATATTTTGGTTTATGTCTTTTATACGCTTAACCGGACCCATATCCTTTGTCATTCTATCCCTATTCCTTGCCAATTTATATATGTCATTCTCATCTTCATTGGTACCTAATTTATTACACAGGTTATGTAGTGCATTTTGTTTCGCATTTTTAACAATAGTTTTTGCTTCACTTTTTTATTCCTTATATCTTTCAAAGGCTTCTTAGTTTTTACTCTTTTGTCATTCTTTAAAACTTATTTATTTCTTTTGTATTATCTATTTAACTTCCTCATTCCACCACCAAGTCTCTTTTCAATGAATCTTTCTCCTTTAATCGCACATAAAATTCGCTTACCTATTTTTTCTTTTCAGTACTTAAACCATTTAATGACTAAATCTTTTATTTCTTAAGCTTTCACCTGGTATAACCTCACATTGTTTCCATGTCTTGAAGTCTCTTCTTGTAAGTAAGAAATAATCTATTTGAGTTGTATTCTCTCCACGTTTAAATGTTATTAAATGTTCTTCCTTTTTAAAAAAATATATGTTTTGCTATCCTTAGGTTGTAGGCCTTAGAAATTTCTAAAATAGTTTCCCCTCTTACATTTCTCTCACCAAAACCATAACACCCATGTATCCTTGGATAACCATCCCCTTCTATTCCTACATGTCCATTCAGGCTAACTCCTAGAAATATGTTTTTATGTGTAGGAAATTGTTGTAATATTTCATCTAATAATTCTCAAAATAATTTCTTTACATTTTCATCTAAAGCTCCTTGGGGCACGTAAGTACTTATAACATTCAATATTGTTTTATTTAAAACAATCTTATTGTTCAATAATCTATGTTCCCATCTTTTAACATCCACCAATTTATCTTTAATATAGTGATCAATGATGATACCTACCCTATTTCTATGATTATTCCTCCATCTTGAATAAAAATAATTTATAACCTTCTCCGATGTCTCTAGACTTTTCTCCCTTCCATTTTCTTTCTTGTAGACATGCCACGTTGATTTTTATCTGTTTCAAGGTATACATAAGTTCTTTACACATGCCAGTCTGTGTTCAGGAATTCCACCTCCCAAATCTAATTTTATGTATGTTATTATTATTATTTACGTTTATTTTTTTAAATATAGAATCCATCATCAAGATTTGGAATAAATTTTATAGTCGTCTGACACTAACCTAGCTCCTTTCATATTCGAACTTGGCTACTAGAAATGGTATAGTCAAAAGATTAACTAATTAATTAATTCATTATATTCTCTATGATAAAATTCACAACATAAGTTTGCTAAATGTAAAATAACAAATAATCTCACATAAACACGTGCACACCCCACTTATGTTAAAATAATAATCACATTATCCCTTACAATTAAGAGAGATAAAACAATTAAGGGAAAAAAATCATAAATCAGATAAATTTCTACTATTAATTATGATGCCAAAATATTAATGATACACCCATAATATGCCAGTCTATGAACACAAGACATGTGGCAATGTTTTTGCACAAAATTTTAGAAGGAGAAGGGCTATGAAAGGTCGTGCCACATGTCATAGCCTAGGTGTTACAACGACTACATACCCATACCCCATTAGAATATGAATAGACCACGACCATGCCTCTAACAGGTCATGGCCTCCTACCTCATCATCAATGGATCATCTGCCGCGGACAATGATATATAAACATAGTGCTTGCCAAATATCCACCCTCTAGAAATATTCCACCTTAATAACACATATATCACGTGCACCATTAACGTGACCCCTTACTAGACTTCTATAAATAAGAGTTCTCACCTCCTCATTTAGGGAGACATCTTGGACAGCGAAGCTCTTCCAAACTCTCCACTCACTCTCTATCTTCACCTGGGAGCTTACTGAGGTCATTTAATCTGGTCACCTAAGCTACATATGTCTACGACCCCTCTACAGCCTAAGCCACCAAGTTGCATCCCTCTCAGCAAAAAGCTTGTATGTTCATGTATTTAGCCTTACCGTTCACTTGTATGCCTCTAAAGGCCACTGAATCTTGTAATACTATATATGAACAATGAGAATGAGGCACCAAAGTGGATATAGGATCGTTTGTTTACCCGAACCACTCTATATCTTGTGTTTTTTTATCTCTGTATCTATTTTATTATGTTTTCTATACTTTATGTTGTCGGGTATAGCTTTGATGGAATGGATCATTCTTATTGGCCCATTTTTCGACATCACCATTTTGGTTCAGTCTCTAGGAACGAGGTGTTCTACCATATTCATCATAAATCTGGTATGTTATACCTATTTTATCTACGAGGATCTTCGAGTTAATATCCCATGGGTGAAATTCTAGTAGTTAGACCCACATCTACATATAAAACCCCTATGGGGACTTTTCTTCCAAAATCTATCTCTTTATGCCTATTTTATGATTTTTGGACAACCCACTTACTCTGATGATGTTACAATACCTAACTTTTACTGAAAACTTGACAGACCATGGGCTTACAAGGGTTCTTAACTAGGGATGCACCTATATTCATCTTTCTCTACACTTTTAGGCATTTTATGCCACTTTGTGTCCTATATGGTAGGGATTTGCTATTAAACTTATTTTATTTTGTAAATAAGGAATTTTATGCCTTAGATTAACACTCAGAGGACCTTTTTGGTCCTATACCTGGGGTAAAATCACATTTTAAGGAAAATTCTAGAAAACCCCCCACTTTTGCACCTTACTGGATGCGGCCTAGCTTGTTGCCTTAAAACCGATCACAACCTCCACGCAACAGCTTAGCCAATTTTTTACATTTTTAGCATATTGAACTTTTTATTATTAAAAGAATTGTTTTATCTTAGACTGTATATGCTGACTAATGCTTGAAAATCATCGAAACATAATTTATGTCTTATGGGTCGAGTTAAATTGTAAAAGGTTAGTCATGTGATTGGAAAACCGACAATTCTATGGATTAATTTCAATTAGGAAATTGCCTCAACGATCGATAAAATGTCCAAGATAGGTTATAGTATCTTTACTAACATTTCAGTTAGTTTTCCATTCGAAGGAGAGTGCTCCACAAATTATCCACATGATAGAACCATCCTGGGATAAAAACTGTGTTCGCTCATATCACTTATGATGGAGAAAACTCCTTATAAAAGACAATCCATGACCATATATCCTATTGACTCAAGAGGCTACAACCTTACCCCATGTTGCTAAGACAGGCGACAACTCTGTCTCCTATTGCTCAGGTAGGCTGCAACCTTTATTTAATGGATGCATCCCTTAATAGTACTTGCTCTCTTTTTCTTTTGCTTACTCTATAAATTCTAGTTTTCTCACCAAGATTTAGTTCATCTCAAAGAATATTTTCTAAAGAATTAACAATATAAAAGAGGCATGGAAGGCAGCTCAAGATTAGATCCCCACCAAAATGAAGACGTAGCACACTTGATGAGGTGCATCGACCACCTATATATCACATGCACCATCCACGTGAAGAATTCCATAAATACCAGTGCTCGTCTCCTCATTTAGGGAGACATCATAAGTACCGAAACTCTACCAAACTGTGACACCCTGCCTATTTAAATAGTTGGTGTCCAACCCTCTACTAAATGAAAATAGGAATCCCAGACTAGCTCATTCTTAGCATCACTGTCAAAAACCAAATTGACAACTAACAACCTATGAAGCCTGGTGTCAAATTTTAAAAATTTATTATCTTGCTTATGAAAAACATCCATTCATAAAACAAACCATTCTAAGAATATAACTACTCATTCACCACATTAATAAATTGAATGTTGAATAGATGAAATAATCATATTAACCGAAAACTCTTGGTAAAAATCAAAATACAATAATCCAACTCAACTGAAATAAGATAAAGTTTGTAAAAGGTAACAACTTTCTAATAATGGGTGACATGCCTTGAATAATTAACTGAATGAACTTATATCTAGAAAGCAAGGAGATATGCATCTAATCGAGGCTGCAGTGATCCATAGTTGATGCAGCATCGTCTGACCAGAAACATAATCATGCCTGGCATCCCTGTGGTTGGGCACCTAAGTGTTTCTGAAAATATTTTCGATACGGGTCAGAGCCCAAAACCATTTGAAAATATTTTTCAAGTATTTAAAATTAAAGGATGCAAATGCAGTATAATCGTTTATATTCAAATTGGTGTCGCACTCATATGAGATAATCCTCACCCCTCATCTATAGTGTGCACCTAACACGTATATTTTAACACCCTATTTATGCTACCCCCCTAACTTGGACCATCACTTAATTTAGCCTCTCTCACTAAGCTTCTAGACAAACTGTGATACACATATTTTACTTTTTTCATTATCAATGAGCTATCACTTAAGACAATAATTATAACTCTGAATTATAATCATATCAATAAACGATTCACATAACTTTTCACTAGTTATAGATTCAACGCGCATACATTCATTTAATTCACGAGTATATATTTAACATGCATATATACGTATATACTTATCACATCTCGAGCACATACACAAATATCACTCGATACATACAAATAATCTCATCCCCAAAGCTGAGATCTGGTGGATGCATTCTCTAGCATGCTACTTAGGTTTCAGGTACATCATGTGCCACTTTTGGGCCACCGGGTCAGAAATATTGCCACCGAACCCAAATTGTAAACACATAACTAGAGGCGGTGATAGACTTACATTCGTGGGTCATAACCATAACACATTACTCCACTAGATTCTAAACTCACATACAGTGGTCATGAGACAGTTCTATAACCTAAAGAATCGATCTAGTGCCTGCTGATCAATGCCAGGGTGGACTGCCCACTACGCGCAACCTCCAACGATAGCATCCATAAAGTATGTATGTTTACATATATCACACACACACAATATATATATATATATATATATATATATATATATATAGAGAGAGAGAGAGAGATTGGTTCTCCTGCATACCCCAGTTTGCATACTGCTGGCATGGACCATTTTTTATAAAATAGTAAAAAAATATTTTTGGGCTAATTTTTTTATGGTTTTTAAACATTTCAGTAGGACCATAAAAAAATTCAACTAAAATGAATTTATTTGCTATTTTAAAAAAATCGGTCAAACTTTGTCAGTTTTTAATAACTTAAAAACTGACAAAGTTCGATCGATTTTTTTAAAATAGAAAAAAAATTCCTTTTGAGTTGATTTTTTTAATGGTCCTACTGAAATGTTTAAAAACCATTAAAAAAATCGGCCCAAAATTATATTTTTTACTATTTTAAGAAAATGGTCCGCATGGAGGGTATGCAAACTAGGTATGCACGAGATCATTTCTGTATATATATATATATATATACTAGGGTATGCCCGTGCCTGAAGGCACGGCGCTAATTTTCGAAAGTATACATCGTTGATAGAACCATACGTCATTTGTAGATCACAATGGATAAATAATTATTGACATAATCTATGGTTCGAACCTATTGATTTAAAGCAATGGGGAATTTTTTTTAATCTTGTATAGATAAATCAATGTTTTTTCAAAACAAATAATTAAAACAATTTTAACATTTTGCACAAATTTTCATATGTTCATATTAGGGATGACAAAATGGTTTAAAGAGTCATGTTTTCACACGACCCGATACGACATGGTAAGAATGCAATGGACCTAAACATGACATGACACAATAGCTTTCTTTTTTCTTAACCCAAATAAGACACATTAAAAATAAAAAGGGGGCCATATTTAAAACATGATTCAAATGATAACACAAATATCTACATGTATAGATATTTTAAGATTTACCATTTTTTGGTTCATTTGAAAATTTGTTTAATCCTCTGTATAGTCGATTTGGTGTACCCGTGCACTAACACTCAAACCTCAACTGACATGTAATTAGTTTTCCTAAAATGATATGAGTAGCAAATGATTCATCAAATAATCCCAAAATGAGTTGGGATAATATTAAATATCTTACTTATATCCTCAAACCCACTTCTTCTCCTCATTTATTTATAAATACATAAATATTAATGAAAGAAAGTTTTTTATGATTTTATTTAAAAAAACATTTTATCAAATATGAAAAACTTTTATACATCATAAGAAAATTGAGGTATAAAATTAAAAATAAAACTGTTTAATTAAATTTTAAAAACTATATATTCTTCATTTTTAAAAACTTTTTAATTTACATTGGTACAAAGAGCCAAAGTTATAATTATTAAACCCAACTTCTATATTTTGATTATGTGACATCTTCTAACATAACCGAAGAAAGGCTTGTACATGCTTTCTTTTTTGCAATTCTTGTATTGGCACATAATTGATTGGTCTTTAAAGAGATTGAAGACTGATTAAATTTTTTGCTTACAACCGTGATATTGACAGCTTAGGTGTGTAGTCTTATTAGCACCCGACACCGTGATAGAAGTTGTTTCGAGCAGTGTGTTTAATTAAAATAATGCATTTAATTTTTAATAGATCAAATTTTTATTTTTAGCTTTTATTGTGATAGCGGGTAACTATTGAAAAACAAAAATTATTCACTCAAATACTTAGATCAAGTTTAAATTTTAATATTGACATTATATTTCATACATAAAAAATATTAAAGATATTAAAAACCAAAAACAATGTTCCTCAAATATGCAAAAGACATAAATAAGAAAATAAAATGATACAACCATGAACATTAACCTGTAACAACTAACAAACCAAGCTCTCTTATTTTGCAAAATCTTCTGAAATATCAATTATCCCCTCTAATTAATTTTTTATCATATTAAAATAAAGATATATTTTAGCTCAATACCTTTCCTTTATGTTTATTTTCTTTTGATCTTTTTTTCTTTAAATTTGTTAATACCAAAAAACCAAAAATTAAATACAGAGATCTAACACATCCAACTATTCAACAAATAAGAAAGTCATAACACTAAACCAAAAATGATAGTGAGTGAGAACTATGAGCTCTTGATGTTTGACAAAGTGAAAACATGTAATCATCATTTAGAGACTTGACAGACTCCTCTCTACTTTGATTGTAATGATCCAGCTAATCCATTAATGTGTAAAATGAGAGAGAGAGGTCGTAAATGGTTCAGTTTGGGGCAAAAACATAAAAAAATGAAAACCAATTACCTTTACGGAGGCTACACCAACTGGACAATCTTACGATCTTCATGGCGGTGAAGACGGGTTGCAATTCCAGATCTGCTCAGTAATCCACCTCTCATCCTAGATCTTCTCGGACAACTCAGCCTTAAACATAAAAAAAAATCAAAAAAATGTAACAAAACTTACACAACATAACCACATCGGGCTTAACGAAAAACAGACAAAAAATGCTTTTCTTTACATATTCAAACTAAAGAAAACCTGCAACGGTTTGATTTTATCTGTTTGAGAGACTTAGCTTGATTTGCTTGTATCTGTTTCTCTTCGGTGCCTTTGACGCATGGTTTGGTTTTGTGGGGCCTACAGGTGTTCTCGTCTGATGTGTAGCCCAAGTAAAAATCGAATACGGTTAATCCACAAAAAATTAAATAGTTAATCCAAACCACAAAAAATTTATCTTGTTTGATAATCCATAACAATTGATATAGTCAACCCAAAACATAAAAAAACTTCACCAGACACACATATAAAGAGAGAGACTTACAGCTGTGGTGTTCGGTGTGGTGAAATGAGATAAAGGCTCATTCATCCATAAACACATACACCCATTTCAGGAAAAACACGCTCGATTGAACTCGTGAAAACCCATAACCCATCCGTGTAAAGCCACCTCAGTCGTTACAAACACATTCAGCCATCAACCCATAAACATAGTTAACAAAAAATGAAGATTCTTAAGAAACAATTACTCATGTAAATAATTACTCTAGCAGGTCTCCACAGATAGTGATAATGGAGAATTGTCATAGACATAGGTAATTTATGGATGGTCTGAGAGAGAGAGAAAGAGATAGGTGGAGCGAGATAAGAGTTTCACAGTGTTCAAGGATCTCCTTTAATGTGAGGTTGTTATAGAGAATAGGTTTAGGGAGGTTGTACCCATCTATTACGGATGGGACAACACACAATCTCTTAATACTATAAAATGCAAAACAATGCATTTATTATGCTTTGCAATTAGCCTATCCACGTAGCACATCTATTAGTATATTAGTATATAATAATTTTTGTAGACCCAAATTATATGGGACTGGCACATGTCAAATGTATTAAATGCTATTAAGAGTCTTAACTTTCTTTTAACCCCACTTTCATGTTTTGCTTTCCAAGAGAACAACCTTTAATATTTTTTTTTCTTCCCAATAGTATTTCAAAATTTGTATCACCATTATCAAGAAACCTTCACAATTTTTTAAACCTTCACTGCAGGGGAACTTGCGGATCTCTACTTAAAGCTACCTTTATATAACTTCCTAGAGGGAAAAGGGATGAAATTTATAAAGTTACCTTTATTATACCTTTTTACCGAGAAAATGGATTAAACTTACGAAGCCACAGTGTGTCTCTTTTAAGAAAGGACATTATAACTGGTAGTCTCTTTGTATATGATCTAAAACTTTTGATTTATTTGATCTCATCTTCTAGCCTGAAAGCGTTAGAAACTTACACGTGGCAAGTGCTTTAATTAAACAAAATCATACTTAGAAGCTTTAGAGTTCATCTCTCACGTACATATATATTTCTCTCTCTCTCTCTCATTAAATAAATGTGTTCCCTTCTCCTTCCACCTTTCATCTTCACGACCACCCATTTCCCCCCAATTTATTTATTTATACATCAACATATACAAGGCAGCTGATAGTATCCTACTAGTTCTCATCTGCCGGACAAAAGAGAGAGTGAGAAGCCTTTGAACCAAAGCAAAACATATTCAAAGGCACACTCAGATGAACGATGAAAGGTGGTCGTGAAGATGAAAGGTGGAACAAATCAAACCATCCATCCATCATCCAGGAAAAAACGATACCAAAAGAGAGCCAAACCAAGAAACCCCCGAAAAATCCAATTGATCTACCGTGAAGTACATCTGAACAGGTCTGGCCTCTACAAACCCAAGATCTTAAAGAAAAGACCAAACAAAGGATGGGAACTCAAGATGCAAGAAGATCCAAACCCCCAAACCCCATTAGAATGTATGTGTCTGGTTTCTTTACAAGTTATCTCATTAATATAGAGAGTGAGGGGGCAGGTATGTAGTTGGATTTACATGGTAAAATTATGTAATCCAGTACAGATTCACTATAAAAAAACAATATAATTATTGATATACTTGCCCAAAAAAGAACAAAATATAATAAACCTTGATGTGGTTGTTAGGGCTTATTTACGGTTTCTTGATTAGTGTGTATAACAACTAGGTCAATAATATGTCGAAGTGTAAATAATTGTTTTAATTTTTTATATAAAATTATTATTTAAAAAAATCATATAAAAATTTATTTGTAACCAATCGCGGGTATTTGTTTTTTAATTATTGGTATATATAACAACTATGTGATATTATCTGAGAAAAGGAAAAGGGCGCAATTTTTGGTGGTTATAGGAGTTATCACAATTTAAAAAACACATGAGATGGAGAATCCAACAAAACTTTGGAAAAATTACTAAACTCAAAAATTATTAATATTATGAGGCTTTATATTGATTGCGGATTATTTTTTAGAGTAGATATATTATTGACATGCTTTTTATTATAAGTTGCAGATTCACTTTTTTATATATTTTTGGCCAGTGATTTCTGTTTTTGTATAGAGATTTTTTTTCGTTTTGGGAGAAAAGGAGAACAAAAATAATTGTATAAATTGCAGCGTCATAATGGAGTTGTGCTCATAAATGGCAACTTGACTTGGATCAATAGTTTGTAATTTTTGTAATTTAACGATTCACAGGCTTTTGTGACTTTCAAATGTTGTAGTGAACTTTGTCTCTCAATAATTCCTTCAAGAAAGGATTGGTTTTGTTATAAAAAAACCAAAAAATTACAGTAGTTTAGGATTGAAAATCAACTTTGAATAGCAACTGTTAATCAGAATATATCCAGTCTATATTACTCTTTATCTTCAACCTTTTTTTCAATCTCCTTATGCAACTGCGTATCCTACGAGACAAACTGTGAATGGAAACCACAATGCTGTAAGCTAACTTCGTTATAAAGCATATATAACCAGATTATTTTTTGATAAATTATAAAAATAATACTACTCCTCCGAATCAAAATTAATTGTTGTTATCTTTTTTCCAAATACATTTAAACGGATTGTGTCACGACCCCGACCCGAAAATAGTAGGGAACAGGTGTCTTGACATGCCACTAAGACATCCAATATTCTGGCCTTAAAATTTTTGTTTTAAAATATATGTAGCGGAAGTATAATCACATGGTTATGAATCGTAAAATACTGAAAGTGAAGGAATTACATCATCAGAGCTTTCTAAAGGGAACTTCATTTGTATTAAAATATCAACGAGTTACAACTTGATACAAAGAGCTAAACATGCTCTATCTAATTAAACAAACTTCTACTTAAGGTAACTAAAAGTGCTTTAAAAGCTAAATCTTCAACATAGTCCTTTTTCGTTCCATCCACGAACTTAATTATTTCCTGAAAAAGGTTATTTATACAACGTCAGCTAAAAGCCGAATGAGATTCAATCTCCAAATATTCCAAGGTTTTTAGAAAATAGATACCTATTCAATTTAGAACAGAAGGTATATACATAGAGATAGGAATTTCAAGTAATATATATAAAGTAAATGACAATATATATATTCAGAATAAACAGTTCAGAACAGAACAGATAAAACAATTGAGCATGTGTCAATTATTCAGTTTTAGTGTCCATGTACACTCTAATACCCAGACAGATAGTGTTATCAAATGTTTCCACCCGATAACATCACAGACAGATAATCATGATTTCTGGAACAACGCGTTGTTTAGGGCACACCAGCGATAAACCAGCTGGGAAGGTACCACCCAAATATTTCCACCCGGTAGTCAAGGCCAATATAGTAAGAGAGTTTCCATAGGCCGAATCAATAATTTCATAATTCAAATCAGATGTTTATATGGAGAGATATAAACATATAACAAACGACGAAATCATCGGTATCAGATGCATTTTGAGAATAAAATCATTTCACAAAATATACATAGTTTGCATAATATAATATAATCAAAATGCGCAAGAAATTGCATAGAGTACTCACCTAAAATAGAGGTCGAAATTATAGATAACGAGTCTTCGATCGCATGTTAATCTAACATATACGATAAAGGTTTAAGTATATGTTCTAAAAAAGGTCCAGTCTACATATTGTATTTTAATAGTAACTTGTTTCAGAGGATTACTACAAAACCATTTTCTTAACTTTTAAAACTTATTGATCGTAATTAAAGGATTCAATTCATAGTTCTTCCTAATCAGTCAGTTCCCAGTAGAGATGGAGGGTCACAGGGGCACCGCTTAAATACCATCTCCTCTAGACAGAACATTTCCGGATTCATTCCCAGTAGAGATGGAGGGTCACAGGGGCACCACTTAAATACCATCTCGTCTAGACAGAATTTCACCGGGCCTGACTTTGGAATTACTTAAATGGGATTCCATAATAACGAGCAATTTCTTTAAAAAGAATCATTTTTTTAAAAGCGTATAATTTCAAACAAGTTTATAAAATTAACTTGGATTTGTTCTAAATTTTAAGTTTTGATTAGTGAATTCTTTATTGTATTTTACCAGCATAACTACTAAGTAAAGCTATAAAACAATAAATTAAAACTATAAAGATGCATTATAACATTAAGATTACCTTAAGATGGATATCCCTAAGAACTTCTTCTAAAACTTTCTCACACTTTCTCTCACTATTTCTTTCTATAATTCTTAAGGAATTGGTGTGAGTTTCAAATGATCCCCAAAGGCCCTATTTATAGTTTTCCAAAGATATCACGACATTTACACGTGTCCATGATGACCAAGCTTTTACAATGGGAGTCAGCGTTGACGTGTCGCGTAACGGAGGTATCTTGCAGTCTTATTTCACTAGACTGCGACACGTGTTTTAGCTTATCCTCTAACGATGACACGTGTTTTGGCTTCTCCTCTAATGACGACACGTGTATGGTGGAGGTGACCAGCACGTGGTGGAAAGGTGATAGGTGTATAAGGGTCATTTAACACATGAAGGGTATTTTGGTAATTTCACAGTATATATTTTGAATATTTCTTAGAGGTCCTTGAAAATATTTTATTTACAAAATGGCCCATTTTATATTTTTATTTTAGTCCTTAAAGTTTCATAAAATTATATTTTCTACCCCAAAACTTGTTATTTGCCTTAAGATATGTCATAAGACTTCGATTTGATCCAATTTACAGTTGATTCTTCGTAATTAAAAATGAGGTTTGTTATATTGATAGCCAATAATAACACATATCTAATAATACAACATTTATAAGATAATAAGTAACACAAGAGTGTAAAAAAACAAACTATATATAAAAGTGGGGTCATTACATCCTACCCTCCTTATAAAAAGTTTGGTCCCCAAACTTTACTTGCATTAATTTTCAAAAAAATATGGATATCGCTCCTTTATCTCATCTTCCCGCTCCCACGTTGCTTCTTCAACAGAATGATTCCACCATAATACTTTAACTAGTGGAATAACCTTGGTTCGTAATATTTGATCTTTACGGTCCAAAATTTCCACTGGATGCTCAATGTACGACAAATCTTCTCTAACTTGAAGAGGCTCATGACTTAAGATATGTTTTGGATCTGGGACATATTTCTTTATCATTGATGCGTGAAACACATTATGTACACTAGAGAGTTCCGGTGGCAAGGCTATTTTATACGCAACAGCTCCTATCCTTTCAAAGATTTCAAAAGGTCCTATGTATCTTGGGCTCAACTTCCCCTTTTTCCCAAATCATATTACTCCCTTTGCAGGTGATACTCGCAAGACCACATAATCTCCTCTTTGGAATTCTAACTGTAGGTGTCGATTGTCAAAATAACTCTTTTGACGGCTTTGTGCGGTTCGAAGTTGGTCTTGTATTAATTTCACCTTCTCTATTATGATCTGAATCAATTCTGGTCCCAACAATTTTCTTTCCCCAACTTCTACCCAACACGTAGGGGAACGACACCTTCTACCATAGAGTGCCTCATATGGAGCCATTTGAATACTTGCTGGATAGCTATTATTATATGCGAATTCCACTAACGATAAATGATCATCCCAATTCCCTTTTAAATCAAGTGCACATGATCTAAGCATATCCTCCAAGGTTTGAATAGTTCTCTCTGATTGTCCATCCGTTTGAGGATGAAAAGCAGTGCTAAAATTCAATTTTGTTCCCATGGCTTCTTGTAGGCTTTTCCAGAAGCGAGACACAAATCTAGGGTCACGGTCAGAAACAATTGAAATTGGGGTTCCATGAAGCCTAATAATTTCCCGCACATACAACTTAGCTAACTTCTCTAAAGAATGGGTAATCTTAATGGCAAGAAAATGAGCAGATTTAGTTAACCTATCAATAATTACCCAAATAGAGTCATGACCATTTGAACTCCTCGGTAAACCCGTCACAAAATCCATAGTAATATGTTCCCATTTCCACTCAGGGATAGGTAGGGGTTGCAGTAATCCTGATGGTTTTTGATGTTCTGCCTTTACTTGTTGACAAACCAAACACTTAGATATAAATTCTGCTATCTCCCTCTTCATGTTATTCCACCAAAATACTTCTCGAAGATCCCTATACATTTTATTTACATCCGGGATGAAATGTGAATCTTGAGTAATGACTTTCCTCCAAAATTTGCCTCTTTAGTTGGGCATCACATGGCACACACACTCTATTTCCAAACCTCAATATATCATCTCGCATCGCAAATTCAGTTCTCTTACCCTTGATGACTTCTTCTCTAATCTTCTTCAGTTGTGGGTCATTTACTTGTGCAATTTTGATCCTCTCCATCAACATAGGTTGTACTTGTAAGTTTGCAATTATTCCTCCTTTGCTATAGATACGTACATCTATTTCCATACTTCTCAAATCCCTTAACAGTGCTTCCTGGCTTGTAATAAGACATGCTAAATTTGGTGTAGACTTACTATTTAAAGCATCGGCTACTACATTAGCTTTCCCCGGGTGATAGTGAATATTTACATCATAATCCTTTATCAATTCTAACCACCTCCTTTGTCTCATATTCAACTCTTTCTGAGTA